>CM053032.1:76007406-76749906 GCA_028564925.1 Lithobates sylvaticus
GAGACCTTTTTCCCATATTAACTCTTACAGGAGTGAATTTGCCTTCCTAGGGGTGGATTTCCTCTCACTTCCTGTTGTCTCCCTCCGTTTGTAAGTCGGATGTTTGTAAGTAGGGGACCCCCTGTAGTGTTCATTAGGGAAACCCAAAGGGGGACCTTACATGAGTGGTATTTGAACAGATACTTTTCATGTGGTTAGTTTGAGCTCTTCAGGCACACAATGTCTTTGTAGAAGTATTTTTTTTTGTTAGAAAAGCACATTTAACAATGAGAATCAACAGCCCCTTTAAAGGTGATATCTGCAATATGTCACAGAGAGAAACAAGCTGCCACATAAGAATATACGAGTCATTAAAAATTCTGGAAGAAAATTTAAGAACATAAATGAAAACCCCCATTTAGCATTACATTACAAGAAAAGATCTTAAAAATGTAGCCTTTGCCAGGTGGAAAAATCACTGAAATGAACACCACAATAAGTAATGTACAATCCCAACAGTACAAAACTACACATTGTGTAAAAGTAAAATATTCTTTAAAATAAAATGTCAAAACACTTTTTTCTTAAATAGCATGGTGGTAGTCTTTTTTTGGAAATGTTAGAGAACTAAAATGTTTACCTAAAATTTACAAGATATAATGAAAGTCCATGTCCAATTTGCTGTTACATGGTGGACAATCACTTGTTGACTTGGCATTTCAAAGTAAGACCTTGTGAATTAATGTTACAATCCTGCTGTGGGCGTACTTCATTCTTTGCCTTTACAGTGAGCCAGGATTCAAAGCCACAATGACTGATCATCGGTCGCCATAGTCATAGCTCAATAGAAAATCTGTGCATTCGGATTAGGCTGATGTACACAGAACTGCAAGACAGTTGGGAGTGTGATGCTTCTCTCCAGTAAACTGTGGTGAGGGCATGTTCAACTTGTTGGAGGGACACATGAATTGGGCAGTCAAGTTCAACAGCCTCCTGCTGGGGCCACACACGCCCCTTGGGCTTTTACTTTATGCCTCTGCCCACCACGGCGTCTTCCACCTCCCCCGGTCTTTGGCTGTTGAAGAGAGAAAAAAAAGTGATAAAGTTTGTATAGTAAGCCTGGGTTCTTCTTAAAGTGGTAGTAAACTTGTTTACTATAAGCTGACCTGTAGGTAAAAACGTCACAAAGCTTACCTGTAGGTAAAATGAATATCTCCTAAACGTGCACCTTTTTAGGAGATATTCCAGTGAGCAGCAGTTGGTGAGGCCACTGGGGCATGTGCTCTCAAGGAATGGCATACCCATGCAGTCAACCGTGACTCCTGTGTGCATGTGTGGGAGTGAAGTCAGCCAGTCAGACAGCCAAACCCAGCAAATCCAGATAGAAGACCGGGTGAAAAAAGAAGTCCTGTCAGCACACTGCTGGAGGGATTAATTTTAAAAGGTTCTCTCATAATGTGCCAGTATATGATGCATACTAGCACATTATAACATTGCCTTGCAGGGGAATATTTTTTTCTCTCTTTTTTTTTTCTTTTTACTTTCCAAACTTTACTACCGCTTTACCTGCACAGAGCAAGGGTTTTCTCCAATTATCTGACTGCTAGCCCCTGACGATTTAGAGTAAGATTTGATGATGCCACTACTGTGCTGCTCACTGCTTGTTCTTAGAGGCTCCAACCTGAGGATGCAAAAACTCTACCTCTAGGCACATAGAAAATTAAAGTAGAAATCCTGGTTTACTTTGACTTTACAAAGTTCATTTGAACAAAGCTGACCCAAACAAACCATTTCCATCACTAATTGATGCAGCCACTGAGTGTGCTGTAACATACTGTAGCAACAATGTTTTGCAGCAGTACTAGCAACTTCCCATCTGCTGCTGGAACTAAGAAGTCTGCCTGAATTCTTCTCAGCCATTCAGGGAAAGTATTGTATTATTAGCGAATACAAGACTTCCTCTGATTGTCTAAGGTGGAGAGGCAGGGAGATGTCACAATTTCCACTTCAGCCAATCAGAGGAAGCCTTCTATTCACTGATAAAAACACAAGGCGTAGATGCCTTCAGTCCAACTATTTGGTTTTGGCAGCAGGCAAAAGTCACCTGTATTGCTGTGGAACACAACGCAGCAAGTAGCTCATGCTACTACAGCATATTATGGTGAATCCAGCAGCCATATCAGTAATGGAAATAGTACCACCTAAAGTAACTGTTCAAAGTAAACCTGGAATTTTAGTTTAATTTTCTATATACCAGCCCCCTACGGGCCACAAGCCCCTACTCAAATGTACCAAGCATTCCAAAGACAGAATGATAACATGAGTGGAGGGAACTCCCAATGGACTCTGGAAAAGGGAAATTAGAGTACAAAATAAAATGAAATATTTTCTATATCAACCACTGAAGGACACAGCAGATAATTAGGCCACCTAGGGACATCTAAAAGCAGTTCAAACAAAAAAAGGGATGGGCACACCAAAACAGGCTAACCAGCATAAGAGGAAAAAGCTAGAAATACAATTAAAAGCATTAAATAGCCACTAGCAGAACCAGTCAACCAAACCTAGCATCTAATGATACATGATAAATCAACCTTATAAAAAAATCTTAATGAATATATGTACAGAAAATCAAAGTTAAAGCCACAGATCTAAGACCAAAGCCTGATGAGGAACGCACAATGGAGTGGGCTTTAAACAAGTAGGCACTTTATCCTGCAATTCATAGGCCTGCACAATTCACTTAGAAATAATGGACACAGAAGCCAGAGATCTTCTTTGTAGATCTTCTAAAACAGCAAATGGGAAGTCAAGAAAAAAAAAAAAAAAAGATGCAGCAGCTGAACAGAGTGGTAAACCCTTAGACTCGGTTCACACTGGGACAATTTGTCAGGCGACTTAGCCGTTCTACTTTTGGGGCGACTTGCATTGACTTCTATACAGAAGTCATTATGCAAACCACCACTGAAGTCAGATGCAGGTCGCCTGAGGCAGTCGTGCTTCCTCAGTGTGGAGAGAGCGAGAGAGCAAAAAGCTGATGAAATCAGACACCCTTCTGGCCGAAGTGATGACCAGAAGAATGGCACAGCATAACATACTGGACCAAGTCAGTAAAAGTTGCACATTAGTTCAAATGGGGGTTTCTGCAACATTGACTAGAGTGGAGTAACACTGACTAGACAATGAACATTGACTGCAACACTGACTAGAGTGGGGTGGGGGCCCAACTGGATTGGCAGCCCAGCATGTGAAGCCCCTTGAATGCAAGTACAAAGCATCACATTAGTAGCAATAGGATGCAAAATAAACAAGGTTGGTAGGACAAGGCAGACACCAGCCCCTTGATGGTACGATGGGACAAAGTGTCATTCTACTACTAACTGAAGGAAAAATAGCCCACTGAAAAGGCAACAATGGAAAGTCTCCAGACTCACACCAGTGAAAGTTTGTCACGTTAAATCTTGTGGAAAGTAAATTTAGAAGCTTTAAGACTGGTTGGGATAACAGAATTCAAAATGCCCATCTTCAAGAACCCACGTTTCAACAGCTAGGATGGTAAAGCCAGCAACCCTGTGGATTTATTGGGATAACCAATCCGCCTGCTCTCAGAGTTAACAGAACGTCAGATGAACAAGGTCAGTGTACCAAATTCTCTGATGCCAATACAGAACTTTGGCAATGACTTTGGTTTTGATCCTTCGAAACAGACCAGGTAAACGTTCCAGCAGAGGAAAGGCATAAATCCAGGCAAACTGTGGATGAATACAAATCTTCTTCCGATTGACCTAGTCGGAGATTGTGACGTCATCATTAGTGTCATTAACCCCTGTAGTTGGCAATATAACCCTAGGCAGTTTATCATCAAGCCGTTTCCCTCAATGGACAGTAGAGAAAACAAAATTGACAAACTGAAAAAAAACTCCACCAATCAGGCATCCAGTCCTGATTTTTTCAGACAAGAGATTTAAAAATAGCTAAAAATTATTGCATGGCTTCACTGAACATATTCCTCCAAACAGTGTCCATTCTGGGAGGGTGCTAGGCAGAAATCCTTGTGCTCCCTGACGCCAGCAATTTTATTTAGAAAATCAGGCAGCACTAGTCACTAGTAGAACAATCACCAAGATTACAACCTGTATCTGACAGGAGAATACTTCTGGTGCGGGTATAATTTTTTTTATAAAATCTTGTAGCAAGCCAAATGTGGAAAAGGGAAAAAAAAAAAAAAAAAAAAAAAGTATCCTAAACCCAAATTTTCGTACCTGTGCTTGCAACCCTGTTGCTCCAGATGCTGCGCCAACAGTGGCTGCCAGAGGGACTTCCTCCACTGCTGCGGTCCCTAGGTTTGCTTCCTCCTTCTTTCCAAGCGGACTCTTTTTGGTGGACTGCATTTTAACTTGCTGTGGCTTTGAGTTCATTGGCAAGTTGTTTGTGCTTTGTAGCAACTAAATAGGATTACAGAAATTAGTTTCTCAAAATATAGTGAATTCAAATACAACCACTTTATCTCCTTTATCAATTTACCGGAAGGAAAATTTTGCAATCAAAAATGTATTATTATGCACAACACAGACTGAAACAAGACTTGAAGACTGGCATGTTAAAGGAAGAAGTTCACTTTTAAAAAAATAAATGCACATTTCATTGGATGTAAAAAAATATATTAAAAAAAAACAAAAAAAAAACACTTTATTGTAATTTTCTAAGGAACGCTGCAAAGCATTGCACCATTCATGATCAGTAGATCACAGGTGCAATGTTAGGCTCCTCAGTACAGCAGTCTGCTCGTACATCCCATATGGGCAGTTACTGGATAGCAGGAAGAATCAAATGAACTACAAGAGCGCTCATCAGTGCCCTTAAAGTTGACTGAGAACTACAAGCAATCCGCCGCAGTGACAGAAGGTACTCTAAATGAATGACGTGGCTGTGGAGGCAGAATCCCGCATGGCCGCACTATTTTTAAATGACAGCAGCTATTGGGAGAGGAAATAATTTGGAGTATTTAAAAATACAAAGTATGTTGCTTTAGGTAGACCTTGGTCTGCATACATCTCATGAAAATACCTTAGTTATTGTGCCCACAGCTTTCGTTCGACCCTCTCTGAATACCAGTCGCTGGTCTATGTGCAAGTACTCAGGTGTTTTTATGAATCGGAAGTGAACTGTAGCCTTGTCTCCAGTGCGCAAGCAGTCACGGCTCATACTGAGGATGGTGGCAGTTTGACGGATACTGCCACAATGCACTGGAACAAAGACATTTGCCATCATTTAATTTAGGTAAACAGAATAAAAATAAATCATCTATAAAACTTGTAGTTGCACTGCTACCATGTAGTGAGTTTCAAGTGTTATCAGCATTGTGTGTACGATTCAGATTTAAAAAAAAAAAAAAAATAAAAAAAAGTTTTTCAAGAAACACACAAGGGAACACAGATTATACTGGGTGGAAGAGCATTAAGCTAACAATGACATGCATCTTTCACTTGTCCTTTTATATTTCAGGACAGGTCATAAGGTGGAGCAAAATATTGGAACTTGAGAGAGCAGCTCTGTGTCCACATATACGCTTCACAAAAAAAAGTTTAATAGCGGGTACTTTATCTGTTTCTCCACCAACAGCACACATGGTACCCAAAAACTCAGTGGATGTCAAAAAAAGACTATAGGAGGGAAAACACCAATGGGAGCACTACTGAACCAATAGCTGCATCTGATAAAAAGGAAACACGTGAATACCATATGGTGCATATTTGCAGAGATGACCAGGTAGCAGGCCTTGTAGACCTGCTCCACTGCATACAGTCCACAATACATTTCATGGCCGGTCCTCCTTCAAGCTAAAGCTACACTTGGAGGAGGAGCAGCAGCAGAGCGGCCAGAAAAAAAACGGAGCCAATGAAGTATTTACAGGCATCGGTTTACAAGGACCCTGACAGTGTAGAAGAGATGAAAAGGGTCTGGCAGTGATTTTTTTTTAACTTTACAGGGCTGTCCCAAGAAAGGCGGGGCAGCCAGGATGACATAGTAGGCAAGGTTGGAGAAAAAAAAAAAAAAAAAAGACACAGGTCCATCAAGTCCAATCTATGCGTGTGATTTTATTACAAATTGTATTTATTACATTGTATATCCCTGTATGTTGTGGTCGTTCAGGTGGTTATCTAATCGTTTTTTGAAATTAGCAATGCTCCACGCTGAGACCACCGCCTGTGGAAGAACTGGACAGGATACTCCAGGTGCGGCCGGACCAGAGTCTGGTAGAGTGGGAGAATTATTGTTTTAGCTGATCCCCTTTTTAATACACGCCTATATTCTGTTTGCTTTACTTGCAGAAGCTTAGATTGCATGCCAATGCTGAACCTGTCATCTACTAGGACCCCCAGGTCCTTAACCATCCTAGATTACCTCCCCCTAGCGAGTAGATTGCATTCATATTTTTCCCACCCAAATGCATTATTTAACATTAAAAACTTAATTTGTCATGTAGTTGCCCACCCCATTAATTTGTTCAAATCTTCTCGCAAGGTTTCCACATTCTGCGTAGAAGTTATTGCCCTGCTAAGCTTATTTTGGTCTGCAAATAGAGGTTGAGCTGTTTATCCCATCCTCCAGGTCGTTTATGAATAAAGTAAAATAGGATTGGTCCCCGGACACAACCCTGGGGAACCCCACTTTCCACCCCGGACCATTCCAAGTGATCCCCATTTAATCCTACCCTCTGAACTCTCCCCTGTAGCCAGTTTTAAATCCATGTACTCACCCTGGGTCCATGCCAACGTACCTTACTGTGTACAGTAAACGTTTATGAGGAACTGTACCAACTGCTTATGCAAAATCCAGATACACCACATCTATGGGCCTTCCTTTATCTAGATGCAGCTCATCTCCTCATAGGTTAATAGATTGGTTTGGCACGAACTATTCTTCATACCGTTGACTATATATATATATATATATATATATATATATATATATATATATATATATATATATATATATATATATATATATATATATATTTATATTAGTTCTTTATCCCCGTCGAGAGCTTACATACAAAATTAATGTTAGGCTAACTGGTCTAATTCCCAGGGATGCATCTTGGCCCTTTTTTTAAATATTGGGGCTACATTGGCTTTTCTCCAATCAGCTGGTACCATTCCAGTCAGTAGACCATTCATAGAAAATTCTGCATTCTTATGTTGGAGTTAAGACTCCCAGGACTTTTATAAGCCCTTAAAAAAAATTCCCACTGGAATGCACTGGCTAATACCCTTATTTAATATGCTCTTAAAAGCATACCCATTTTTCCTCCGTGTTCTTTGTTCCAAAGATTTTATCCCCCTTAGTATCTAACAAAGATCGTAGTTTAGGGAGGTTGGCTCTTGAAATCCAGTGTCTTTGTATTCCCCTTAGGTTTTCTTATTTGTGTGATTTATGCTGAAACAAAAATTGACCTACGATCGCCGTTCCCTAAATTGCCCCGCATTTCCACATCTGTGATCAGGTCTGTATTGTTGGTAATCAGTAGGTCTAGTAACGCTTTGTTTCTAGTTGGTGCATTTACCATCTGACCCATGAAATTGTACTGCAAGACATTTAGGGACTGGCGAGCCTTCGATGAATGAGCGGTTCCTTCCACCCAGTCTAGGTATGGATAATTAAAATCCCCCATTACAATGACACTTCCCATTCTTGCCGCTAATCCAAATAGCGATAGGTCTGCCTCTGCTTCCTCCCTCTGATTAGGAGGCCTATAGCATACGCCCAGTATTACTTTCCCCTAGTTCCTAGTTTCCTCCCTTTGTAGCTCTACCCATAAGGATTCCACCTTCTCCCTTGCGCCATTAGTGATGTCATCTCTCACATTCACTTGTACATCATTTTTGATATACAGGCATACCCCTGCCCCTTTACCCTCGCTATCCCTGCGATATAGGAAATACCCTTGAATGGTTGCCAGCCTATCATGAGAGCTGTTGAACCAAGTCTCTGAAATTCCTACAAAATCTAAATCCTCCTCGTACAACAGTAGCTCTAGTTCTTCCATATTGTCGGCCAGACTCCTGGCATGTGAACATGCCACATAGTTTAGACCGGTTGCATACGATCTCCTTATTGGGTGTTCTGAGGTTGCAAATAGGACTTGTTACTGTACTTAGCTCGGGTTGAGGTGGTTTAGTCAACCTACCATTAATGCCCCTCAATTCTACCCTCTGTAATTTGTTCCATGCTGACTATCTACCCCTGGACCCCCCCCCCAGTTTAAAATCCCCTCCAACTTTACAACCATCTTCACTCCCAGCAGATCTGCACCCTCCTTATTTAGGTGCAGTCCGTCCCTTCTATAGATCTGGTAGCCAACTGAGAAGTCAGCCCAGTTCTCCAGGAAACCAAACCCCTCCCTTCTACACCAGCTCAGCCACTTGTTATCTGCCCAAATCTCCCTTTCTGGTGTGGCTCGAAGTACCGGTAGTATTTATGAGAAAACTACCTTGGAGGTCCTTCTTCTCAATTTAGCTCCCAAGTCTCCAAAATCGTTTAGGACACTACCTCTTTGTCATTGGTGCCAACGTGCACCATGACAGACGGTTCTTCCCCAGCCCCTCCCAGTAATCTGTCCACCAGATCCGTGATGTGCCCAACCCGAGCACCCGGTTGACAACATACAGTTTGGCGCTTCAGGTCTTTGTGACATATTGCCCTCTCTGTTCTAAGAATTGAGTCCCCCTACCACCAGAATCTGTAATTTCTTTCCCTCGGCTTTACTCCCACCCTTCACTGGAGGAGTTATCCCCCCTGGCAGCTAGGGGGGAGTCACTCAGTTCCAGCAATGCCTGTCCCTGACTGGTTTCACCAATGTCACTCAACAGGGCGTACTTGTTGGGATGTTCCAGCCCAGGACCGGCCTCCCTGGCACTTTCCCCTCTATCCTTCCTGTCACCCATCTACTTTGCTTTAGTGCCTGCCGCTCATCTCCACACGCCTCTGTGCTGTGTACGATCACAACTCTCCATTAGTGTAGAGTGTCTCAGTGTTGACAGTTGCTTCCCTAGATTCAGAACCTGGACTTACAGGGAAACAATGCGCTTACATTTTGTCCAGCAGTATTCACCCTCGACCGGATAATCAAGGAACGCATACATGTCGCAAGATGTACACAGTAGCATCTCCACCCCGCCGGGCATTGTACCTACTAATTTAATGGGAGATTATACCCTGTCCAAATAACTAGCTTCCTGACACTAATACACAATACTCAAGGCCCCTCCCCCTCGAGGCCCCCTTCTATTTTGTTAATTGGTTATGACCGCTATGCTACTGTTCAAACGCCCGTGCAATTTGTCACTTGCAGGGCTTGACAGTGTCTACAGTCTCCCCTGGTCGGTCTGCCTGTTACTGCTCCCACCGCTCGCCTGTTACTCACCCCCCTCTGGTCTGCGGCACACTTACCGGCTTGATAAGGTCCGCAGCTCACTCACACAAACTCCTTCCAGACATGACGCTGCTCTGTGGCTTCGCGCCAAACGCAACACCACCTAGCTACCAAAGTCGAGTAAGCTCTTCAGCGCAATTGTCATTCAAAGTGTGAAAGCTAAAAATTTGCCTGGGCAAGGAAAGAATGAAGTAATTTGTCGATTCGCAATTCAGCCATTTTCTACAGCGATTATTTTCAACACCCCTAGTATGTACCATGTGTGTCATATCACTTCTCTTATAGATTTGAAACAAAAGAAGTGCTTTAATTTCTAGAAGTGCCACCAGCCTCCCTTTCCTTTTACTTGGTTCCAACACTGACTTCTGAAGATATACGACCCATCTGAACCTCTACAGAGTCTACACTGTTTGATGGACATTGGCAGACAGTCTGGGCCGACCGATCCTTAAGTAGGCGATTGTCCAGGTATTCCACAAAGGGAATTCCTCCCATCGACAAGTAGGGGACCCCCTCATTGTCAGAAGGAGGGCTTGCTTCTGGACTTTGCAGGGTTGCTGGAATTGGAACCTGGAAGCCTGAGTAAAAGGGAAAGGAGTTCTTCATTTCAGGAGCTGAAGGTTTACCAGAAGGAGCTTCATCCTTTTTCTGGGGTAGAAGGGTAGGAGGGTAGGAGTGTACCCCCCCCCCCAAGACTTTTTTGATGTTGGTGTTGTCCAAATAGTCACTGAAGAGGCGTTACTCCTCAGAGCATTTTGAAAGAAGCAAAGGAGAACTCTTCCCCTCAAGAGCCAAAAAGGTTTATATGCAGAAGCTATAGCTTTGCTTTTCTGGAGTAGGACATGACCCTCCCTCGCAAGACAGCGAAGCACGAGCTGGTAAGGCCTGCTGACACATTTATTCCTGTTGTGTCTATGATCTGGCATGCAAATTGAGGGTTAAGTACCAGGAGGTATTTAAAACCTGTAGGTAGGGTTAGGCTTTCTGTGACCAGTCACTTTAGGAAGCAGAGGAACCAACCCGCCATGTGTGTGCACAAATAAAATTGTGTGCGCGCATGTGCAGTGGATCTCCACGAGGAGGCAAATGCACAGCTGGACTTGTGGCCTCAATCCATACAGGAGCACAGTATACACAGCAAAAAGGAATCCAAAATAAAAAAAAAATACAAAAAAGTGAAACTTGTTTTTTTTGCCCATTCATATTAATTATACCATGCTGTACGTTCTGTTTTGAGAGAGACTAGAGGACTTCTACTGCAGTAAACTGCACCCAAAAGGCTATAGAATCTGGTAAATGTATAGACTGAAGATCAAGTTGCAGCCTTGCAGATTTGAGCCAAGGCTGATGCACTGCCAAGGAAGTACTAACCGCACTGGTGGAGTGCGCTTAAATATGAAAAGATGGAATTTTCCTTTTTAAACCATAAGCTTGAACAATCATGTAGTGACCTTTCCTCTGCAGAACAAGGTTCTGGAAAAAAAATAAAAAAATAAAAAATGAAGGCAGAACAATATCCTGGTTTAAATGAAAACCCGACACTACCTTCAGTAGGAAATTAGGATGAGGCCGCAATACAACCTTATCCTTAATCAAATATGGCTCTTTACAAGAAAGAGCAACCAACTCCGATACGCTTCTTTCAGAAAATAATTTTCCTAATCAAGAGGACCAAGGGAATATCTTGTATTGGCTCAAAAGGCTATTTTTGTAAAGCCGACAGGACTAAATTTAAGTCCCAAGGGTTAAGGGGTGACCTAACTGGGGGATTAATCCGCGTTACCCCCTGAATAAAGTTACGAACCAGAGTGTGAAGCAAGAGGTTGATGAAAACGCACAGATAAGGCCGACGCCTGGCCTTTGATAGTACTCAAGGCCAGCTTAATTTCTAATCCCATCTGTAGGAAATCAAGGATCTTTCCTATGACATTCCTGGGGTGCCAACCTCTGGAAGGCATATGTCTCCTGGTGTGAATCCAGACTATAGTATATGACTCTGGAGGCCGGCTTCCTAGCATTAACCAAAGTAGAAACTACTGAAGCAGACAGCTCACGGTCCTTTAGAATGTGGGTCTCAAAAGCCAAACCGTTAAATTTGTAAAAGGTAGGATGGAATACCGAACCTTGCGAAAGAAGGTATGGCCACAGTGGTAGGGTCCAAGGGTCCCCTACTGCCCTCTTTATGATCTCGGCAAACCAAGATCTCCTGGGCCACAAGAATCACCTCCTTCCCTTCTTGCTTGATCCTGCAAAGAAGGCGCGGAAGCAGCAGCAGAACAGGAGGGAACACATAGATCAGTGAAAACTGATCCCACGGAAAAACCAAGGCATCTGTTCCATATGCCATGGTATCCCTTGTCCTTGACACAAAGTTATCAATCTCAGATCCACATCCGGAACTCCCCCTTTTTGACATATTGACGGAAAGATGTTGGGAGGGGGGGGGGGGGGGGGACCATTCTCCCGGGAACATTTGTTGGCGACTCAAGTAGTCCGCCTGCCAATTCTCTATTCCTAGAATAAAAATTGCAGATAGGCAAGGAATGTTTTCTGCCCAAAATAGAATGATGATGAGTCACCTCTCTCTGGGCCGCACGACTTCTTGTGCCACCTTGGTGATCGATATGGTCACAGCTTGGATCCTGACAGGACAATTCTGTAGTCTGAGCATCCAGGCCTCGAGGGACAGGCGTACTGCCCAAATCTCTAGAATATTGAAGGGCAAGGGCATCTCCTATTTTGACCATTTCCCTTGGACAGACGCTTCTTCCAGGACTGCTCCCTAGCCCAGAAGGCTGGCATCTGTTACCAGCTTCCAGGTAACCGGTAGAAAAAAGATTTTCCTTTTTGAGGATTCTTGCATATCAACCACCAATTGAGGCTCTGACGCACATTGGGGGATAAATGCATTGGGAAGTCCAGAGCTTGGACCTTCTTGTTCCAAGTTGACAGGTTACTGTTTTGCTGCAGTTTTGAATGAAACTGCGCATAAGGAACGGCCGCGAAAGAAGCCACCATCTTTCCCAATAACTTCATGCAGTCGAATAGAAGGATTCTTCTTTGTTTTGACCAACTGAATCAGTTCCTTTTAGGAACCGATTCTTTCCTGGGGCAAAAATACCTTCTTCTGAGCTGTATCTATGATCAGCCCCAAGTACTGCAATCTTCTTGATGGTTTTAAGGAGGATTTTTCTAGGTTGAGAATCCAACCTAGGTATTCCAGGTAGCTGACTGCGGTGACCAAACTTTGGTTTAAGCGGGGTACCGATTGATCCATCAAGAGTAGATTGTCTAAGTAGGCTAGTATCGTTATACCTTGAGCCCTTAGCCTGGCTAAAGGAGGAGCCAGGACCTTTGTAAACACTCGAGGTGCAGTAGCTAGCCCGAAAGGCAGAGCTACAAACTGGAAATGAAGATTTTCTACCCCAAAGCGTAGACATTTCTGGTGAGCAAGGAAAAACAGCACATGGGAGATAAGCATCCTTGATGTCTATTGATGCCAGGAGTTCTCCCCCTTGTAGGATGGACACTACTGATCGGATTGACTCCATGCAAAAAGAACGGATATTCAAAAACCGGTTTAGATCTTTGAGATCTAAAATGGGTCTGACATCCCAGTTTGGTTTTGGAATCGTGAAAAGGTTTAAATAAAACCCTAATCCTTGCTCTTCCAAGGGGACCACCGATATCACTCTTTGAGATGAGATGATCCAAAGCTAGAAATACTTTTTTTCACTGGATCTCTGGGAACGTTTGATCTGAGAAAACGAGGAGATGGGAACTCTCGGAACTCTAGTTTGTATCCTAGAGATAGTGATGAAGCAACCCATCTATCTTGACATTGTTCCTACCAGACCCTCGAAAACTGTAGAAGCCTTCCTCCCACTCGCGCGAGGGCGCCCCTTCATAAGGAGGCTTTAGTACTTTGTTTTGTGGGCTTCCTCCCCAGGTCCTATTTTGACCCTGAGGTTTACCTCTTGAACCTGACTGTGGAAGCTGTTGTGACTGCCTGGAGGCTGATGCCCCTGGCACTGGAGAAGCACGTTTAAAAGAAAAATGCTTAAACTTCTTCTTAAACAGTAAAAGGGAACCCCCCCCCCATTAGAAATTCTTTGGATATACTTATCTAGATCGTCTCCAAATAACCGTTCACCATGAATAGAATCATTCATACCGGCTTCCGATATCCCGGCCAACTGATCAGGAATAACCGAGTACCTCTATAAACTGGTCCTTTAAGGACTGAGATACTCCAATCGCTGCCAGTGCAGGTTGAATGTCTGAAACTGCAAGCACAATGTAGTTCTTAAAAAAGAATTCCAACTTCTTATCTGTTGGATCCTTAAGCATATGAGCATTGTCTACTGGACAAGTCAAGTTCTTGCTCACAGAGGATATAGCAGTGTCAATTGCTGGAATTCCCCATTTCTTATAAAACTCTTCCTCCATAGGATAAAGTATCGAAAACTTTTTCAGGAGGAAAAAACTGTTTCTAGGTGCTCCCACACAGAATACATTAGCTTTCTTAGCCATGAATGGATAGGACAAGCATGAACAGATTGGTTTGGGTTCACGAAAGCCTCCCCAGAGAGTTTTCCTGCGAACCCGATACTTCCGTATTAGGTTCTTCGGAAGAGGAGATATCAGCCTCTTCCTGGTCCTTTGAGAGAAAAATCGGCATCTCTCACTCATTGTTCCTCAGCAAGAGGGTCCCGAGCAATGGACGGGGACCTGCTACGCTTAGTCCCACTCTGGGATGCGATTAAAGCATACATTTTTTGCTCCAAGCTTAAAATGGTTGAAGAAAAAAACCTCCTTAGAAATATACACAGGGGCTGCAGTGTTAAGAGCAGCTGCAACACCAGCCCCTCCTGATGGCTCACTCTGACCAGCCATATTACTCTCAGGGGAGGATGACATCTTTACTGGGATGGATCTAGGCTTTTGAGTGACTGTAGAAGTCCTTCTAGAGCTCTTTGAGGTGTTTTTAAAACCCCCTTCCGACCAAAGCCCGATGCACAAAGCAGAGGTACTACCAGCAGGAATGCATCCACTGCTTAAGCAATAGTCCTGCTCTGTCACTTCTATTATTGCTCAGCCTGATGCAGTAGTAAATGTGTTAAAAAAATAAAATAAAAATGGTGCCTTTTAAAACATACCTCCCGCGCTGGATGTTTGAGGACTCCAACCCCGCAATAATCCCCCCCCCCCCCCCCCCATCATCGCCTACGGCCCTTCCCCTCTTTTTAAAAAATAAAAAGCTTTCCCGTGGCTCCGCTCCTATGTGATCCACAGAGAGGGAAGTAGGAATGGCGAAGGGGGGTTCTGGAAGCTGCCGAGTCGTTTGTGCCTTTTTATTTTTGAGAGGAAGAAAAAACAGCCCGGGGGGGGGGGGGGCGTCTGGTAGGGGAGAGAGAACCCCCCCTCCCCCAGACTTACCAGAGGTCTTCTGCTGCCGGAGGAAGAAGAAACTGCTGCTTCCTAGACACAACGTGGGTTCTCTGAGAAGCATGAGACGGTAAGTGCGCTATACAATCCCCAGTGGTGACACATAGGCATGACAACATTTACTAAATTAAAGGAGACATTCATAAGAAAAACTCCACTTACCTTACCCGCCGCAGGGTTTTCTGTGGTAAACCATCAGACCCAATCTTCACCCTTCATGGTGGGTTCCATTAAACCTTCAGGAGCTGGGGATCCTCGAGGAAACCCACAATCCTGGACCTGTAATAGCACCACCGCCAGTAAAAGTAAGCACTGGAGTCTGCTTATATGGTAATGCACTTTAAACTCACTGTTGTATGAGGAGGATTTGGATTTTGTGGGAATTTCAGAGACCTGGTTCAACAGCTCTCAAGATTGGCTGGCAAACATTCAAGGGTATACCCTTTATCGCAAAGATAGAGAGGGGGGGGGGGGGGAAAAAAAAAGGGGGGGGGTAGGGGTATACCTATCAAGAATAATGTACAAGTGAATGTGAGAGATGACATCACTAAGGGAGCTAGGGAAGAGGTGGAATCCTTATGGGTAGGGCTCCAAAGGGATGAAGCCAAAGGGAAAAAACTGTGAGTATGCTATATGCCCCCTAACCTGAGGGAGGAAGGGGAGACAGATCTATCACAAGTTGGATTAGCAGCAAGGATGGGAAGTGTTATCATAATGGGGGATTTTAAATTATCCAGACAGACTGGCAGGAGGAAACCGCGCATTCATCTAAATGTCTTACAGGACAATTTTATGAGTCAGAGGGTAGACGCACCAACTAGAAATGAAGCGTTACTGGATCTACTGATAACCAATACAGACCTGATCATGGATGTGGACATACGGGACAATTTAGGCAACAGTGATCACAGGTCAATTGGCTTCAGTATAAATCACACAAATAGGAAACATAAGGGGAATACAAAGACACCGAATTTCAAAAGAGTCAAGTTCCCTAAATTACAAACCTTGCTAGAAGGCATAAATTGGGATAAAATCTTAGGAAGAAAGAACACGGAGGAGAGATGGGTTTGCTTTAAGAGCATATTAAATAAAGGGCATAGCCAATGAATCCCATTGGGTAATAAAATTTAAAAAAGAGCGAAGTCCTGGATGGCTTAACTCCAATGTAAAAATGCATATAAAAGCAAAGAAGAAGGCCTTCAAAAAAATACAAGGTTGAGGGATCGTCATCAGCATTCAGACTTTATAAAGAATGCAACAAGAAATATAAAGGGTGCAATAAGGACGGCTAAGATAGAACATGAAAGACACATAGCGTAGGAGAGTAAAAAAAAAATCCCAAGAAATTCTTTCAGTATGTAAACAGTAAAAAAGGGAGGACAGACATTATTGGCCCCATAAAGAATAAGCAAGGACATCTGGTTACAAAGGATGGGGAGATGGCGAAGGTATTGAATCTATTCTTCTCCTCAGTCTTCACGAGGGAATCGGGGGGCTTCAGTAACCAAAACTCCAGTGTTTATCTTCATGACACATCACAGGAAGCACCTCCATGGTTAACCGCTTCCCGACCGCCTCCTGCACATTTACGTCGGCAGAATGGCACAGCTAGGCAAAAGCCCGTACAGGTACGTCCCCTTTAAATTGCCTAGCCGTGGGGTCGTGCACGCGCCGCCGGCGGGCTCGCGACCCGGGAGCTCTGTGACCACGGGCACGGGACCAGCGGACCCGATCACCGCTGGTGTCCCGCGATCGGGTCACAGAGCTGAAGAACGGGGAGAGGTCTGTGTAAACAAACCTCTCCCCACGCTTCCTACACTGCCTGTCACTGATCGGCTGTTCCCTGTCATCGGGAAAGCCGATCAATGACGTCAGACGTCCAGCCACGCCCCCCTACTGTAAAAAAAAAAAAAAACACAACACGTCACACTTAGCCCCTCCCCGCCCCCTAGTGGTTAACTCCTTCACTGCCATTTACATAGGAATCAGTGCATTTAAATAGCACTGATTTCTATATAAAAAGACAATGGTCCCAAAAATGTGTCAAACATGTCCGATGTGTCTGCCATAATGTTGCAGTCCCAATAAAAATCGTTGATCGCCGCCGTTACTAGTAAAAAAAAAAAAAAAAAAAAAAAAAAGATATTGATAAAAATGCTATAAAACTATCCATTTTGTAAACGCTATAACTTTTGCGCAAACAAATCAATAATCGCTAATTGCGATTTTTTAACAAAAATATGTAGAAGAATACGTATCGGCCTAAACTGAGGGAAAAAAAATGTTTTTTTATATATTTTTTGGGGAAATTTATTATAGCAAAAAGTAAAAAATATTGCATTTTTTTCAAAATTGTCGCTCTATTTTTGTTTATAGCGCAAAAAATAAAAACCGCAGGGGCGATCAAATACCACCAAAAGAAAGCTCTATTTGTGGGAAAAAAAGACGCCAATTTTGTTTGGGAACCACGTCGCACGACCGCGCAATTGTCAGTTAAAGCGACGCAGTGCCGAATCGCAAAAAGGGGCCTGGTCCTTTGGCTGCAAATTGGTCCGGGACTGAAGTGGTTAAGAGAGGACAGAAATAAAACTTGACTTGAGAAACTTAACATTAATAAATCACCGGGACCAGATGGCTTGCACCCAAGGGTACTTCGGGAAATCAGTCAAGTAATTGCCAGACCATTGTTCCTAATTTTTACAGACAGTCTCACTGGAATGGTACAGCTGATTGGAGAAAAGCCAATGTAGCACCAATACTTAAAAAGAGCCCAAAATACATCCCTGGGAATTACAGACCAGTCAGCCCAACATCAATAGTATGTAAACTCTTGGAGGGAATGATAAGGGACTATATACAAGATTTTAGTAATGAGAACGGTATCATTAGCAGTAATCAGCATGGATTCATGAAGAATCGTTCTAGCCAAACCAATCTACTAACCTATGAGGAGGTGAGTTGCCAGCTAGATAAAGGAAGGCCCGTAGATGTGGTTTATCTGGATTTAGCAAAAGCATTTGACAGTTCCCCATAAATGTTTACTGTACAAAATAAGGTCAGTTGGCATGGACCATAGGGTGAGTACATGGATTGCAAACTGGCTACACGGGCGAGTTCAGAGGGTGGTGATAAATGGGGAGTACTCAGAATGGTCAGGGGTGGGTAGTGGGGTCCCCCAGGGTTCTGTGCTGGGACCAATCCTATTTAATTTGTCCATAAATTACCTGGAGGATGGGGTAAACAGTTCAATCTCTGTATTTGCGCATGATACTAATCTAAGCAGGACAATAACTTCTCTGCAGGATGTGGAAACCTTGCAAAAAAAAGATCTGAACAAATTAATGGGGTGGGCAACTACATGGCAAATGAGGTTCAATGTAGAAAAATGTAAAAGAATGCATTTGGGTGGCAAAAATATGAATGCAATCTTGGGGGGGGGGGGGGGACCACTGGGGGAATCTAGGATGGAAAAGGACCTGGGGGTCCTAGCAGATGATAGCTGCAGCTTGGCATTGCATGCCATTGCTGAACCTAACAAAGCAAAAATATTGGCATGCATTAACAAAGGGGGATTAACTCCAGAGATAAAACGATAATTCTCCCGCTCTACAAGACTCGCACCTAGAGTATGCTGTCCAGTTCTGGGCACCAGTCCTCAGGAAGGATGTACTGGAAATGGAGCGAGTACAAAGAAGGGCAACAAAGCTAATAAAAGGTCTGGGAGGATATTAGTTATGAGGAAAGGTTGCGAGCACTAAAAACTTATTCTCTCTGAAGAGACACTTGAGAGGGGATATGATTTCAATACAAATACCATACTGGTGAGCCCACAATAGGGATAAAACTTTCGCAGAATGGAGTTTAACCACTTCAGCCCCGGACCAATTGGCAGCCAAAGGACCAGGCCCCTTTTTGCGATTCGGCACTGCGCCGCTTTAACTGACAATTGCACGGTCGTGCGACGTGGCTCCCAAACAAAATTGGCGTCCTTTTTTTCCCCACAAATAGAGCTTTCTTTTGGTGGTATTTGATCGCCCCTGCGGTTTTTATTTTTTGCGCTATAAACAAAAATAGAGCGACAATTTTGAAAAAAAATGCAATTTTTTACTTTTTGCTATAATAACTATCCCCAAAAAATATATAAAAAAAACATTTTTTTTCCTCAGTTTAGGCCGATACGTATTCTACATATTTTTGGTAAAAAAAAAAAAAAAAAAAAAAAAAAAAAAAAAAAAAAAAAAATTAGCGATTATTGATTAGTTTGCGCAAAAGTTATAGCGTTTACAAAATAGGGGATAGTTTTATAGCATTTTTATTAATACTTTTTTTTTTTTACTAGTAATGGCGGCGATCAGCGATTTTTATTGTGACTGCGACATTATGGCGGACACATCGGACATTTGACACATTTGTCATTTATACAGAAATCAGTGCCATTTAAATAGCACTGATTCCTATGTAAATGACAGTGGCAGTGAAGGAGTTAACCACTAGGGGGCGGGGAGGAGTCAGTGTGACGTGTTGTGTTTTTTTTTCACAGTAGGGGGCGTGGCTGTACGTCTGACGTCATTGATCGGCTTTCCCGATGACAGGGAACAGCCAATCAATGACAGGCAGTGTAGGAAGCGCGGGGAGAGGTTTGTTTACACAATCCTCTCCCCGTTCTTCAGCTCCGTAACCCGATTGCGGGATACCAGCGGCGATCGGGTCCGCTGGTCCCGCGGCCGTGGTCACGGAGCTCCGACCGGGTCGCGAGCGCGCCGCTGGCGGCGCGCGCGACCCACAGGCAGGCACATGCACGATCACGTACAGGTACGTGATTTTGCCTGCCCGTGCCATTTTGCCGACGTATATCGGCGTTAGGCGGTCGGGAAGTGGTTAACAAGACTCGTGTCCACTCATTAAAATTAGAAGAATGAGGTTTAACCTTAATCTACGTAGAGGGTTCTTTACTGTAAGAGCGGCAAGGATGTGGAATTCCCTTCCACAGGCAGTGGTCTCAGCGGGGGGCATTAATAGTTTAAACAAACTTTTAGATAAGCACCTGAACGACCGCAACATACAGGGATATACATTGTAATATTGACATATAAACACACACACACACACACACACAAAAACACACACACACACAAACACACACACACAAATAAAAAAAAAGGACACAAGTCCATCCTCACCTACTATGCAATTATGTAAATAAATAAAAAAAACTGTCCCTCAGTCTTTCCCCTAAATGCCCACTGCAAGCTATTCTGAACAATAGAAGCTGTTTATAAAGTCCTATATATAAAATGTGCTCCAAAGGAAAATGGAAATGTGAATATTTTTTTTCAAATAATGCGGTGTCACAAAACCTATAGTGTGTGTTTCTTAAATTTAACAGCAAAGGTTGAAATATACTTTAAATATCATGTCAAAGTGCTGTCCATGAACTATTTAGTGTTCCAACCTTAAATCACAAACCCTGAAAGAAGTCAATATTAAACTACCCATCGCCTGGTATCGTGGACTGATTGTTGTAGGGTGATGCAGCACCAAGATCTCAGCTTCAAACTCCCAAGATGCTTGAGGGTTAAGGCGTGGCGAAACCATTACCATGCCCTTTCTGATAGAGGATCGCTTAATCTGCAGAACAAGCAGAAAGAACGCAGTTTGTTACTAGGACCATAAAAAAATAGCACAACGTTCTACAGCGGATTTTTAAAACTAACATAAAAATATATATATTTTTTTAAGTACAGGTGGAAACAATAAGAAAATGCAAAAGGGCGATAAGTAGAGGATGGTTACATTCTTGCCACGTTCTAGGTTGCATGATGTATTCATGTAGAATATCCTAGAAGTTAGGCCTCCTGCACACTTGAAGTTATAAAAAACACCAGTGGGGCTAGCTGTAGAAAGCGCTTTTTGTAGTAGAGTTTAGCATTTGCGTTTTTTTTTTTTTTTAGGCAATGGCAAAAAAAAAGGCACAAATACCGAATAGCCTTTTTTCAGAGTTAAAGCGTTTTTACAGCTGAAAAACGCCTCTTCAAATCCATTAGCTGTTTTTTTTTTCTAGCCAGAAAACAAAAAGTTGATAAAAGCCTCTTTGCGCATGGACAAAATCGGATAATGTGCTGGGGAGTTCACTGGCTGCAGAAAACTAATTCCTGAAGCCAAAAACAGCAGCTAAAAACATCCAGTGTGCATGAGGCCTTAAAAGTAGGTTTATTGGAAGAGAAAAAAAAAAAAAGTGTTGCGTTTCTTCATAGTGTGTACAGAACTGCACCAAGCATGCACATGTAGCCTGCATACTCCAACAGAGTGTTATCTGCAGAGAACATACCAACAGTCCATATAGGACTCTTGAGTTCAAATGCTCTCCCAAATTTACTGAAATTAGAGCATTACTTGCTTTACGATCCCAAAGCAAGGGAAGCAGTAAACACATTTATAAAACATGTGACTGTGCTTAACAAAATGTGGTTGCTTTGTTAGTATTTGAAGGCAGTGGTGTTGCTGTGGTTAGGCCATAGCACTGCTTTCTACACAAGAACCTTCGTATAGATTTGTGGTCCATTTCTTAGTGACAATTTACTTAAGTGCAGCTGCTCCTCCTCTCCAGGTCACTGATCAGGAAAGAACTCTGTTCACAAGATGTCCTGAACAAAAAAGCAAATCATATCCCTGAGTATGCCGAGCGAGAGGCTAGAACATCCTGGCTGAATTGTGTATGACCTTCTACATCTGACAAGGAACACATGTGATCACAGCCTTTGTAGGAGTCTCAGGTTAGTCAAGGGTATGCGAGAGGAATTGATGTTTATTCCTTCAGAAGAACTACAGGTTTTACACTTTTTTCCTTGTTAAAAAGGTATATCAAGATGATAAATTCTGTAAAGTCTGTAAATTTGTATTTAAAAAATTGTTGCATGTGCATTTTTACTGAAAAAAGAGCAGAACCCTTTCAAAGCATAACCATGGCCAACGTTTTCCTGCACTGGACAGGGGCTCTAATGCAGTTGGGTTTTAAGGTCATACTAAACAATTGGGCAACAAGATTGGAGTAAATCATGCATTTGATTAAACGATTGTAAAACTAGAACTCATGTACGTTATTGGAGACATGCCCAGAGAGAAAAAAAATGGAGTAGATCTCAATGATAAAATAATACACTACTAAAGGTGGTATCACAGCTAATCTGAAATTACAACATTGCTGTACCTTCTTCAGAGCAAAAGATGCTGTCTGACCACCTCGTACTTCTTTGACAGGCATGCGTTTTCGATGTATAGACTTCACTGCAATAGAAGTAAAGTTGCCAAGAGGGTCAGGTCCTAGGAGTAGTAGATCATTTAGTTTAATCAGTCCTCTTAATGTTGTTCCTGAAACCACTGTGCCTACACCCTGTGGAAAAACACAAAAAAAAAAAAAAAAACACAAATCCTGTAATATTCCAGTACGAAAATCGTAACTATTGCTTCTGCAGATTTTTTCTATTGCCTTCTAAAAACAAATAGCTTACTGGCACAGAGTAGGTATCATCAATCTGGAACTCTGCAGGTTCTTCTTCCCTTGAGCTGCATCGGGGAGAAAGCAAATTGAGGAACATCTTGAGCAGATCCATGTTTTCCCCTGTTACATTCGAGATTTGAAAGATCGGACACATCCTAAGAAGAAGCAGTAGAGAAAAAAAAAAAAAAAAAAGCGAGGTTAACAATATGGAGGGAGAGAGGGAGATCTGGTCTATGGTGGAAACAAATACATTAGGCAACATTCATAGACCCTTGGTTGCAGGCTCATACATTCAGGTGATTGGACACCGACAAAGCTTTCAGACACGCCACCTGAATGTCTTCACTATAACCCTAGCCCAATCCGCAAGTCCTCAGTTTTGTAGCAGGCAAAGTATCCAAGGAAAGAAAAAAAAAAAAAAAACCCAACACACCCAACTACACAGTGCAGCTGCAAGAACCTTTCAAATCTCATCCACAAAAGATTGCACGTCCACCAGGTAGACCACAAAGTCAGGCTACAGAGGTCTGGTGCTTGAAAGCCCAGGAAACCACCACAGACCTGGTGGAATGAGCGGGTAAAAGTAGATTTGC
The DNA here is from genome assembly GCA_028564925.1 of Lithobates sylvaticus. NCBI lineage: Eukaryota > Metazoa > Chordata > Amphibia > Anura > Ranidae > Lithobates > Lithobates sylvaticus. The sequence goes on from CM053032.1 coordinate 76,030,364, forward strand.
CCCCAAGAAGCCATCCTCTAGAAACCATATTTCTTAGCCATTGAGCAATGATGGACTTGGAAGTGGGGCAGCCTAAAGACAGAACAGAGTCTTACTGTTCTATACAGTATTACTGATTGAAGCTGTTGCTTTGAAGTAAATAGCGCTGACTACAGCCAAGCAATGAACAGAAATTTCCCTTTGATGCTTTGGAACATGGAATAAGGATGATAGGACTATGTTCTCATTGGAGGTGGAAGACTCTTACCACTCTTACCAAGGTTGGGCTTAACAATACCTTGTCATTGTGAAGAATGAGGAACAGCTCCTTACAATTCAGACATGTCTGACAGATGGGAGAACAACCAAAAAGGCCATGTTGCAAGAAAGATCACCTAGGGGGGGATCCTTTCTGGTTCTCTGTCCTGTAGAAATCGTTCTTTGAACCCAGGTTAGAATGTTTGACGCAAGCTTGATGCAAGACACCTTGAAAAAAAAAAAAATGTTTTTACAAGGGAGTGCAAAGCCAGAGGTCCTTGAATAACAAATGGACAAAGTAAAAAAACCTTTTAGAGTCCCTAAAGCCAAATTCTGCTAGAATGCGAGGCACCGAGTAATCTCTGAACTGCATTGCCTTTGTTCAGAACGGGCAAAGAAGGATTTTCATAGATCAATCTGGAAGTGGCTTTTCTTGCTTTTAGCAAGGTAGAAATGGCAAACTCTGACTTTTCTCTCAAGACCTGAGCTTCAACAGCCATGTCATTAAAGACTGAGAAGCAGGATGGAATAGAGGGCCTTGATAACACCGATCTGGCCTATTGGGTAGAGGCCAGGGGACTCTACTAGAAGAGTTAGGCCCCATGCACACGAGACGCAGATGCAAACTCTGCTGAACGCATGTTTTAAAAAGCAGAAACCTGCGTTTAAAAAACACGCGTTTTGCTGCATTTTAATGCCGCGTTTGCGTCTATAAGCGTTTGTAAAGATAACATCATATAGACCCTCCCCAAGCTCAGAAGGCATTTATTAACTCTTTCTGCCATTTTGATCAGAGTGAGCAGCAGCAGCAGCAGAGAGAGAAGTTGTACACTTGCATTTGCCTCTTTCTGTGTTTTTTTTTTTTTTTTTTGGAAATGGATCCCAAATTGAATATATGTCAGGAAATGCTCCTGATGTTGCTCTTGATGAGGCAGCAACGTCGTCGCAAATTGCGTGAGAGGTCCAGAGTCAGAGCTCGCTGATATTGGACCCATTCGTTGACAGCACAGCGAATGTCCATTGGATATTTCACAAACATGGTGGGGGGTTGGGGCTGACTAGACATTGGTATGCAGGTTTTTCTTTGTGAAAAAAAAAGACATTGCTATGCTTTGGTCAGACTGGGTGGAGTCACTGATTAGATTAGAAATTGGATGAAGGGGGGCGTGGCTTGGATGGAGACCTGAGAGGACGCATGATCTAGAGCTCTGCTGGATTCCGGCAATTTATCCTGTTTTTTTGACCGGTTATCGGTTGTAATTTCTAACCTGACTGACTCCGGATGTCCTACAGAACGAGGCGCAAGGGGAAGAAGCTTCATTTTCCATCTGGGGCTGAAGCATTAGTCCCGCAAGAATCCCACCACGCGGCGGCCTTCCCCAAGCAGGCGCGCAATATGGCGTCGCAGACGGAGGCAGGGGAACAGCCAGCCGAGACGCAGCTGGGCTTTCAAGAAGTGATGGTGGCCATAGCTACCTGCCAGGCCACCCTGACCAACAAGATCGAGGCAGTGCAGCTCGACATGGGCCTTATTCGGCAGGACCTGGACAAGGTCCGTTCACGGGTCTCGGAGGTGGAGCAGAGAGTAGGCCTGGCGGAGGACGCTGTACATGAACACACGGCCTCCATCCGCACACTGCAAACCAGGGTCCGGGCTCTGGAGTACAAAGTGGACGACGCCGAAAATAGGAATCGGAGGAACAATTTGAGGATCGTCGGCCTTCCGGAGGGGGTGGAGGGGAAGAACCCCACGGTGTTCGTTGAAGAACTTCTGAAATCCCTCTTGCCGGCGGCGCAGTTCTCCCCCTACTACACGGTGGAACGCGCTCATCGCATCCCTCCGGTCCCTGGTCCACCTGGCTCCCGGCCGCGCACCCTGATTTTTAGGATGCTAAACTTCAGGGATCGAGATGAGATCCTTCGATCGGCCCGCAAGGCGGGGGAGCTGAAGTATCAAAATGGCAACTTGCTCTTCTTCCCGGACTACTCCATGGAGACTCAGAAGCTCCGAAGGTCCTTCGATCAAGTCAAGGTGGGACTGCGGGCCAAGAACATCAAGTATAGTGTTCTATTCCCAGCCAAATTGCGGGTTCAAGATGGGGAAACCATGCGGTTCTTTACTATACCCCGGGACGCCACAGCCTGGCTTGAATCGCTGCCTCCCAACCGCTAGCATTGCTGTGAGTTGTACCTACTTTGCTGGAGGGTATGGAACAAAACTGTTTTATTGATGGCGACTGATACATGGTGACGATCGTGGACACGGCAAGTAAGTGTTTTTGGGCATACCCCCCATGGAAATTGTGCTAGCTGTTATCTCCCATTGTCTACGGACTGGCCCTACTGCAGGCCCTGAGACATTTTTCGCCCACGTGGGAAGTGGATGAGGCGGGGGTGCTGGCTGAGTAACGGTCGGGTCATGCTGCAGGAGTCTAGCGGCTTTTACTTTACACTATAGTGTGGGGGGAGGGTTGTGGCTCATCTCCTTCACGTGTTTGGGTTCCGAGCTGTTAGTTCCTGAAGGCGCTGCTCCGTCCCCCCCTGCATTACCTCCGTACAGTACTGTCATGGCGGGCCTTTACTAGTGACTACTATGTGACACAGTTTATCTCCTGACCTGCACAGGAACTACCAGACTGGCGTCAGGGAGAGGCAGCATACCTCACATCCTGCATTCCTGGGGGGGCTTGGCCCCAGTTAGTGCCTTGTCACCATCCATTGTTCCTTGTTGTCCCTATCTATCACTTCCTCTGCTATGGTTATCTGAGGTCGTTCCTACCTACACCAGCGTTCTGTGTCTATTACATACTGTCTGCGTGGTCAAACAAGATGTGTGCCCCTGGGCCTGCCCGGGTGAATATGTCAGGTCGGAACACACCAGCATCTCTACTGGTCTAGCGACAGTGCCTTTCGCACCAACTACACGCTCTTTTTGATATATCTACCAGTTGGGGTTTGGGACATGAAGCACCTCCAATGTTTGATGGGGGTGCGGGGAGGGGGGGTAAGGTTTCTGCTGTTGCAGATGAGGGGACATGTTGTTCTCTATGTTCTTTTTTTTCAGGAGCTCTTGTATCAAGGTAACAGAAGGACAACTAATATGCTCAGTGTATACCTAATGTTATGTTTGATAGAATGTGCAGTATTTTACAAACCACTAGAATTGCATGTGACCATGGGCACCGGATGGGCGGGGTGCTTTGTTGGGAGGGTGGGGGTACGGGGGGGCTTGCGAGTCGTGACACTTCTTGACTCTCACCGACTATGGCTAACATCTCCATAATTTCTTGGAATGTTAGAGGTTTGAACTCGGCAGTTAAGCGATCGCTGGTTTTTAAATACCTACAGAAGTACAATCCTCACATTTGTATACTCCAGGAGACCCACCTAACTGGTAATAAGATCTTGGGTCTCAGGAGGGCATGGGTGGGCACTCACTACCACTCCACATATTCTTCCTACGCCAGGGGGGTGAGTGTCTTGTTTCGCAGGTCTCTCCCACTTCAGATACTAGAGGTCCGTATAGACCCTGGGGGCAAGTATATAATTTTACATGTTATTCTCCATGAGAAAAAATTGGTTCTGGTGGGCTTGTATCTCCCTCCGCCGGCCGATATCGAAGTGCTGTATGCCATTATGCAAATTGTACTAGAATTTAATACTCCGGATATCTTCCTCTTTGGGGACTATAATATGGTACCATCCCAGAACTTGGACAGACTGCACCCAGGAGGCCGCTCCACATCTGCTCTACAAAGCTGGGCCAACACACATGCTCTCACGGATGTGTGGCGCCAGTTTCACCCTCATGATAGGCAATATACTTGCCACTCTTCCTCACACAGGGCCCTATCCCGTATAGACCTAGCATACGCCTCCTCTGGGGCGCTGAGGTGGACGAGGGGAGCTGAGCATCTGCCTAGGGGCATATCAGATCACGCCCCTTTACACCTCACAATTTCCCTAGCAAGGTCCCCCGGGGTAAAACTATGGCGTCTGTCCAGGTTCTGGGCTCTGGACGAAAGGTTACAAGAACCAATATTGGAAACTATTTGTAATTACTGGACTGAGAATGAGGGATCTACTGATATTAACATTGTGTGGGATGCATTTAAATCTCTGCTGAGAGGGGTGTACATCTCAAGAATTTCCGCTGTGGTCAGGGAGTCGGCTGGTTCTCAGGAGGCCTTGGAGGGGAGGGCGGCCAGATGCGAGGAGACATACATCCGCTCCCCTAGTGACACCACCTACCACGCTTGGCAAAATACCTTGCGGGAGCTCTCTCTACATAATATTGAACAGACACATAAAGCTATTTTATACTCTAAACAAAGAGTGTTTGAGCATGGAGGTAAAAATGGTAGGATGCTGGCCTGGCTTGCCAGGGCTCAATCATCATCCACCCACATTGCCTCTATACGTGACGCTCAGGGTCAGTTGGTGTCCTCCCCTGAAGGTATAAATGGAAGGTTTCTGGAGTTTTTCCAGGGGGTTTATTCCTCCAGGGCCACCTCGTCCTCTGCCGTGCTTCAGGCCTACCTGGATGCCATACCCTTCCCGGTCCTGTCGGACAGGGCTAGATCTACTCTGGACAGCGATATATCCCTTGAGGAAGTTCAAACGGCGATAGGTGGTCTACAGGGTGGGAAGACCCCGGGTACGGATGGCCTGCCCACAGAACTATATACCCAATACATGGACACACTTGCCCCTAAACTGCAGACCCTCTTCTCTGGGCTTGCTGGTGGGGTGGCTCTGCCCGAGTCCATGGAAGAGGCTGTTATAGTCCTCATACCCAAGCCCGGTAAGGACCCGCAGGAATGTGCGTCCTATCGACCCATCTCGTTAATAAATGTCGATGCCAAGATATTGGCGAAGATATTGGCTAATCGCCTATCCTCGGTAATATCCGAACTGGTACATTCCGACCAAACTGGGTTTATGCCGGGCAAGGGTACGGACATTATTATTAGGCGTCTCTTTCTAAACCTCTCCGTGACGCATGTAGACATTGGATCCCGGGTCATTGCCTCTCTGGATGCAGAGAAGGCATTTGATTCAGTGGAATGGGGGTATTTGTGGGAAGTGCTGCTGCACTTTGGCTTCGGCCCTAAATTCATCCACTGGATCCAGCTGCTGTATAGGGCTCCGAAGGCAAGGGTGCGGACAAACGACTGGGTATCTCCCCCCTTTCCGTTGCATAGGGGAACGAGGCAGGGGTGCCCACTGTCCCCGGCTCTCTTTTCCCTGGCACTGGAACCCTTAGCGATCTTGGTCAGGAACTCCATGACGGTTAGGGGATTGCGAATCGGTGGGGTGGAGGAAAGGATTTCCCTCTATGCCGACGATACCCTGCTGTACCTGCATGATGCTGGCCCATCCCTATCTGCTGCTTTGAATCTGTTTGATACCTTTGGGGCCCTCTCGGGGGTTTGTATCAACTGGTCCAAATCTGTGATTTTTCCCCTAGATGGCCAAAATGCGCCCGTACCTAATCCAACTCCTTTACAATGGGTCACTGAATTTAAATATCTGGGAGTTAGGATTGCTAGGGACTCCGATAGGTACTACTCACTCAATTTACTCCCTCTGCTGAGCCTTCTAAGGGAGCGCTGCCGCTCCTGGTCCGGACTCCCACTAAACCTTATTGGTCGCATTAACTTATTGAAAATGATTATTCTGCCCAGATTTAATTATTTCTTTAGGAACAGCCCGGTCTGGGTCCCGGCGGCGTTCTTTCGTGAGGTGGATAGCTGTACCCTCTCCTTTATATGGAATGGCTCAGTCCCGCGCCTGGCCAAAACTACACTACAATGGCCTACCCGACTAGGGGGCCTGGCCCTCCCAAATTTTAAAGTATACTGTTGGGCAGCAATGTTGGTCACAGTACACTGGTGGCTTAATGCAAGGCGTACTAATGCTGCGGTATGTGTTGAGGCGGCGAGCTTAGGCTCTCTCACCGAGTTGCAGACTCTGGCCTACAGGGGGGTGGGAGCTCATGCTGATCTTTCTAAGCCAACTAAGGTCACGATCAGGGTATGGAAGGCGGCGAGGCGTGGTCTCCTTCAGCCTGGGAGCTTGTCTCCGGCCCAGCCCCTCTGGGGGAATCCCGCCCTGCCACATTTTCGCTCCATGCCGGATCCGCAGATATGGATTAGGTTCGGACTCAAGACTCTGGGGGATGTTATGCCCTCGGGAGTCCTGCTGTCGTTCCCCTAATTGAAACGTATGTACAACCTGCCCGGCTGGATGTACTTCCGCTATGCCCAGCTCCAACATGCCAATAGAGCCCAGTTTCCCGTCCCACCGCTTCTTGTGCGAGACCCGGTGGAAGATCTCCTATTAACTGACGATTTGTCTAAGCCCTTGTCTGCACTTTATAGCACATTACTACCCATTGACCCAGGTAAACTGGACAGGCTGTGGAATTGGTGGCATGAGGACATTCCGGACCTTGACAGGGAGGATTGGGAAGAGTCCCTGGATAGGGGTCCCAGGCTGGTAGTCTCTGCCGGTGACAAGCTTATACAGACGAAATTTTTACAGTTTATTTCACTCCGGTACGTCTGCATAGGATGTACCCAGATAGGGACCTGCAATGTCCAAGATGCGAAAGAGCTCCCGGATCCTTCCTACACATGTTTTGGTCATGCCCTAAGCTAATGCCGTTCTGGTCTGGAGTATTCGATCACTTAAATGTTTGCCTTGAACTATCTGTTCCTATGCTACCTGAAATAGCTCTGCTGGGAGTGGTGGATGATGAGTTTAGATCCCATCATGCAAAATTGTTAATCTTCCATCTTCCGTTTTACGCTAAAAAAGAAATCTTGTGTAAATGGTCTTCCTCGGCTCCCCCCTCCGTGTCCTCCTGGGAATCCAAAGTCAATAATGCACTACCGCTGTATAAGCTAACCTACATCAGTCGTGGTTGTCCCTGGAAGTATGACAAAATATGGTCGTCTTGGACGACATGTTAAATATAAGTGGGTTGATCCGGCGCCTGATGGGCTGGCCGCCCCTTCTCCTCCCCCCTGACTTCCCATCTGCTCCCACTCCCCTCCTCTGCCCCGCTTTCTCTACCCTGCTTCCACCTTTGTGCCCCTCGTCTCCTGTGTTTCCTGTGCCCCCCCCTCTCTCTCTCTCTCTCCCCCCCCCTCTTCTCTACTTATTTTTCCTCTCTGCTCTCCTGTCTCTCTTCTCCCCCCCCCCCCCTTCTGCTTATCCCTCCCATTCTTTATCTACTCTCCCTTATGGGCGGTGGACATGGGACAGGCGGAATAGGGCATCATCCTTGGTTAACCCTGACACTGTTTCGCTGTCGCACAAATTCTGGTTGTAATACGCTGCTGAATATGTCAATGAAGCCTTGTTTATGTTACCTTATGTTTGTATCATTCTAATGTACATGCACTGTGCATGGTATTCCTCTGTATTGTTGGCAATTTGTACTGTATCTTATTTTTTTTTCAATAAAGCGCTCCTGATTGTTAAAAAAAGAAATTGGATGAAGGTTTGGGGCAAAGAAGTGGAGGCATTCCTCATTGTCTAAGCCACCGGAAAAAAAAATAGAGTTTTTTTTTATGGCATTGCATCAGTGAGTATATATGCTCTATGAACTAAAGTAATAACGACATTTTAACCGCTTAAGGACCGCCTCACGCAGATATACGTTGGCAGAATAGCACGGCTGGGCACCACCACGTACCTGTAGGTGGCCCTTTAAGAGCCCAGCCTTGGATTGCGCACGGGTCTCCCCGTTCTTCAGCTCTGTGACCCGATCGCGGGACACCAGCGGCGATCAGGTCCGCTGGTCCCGTGGCCACGGAGCTCCGTGACCGCGGCCGCTGGACCAGTGGACCCGATCACCTCTGGTGTCCCACGATCGGGTCACAGAGCTGAAGAATGGGGAGAGGTCTGTGTAAATAAACCTCTCCCCGTGCTTCCTAGCACGACTGACACTGATCGGCTGTTCCCCGTCATCGGGAAAGCCCATCAGCGACATCAGACGCAAAGCCACGCCCCCCTATAGTTTAAAAAAAAAAAAAAAAAAAAAAAAAAAAACACACACACTGAACCACTAGGGGGAGGGGTTAACTCCTTCACTGCCAGTGTCATTTACACAGGAATCAGTGCATTTAAAAAGCACTGATTGCTGTATAAAATGACAAGGGTCCCAAAAATGTGCCAAAAATGTCCGATGTGTCCGCCATAATGTCGCAGTCACAAAAAATAAACACCGCTGATCGCCGCCATTACTAGTAAAAAAATAAAAATGCTATAAAAAACGATCCCCAATTTAGTAAACGCTATAACTTTTGCGCAAACCAATCAATTGCTAATTGCGATTTTTTTTTACCAAAAATATGTAGAAGAATACGTATCGGCCTAAACATAAAATATTGCATTTTTTTTTTTCAAAATTGTCGCTCTATTTTTGTTTATAGCGCAAAAAAAAAAAAAAAACGGCAGGTGCGATCAAATACCACCAAAAGAAAGCTCTATTTGTGAAAAAAAAAAAAAAAAAAAGGACGCCAATTTTGTTTGGGAGCCACATCGCATGACCGCGCAATTATCAGTTAAAGTGACGCAGTGCCAAATCGCAAAAAAAGGGGCCTGGTCCTTTGGCTGCAAATTGGTCCGGGGCTTAAGTGGTTAAACCAAATAATTTTTTATGGTTTACTATCATATTTCTGAGTTTCCTGGTCCAAAAAATTGGGTTCCTTTAAATACGCTTATAAACGCAAACGCGGGTGCTGCGTTTAGCGTCTGAAACGTGGAAAAGCAAACTGCCTCTGAACGCACCGTTTAACAGCGTCTCGTGTGCATGGGGCCTAGGTATGTCTGTGTACCAGGTTCTTCTGAGCTGGCTGCTTAACAAGAAAGGAAACCGGTCATTCTCATTGCACTAGAGGAGGCAGAATTTGCACTTGCACAGGGAAAAGCATAGCCTGAATTGAGACCAGGGAATTATCAGGGCATCCAAAGCTTGGAGGTGGAGTGCTGTGTGGAGCCCTTCAGCAGAGTGAAGGTTCATCCAAGATTCAGCCCTGGCTCCCTTTTGCCTGGCTCCTGCCGCTGCTAGAGGCGAATGAATATCTGTGGCCTAATCCCGGAGTAGGGTATGGAATATTGGGTTTTGCCAGAAAAATATGCAGCAACCCAGGTGTAGACCGCCCCGGTTACAAATCCTCGTGGCGAAAGAGTGGAAGAAAGTGGTGGTAAAGTGTGCAACGCCTGGTTATCCAGAAAAGACTAAGCTCCAAGTGGTATAATTTTAGAGCCAAGATTAAAAAGTTTACATTGTAAAGTGAATACTTTGCCCCCCTTTTTACAGTAATGGTCAGATATAGGGTGACCCGGTCTTTCCTGCCAATTACACTGGACTATATACACTCACCGGCCACATTAGGTACACCTGTTCGAATTGCTTGGTAACAAATTGCTAAACCGCAAATTACCTGGCAGAAACTCAATGCATTTACGCATCTAGATGCAGTGAAGATGACTTGAAGTTCAAAACGAGCATCAGAATGGGGAACAAAGGGGATTTAAGTGACTTTGAACATGGCATGGTTGTTGGTGCCAGACGGGCTGGTCTGAGTATTTAAAAAAAAAAACTGCTGGTCTTCTGGGATTTTCATGCACAACCATCTTCTAGGAGTTACAGAGAACAGCCCAAAAAAGAAAACTATCCAGTGAGCGGCAGTTGTGTGGACAAAAATGCCTTCTTGCTGTCAGAAGAAAAATGGGCAGACTGGTTTAAGATGCCTTTCCATCAACAGCAACTCAAATAACCACTCATTATAGCCAAGGTATGCATTATACCATCTCTGAACGCAGAACACATCAAACCTTAAAAAAGATGGGCTACAGCAGCAGAAGACCCCAAGAACAGGAAACTGAGGCTACAATTGCCACAGGCTCAACAATATTGGAGCGCTTTAGAAACATAATAAAAAAAAAAATAAAAAAAAAAAAAAGTATCACCCAGTGTGTAATAAGTATAAAAGAGCAAAAAAAAATCCTGGGTGGCTAAACTAGAACGGAAAAATGCATATAAAAAGCTATTTTTTTTTTTTAAATCCTTTAGGGATCATTGTCAGCACTCCAAAAAGAAATGCAATAAGAAATGTAAGCGCGCAAATCAGAGTATCTAAAATAGACCATGAAAGTGATAGCGGAGGAGAGTATAAATATTAAAAAAAAAAAAAAAAAAAAAAAAAAAACACTGCACAAATTTTTTTTTTATATGTCATCAGTAACAAAATGAGGCCAGAGCATGTTGGCCCCATAAAGGATGATGAATGGAATTTGGTTACAAAAGACAAGGGTTTTTAAATGCATTCTTCTCCTCGGAAGTAAAAAGGGGGCTATAGTAACTAAGACTAATGTTAACAAGTCACAGAATGTACCCTCATGGCTAACAGAAGCCAATATCAGAAATAGACTTGATAAACTTAACAAATCACCAGGACCAGATGGCTTACACCCGAGGGTCCTAAAAAGGGGTAGTAAAGGTTCGTGTTTTTTCACCTAAATGCATCCTAGGAAGGAAAAAATAAATAAATGGATGTATACATACCCTCCAAGTCTGCCTGCTAATGTTCTATGCTTGAGAGGTGAATGGCGGACAGCGCAGAAAAGTGCAGTTTTGTCCAAAAGAGGATCAAGCTCATTGCCTTTTTGTGTGATGCAACTTCTGGTGCCTCCCTGATGGTTGAGCAAGGCCATGGCATTGTCCAACTGGATTCTCATTGAGTCCAGCACTGAACAGCCAACCAAATGGCCCAGAGCTCTAAAATGTTAACTGAAAGCTGTGCTTCCTCGGATGACCAAGTGCCCTGCACTGGGAGGGTATCCTGAAGTGCACCCCAGCCAGACAGGCTGATATCGCTCATGAGAACTTTCTATGTCTTAAGAGGGAAGAGCTTCCGTGACTCCAGCTCTGGGTTGAACATCCACCACACTTGGGAGAGACTGACCCTTGGGGTCAAATGCATGGTACCGGACATATAGGAGCAGAGCTCAGTGGTGAGGTTGCACATCCGTCCAAAGAGCCGGTGGCTGTGCGATGTGCTTTTTTTTTTTTTTTTTAATATATATGGTTTTGCGTGTAGTACTCATCAATTTTAATAAATCGGTTTTAACTGTACTTTATTAATGGGATTTCCTTTCTTCTGTCTGGCTATGTATTGGGGTTGCTGAGGCAAGTTAAATGTGAAATGATCCAGTGGCATGCCGTTCTGAAGTGTGAGAGGGAGCCAGCCATCCAGGCAGGATTTATCATTCTAAAGTGCAGTTAGACCTCTTGAGACGTGGGGTCTAAATGTTTAGTAAGCTGCTTTAAAAAAAGGTGGCTGGTAAACATTTTGGGTGTATTCACTGTAGACTACCTGAATTTGGAGTTTAATTTTTCACTGGACTCTAATGATTTATGCACTTTATGAATGTATGATTTGTGCGTTAGCCTAACACTATTTTTGGAAACAATTGATGTTGGATATTTGATGTGTAAATATCATTAAGTGCTGCAGTCACAAAATGTATATCTGCTATTGCACAGATCTGGTTATTATCTAGCACTGGTTACCTTTGTATTTTTAGAGCCTTATAGGGGGGCTCAAGACAGTAAAATCCAATTTCCATTTGCGGTTTGGGGGCAGTAAAACCCCATAGTTAATTGTGGCCCACGAACGGTTACCAAATCACTTAAGTGGCCCTTGCTCTTCAAAAAGGATTAGCACTGCTGGTTTAAACTATATGGCAAGACTAAGACAAAAAAAAAAAAAAAAAAATATTTGTGCCTGACTATTCAGAACCAAAATTAGTTACCTACTACTGTGTGAGAATCACAACTGATAAATCAATGCGAGAGCTGTGCATTAATCTCTCTACGCACAGAACCTACTAAGTAAAATAACCAATGTCGGCAACATTATGTGGTAACATATGTTGGTAAAAAAAATCATGAACCTGTAGGTGGATGACGGGGATAAAAAAATAAAATTCAAATTTGATTCTCTTCGTAGAAAACCTCTCATGTCCAAAAAATTGGTCATACTAATGAGTGCCTCCCACACCAGATTATTTTTCAATTTTATCCCACATCCCCTGATAATATAAAAAGCAGTGGTTCTCAACCTCAAGTACCCCCAACGGGCCATGTTTTACTTCACTATGCAAAGCTGCCTTAAATCAATATCAATGACATGGTATTGATAAGAGCAATTTTATCTATAGGAAAATCCCAAAACATAGCCTGTTGGGGGTACTTGAGGACTGAGGTTAAGAACCACTGATAAAAAGCACCTAAAGTGAGCACCCCAAGCAACATGTGTTTTGTGTTGGAGCAAGTTTTATCTAAAATTACTATTTTTTTCACTCCCGATGAAGCCCTTTAAAAAGTGAGCACCCCAACCACAAAAACAACATGTTTCACCAATTGAAGTGCGATATAAAAGGATATCTTTGCTTTTTGACACAGAATATATGGCAAGACCATTAGAGCGGAATTAAACCCACCAATTTAATGGTCTCCCAAGATACCTGGTAAAGTTACTAGTGTGCCTTTGTCAACTCTCAAATGACCTGTCAAGGCTAGTGTCACAGCTGATCACATGTGCAACATCATGGCAAATGCATATCAAATACAAGTCAAGATGGCAGCTTCCGTGGCTCTAATGAATAGGAGGGGTTTAGCTTGGCTTTAACCACTAGAGATCCGCGCTATAGCTGAATGACGGCTACAGGGCAGACCTGCTTTGCCGGGAATACGTCTATTGACGTCCTGTGCACGAGTGGCCTGCACGCCCCCTGAAGGGGGCGCTCGGCACGCTCTGATCAGCGAGTCTGAGACTCGCTAGATCACAGATCCAAGTAAGGGGTCGATCCCGACCCCTTACCACGTTATCAGCTGTTAAACGATGACAGCTGATCATGTGATGACAACAGGTGGTAATCGGCTATTATTCCTCCTCGCGCTGACAGCGCAAGGAGGAAAAAAAAAAAAAAAAAAAGGCCATCACTGGCGGCTGTGAGAGGGACATCAGTCCCGATCACGGCGAACTGGCGCCAGCTCATCAGTGCCCACCTGTACCCCGTGCCACCTAAGAATAGTCAACAGTGCCACCCATCAGTGCCCACAATCTGCCTCAACAACAGTGCTGTACCTCAGTGCCACCCATCCGTGCCACCCAGTGCCATCTTATCTGTCCCCATCAGTGCAGCCCACCAATTTTCCATCTTTTTTCTTTGTTTAGCAAAAAATAAAAACCCCAGCTGCGATTAAATACCACCAAAAGAAAGCCATTTGTGGAGCATTACATTAGGTATGATTTTTTTCCACCGAACCAAAACCCCATTGGCAGAATTTCATCCAAGAACAAAAAATGTTCCATTCTCCTTTGATCTTGTCACTACAGTTGAAAGACTTAAAATTTGACACCCCATTATCAGATATGTAAACAATCCAAAACACACTTTTATAAAAATGTAATTCTACTGATGTAAGGCCAGCTTTAGGGTCCATACACACTGGGCATAAAAAAAAAAAAAAATGTTGCTTACACAGGCATTTGGCCGTTTTTAACCCCTTGGCACTGGCAGTCCGCAAAATATGCAGCCTCTCGATGCCTGCTCCTTAGCGCCGAGGGGCCGCATGAATTGCTGCTTATGCACTTGTGCCAAGAGGGCACATGCGCAGCACGTTCGCTGCATGTTCCCAGGACAGTTACCGCCGACTAGCCGAAAGCTCCAGATCGCTCGTGATCTTAAGCCGCACCGTCATAAATCTCCTAAAGGGCCAGGAGGCACAGGAGCCAAGAGGCCAATTCAGCCTGTATAAGCAACTCTGCATATAGACAAATAGGCTAACGTACATTTGGGCATTTAGAGGTGCATTTTGAGGAAAAAAAAAAAAAAAAAGTGGGTTTTTAGGCCACTTTTTCTGCCAAAAGTTCTGGCATTTTTTGCCCCTAATGTGCATGGACCCTTAGACTGCTGAAATACTCCCATGAATGAGTACAAAGCTTCCACTAATCAGCTGAGGCGGAAAGGCAGGCTAATGACATCATGAACTCCACCACAGCCAGTTTGTATGTGCCTACTTCCCATTTCTCTTATAGGCATCAGTAGAATCCTAGGTTGCTTAATATAAAGCCGTGTCGCTCAGTGGATATTAGAATAAAACTATTAAGCGCATAAAAACCAGTACCTTTCTGAGCTGAAGTTGGAGGCTGTTACAATGACATCATCTTTATTTTGTACCAAGACTGGAATCTTCCTGCATCCAGGAGATTTAAGCAGCCTCTGCAGAAGTTTTAGAGTTTCTGTAAAATGAAAGGATGACATTTTCATAATGTATTTGAATTTGTCGGAAACTGTACTGATGTGATGAATTTTCTAGACCTACCCTAGGTATCTGAGGTGCAGCCACTCAAGGCCTAGATTGTGGGGATTTTTCCCTGAAGGCAAAAAGGGCCCTAAACACGAGTACCACTTGGTACAGCCTTCAGCCCCTTCCAGCAGGTCATATACTTGACGACCTGCACACTGCACCTATGCCTCCCAGCCAACACCCACCCCCCATAGGCAAGGTTCCTTAAAAGTTGAGTTAATCTAAGCATCTTAAAAGTGATTCATTTAATTTTTTCTCAATATAACACTTTACAAAACGTGTTAGACTTACCTCCTCTGTGCAATGTTTAACAGCGCAGCCCAGATCCTCTTCTTGGTGCCTCTTCTGTGCCCCTGTCCCCTTCCTCCTGTCGAATGCCCCCCCCCCCCCCCCCCCGGGCCCCCCCCCCCCCCCCCCCAGCAAGTAGCTTGCTTTGGGGGCACCCGAGCTGAGTCACAGCTCTGTGTGTCCAGACACGGAGCTGCGTGCCCCCCACCCCCCCGATTGGTTGACTGACAGCAGCGGGAGCCAATAGCGCCACTGCTGTGTCTCAGCCAGCCAAACAGATGGGAGAGTCTGATGGCTGAAAAACTCCTGGACATCGCTGGACAGAGATGGGGCTCAGTTAAGTATTAAGGTGGCCGAGGGGGCTGCTGCACACAGAAGGCTCATCTTAATGCATAGAATGCATTTAGGTAAAAAAAAAAAAACCTCCGACTTTACAACCCCGTTTACGCTCCCGCTGATGTTTTAACATATGTACAGTGGTGCACCGAAATTAAAATTCGGGACCGAAACTTAAGGATACACTTGGCCGAAAACATGTACACATATATATATATTAGTGTGTGTATGTGTATATATATATATATCCATTATTTTCTTTTTTTCTTTTTTTATCTCTGTATATCTATCAGATTTTTTTGTCTAAATATTGCACTTGTAGTTGAAAGCACTTTACTACTATATTTTGGAGATTATATATATATATATATATATATATATATATATATAATCTCCAAAATATAGTAGTAAAGTGCTTTCAACTACAAGTGCAATATTTAGACAAAAAAATCTGATAGATATACAGAGATAAAAAAAGAAAAAAAGAAAATAATGGAGCCAAATAATTTTTTTTGACTTTATCCACCTTTAATGTGACCTATAAACTGTACAACTCAAAGAACAAAAAAAACGGAAATCTTTTGGGGGGGGAGGGGGGGTAACAAACGAAAATAATGTAGTTGCATAAGTGTGCACACCCTCTTCTGATGTAGCTGTGCTAGGAATTAAGCAATCACATTCAAAATCATGTTTAATAGGAGTCGGTGCACGCCTGCCATCATTTAAAGTGCCTCTGATTAACCCCAAATAAAGTTCAGCTGTTCTAGTAGTCTTTCCTGACATTTTCTTAGTCGTATCCTAAAGCAAAAGCCATGGTCTGCAGAGAGCCTCCAAAGCATGAGCCGGATCTCATTGTTAAAAGGCATCAGTCAGGCGAAGGGTACAAAAGAATAGAATATAAAATAAATAGAAGAATAGATATACTATAAAACACAGTGAAGACAGTCAAGTGGAGAAAATATGGCACAACAGTGACATTACCAAGAACTGGAAGTCCCTCCAAAATTGCTGAAAAAAGTGAGAAGGAAACTGGTCAGGAAGGCTGCCAAGAGGCCTACAGCAACAATAAAGGAGCTTCAGGAATATCAGGCAAATACTGGCTGTGTGGTACATGTGAAAACAATCTCAGTATTCTTCATATGTCTGGGCTATAGGGTAGACTAGAGGCGCAAGACAGAAGGCTTTTCTTAAGAAAAACATCCAAGCCTAGCTAAGTTTTGCAAAAACATATCTGAAGTCTCCCAAAAGCCTGTTGCAAAATGTGTGCTGTAATAAAATCAAAAAGGCACTTCAACAAAGAATTAGTTGGAGAGTATGCACACTTGCCACCCGCCATATAGCAGAATGACGGCGGCAAAGTGGTTTCAATATCCTGACCGGACGTCATATGCCATGATCAGTATACAGAGCCGCTGCGCACCCCGGGGGCGCGCATTGCGATCGTTGTTGCGGTGTGTCAGTCTGACACCCCGCAACTATGATCTCGGTAAAGAGTTTCCGGATTCTTTATCACATGATCAGCTGTGTCCAATCACGGCTGATCAGTGTAAATAGGAAGAGCCGATCGGCTGCTCCTCTGATGGGGGGGCTGTGCTGATCGATTATCAGCGCAGCCGACACCCCCCGAGGATGCCCACACTGGATCACCAGGGATGCCACCAGACCACCAGGGATGTCAGTACCCACAATGGAGATCACTGATTGGCATCCATCAATACATTACACTACAATGCCGCCTATCAGTGCCCATCAATGCTTCATTGGTGCCACCTAATCGGTGCAGCACCATTAGTGAAGGGGAAAACTTACTTACAAAGTTTTGAAACTGTTTAGCAGAAAATAAAAATCCCAGGAGTTGATCAAAATACCACCAAAAGAAAGCTCTATTTGTGGGAACAAAGTGATAAAAATTTTGTTTGGGTACAGTGTAGCATGACCGCGCAATTGTCAAAGTGCGACAGCGCTGAAAGCTGAAAATTGGTCTGGGCAGGAAGGTGTTTAAGTGCCCAGTATTGAAGTGGTTAAGCAACCATATTTTAGTTTATTTTTACTTCCCTCCACCTAAAAGATTTCAGTTTGTTGTTCAACTGAGTTTATAGGTCACAAAAAAAAAAAAAAAAAAGGGGGAAAAAAGTGGAAAAAGTTCTGAAATGATCTTGGTCTTTTTTTACATCAGAGAAACCTGACATTTTAACAGGGGTGTGCAGACTTTATATCCAATAAAATTATACAAAAAACGCACACACCTAAATCCCATAAACAATGTATATAAAGTGCCACAAAAGATCAATGAGAAGAAGGAAGAAGAGCAAAAAACACATTCATAGAATTGCTTAAAAACAGTGGACTCCACTGAAATGTGATGCGCTAATTATATATACATACATACATACATACATACATACATACATACATATACATACATACATACACACACACAAAACATGGAATGGCAAAGAGCCTCCAAGTTTAGACATATTTTCACTCTTATTAATTATTGTGCAATGCAGTAGTAATGAACAGAACGTCAAAAGGCCTCTAATCTGTATAGTAAATGTATTTTCCCTATGATTTCAAATTTAATGTGCAAAACAGTAATTAATTGAACCAACAGTATGGCAAAAGGCAGTTATTTTCATGTAAACAGATTTCACATTTACTTGAAATTTATTGAGAAAAATCACATATAACCAAACTCTAAAATATTTCCACACCGCAGACATGGTCCACCTTTGCCGGTAGCACAGTGATATAAGATTAACCACTTCCACCCTGGAAGGATTTGCCCCCTTCCTGACCAGGCCATTGTTTGCAATTCGGCACTGTCGCTTTAACCACCTGAGACCCAGTGTACGTCATATGACGTCTTTTTGGTCTCAGGGGTATATCTGAATGATGCCTGTAGCTACAGACATCATTCAGATATTGCCGGTTTCAGCCGGCGATTCCCTGCACCATAAGAACGATCATAGCGGCTGTTCCGCCGCTTGATCGTTCTTACGGGCGGCGGGAGGGACGCCCCCCCCCCCCCCCCCGCCCTCCGGTGCTTCTACCGACTCACCGCTTCCATCGGTGAGTCGGACTCGGGATCCGCCGGCACCGGATGATGCACATAGAGATTTCCGGCGGACCAGATGGTCGCCGGAGTCTCTATGATCGTTCGGAGGCCGGGCGCGATGTTATGACGTCACGCCCGGCCTCTGCATTCAAAAAACGGCGCCGCTTCCGCTGGGAAGCGGTGATCGTTTTTTTTTTTTGTGGATTTTAGGCTTCCCAGCCTAGAGGTGAGATGTGGGGTCTTATTGACCCCATATCTCACTGTAAATAGGTCCGATCGTGTCATATTCCTATTACAAGGGATGTTTACATTCCTTGTAATAGGAATAAAAGTAATCAAATATTTTTTTTTTTTTTTTTTTTTTAAAGTTGTTGAACTAAAAAAATAAAATGAACAATAAAAAGAAAAAAAAAAAAATTTAAAGCGCCCTGTCCCCGCGAGCTCGTACGCAGAAGCGAACGCATACGCAAGTCCCGCCCACATATGAAAACGGTGTTCAAACCACACATGTGAGGTATCGCCGCGAACGTTAGAGCGAGAGCAATAATTCTAGCCCTAGACCTCCTCTGTAACTCAAAATATGTAACCAGTAAAAAATGTTAAAGCGTCGACTATGGGGATTTTTAAATACCAAAGTTTGGCGCCATTCCACAAGCGCATGCAATTTTGAAGCGTGACATGTTGGGTATCTATTTACTCGGCGTATCTTCATCTTTCACATTATGCAAAAAAATTGGGCTAACTTTACTGTTTTGTTTTTTTTTTAAAGCAGGAAACTGTTTTTTTTCTAAAAAAAACGCGTTCGAAAAATTGCTGCGCAAATACCGTGCGAGATAAAAAGTTGCAACGACCGCCATTGTATTCTTTAGGGTCTTTGCTAAAAAAACATATATAATGTTTGGGGGTTCTATGTAATTTTCTAGCAAAAAAATTTGGAATTTTACATGTAGGAGAGAAATGTCAGAATTGGCCTGGGTCTCAGGTGGTTAAAGTGGAAGTAAACCCTCCTATCGTTTTCAGCCAAGGAAGCTGCCATCTTGGCCTCTGTTCAATCTTCAACTGCCATGATGCTGCACATGTGATCAGTTATGACACCAGCCATTGGATGGTTTGACAGTTTGGTTGAAAGCATAGTCAATGTGACAGGTAGCATTTACGGCATGCCATTTATTAAAACTATTTAAATCAAAGGGTTTACTTCCGCTTTAACTAACAATTGCGCGGTCGTGCGATGTTGTACCCAAACAAAATTTATGTCCTTTTTCCCCACAAATGGAGCTTTTTTTGGTGGTATGTGATCACCTCTGCGGTTTTTATTTTTTTCGCTATAAAAAAAACAAACAAACAAAAAACACACATTACATTTTTGTAGTTTTTGCTATAATAAATATACCAATTAATTTTTTAATTTTTTATTAAAAACACATTTTTTTTCCTCAGTCTAGGCCGATATGTATTCTACATTTTTTTGAAAACTCTACAAAATAGGGGATAGATATAAATTAAATTTTTTTTTTTACTAGTAATGGCGATGATCAGCTATATTGCAGCGGACACATCGGACACTTGACACTATTTTGGACCATTGACATTTATACAGCGACCAGAGCTTAAAAAAATAAAAAGCCATTGATTATTGTATAAATGTCATTGGCCGGGAAATGGTTAACACTAGGGGGCGATCAAGGGGTTAACTGTGTTCCCTAGGTGTATTTTAACTGTAGGGGGGTGGGACTGACTAGGGGAGAAGAGAGAGATCGCTGTTCATACTTCGTATGACTCCTCTCCCCTGAGAGAACTGGGACACACACACACACACACACACACACACACACACACACACGTTCTCGCTCTGTCACAAGCGATCGTGGGTGCCCGGTGGTCATCGCACCCGCCAGGCCGATGCATGCCTGTGATCACATCTTAAAAGGAGCGACGTACAGCTACGGTGATTTGCGCAGCCGTGCCAACCTGCCGCAGTATAACTGCGGCGGTTGGTCAGCTAGTGGTTAAACTCTTCCCGCAAAGCCTACAGTCAGTCAATTGACGGCCGGGCGGGTGCTTTCCTATTCTGACTGGACGTTATATGTATACGTGCAGCGTCGAGATTTGTCACTGGCTTTGTGCACGAGACACAGCCGATGACTGATCAGTGTACCGGCTTGCTGCAGGTACCATGCTTCCCGTCGTGATAGAGGGCTAGAGAGCTTAAACAATTATGAAAAAAAAAATTCTGAATTTTTTTCTTTGTACCATCACTGACATTAGCTAGATAGAGGAATATACAGTGCCTTGCGAAAGTATTCGGCCCCCTTGAACTTTTCAACCTTTTGCCACATTTCAGGCTTCAAACATAAAGATATAACATTTTTATTTTTTGTGAAGAATCACCAACAAGTGGGACACAATTGTGAAGTAGAACGAAATCTATTGGATTGTTGAAACTTTTTTAACTAATAAAAAAATGAAAAGTGGGGCGTGCAAAATTATTCGGCCCCCTTGCGTTAATACTTTGTAGAGCCACCTTTTGCTGCGATTACAGCTGCAAGTCGCTTGGGGTATGTCTCTATCAGTTTTGCACATCGAGAGACTGAAATTCTTGCCCATTCTTCCTTGCAAAACAGCTCGAGCTCAGTGAGGTTGGATGGAGAGCGTTTGTGAACAGCAGTTTTCAGCTCTTTCCACAGATTCTCGATTGGATTCAGGTCTGGACTTTGACTTGGCCATTCCAACACCTGGATACGTTTATTTGTGAACCACTCCTTTGTAGATTTTGCTGTATGTTTGGGATCATTGTCTTGTTGGAAGATAAATCGCCGTTCCACTTTCAGGTCTTTTGCAGACTCCAACAGGTTTTCATCCAGAATGGTCCTGTATTTGGCTGCATCCATCTTCCCCTCAATTTTAACCATCTTTCCTGTCCCTGCTGAAGAAAAGCAGGCCCAAACCATGATGCTGCCACCACCATGTTTGACAGTGGGGATGGTGTGTTGAGGGTGATGAGCTGTGTTGCTTTTATGCCAAACATATCGTTTTGCATTGTGGCCAAAAAGTTGGATTTTGGTTTCATCGGACCAGAGCACCTTCTTCCACATGTTTGGTGTGTCTCCCAGGTGGCTTGTGGCAAACTTTGAACAAGACTTTTTATGGATATCTTTGAGAAAGGCTTTCTTCTTTCCACTCTTCCATAAAGGCCAGATTTGTGCAGTGTACGACTGATTGTTGTCCTATGGACAGACTCTCCCACCTCAGCTGTAGTTCTCTGCAGTTCATCCAGAGTGATCATGGGCCTCTTGGCTGCATCTCTGATCAGTCTTCTCCTTGTCTGAGCTGAAAGTTTAGAGGGACAGCCAGGTCTTGGTAGATTTGCAGTGGTCTGATACTCCTTCCATTTCAAAATGATGGCTTGCACAGTGCTCCTTGGGATGTTTAAAGCTTGGGAAATCTTTTTGTATCCAAATCCATTGGTCATTTAGGACAACATTGGATCATTCAGAGATCCTCGCTGAACTTCTGGAGTGAGTTTGCTGCACTGAAAGTAAAGGGGCCGAATAATTTTGCACACACCACTTTTCAGTTTTTTTATTTGCTAAAAAAGTTTAAAATATCCAATAGATTTCGTTCCACTTCACAATTGTGTCCCACTTGTTGGTGATTCTTCACAAAAAATTAAAATTTTATATCTTTATGTTTAAAGCCTGAAATGTGGCAAAAGGTTGAAAAGTTCAAGGGGGCCGAATACTTTTCTCAAGCCACTGTATGTATGTATGTATGTATGTATGTATGTATGTATGTATGTATGTATGTATGTGTATATATATATATATATATATATATATATATATATATATATATATATATATATATATATATATATATATATATATATATATATATATATATATATATATATATATATATATATATATATATATATATATATATATGTATGTATGTATGTATGTATGTATATATATATATATATATATATATATATATATATATATATATATATATATATATATACACACACATACATACATACATATATACACACACACTCTACTGCACTGGGGACATTGAAATTACAACTTCAAAAACCTGAAGTGCCTTGGACTGCCTACTTTCCAAAAAGGGGTCATTTGAGGAGCATTTCTACTGTCCTGGCATTTTGGGGGCTCAAGAAATTAGTCCTGCAGTACATCAGGATTTATCAATTTTCAGATATATATCATAGTTTGTGGACTCTAACTTTCCTACAGACTAAATAATAACTGATTTGGGTTATTTTCGCCAAAAAAATGTAACAGAATACATTTTGGGCTAAATGAAGAATGATTGTTTGCAAACTTTCATTTTTTTTTCCAATTTAGCAAAAAAAAAAATTATAAAATTAAAAAAATAAAGTTTTTTTTTTTTTTAACGACTTACCTGTAAAACCTATTTCTTTATCGTACATCATGGGACACAGAGCCTTAAGTAATTACTTAATGGGTTATGGGCCACCTTCAGGTGTTGACGACAGTATACCCAATACAGGAAGTTGACTCCCCTATATAACCCCTACTCCTTCCAGGAGTACCTCAGTTTTCGTAGCCAAGCAATATACTTAAACCCCATTAACAGCTTCTCGACCGCCTCATGTAGATATATGTCTACAGAATGGCACGGGCAGGCAAAACCACGTATATATACGTGGCCCTTTAATTGCCTGGCCGTGGGTCGCGCGCTGGGGCGCTCCGTGACCCCGGCCGCGGGACCAGCGGACCCGATCGCCGCTGGTGTCCCGCGATCGGGTCACGGAGATGAAGAACGGGGAGAGGTATGTGTAAACAAACCTCTCCCCGCGCTTCCTACTCTGCCTGTCATTGATCGGCTGTTCACGGCCATCGGGAAAGCCGATCAATGACGTCAGACGTCAGCCCCGACACCTAATGTAAAAAAAAACACACACACACACACCCGCATCCGCATGGAAGAAAACCATCAGGCCTTCAGGAAAAAACTCAAGACCCACCTCTTCTAATACATGGCATCACAACTAGAGCAGACAAGCGCCTCGAGGCGATTCAGTTCGCAGTTGCAGCGCTATACAAATCATTCATTCACACACACACACACACACACACACACACGTCACAGCCCATAACCCCTCCCCCTAGTGGTTAACTCTTTCACTGCCAGTGTCATTTATACAGGAATCAATGCATTTAAAAAGCATTGATTGCTGTATAAATGACAATGGTCCCAAAAATGTGTCAGCCATAATGTCGCAGTCACAAAAAAAAAAAAAAAAAAAAAAAAGCTATAAAACTACCCCTTATTTTGTAAACGCTATAACTTTTGCGCAAACCAATCAATAATCGCTAATTGCGATTTTTACCAAAAATATGTAGAAGAATACGTATCGGCCTAAGCTGAGGAAAAAAAAATGTTTATTTTTATATATTTTTGGGGATATTTATTATAGCAAAAAATATTGAATTTTTTTCAAAATTGTCGCTCTATTTTTGTTTATAGCGCAAAAAATAAAAACCGCAGGGGTGATCAAATACCACCAAAAGAAAGCTATTGTGGGAAAAAAAGGACGCGCCAATTTTGTTTGAGCCACGTCGCACGACCGCGCAATTGTCAGTTAAAGCGACGCAGTGCCGAATCGCAAAAAGGGGCCTGGTCCTTTGGCTGCCAATTGGTCCGGGGCTGAAGTGGTTAAAGAGGGGCAGGACCTCTGTGTCCCATGATGTACACCAAGAAAAGGATTTTACAGGTAAGCTGTTATAAAAATCCTATTATCTTTATCGTACGTCATGGGACACAGAGCCTTAATTACTTAATGGGACGTCCCACAACAATGCTACTTGAGGGGAGGGAGATACAACTTGTAGGGCACCCCCAGACCTGAGGACTTCTACTGCTGCCTGCAGCACACTGCGCCCAAAAGGAGATATCCTCATTCCTCCTTACATCCACTTGATAAAATTTTGTGAATGTATGCACTGAAGACCAAGTTGCAGCCTTGCAGATCTGAGCCATGGAGCACTGCCCAATTAGCACTAACCGACCTGGTAGAGTGCACCTTAACTTGAAACGGGGGAATTTTACCCTTTAAATCATTAGCTTGAATTATCACTTGTCAAATCTACTTGGTGACAGTGGATTGCGACGCTGCCTGTCCTTTCTTAGGACCCTCTGGCAGAATAAATAAGAATCTGAGCAGTTGAATAATCAAATATGGCTCTTTACAAGAAAGAGCAGCCAATTCTGAAACCCTCCTTGCTGAGGATATAGCAACCAAAAATACCAGCTTCCTGTTCAGAAGGACTAAGGGAATTATGCTGTATCGGTTCAAATGTTTTTTTGTAATACTGACAAAACTAAATTTAAGTCCCAAGGGCTCAAAAGGTGATTTAACTGGCCCCACACTAAAAGTATGCGTAGCAAGCGGTTTTTGAAATAAAAAAAAAAAAAAAAAAAAATCGTTAAGGCTGAGACGTCATCTCTACGTCTAATTGTAGAAAGCCAAGAATTCTGCCCATGATATATCAGAGGGTGCCAACCCTTGGATTCACACCAGGAAACATAAGCCTTCCAAAACTCTAGAAATAGAAATATATATATATATATATATATATATAGTTCTGGAAGCTGGTTTCCTTGCACTAATCAAACTGGAAATAACTGACCCGGAAAGCCATTTCTTCAGAATGTGGGTTTCAATAGCCAGGCCGTTAAATTTAGCGCTCGTAAAGTAGGATGGAATATCGGCCCCTGTGAGAGCAGGTCTGGCCTTAGTGGGAGGGGCCATGGACCCTCCACTGCCATCTTTAAGAATTCTGCGTACCTTGACCTTCTGGGCCATGCTGGTGCTACCAGAATTACCGGTTTTCTTTCCAGCTTGATCCTTCAAAGAAGTTGTGGTAGCAACTGAATGGGGGGGGGGGGGGGGAGCCCATAGATCAGTGAGAACTGATCCCAAGGGGTTACCAGCGCATCGGTTCCACATGCGAGTGGATCCCTTGCCACAAAGTTGACCAACTTCATGTTGAATCTGGACGCTAGAAGATCTACGTCCGGAGTCCCCCATCTTTGGCAAACAGCCCGAAAAACATCAGGGTGAAGAGACCATTCCCCTGGGAATAACTGCTGGCGACTCAAGTAGTCCGCCTGACAATTCTCTACCCCCAGAATGAAAACTGCCGATAGGCATGGGACATTCTTTTCTGCCCAAGTTGGAATATGTTTAACCTCTCTCTGAGCTAAGAGACTCTTGGTGCCCCCTTGGTGATTGATATAGGCCACAGCTGTGGCATTGTCAGATTGGACAGGACAATTCTTTAACCTGGAGGTCCAGGTTTCCAGAGCCAGATGCACTGCTGGAATCTCTAGGTTGATGGGCAAGGCTCTTTCGGTTCTTGACTACTGTCCCTGGACAGTCGTCTTCTCTAGTACTGCTCCCCAGCCTGAAAGGCTTGCATCTGTCGTTACTACCTTCCAGATAATTGGTCTGATGGATTTTCCTTTCAGCAGATTCTGGGTTAGTAACCAACTGAGGCTTTGGGACAATCTTGGGGACAGCCGCATTGGCAAGTCCAAAGCTTGGATCGTTCTGTTCCAAGCAAACAGGATACGGTTTTGCAACAGTCTCGAATGGACCTGGGCATAGGGAACTGCTTCGAATGAAGCTACCATTTTTCCCAACAACCTCATGCAAAGGCAAATTGAGGGATTTTGACTTGACCATCCGCACCAGCTCTTGTATATTCGCCGCGGGGGGAATTCATGGGTCCTATGATCTGCTGCCTCCGTTTGTGTGGGTGAGCTGGCCTCCTCATTAATAATCAATTGTACATTTATTGTTACTGCATTATATTTTCTGCTTTGTGTGTCTTGTTATATTTAAACATACCATCTACTTTATAGACCACCCTCCTGAAGAAGCGGTTCGCCACGAAACTTGTAGAGGAAACCTTCTATACCCCCCTTCAACAGAAACCCCACGGGGGAACCCGTCGGTAGTTTGTTCAATTGTGGTGTATACATTTTAAATAATCGACTGTATATGCATCTTTGTCGTTATTAAACTTTTAGAATTTTATTATTATCCATTATCTGTGATTTACTACCATGTACCGAGACGGTCGATATACCCCAAAAAATATTTTAGGTTTGGATGCAAAGGGATCAGCATCAGCAACTGTCCCGGCATTCCTAGAACATTTCTTCAAAGCTCTCGTATGGAGTGGATCTTTGCCAGAGGTAAGAACACCCTTTTCTGGGCTGCGACTATGACCAGGCCCAAATACTCCAGCTTTCTTAGTGGTTTTAAGGAGGACTTCTCTAGGTTGAGAATCCAACCCAGACTTTCCAGGTAACTGGTTGTAATGCGTACACTTTGCTCCAAGCGAGCCACAATAGATCGTCTAGGTACGCCAAGACTGTTATGCCCTGTGCCCTTAGCCTGGCTAGAGGTGGGGCCAGCACTTTTGTGAACACCCGGGGTGCTGTAGCTAGCCCGAAGGGCAAGGCTACAAACTGAAAGTGCTGTTCTACTTCGAACCACAGAAACCTGTGGTGAGCAGGAAATATAGGGACATGCAGATAAGCATCTCCGATGTCGATGGATGCCAGAAGTTCTCTTCCTTGTAGGATGGAAACTACTGACTTGATCGACACCATGTGAAAAGAGGAGGAGGAGATCTTCGGGAATGGATTTAGATTCCTTAGATCTAGAATGGGTCTGACACCCCCATTTGGTTTCGGTACCGTAAAAAGGTTTGAATAAAAACCAAAACCTTGCTCCTCTGTGGAGATCTGTATAATCACTACCTGAGCCAATAATAGGTCTAATGCTTGAAACAGGGATTGCCTTTTCCCTGAATCCTTGGGAACATTTGATCTCAGAAACCGACACGGTGGAAACTACCGAAATTCTAGTTTGTATCCTAGAGACACCATGGAGACCTAGAGACAGATCCAGACTTCATCACGGCAGGCAGCATTGTTAAACCTTTAAAGACCATGTCCCTTTTAATAGGGGTTCCAGTCCTTTAGACTCTTGACCAACACCTTAGACACTGGCGAAAAAAAACTGGGAGGTACTCCTGGAAGGAGGAGGAGGGGTTATATAGGGTAGTCAACTTCCTGTATTGGATATACCAGTGTCAACACCTGAAGGTGGCCCATAACCCATGAAGTAATTACTTAAGGCTCTGCATCTCATGATGTACGATAAGAATAAGAATATATAAGAAATGGATTTTACAGGTAAGCCGTTATAAAATTCCTATATTTATTTTTTGCTAAATAATTGGAAAAAAAAAAAAAAAAAAATGAAAAAAGTTTGCAAACAATCATTCTTCATTTAGCCCAAAATGTATTCTGTTACATTTTTGTGTGTGTCCCATGATGTACGATAAAGAAATAAAACACACACACACACACACACACACACACACACACACACACACACACTAATCTTATATAATTACTAAAAAAAATTACCTCTTGCAATCACCTCAGCAGTCCCTTTAACAGATAGGGGAAGGGTCCAGTGAGCGCAGGTCACTGTGGTGTCACAAAAATAGCCAGGCTATATAGAGTGGGGGGGGGGGGGTCTCTCTCACAAACAGAGTATATCCCCCTAATGTACACAGTACCTGCTACCAAATAATAGTAACACAATGAAGGCTAGAGCAATGCTCCAAGTGATAACAAGGAATGAACACACCAGTGAACATCTTGTATGACTTGTATGGACGAATTCAGGGCCACTATGTGCAAAACGAGCTGCACAGTGGAGGCAAGTATGATATGCAAGTCATAAAAAATAAAAATGTAAAAGAAAGAAACAAACCCTTAGAAATCACTTTAAGTTGAATCTGTTTGCAAGTCGGAACAGGTACATATTTTAAGTGTAGCTCCGACCAAAAAAAATTATTTTTAAAGCTTTTTGGATAGCATAGGGGAGGGTAATCACCCCTGTAAAAGTTTGTTTTGCTGTCTGTGCCCCTGTTCAGAAGATTTAACCTCACATTCTGTCCCAATGACAATTGGATTTTGGGATGTTTTGTAAACAAGCGTTGGTGATAAAGTATCAGTGAAGGTACTATTTTCCCCTAATAACTCTTACAGGAGTGAATTTTCCTTCCTAAGGGTAGATCGCCTCCAACTTCCTGTTGTCTTCCTCCGTTTGCAAGTAGGAGTCGTTTGTAAGTCAGATGTTTGTAACTAGGACCGCCTGTATATTACCTTCCATACATTTTTTTTTTTTTTAAATTGATTTAAAAATTTCCCAAAAATGCTTCTACTGCGAAACGTAGAAAGCACTAATGAAGTTGGTAAATGGGAAAAAACAGATAGGCATCTTGGATGTCTGCCTACAAATGCCAGTACTCCCCTTATCACAAAGGAGGCAATAACTGATCTTGCAGATTACATATTAAAACTTTCGAACCAGGGGGTATTTGTTAAGCAATGTTATGTGCAGGATAGGATAAATGCGCCTGATGCGTTTTGGTATGAGAACAGGTTTAAATATAATAATTTTAACCCATCTTCAAAAGGGTACTGGAATGACTACTGACTGGTAAAAGATGGTTCACGGCATTATGCAAATCTGACTGTCCTTGAGCAGATTTTGGTTAGTTTGAGAGGAGACCATGATTAAAGGTGTAGCATTTTAAACTCTATATTAAGCTTCAAAAACACTGATTGAACCCTAAGGCTTGGGACATCTGACCCAGACAAAAAGGGAAGAGGACTATGGGATTGACTTTGTCAATTTTGTGTTCCATATCTTCCACTGAAAAGAAGGGCTTTAGCAGTTGGAGCCTGGGTGTTTTGAGGCCCTTGAAGAAGGGATTTTGAACCTTTTGCTGTGGAGTGAGAACCTTTCCCTCTGACTTCTTTGATAAATTTGTCAAGTGGCTAAACAAAGTAATGTCCACCAAAAGGGCATACATGTGTGGGATCTTTTATAGGCAGCTCCTGTTGACCAGGCTTTGAGCCACAAGATGTTGCACATGTGAATAGAAATCGGAGCCATTCTGGAGTTGTGTCATGACTTGTTCTAGAGTATCCACACAAAAGAGCAAGACAGAGGGTGGAAACAGAGTTAGGATGTCCAAGATATGGTGCCCTGCAATCCGGGTGCAGAACATCCTGTAGCAAAGTCTTTCTGGCAAGAGGGTGGAAGGAAGCCCCCCACACCTTATAAAAGGCAAAAGTGGTGTGACCTATGGTGTGACGCAACACCTGCTCATCTACCTGAGACTAAGCTGAATGATTGAATTTTAAACACCAAGTTTGAAACATTTAACGCTGCATTAGTGAATACGTTTCAAAACACATTCCAGGTTCCCCGATAGCTTAAACATATAATGCAGAGTGTAAAGCAATTAATGGAGGTATTATGCCCAATACTTGCTGTGGCACTACAGTAAGCGACAGAGAAACAGGGAGACCAGTCCATGTCGCTGGTCCCTATATAGGGTCCAGGCTTCACCTATTTCAGTGGGCATATACCCAGGAGGAATGTCGTCAAAAACTTTGCAAAGTACTAGCCTATAACCTAGGGTCTATGAATATCAAGCATTTGCTCTGTAGCATATATATTAATAGTATTAAAGTATTCATTTAGGATTTTCAACCCAGTATTTTTTGGATGAATATTTCATATTTTGTAGAAAACCCAAGCTCAAGATGCTTTGCAATACACATTATGCTTTACCTGGAAAATTTAGTAATAATCTACAGTTTGATCCCTACTCACTGTTGTACCTCATCACAAAAATCACAAAAACTGATGATCTTTTCACCTTGTAATATATTTGCTGGACACATGTCAATCTTTGTTACCACCACAAAGACTGGAACGTTTAATGCCAACGCCAGACCGAGGTGCTCCTTAGTCATGCCCACTATGCCAGCATTGCTGCCGACCTGTGGAAAGGAAGAGTATAAAAGAAAAAAAATAATATGATTACTCCCAAATATTGTTCAGTTCACAAAATAAGTTTTCTGTGATGAAAAAAAATAAAAATAAAGAAGCATAATTTAAGCGTATCTAAAACCAAAGACAAAATGTTATATTGTGTAGCTTATACCAGTCCTTAGACATGGTCATTGCATTTGTTTTCTTTTTAGTAAACAAGTGCAGTCACATCTAAGGAAAGGTTAACCTGCAATATATAATAAGATTGTTATACCTGTAAAAATCCTTTTCTTGAAGTTCATTACAGGACAGTATCCAGGAACAAAGCATAGCTGCCCAAAGAAATTTGTGGAAAGGTATACCGAAGCAAGCAAGCCAACCAACTCCCAGTGCTTATGGTCAAAACTTCCAAGAAATCATTTTATTATAGTAGCTGCTAGAATTTTTTTTTTAATAAACAAACTTATTCAAATTCAAAATTCAACATTAGCAGCACTCAAATTGTTATTTAGTCCATGAATTCAGTACATCCTTATGATCACATAATGTAGTTACATAAAAACACCCTAATAAAGTTCATCCATATAAAAAAAAAAAAAAAAAAAAAAAAAAAAAAAAAATATGTAGAATACGTATCGGCCTAAACTGAGGAGCCACGTCGCACGACCACGCAATTGTTAAAGTGAAGCAGTGCCGAATCGCAAAAAGGGGCCTGGTCCTTTGGCTGCAAATTGGTCCGGTCTGAAAGTGGTTAAAAAAGTGGTATAGGGACAAACCTATTATCAACCTCTCGGATTATATTCTGTCACATGATGAAATGTCTGTCTTGTCTAAGGGTCTTCAAATTTGTCTGATTCTGAGCAAAAGTTAAAGTTATTAAAGACTTGCAAATATTCGCAAGAAAACTCTTGCCGAAGAGTATGTATAGTAAAGACACTGTACCTACTCAGAGGGAGAAACCTAATGAAATTGACCTTGATGTTTTAATAGAACTGGCTGATGAGCAGGATGGTTTAAATTTTGACAGGATGGACCTAGAAACTCTCCTTGAAGCAAACACTATGACTAAATGAGAAACAAAATAAAAATTTGAAATTAAATCCACCTTAAAAAAGAAATCTGATAAGTTTCCCCCTCTTAGCTTGAATATCAACCTAGGAGCCTTTTTGGCTATGACCACCAGAAACCTCAAACTCAGTGTTTGTTCCAGCACGTCCCATAATACACCAGTAAGAGAAAAGAGGTAGCTATAACAACTTTAAACAACCAAACCCACCTCACAATAAAGCCAGCTGATAAGGGTGGGAATATTGTTACAATGACCAATATAAAAAAACATTGTTTTTAAACATTTTGAATAAGTCATGGTACAGATTAATTTAAAGATCCTTGATAGAAAAATATGACATAAGAAATCTTCATATTGGTAGATAATGCCTACCTGAATAATGTAATTGATAAACAAATCTGGGATTTCATTTGTACCCCTCGTCCAAAGATACCAACCTTATAAGGTTTACCAAAGATTCACTAAAAAAATAATAAAAGAAAATTACCCCCCCCCCCCCCCCCCCAGGACGACCTATAGTTTCGGGTTGCGGGGCTTTGACGGAAAATCTAAGTAAATTCATAGATGAACAGATCAGGTCATATGTTATGAATTTATCCTCATATCAGGGATACCTTGCACCTCCTTCAAAATTTAGATGAAATGGTATTGCCGCCTGATGCCCTGCTGGTGGCAGTTGATGATGTTGAAGCTCTTTAAAGCTTCATCCCCCACCAGCAGGGCATCAGTGCTGTCAGTCATGCCATTTCTCAGTCACACAAGGACAGTCGTTTTTTTAATGAATTTATTCTTTCAGCATTGAAATATATATTAGTTCATAATGTTTTCTCTTTTGATGGTTCCCACTACCTCCAGGTACAGGGTGTGGCTATGGGGACCTGTTGTGCCCCCTCCTATGCCAACCTGTACCTGGGGGAGTGGAAACAGGCAGTTTTGATGGACGGCAATTATTCCCATTTAACCGACAAGATACTAAGTTGGTATCACTATATAGATTATTTTGATTGTCGGGGGGGGGGGGGGAGAGATCACTTGACTTATTGAACGATTGCATTTCAGCCATGAATCAAAATTACTGCAACCCAAATTTTACCATGACCCATAACACTTCAGAGATTACATTTTCTGGATGTCACTATCTGCAAACTACAAGACGGTACACTTGCTAGCTCCCTATAGCTTAAAGGAGACAGCAAGTAACAATACTTCACACTAGCAGTGCGCAT
The DNA here is from genome assembly GCA_028564925.1 of Lithobates sylvaticus. NCBI lineage: Eukaryota > Metazoa > Chordata > Amphibia > Anura > Ranidae > Lithobates > Lithobates sylvaticus. Next base: position 76,062,905 of record CM053032.1, read on the forward strand.
CTGGCACCACTAATCAAATCTATTCCCTACGGACAATTCCTGAGAATCCGTCGGAATTGTTCAGATGAGGCTAGATTTCGTGAAGAGGCAAATAAATTGCGAGACAGATTGCTTTTGAGAGGCTATTCCTCCGCATGCCTGCCTTTAAGAGGGCGAACTCTAAATCAAGACATGAGCCATTTAATAAATATATTCCAGGCAGTTCTGATACGAGACATGCCAACGATGTCAGAATTATGAAACGATACACCAGACAATACAAGTCAATGCCATTGTATCAAAATACTGGCATTTATCCTTTATGAAGTCCATTTGTTCCAACTAGCCCCTCAATTACCTTAAAGTCCTTAAAAAGGACATTTTTTTTATACAAAAAAAGTGAACTCACGGGAGAATTCCACGATGACCCATGCAGATGCTTGGGTACCTTTCGATGCGGTGGTTGCAACCACTGCAAATACATGTATATTGGAAATAACATCAAATTGCCCAATGGTAAGATTTTCAAACCGGCACATTTTGCCAATTGTAAAATGGCTGGAGTTGTCTATATGCTGGTATGCCAGTGTGGAGCCTTTTACATTGGTAAAAACAAGAATTCCATAAAAGAGCATATAGGACATAGTCCAAGCATGAAAAAAAAAAAAAAAAAAAAAAATCTAATCCTGATCTTTCACTGAGCAGACATGTCAGATGCCCATGGCATATGTGCTGTCTTCACTGGTATGTATGATCCTATAGAGGTCGCTTAGATGTGTTATATCTATACAATTTATGCTCACAACCTATAAGTGCATACATCTTTCTCAGATCACTTGATCTGATTTAGGCACACGTTTTTGGTCGGACCGTCGCTGGGTAATTTGTTTGGAGCGTTATTTTAAAAATCCCTGAAGAAGGGCATCAAGCCTAAATGTTGGGTTCATCTACTACAGCCTGTGTCTGCACATACTAGGCAATATATTTTAGATGTGTAAAAAAAGACTCACTTTTAAAGTCCCACCTACTTATGGGTTTATGCGTTTTTTTTTTATTTATTTTTTTATTCAATTGGGATGTGGTGACCTTGAATTCATGACTCCATAAATTTTGGAACTCCTTTTTCATGTCCTTATAGGGAACTCACCGGATAAACAATAGGTAAATGCCTGTATAATCATCTATTTGTGGAGCAGCAAAATCGGTCTTGCCATCTACATATCACTCATGACAAAGAGATGCATATACATAGCGTAATTCCGTAAGGTAAAATTTTATTTAAAAAATTAAATCCCTGTCCCCCCTTACAAGCAAAATTAATTAAAAAGCATTTAAGCATATACAGTCCTATCACGATCAGTCACAACTCTTACCGCCAGATGGATCTCATGTGGCGGCGTACCCGGGTCAAGCTGACCGCTGATTGACAGGCTGGATGGCTGCGTGGTCCCGGCATGATGCGTTTTGTCTTCACTTTGTCAGAGGGCCTATATGGGATGAACTTTAGTGTTTTTTATGCAACTACATTATGTGATCATAAGGATGTCATAAGCATAGCTGCCACCTTCAGCAGACTGGACACTGACAAAACAGTACTGCATAAGCCCTCCATTCCAAGCAAGCCTCAGTTTTAAAACAATCAATGGTAAGGAGCAGATCATAAGAACAGTGGGACAGTACCCGTGTCATGTAACGTACTTAAAAAAAAAAAAAAAAGTCATTCTTATTCGTACAATACAATTCAAATGATATTCGGGATGGTAGGTACATGCCCAAGCAATACAACTGAAAGGTTGAAAAATGCAGCCGGCAGAAGTGCCAATCCTTTAAACAGCTTAAGAATTTATTCAGTATATTAGGTATAAAACACTAAAAACTGGTGTGAAAAATTGAGCACTTGCAGAGTGGGAAGTGTGAAATGCAGCAAATGAAATATTAACAAGCGCACATAACAGGAAAAATTAAGGGGTTTGAGAGGGCTCACAGGGTCACTTGAAGAACCTTATGAGAAAGCTAGCATCAGAAGAGGCGTGAACATACAAACTGGTAGAAGTTAAACATTTTAACACGACAAGTGACAGTCTTGCATATCTGAGAGAAACAGATGCCCGATGCTGGAAAGCCAAACAAGCACTGACATCTAGTGGAGTTCACATAGGTTTGAATAAGATGTTTACAAATTCACATGGAGATGGGGGAAGGACCCTCAGGAATGACAAAGGTTTGGTTGTTCAAACAGCTTTAGATGAGAAAAACACAAACAGTGTAGACCACATCCAGATAGTGGAGAATGCCTTTCTTAGGATGGTAAGGAGAGGGACAAAAGACAAAAGCCAGGAGGTCCACGGCTGGCATCCTGATCGACAGAGGTCTTGAAACACTCCAGGTGAAAAGACCATTCCCCATAGTTCAAACGTTGACAACTGACAATTTTCCAACCCTGGAACATGAACTTGGGATAAGACTGCAAATGAAATGGCAATCCACCTGTCAGTTGTGACCAAAGTGTTGTGGCTGGTGGCACTAAAATTAACTATTTGTGGAAATACTACCTAGTGAGGCACACACCACAGGGCTTTCTTCATAAAAGGCCCAAAACTACACCGCAGGAGGAGGATGACACAGGATGCAGGATTACACCAGACTTCACCCTCCCAGTGGGCATACACTAACAGTCTTCAAGTACAAGGGTACAACTTAAGTGTGACCCAAATTCCTGTAAAGCAGCCTGAAGCTTCCACCAATGCTTCACTAAGGGGTGATTGCCCAGTGTCTAGTGCACAAAGGGCACATTACAGACCACCCCATTTCTCACAGTTGGGTCTGAGTATGGCCTTCTAGGCTCTGCTGAGGGTCAGCTGACCTTGAAAGCTGAAAATAACCCCCAGGGTGCTGCCAGTAAAGAGACTTTGTAGAACAAATATGTATCAGGAAGGAAGGAAAGAAGGAAAGAGTTTTATTTCAGAGCAAAAAAACAAGCCAAAAAAAAAATAAAATAAAAAAAATATAAAAAAACAAAAAAAAACAAAAGCGAACGTTTGTGGGGAAGTGGGAGGGTTGCTCCTGTAATGTACAATAAAGAAATTACATTTGTGTTCTTGGGTTTAGATATCCTTTACATACAAAATAACCATTTAAAACTGAAATACATTTCAAGGGTTCTACACCAATTTGCTCTAGTCGGAGATTTGCAGATAGTTAATAAAGACGCATTCCACTGACCAGTGAAAAGTATTCATACCCCCTTGAAATTTTCCACATTTGGTCATGTTATAACCAAAAACGTAAATGTATTTTTATGTGATAGACCAACACAAAGTGGTACATAATTGTGAAGCGGAAGGAAAACGATAAAATTGTTTTCAAATTTTTTTTACAGATAAATATCTGAAAACAGGTTTTCTTCCAAGATTGCCCTGTATTTGGCTCCAGCAATCAACTCTTACCAACAAGAAAAAAAAAAAAAAAACACTGCTCCAGGTGTATGAAAATAAAGCTGGCTGGAATATCTCGTGGAGTGCCAGTCCCGACCCGCCTCTGTGGGAAACTTGGAAAGAAAGAAATGGCTCGCATTTCTTTCTTATCAACTCTGACCAGCTTCCCTGTCGAAGAAAAGCATCCCCGCAACATGATGCTGTGACCACCATATTTCACGGTTGGGATGGTGTGTTCAGAGTGATGTGCAGTATTATTTTTTCGCCACACATAGCGTTTTTCTTTTAGGTCAAAAAGTTAAAAATTTTGGTCTCATCTGACCAGAGAACCTTCTTCCACATGTTTGCTGTGTCCCCCACATAGTTTCTCGCAAGTTGCAAATGTGACTTCTTATGGCTTTCTTTCAACAATGGCTTTCTTCTTGCCACTCTTCCATAAAGGCCAGATTTGAGGAGTGCACAACTCAGTTGTCCGGTGGACAGATTCTCCCACCTGAGCTGTGGATTTCTGCAGCTCCTCCAGAGTTACCATGGACCTCTTGGCTGCTTCTCTGATAAATGCTCTCCTTGCCTGACCTGTCAGTTTTGGCAGATAGCCATGTCTTGGTAGGTTCACAGTTGTGCCATTCTCTTTCCATTTTCAAACGATGGATTGAACAGTGCTCTGTATCAGAGTAAAGGGGGCTGATCACAAATACACGCCGCACTTTTCAGATATTCATTTGTGAAAAAAATATATATAAGAAAGCCTTTTATCATTTTCCTTCCACTTCACAATTCTGTGCCACTTTGTGTTGGTCCATCACTTAAAATCCCAATACAGTTATGTTTTTGGTTGTAACATGACAAAAAATGTAGAAAATGTCAAGGGGTATGAATAATTTTTCAAGGGACTGTAAATAAAACTACTGTAACCTACTAAGTGGAAATTGCAGAAAAGAGGGGTCAGCAATGCCATCAAGACTGAAGTTTGACTTGGTGGTGTGCACGGGGACAGCCTGTACTCCAGCAGATTTTATTCCTCTACATACAGTGGATATAAAAAGTCTACACACCTGTTAAAATGTAAGGTTTCTGAGATATAAAAAAAAAAATGAGACAAAGATAAATAATTTCAGAACTTTTTCCACCTTTAATGCGACCTATAAACTGTACAACTCAGTTGAGCAACAAACTGAAATCTTTTAGGTGGGGGGGGAGTAAAAATAAACTAAAATATGGTTGCATAAGTGTGCACACCCTTAAACACTTTGTTGAAGAACCTTTTGATTTTATTACAGCACTCAGTCTTTTTGGGTACGAGTATCAGCATGGCACATCTTGACTTAGCAATATTTGCCCATTCTTCTTTGCAAAAACACTCCAAATATGTCAGATTGTGAGGTCATCTCCTGTGCACAGTAGAGCTGGGAGATTTTCGCCCAAAATAAAAAAAAAATAAAAATAATCAATCTGCTATTTTTTTTTTTTCCAAGAAACTCGATTTGGCTTCGGCCTAGTCTGAGAAAAAAAAAATCAGTAAAAAAAAAAAAAACAAAAACAAAAAAAATCGATTTGCTGAAATTTTTTGTCGATTTGACCTCTCAACTCGATTCAAGATTTAAAATCGATTTTTTTCCCCAGCCCTAGTGCACAGCCCTCTTGAGATCACCCCACAGATGATTTTCAAAAGGAATTCAGGTCTGGGCCATGCCAAAACTAATCTTTTGGGGAAGTCATGCCTTTGTTGATTTGGATTTATGCTTTGGATTGTTGTCATGCATGAAAGAGGAAGTTCCTCTTCAGGTTCAACTTTCTAGCAGAAGCCTGAAGGTTTTGTGCCAATATTGACTGGCATTTCTAGCTGTCCATAATTCTCTATCTTGACTAAGGCCCATGTACCAGCTACAGAAAAATAGCCCCAAAGCATGTGCTGCCACCACCATGCTTGACAGTGGGTATGGTGTTCTTTTGGTGATGTGCAGTGTTTTTGCACCAAACATATCTTTTGGAATTATGGCCAAAAAGCCTTGGTTTCATCACACATTTTCCCAAATGCTTTTGGGAGACTTCAGATGTGTTTTTGCAAAATTTAGTCAGGCTTGGATGTTTTTCTTCATAAGAAAATACTTTCATCTTGCCACTCTACCCCATAGCCCAGATTTATAAATAATATGGGCAATTGTTGTCACATGTAACACACAGCCAGTACTTGTCAGATATTCCTGCAGCTCCTTTGACCACTTACCCCCACTGGGCACTTAAACCCCCTTCCTAACCAGACCAAAATTTCAGCTTTCGGTGCTCACACTTTGAATGACAATTACTCAGTCATGCAACACTGTACCCAAATGAATTTTTTGTCCTTTTTATTACACAAATGGAGCTTTCTTTTGGTGGTATTTAATCACCGCTGGGTTTTTTATTTTTTGCTCTATAAATGAAAAAAAAAAATACAGAAAATTTTGAAAAAAAAAAAAAACAAACAAACATTTATTTGTTTCTATTAAAATTTATTGGCGAGTATTGGCAGAGTTGCACAGTGCTGGCACTGACCAGCGCTGTGGGCACTACACATCCAGCCCACAGCGCTGGTCCCATCTCTCCCCTTCTCCCCTCTCACTGTACCGATCGGTACAGAGAGGGGAGGGAGGAACCGGTTTGTGTACATGTGATCACTCAGTCATTTGACGGATCGATCATGTGGTAAACAGCCGCTAATAGCGGCCATTTACTGTGATCCGTGATGTGCCGGGTCCTCGGGACCCGGCGGTCACGGATGTTCCCGAGAGCGCGCCCCAGGGGGCGCACGGGAGCAAGGTTCTGGGAGGACGTCCTACGGGTATCGCCACTCCGGGCAATCACAGCACCGCTGCGGCACTGTGATTGGCCGGAGCAGCAAAGACGTCAAATCCGGCTAGGCCGGATTTGTGAATGGGGATTACCCCTGTGAATGACCCGTTGTCTACGGCGCGCATTCACTGTAGACAACGATGCAAAACTTTTTGGCAAATATCTCCTAAACCGTGTAGGTTTAGGAGATATTTCTTGTACCTACAGGTAAGCCTTAATCTAGGCTTACCTGTAGGTGCAAGTTGTAATGGAGGGTATACAACCACTTTAAGCAAACAAATTTATTTTTTATTTTTACTTCTCCCCCTAAAAGATTTGAGTTTCTTTCAATTGAATTGCACACGGTTTATAGGTATCATTAAAGCGGTGGAAAAGGTTATGAAATTATTTAGCTTGGTGTCATTTTTTTTTACATCACAGAAACCTGACATTTTAACAGGGGTGTGTAGACTGTATATGCAATGTACACATTCTGGATCTACACTGTTCTGAACATAGTTAGGGTCCCTTGCATCAAAACACATGGCCAAGCTGGTATTTTAAGGCCATTGCATAAAAAAAAAAATAAAAAAAAAAAAACAAAAAAAAAAAAACACACCAACAAAAACACCACACACCGTCGTTTTAAAGCAAATTTGTCAAATTTTTTAAGATCAGTATTGTTGGCCTAAAAAGGTTTTCCCAATTATATCTAAAAGCAAAAACAAGTATCCCAAGTTAAAAGGACAAAACAACCTTGGCTGTACATAACCGTAGAAACAGCATCTAATTCTACATTAATGCATAGCATTTCTTTTTGACAACTTTATGCAAAAGGACCCATGTTGTACTATAAAAAAAACATCCTATAATTCTTTCCTTGTTAGATATATTTATTCTATAATATTTAGAAGCACTTGGCACCATTACGATTTATTGTACTCATCCACATGTGTTACCCAGACATTAAAAAAAAAAATTCCCCCCCCCCCCCCCAAAATAAATCTTCACTATGTAGCAATATCTTTGAATCTGTTGTAGTGTTTCGACAAATAATTTAGGAAAAGGCACATTTCAGATATAATGAACCTCCCAACTGTGTGGAAATTTTAGATGTCTTGCAAGTTAAATCTATGTACACCAAAATTGCAATGTTCTAGTACTTACCGTTCATATCTACCACCCAATATGTAGGTACAGTATACCTGTGTCAGTAACGCAAGACCATTCCAATACAACCTGGATCCTTTTTAAAAGAAACTTCAAAAAAATAAAATACTGTGTATGTGTAGAAGGATATAATTACAGTCACTGAGCTGTTCTGCCCTTGACTTGGGGTATCTGGTGTCAATTAAAGACAAATGTACCTTGATGCGTTTTTTGTTACAGATTACTTAATTCACGGCCCTTTAAAGATATCTCTCTCCCCTTTCCTCATTGTGCAATAAAAGCATGACAAGAGCTCTAACCTGAAAAAAAAAAAAAAAAAGAAGAAGGATTGCCTTTTTGGCTCCGTTCACACCTAGGCGTTTTTCTGCTCCAAGCCTCAGCTCTAAAAAACACCTAACAAGACAAATACCATTCATTTCAATGTCCCCTGTTTACATCTGAACGTTCTGTCGCCTAAAGCAAAAACGCCCTTTGCCAAAATAGCTCATGTACTTTTTTGAGCAGATTACAAGCGTTTTACTGCTTTTATATTGTTGAGCTTCAACCCTTGAAAATTTTTGTATAAAAAGGCTGCAAAAACATGACTAATGCCTTATAGGCTGAAACGCATCAAAAGTTTTTAATTTGCGTTTGTTCACTGTGGCTTGCAAATAAAAACGTATTTTTTTTTTTTTTAAAGAGCAACAACCGGCGTACGGATCTTTTTTCCTATATTACTTAACTCAGCAACTGTGGATCGAGCACCCGGGAGCTCTGCCATCTATATGTTGTATGGGTAGTTGCACTGACTTTTATGTTTATACTTAACACCCGAAAAACCCCTAGAAGTGAATGGAGCCTAATCCCAGTTTGAGTGACCAACCCACCACAAGGCAACTACCTCCACTGTGACCTCCAATGATATTAATGGTGCGTTTCAAAAAGGGTTGATGAAGGAAACAGGCAGAAAATTAGAATTGGAGACCAGCAGCAGTGAAATGTTTTTTAGCAACAAAGTTGGTTGGAAAATTACACAAGTGTTGCTAAAAATGGGCAACTTAAAAGTGGTTGTAAACACAGCTCTGCATCCTTCCTCTGTTCCTTGTGCCGTGTGTGAAGCGCCTTACAGATGAAAGCATTTTATCTAAAAATTCAGCACTTTTGAAGGGATGTAGAAAAAAAAAAAAAGACTGCAGATAAAGTAAAACTTAAGTAGGAGGATTTGTTTAATCTGTGTATAATCTGAGGTTATTCATGTCACTGGGTATAAGTGAGGATTTACAACCACTTTAAAAGCTAGATAATCGTTTATGCCAAGGTTACTAGTAGAAATGACTTGTGAACTGGTTACCGGGGGAGTAAGGGATAGGACAAGTGAAAGTCCTTTTTACTGGTACCAAGAATAAACAAGCACTTAACCCGTTCAGTGCAGGAAAAGCCCCACTGTGCACTAAAGTTCCCACTTGGGGTTCCACACCAGGGAAGATTGATTTTACTTCTAGACACTCTTCATTAAACGCTTAATGTTCAATATACTTGCAATCTGTTAGTGGACACAAGTTAAACTGTTTAAGCTCACCATCAGCATGCAGAAATCTGGTAGGTGGCCAGTCATTCCAAATACAGTTGTCTTCAAATATTTCTCATGGCCAGCAAGGTCTATAAACGTAATGATCTTTGAAGACTTCTCACATATCTTGGTCCATTCCAGACTACCTCCATGACTGTCTGGTTTGTTTACAACATGTCCATGGCTATCAAAGCCTAGGATGTCATTGCCCACGCTGCTGGTGCGGCCCGACTCAATCTCATGCTTGTGCCGAAAGAGTTTCTGTCTGGCAAAACCACGACCATTGTCAAGTTCTCCATGTGTCAGGACTCCTAAAAGTGTACTCTTTCCGGCGTCCACATTGCCAACTACAGCCACCCTACAACAGAACAGAGTAATCAGATAAATGCTTATTTTGGGTTTTGCTACTATTCACAGAACATAGCTATAAAAAGGAAGGAAGGAAGGAAGGAAGGAAGGAAGGAAGGAAGGAAGGAAGGAAGGAAGGAAGGAAGGAAAAGAAGTTCAGCAGGAGAGAACTCCAAGCTGACAGCATTGCTTGGGATTGTAGTGCAGAACAGGCAGCATTGTCAGCTCACTACAGAAGTAATACATGCGAATAAACCGATATTTAAACAATTGTTAAGAGGGGTGGGGTTAAAAAAAAAAAAAAAGCATTCAAGGTCTGCTTTGAATGCACAATCATGTGCAAAGGAAAAATAAAGAAAATAGTATTTTTTGTCTCAACAGTAAAGTCTCCTGGAATCAAGTACAAGACACAGGTCCTTCCCCTCTTTATGATCTTATTACTAAAACTGAGGCTAGATGGGAATGGCAACAGATGCAGATTCCCCCCCCCCCAGTGTTCAGTTGCCCGATGATAGCTGTATCTAACCCATGGTTAAAAAAAAAAAAAAAAAAAAAAAAGACTAAAAGATCCAATGTTCTGTACCCAAAGAAGTTAAGTTTATTGCCAAGCTAAAACTACCATTTCTTAGTCTTACAGTAGACAGGCTATCAGGGCCGGTGTTACCACTAGGCGGACTAGGCAGCCGCCTAGGGCGCAGCCACGGCCACTAGGGATGTTGTTGAAATAATTGGCGGCAGAGCAGCTGAATCACGATGGTGCACCCTGACTCCCCTGGCATCTTCCTGTCCCGCTCCTTCAGTCAGTGGCAGCCCCCCTCCCTCTCCCTCGCACCGTGGCTCCCTGCCTCCCTCAGATCACTCAGTAACTCCTCAGAAGGCGATCTGCAGGGGACGGAGTCCAGTTCCTTCCGAGTTAGTAGAGAGGATGACCTCTGAAGGGCGGAGTTGTAGGACGTCGCTGAGGGGCGGGGTTGGACGGTCCGGAGTGAGGAAGAGGGCGGAGTGTATGGTCAGTAATGGAGGAGAGTGAAGTTGGTGTCCAATGATGTGAGGAGCCGAAGCGGAGCTCCGTACTCATCACACTGCTCGTCATCTGCCCGACGGTGAGTCACCTCTCCACACACCTTGAATGCCTTGTGCGTATGTGAGAGGACGGACTGACTGCCAGGGGGATACCAACCTTCCTACACAGCTGTCTGCATACCGACTGTGCCCCAGGGCCCAGGGGAGTGTATTGTACCACCCCCCACCTGTATACTCCACACCTCCACCCCCCACCTGTATACTCAGCACCTCCACCCCCCACCTGTATACTGCACACCCCACCTGTATACTGCACACCCCACCTGTATACTGCACACCCCACCTGTATACTGCACACCCTCACCCCCACCTGTATACTTCACACCCCCACCAGTATACTGCAAATCCCCACCCCCACCTGTATACTGTACATTGGGGGTATTCCACTGAGGTGATTACATTTTGGGGGGGGTTACAAAAAATCTCCACCCGCCACCTTGACCGTATACATGGGTAGGGAAAAGGGGGTGGAGTCGGAGTGGAGTTGGGGGCGGAGCCAAGCGTGCGGAGCCAAGGGGGCAGCAAAATGAGGTTTCGCCTAGGGTGTCGAAAATCCTTGCACCAGCCCTGCAGGCTATTGTGATTCCAAAAGCAGTCCATCCGAGGGGGTGGGCAACACAAACGCCAAAAGGCTCACATAACAAAATGGGTCAAGAGGAGCTTGACACCCAAAAATGTCAGGAGGCCAGGTAAAACAAGGTGAAATTTCACCCTCTTCTCTCTCACAATTGCAAAGTGATTTTTCTTGATTTTTTCCCTTCTTGATTAACAAATGTTAATGTCTAAGCACAATTTTGCAACTTGACACGTGTTAAAACTGTAAATATCGTCACAACTACTGTGTATCAAGGTGCATTATAAAAATAGTTTTTCTTCGGAACAAATTGGGCTCTCTTTTGGTGGTAAATAGTAATGGATCTCTCGATTTTTTTTTGGGCCCAAAATTAGTAAACAAAATAAACATTTTTGTAAATTTAGCTGTACATTTCCCATTACTAAAATTTACCACCAAACAACCCCTCTAAATAAATTCTGCTCCTGACGATTGCAGCAATACCACATGTGTACGTTAGTAGTTTGTACCCGTAGTAGGGCCCAGAAGCAGGTTCACAATAATGCATTTTCTGCATTAACCACTTGCCGACCAGCTGGCTTCATACTGCGGCAGGTTGGCTTGTTCCCGCAAATAGCCGTTTAAGAGCCATAGCAGGCTCGCGCTCGCTGCACAGCAGGGAAACCGATGCGCAAGGCCACGATGTCCACCGGGCTCCTGCGAATGCAGAAAAGAGCCAGATCGGGGATTCCCGTTCTGACAGAGGAGAGATATCTGCTGTTCCTAGTGATTAGGAACAGCGATCTTTCTCCTCCTTCAGTCAGTCCCCCACCCCCCCCCCCCCCCATTTAGAAACACCTCCCAGGAAACACATTTAACCCCAAAAGGAGGCAAGCCACTACTCTGCAACATCCTTGCACTTACCAAAAAAATAACTTTTTTTTTTATCATTGAGGTGATGCATTGATTTGGGCCTTTTATGTACGCATATAGTTCAGCTTTAACCACTTCCGGACCACCCGACTTACGTTAGTTAGCTGCCATAACCCTGGTATCCTCCTTTTCAGCGAGCGATCTGGTTTAAGATAAAAGTGGTCTCTGCGGCGTGTGCGCCGCAAGATCACTTTTAATTGGCGGTGGAAGGGACCCCCCCCCGCAGCAATCAGATGTCCTCCGCTGCTTACAGGAGCGATCACGTCTGTCCCCTTGAAGGGTATGAAGGCGAGTGAGGGGAAGCTACGTCAAAACGTCACTTCCACCCATAACTCTTAATGGGGCCTTTTTTTTTTATTAGGACCGGGCCTCTTTAGATGTGTTGTTTACAAGTTAAAAAAATTTTTTTTTCTAGAAAATTACTTAGAACCCTAGAGAATAAAATGCGGTCATTGCAATACTTTGTCACACCGCTTTCGCCATTCCCGCTCGTGGACTGGCGACAAACTTTTACCCTTAAAAATCTCCATAGGCGACATTTAAAAAAAAAAAATATATATATAAATATATATATATATATATATATATATATATATATATATATATATATATATATATATATATATATATATATATATATATATATATATATATATATATATATATATATATATATACACACAAACACACATTTTATTCTCTAGGGTGTATAAAATAAAAATAAAAAAAAAGTATAATGGTTTGGGGGTTCTAATTTAATAGCAAAAAAAAAAAAAAAGTTTTGAACTTGTAAACAAATCTCAGAAAGAGGCTCGGTCTTTAAGTGCTTAATTGCTGTACCCAATTCCTTACATAACACCAAAAATAAATAATGTAGCACACAGACACAAACATCTGAATAGGTTATCTCACCTTACTTCCAAGAAGTCATCATCTCCCACTCGTTTGCGCACCAGGTAGTCTCGTACTTTGCCTCCAACCTCTTGGTGCTCTCGCAGCAGGATCATGTCAGCACCAATCTGTTCTGCCATGCTAGCTACTGTAGCCACAGATGCCTCCATATCACTCTCATTTAGCCCATATTCTGTACCATCTGAAATGAAAAATAGAGGTAGCATATGAAAAATAAAAAATAAAACCCACACAGACGAATTCGAGCGCTCTATGGCTTCCACATTTGAAAAGGATGGCATCTAAAAACGTATTCCCACTGGTTACCTGGCTATTTAAGCCAAGATTATGATAGGTCTGAATCCACAAATGCTTGGAAGCACTTCCAGGTTCATGTTCAATCTCCTCCCACTTGACATCCTGTTTGTCGTGGTCCTGGGAAGATCTGGAGAGCCTGGAGAACACCCAAGGATGCCATTGGATCTTTACAGCGACCCACATCCCTTTTATGGGACAGCCAGGAGATTGCAAAACGAAACTGAAAACTAATAGCAGTCCTGAGATAGTTTTATCGCTTTAGACTCAATCAACCTGAAAGCAAAAAAATATAGTATATTGTAGCTGCTGACTTAAGACAATTACCAACATGCAATGGAATATGGCTATCTGGAGATGTTCTGTACACAGAATGTGTACTGTGACCATCCCCAGAAACCTAATTTCCTGCTTGTGCGATTGGCTCACCAAATTTTCTAGAAGTCTGTCTAAAGCCCCATACAGATTAGATATTCTGCAGATTTTTGTCTTCAGATTTACCAAAATCATGCAGCGCAAGGGCCTGCCTGATTGAATACAAATTAAAACTCTTAAGGTTTGACCTCATTATTTGGTTTTGGTAAATCTGAAGACAAAAATCTGCAGAAAATCCAATAGTGTGTATGGGGTCTAAGACAAGTCAGTCAGATTTCAGGCAGCCCCTGCAAAAAAAAAAAAAAATTAATTTTTGGTAGCAACATGTCTAAAGGGATGCTGGTCCAGCAGCTTTCCTTAGCTCTGCAGCTGCACAGATGATTGATAATAAAGAACCCACTCCCATTAGACCCACTCAGAACAGAGGAACACAGGGATTTCTTCAGAACAAAAAAATTATAAATAAAGTAGGAATCTGCAACAAGGATTGTTATAATCCTTGCAATATACATAGATCACCCGGGATGGGTTCTTTCCAAAAAAGTGGAGTAATGCCCCGTACACACAATCGGAAATTCCGACCACAAAATCCGTCGGACAAAGTTGTCGGAAAATCCGATCATTCTGAACGTGGTGACGTTCGTTGCATACTACGTAGAGGCTAGTAGCCAATAGCTTTTGTCTCGTAATTTGATCTGAGCATGTGTGGCACTTTGTCCGTCGGAATTCTCTACACACGATCGGAAAAAGTCCGATCGGACTTTGTTGTTGGAAAATTTGAGAGCAGGATCTCAAATTTTTTCCGTCAGAAAATCCGATGGAGCCCACACACGGCCGGATTTTCCGACAACATGGTCCGATTGGACATTTTCCCTCTGAATTTCCGACCGTGTGTACGGGGCATTACACTTTAAGCTTCTTTCCCCCCCCCCCTCCACCTAGTGATCCTGCCAGTAATTCTGTCATTTAACAAATGACAGGTGTAGTGTATCTAAATCTGCTAGTCAGTCAATCCAACACTCCCCTTCCGCTACACTGACAATGCTGCTGTCCAAAAGGTGCCTAAAAAAAATAAAATAAACCACAGCAACATTAATAATTGGTTAAATACCGCTTTAACCTTTGACATTAAGACAATATGAGGGAAGATCCTAGACAGGAAGTAATCTGAATGAGAGTTTACTAAAAAAATTGAATAATGGAGAAATGTTAGGAATAGAAGGATAGCAACCATCAATCCTTAAAGTGATTGTAAAGGATCGTTTTTATTTATTTTTAAACATCTCATACTTGCCTCCACTGTGCAGCTCGTTTTTCACAGAGTGGCCCCGAACATCCTCTTCTGGGGTTCCCTCGCGACTACTCCTCACATCAGATAATCCCCTAGGACAGTGATGGCGAACCTTGGCACCCCAGATGTTTTGGAACTACATTTCCCTTAATACTAAACTACACTGCAGAGTGCATGAGCATCATGGGAAATGTAGTTCCAAAACATCTGGGGTTCACCATCACTACGAGAATCGCTCACCCGATGGGGTTACCTTGCGAGCGCGATCCCAAGTCCAGCATTTGTGTCCATAGACATTTCATGCAGGGGACACCCTGCAGTCAGGCCACTCCACACCATTCACTTAGAGCCCGGCCAAATCAAGACCCAGGCAGGACTGGGCTGTTGGTGGCAACAGGTGACCTGTATGAGTTTGCTGTGCCCCGGGGCATCAGAAGGAGAGCAGCACCCATTTATTGACAGGGGGCAGAGCTTCATTCGCTCGTCCACTCACCCCCCTGCTGTGCGGCAATTAAATAATAGCCCTTCATCGTAGCCACACAGAAGGGGGTGAGCGAGCGAAGCTCTGCCCTCTGTCAATAAGTGGCAGCTGCTCTCCTCCTGATTGCCCGGGGCACAGCAAACACATGGATGCAAGAGCCTGGTGATGTGAGGTGCTCGGGGGAGGAGCTCTGTGCAGTGGTCCACTCTAAAGCATTTCCATAAGAATCTCTGCAGTCAAACCTCTCTGCTAATGATCTGTAAATACAGATCATTAGCAAAGAGGTTTGACTGCACAGAAATGTTTGTTAAAACCCCATCAGTGAGTGGCAACAATATCACCCAGCCCCTATTGCCACCAGCCACAACCCGCAGACCACGACACAAACAAAATTGGCCGCACAATACCGATCCCTGGCATCGAAAAGGTTGGGGTCCGCTGCTGGAGTAAACAATATAACCTGTAAACATTTCATAAAATTCATGCTTAAAAACACATTTGCAAACATGTGTAGCAACTATCAACATACCAGATCCTTGACCAATAACATATATTGTCTCCCCTCGTCCTTCATCCATTCGCTCACGTAGCTGGCGTAAAAGGCTGTCATACTGCTCTGCACTGGGGCTTACCAAGACATGCTATGACAGGAAAGAAAAAAAATAAATAAAAATAAAAAAGGACATTGTGATAGGTATGACCTGAAACAGGCTTATTAAAAACTAGACTGCCATTTTTGTTGCTTATATTATTCTGTGGGATGACATTTCGTCGTTTTGGAATAGTCTGCACTCTTAACCTTTTTCGCTGCCAGGCTCTGCACTCCACTTTTAAACTCCGTTGGCTGGAGCATTTTATGCCTTTTTTCCAATAGCTTTTTTGTTTTTTCCCCTAACAGCTTATAGAGTTTCTAAAGGACTCCCCCAACCATATATTTTCTGAAAGCACATGACCTGTAGGAGAATGCGGATACCCAGTTCCCACTTCCTCCCTGGGCTCTCCCCCCTCCCTTTTTGGAGAAAAGAAAGAAAGAAAGAAAGAAAGAAAGAAAAAGAAAGAAAGAAAGAAAAGAAAGAAAGAAAGAAAGAAAGAAAGAAAGAAAGAAAAGAAAGAAGAAAGAAAGAAAGAAAGAAAGAAAGAAAGAAAGAAAGAAAGAAAGAAAGAAAGAAAGAAAGAAAAAGAAAGAAAGAAAGAAAGAAAGAAATGGGGAGGTTTACCTTTTTCACTCACAGCTTTTCAGAGCTTGTAAAAACCCAAACCATATTTTCTGAAAGCACCTAACCAGTAGAATAAAAAAATAGATGGTGCTACTGATTTTTAAAAGGCCCCTGCGATTTTTGCGCAAATGTTTATCAAAGCAATATTTTTGCTAAAAATACAATAAAATCATTAGCAGATACAAGCATAGCAAAACTTACAACATTCCTGCTAAATATAAAAGCTAAAACTGTATTACTAATTTACTCTAAAAATCTGAGGTCATGATTTTGCACATACAGCTTTCCAAAAATAAAAAAAAATTTGATGAAGTCACAGTGACGCAACACGTCAGGGAGGAGCCGGGGGTTGTCGCTTCCGGTCGCAGCTGAGATCGGAAGCCCTTTCAGTTGTGAAGCTGTATGCAGTGATTTTAAACTAAGTTACTACGCGTGTTTTATGGGGATTACTACACCATAAAGTGCCCCCCCCCCCTTCTTTCATTACATGCAATCCGTGAAATTGATCCTTATAGTGGTGCTTTCTTGGATACCTCTGGAAATCAATTGAGTGCTGGGAAGTCATTGCTCCATCCATACAAGAGGCTTGACGCGACTCGTAGGGGTCTCCATATAAGGCGAGAGGCTGGGGCAAACCAATAGCGCACAACAGATAGTGACAACACTTGGATGAATTGGATGGTTTGTTTTCTTGCACAAGTACTTTATAAATTATATGTTATCCTTAATTGGACAATACATTTCTTTGCACTCATTATCACTTTGATGTATTCTGCACTTGAGAATTTTTGAAATTTTTGCACATTTTCATGCAAGTTATATATTATAAAGCCAATTTAGATATTATTGCTTTATCATCATTGGGTACGCACCACATTTTTCCCCTTCTTGTAAAAAAATAAAAAACACACACACACACACACACACACACACACACACACAAGAATCCTGCTAAAAATCCTAGAATTCATTTGCATGGAGGGCTGTTTACACCCACATGGGGATGCCCAGGTTTTCCGTGCATCCCCAATCATGTCAACTGGGTTGCAGCGGCTGCATGGGCACAGCCTTTGCTCCCAATCCGATATCTGTGTAGGTGCACGACTCTGAACACAAACAGTATGAGCTCATGCACCCAGACCCATATGGATGTAAATTTGGGAGCAATGGCTGTGTTCGTGCAGAAACTACATCCCAAATGACATCAATGGGACAGCCTGCACAGAACAGCTGTTTTTTTTTTTTTTTTTTTTGTTATCAATCTTATTGGGGGGGGGGGGGTCTTTGGTGAGATACCAGAGGTCTAAACAGACCCCTGATATCTCTTTTGAGACAGAGAAAGGGACTGAAGACAGTCCCCATTTCTGCATTCTGAGCTGCACTGTATGGATAGCGAGACTCCTAGTCACTCACAAAACTGGAGTAAACACTATAGTGTCGCTTTTGATTTTTTCAGCAGAGTCTGCTTAACAGTTTTGCATCATCATGTATCCATCATCATCATGGATGCTTAGGAGGAAGGTAGGTCCATACAAGGGTTAATCTTAAAATTGGGAGGGGGGTTAAAAAAAGCCTGCAAAAAAAAAAAAAAAAAAAAAAAAACTTACTTGAACAAGGAAATATTTCGGTATAATTCAAAAACAAAAAAAGAAGAAACGTCTACACACCCATTGAGTAATTTTTGGATTATTGCTATTTTGAAATAAATATTACGGAATGCCTTCAACAGAGAAGAAGATGCCACAGTGAGCAGAATTTTCAGTTCAAGAACGATGAATTTGTAGCACCAGACGGCAAGATGATGTCTCACTTGAGATGGACCATTTACCAAAAAAGCCTAGTGCTTAGGAAATCTTAAAACCCACTGCTACTACTAAGCTCAAGAAGAGCTACAATTTTACAAACCCATTGATGAATAATCATGGTTTTACATTTATAAGTTTGGAAGAAGAATTTTTATGTAGCAGTATGTCATTACAGCAGGGGTCTAAAACTGGCGGCCCTCCTGCTGTTGCAAAACTACAAGTTCCATCATGCCTCTGCCTGTGGGAGTCATGCTTTTAACTGTCAGCTTTGCAATGCCTCATGGGACTTGTAGTTTCACAACAGCTGGAGGGCCGCCAGTTTGAGACCCCTGCATTACAGCATGCCACACATGCTAATACATATACTGTTAGGATCTCATTGGAAATAATACATCCTGTCTGGTTTAAAGTAGCCAATCATTTGCTAAATTTCTTCAGCTAGAATTAAGTTTGAGTGGAGGTTTTGATCAATTTTTACTATGTACAAAGAACTGTTGTTATTTTCTATGAAAACACTGACAAAAAAAAAAAAAAAAAAAATTCATTAAGTAGGAATATTTTGATTTAATTTTTTAAATAAAAAAAACGGCAGGATTTGAGGGGAGGGGGTGTTCACGTATCTGTGCAATTGTACAGAAACAAAAACAACAAAAAAAAAAGACTATTCATTGCCAATTCAACTGATGAGGTCCAAAAATCAATGGAGCACATTTTTTACATTTCATATGAATATTTAAAAAGTGTTACTAAACCCACAACAGTAAAAATCCGTCTGTATATGCAGTAAAAAGTATGCTGGTTATACTCCCTGTGGAAGCTAAAGGGTTAATCATCTGCATGGTGTACAAAGACTGTTTGATCCTGTCTTCTCTGGTAGTCCCTAAACCATCTCCTGATAGAACAGAGCCTTGGGGGCAAGCTGCACATGCTCAATTTGGTGTGTATTTCTAGAGAGTTTTTTTTATTTTTTCTTGGGAGAGTGCATGTGATAAGCAAATAGCCAATCAGCACTGTCCAGACAGAGGATCAGGAGTCCTGCAACCTCATAGGACTATCAGGGGAGAATTAAACTCCTCCTACGAGCTTTAACCAGACACTGATAGAAGTCACAAGACTGCTTTAATTGATACATTTTCTAATTTTTACCAAAACTATTGCATTTCCATGTTCTGTGGAAGACTAGATACAGTGAACTTACAGTCCTGGGTTTAGTAACACTTTGATGAATTATATGCTGCAAAGCAAAGTCCCATTGAACACGATTCTCAAAATATTTAAACAGGCATGTTGACTTCTACAGCAAACACTCTACTAAATCCCATGCATGTACATAGAAAGAGTGTGGCTGACCCCAGCAGGCCACAAAAGTAAAACTGAAAATTTAAAGAGGAGCTTTAGTATGCCCAAAAAAAAGGGGTCTGTAGCTCTTGACTTTAAAATAAAGACACTTACATGCCCCTGGATCCATTACTGTCCTCAACTGAGCGGATTATTCAATCGGCTTCAAGGTCCAGGCGCCAGCATCTTAACTAAGGGAAACTGGCTTCCAGCTGTGCATGTGCTTTGCATATGGTCCTACGGGGGAGAAGGGAGTCCCCATTTGGGTGAAGTGCTGCTTTAAGTGACCTAAAGCCACAATAGTAACCCTATAAAGGGCTATTTAAATGCATTGTTTTTGCGATGTGTGTCGCTCTTTGTGAGGCAAAACAGGTGAACCTGTTCCCTTTGAAAGGGCTGTCTATGGGCTTGAAGAATTTCAGAATTTCACTGCCATTTACACAGGAATCAGTGCATTTAAATAACACTGATTGCTGTATAAATGACAATGGTTCCAAAAATGTGTCAAAAATATCCGATGTGTCTGCCATAATGTCGCAGTCACATTATAAAAATGCTATAAAACTATCCCATATTTAGTAAACGCTATAACTTTTGCGCAAACCAATCAATAATTGCTAATTGCGTTTTTTTTTTTTTTTTACCAAAAATATGTAGAATACGTATCGGCCTAAACTGAGGGAAAAAAAGTTTTTTTTTTTTTTATATATATATTTCTTGGGGATATTTAATATAGCAAAAAGTGAAAAAATTTTGAATTTTTTTTTAAATTGTCGCTCTATTTTTTGTTTATAGCTCAAAAAATAAAAACCTCAGGAGGTGATCAAATACCACCAAAAGAAAGCTCCATTTGTGGGGAAAAAATAAAAAAAAAATAAAAAAAAGACGCCAATTTTGTTTGGGAGCCACGACCGCGCAATTGTCAGTTAAAGCGACGCAGCGCCAAATCGCAAAAAGGGGCCTGGTCCTTTGGCTGCAAATTGGTCCGGGGCTTAAGTGGTTAACAACAACGTAAATCTATCCCCTATTTTGTAGACACTATACCTTTTGCGCAAATCAATATACGCTTATTGCCAATTTTTTTCCAAAAATATGTAGAATATATATTGGCCTAAACGGTTGAAGAAATTTTTTTGGGGATATTTATTACAGCAAAAAAAGTACAAAAGAGTGTTTTTTTTTGGTTTTTCAAACTTTATTTGTACTATAAACACAAACAAACAAGCGCGCACACACACACACACACACACACACACACACACACACACACACACACACACTACCACCAAAAGAAAGCTCTATTTGTGGAGAAAAAAAAAAAAAGGACTTAAGTTTTGTTTGGGTACACCGTCACACGACCGCGCAATTGTCTGTTAAAGCGATACAAAAAAGGCCTGGTGAGGAAGGGGGCAAATCCTTCCAGGGCTTAAGTGGTTAAAGTGGTCCAGCTTGGATCAACGCATACACCATACCTGTGGGATCCCTCTACCACTAAAGTAAACACGGCCATTACAGTGACCTTCATTAGCTTCCGGGTCCTGAGCCGAGTGGGTGCCCTGCTGCATTGTGAACACAGGAGGATGGCCACTGGGCATGGGCGCCAATAAGAACACTTTGCAGCGATTGAGAAGGTGTGTGTGTGCACCCATTGACTTACAATAGAAGGTGCCTTTTTGCTGCATTACTGACAAACTGCATCAAAGATGCAGCATACAGGACTTTTCATGCGGTTTTCTTGTCCTGGAAAAGTGTGGCCAAAAAAAAAAAAATCTAAAAAAAAAAAAAATCGCTCCAGTGTGAAAAGGGGACTAATGCATTCACTGCATTTAATGGATAAAAAAAAAAAAAAAAAAAAAAAAAAAAACTTCCACTGCCTGCACTATAGCGTCTACAAACTATGGGAAAGATTTATGGCATTTTTTTTTTTTTTTTTTTTTTTACTAGTAATGACGGTGATCTGCGATTTTTAGCGGTATTGTGACAGACAGATCAGACACTTGAGATTTTTGAGACCCGTTACATTTATACAGTGATCGGTGCTATAAATATGCACCGATTACTGTGTAAACGTCACTGGTAGGGAAGGGGTTAAGTGTTCCCTAGATGTGTTCTAACTGTATGGGGATAGGACTGATTGGGGGAGGAGACATAACGTTGTTCCTACTTAGTAGGAACAAACTATAGGTCTCCTCAGCCCTGACAGAACAGGGATTTCTGTGTTCACACAAATCCCCGTGTTGGTGATCGCGCAATTGGGTCCCACTGCGCAGCAGGCGCGCGGCTCTTAAAGGAGAGTGGAGTGGTGCTATTGTGCCGCAGTATAAAATACGCAAGGTGGTCAGGAACCAGTTAAAGAGCACTGTCACTTCAAATCCATCATGGCAGCGCTCGTTAGCGGGCATCCACTCACCTGGTTGTGTCACTGCCACATCACCAGCCATCCCATTAAAGTGAATAGGGCTGTCGGTGAGTCAACAGCAGGTCAGAGGAGGAGGAGCTGCTGCGGGACAAATGACAGTCGATTTAAAAATCAAGCCTTTTTACTAGCAATTTAAATCAAATCCACCCTGCCGTACAGTAAAGATGATGTAGCGAATCACTGTGGTGGATACCGTCATATACAATGCTCAGCCCTGATAAAAGCTTTCAGACTTCAGGGAGAGGTTATCCACTAGGATCCATAACCTGTACCCTCTTCCTCTCAGGATGTATAATAAACACACACACACACACTCTATCCCGAGACAAGTACTCATCCGAGTGAGGGACAGAAAACCGATACCAGCTGGCCTAGCAGGTTAGGAGGGTCCCTCTAGAGGGGGGGGGGGGGGGGCGCTAAGTAGATAAAAGGCCTGCACTCAACTGACCTCTCCCTTAATCGAATGCTTATGCTCTGCTCATGGAATATTTGATGCTATGTTCATGAAAGGTCAAAACAAAATCAGGTGCTCTGGACATGGCATATTTCAAGAAGTTGCAAGCACTTTACTCCCATATCTATGAGACTGGCAACATGGGTGAAGCTAGAGGTCGACCTATATGGGTTTTTCTCTGGCCGATGCCGATATTTAGAAATTGGGGCAGCCGATGGCCGATATACGATGCCGATTTTTTTTTCCCCCCGTCATTTCATAAAATCTAACTGTATAGTATTGGGGTTACAGAGAGGTGGCTGGGGAGGAGGGGGGGGGGGTACAGAGGTGGCTGTGGAGGACATTAAACAAAGTCTGCAGGGGGGCACAATAGCACACTCTTTTTCTGACTTACCCTCCATACATGCTAGTATCTATCTGAATGCACCTGATAGGGCTAGCTCAGCGAAGCTGGCCCCCCTACAATCAGCACAAATAAAAACTTAAGTGCGTTTCTTTAGTGCTACGTTTGTGCTGTTTTGTGCCGTAAAAATTTTCATTTGTGCTGCTTTTATTTTTAAGATATTAGCAATTGTTTTTTCCAAACTATGACATCACCTAGCCCCCCTACAACAGCAAAATGGCACGAAACTGGTCTCATTGGTTAGTGCTACGTTTGTGCTGCTAAAATTTCTGTTCTATCTTTTGTCGTTTTGCGTTATTAATAATTTATTAAAGGTCACCAAAAAGGTCACTCAGCCCCCCTACAACATCCAAATGACACAAAACTGGTCTCGTCGGTTAGTGCTACGTTTGTGCTGTGTTGTGCTGCTAAAATATCCGTTCTTTTATCATTTTTGCGTTATTAATTATTTATTAACCACTTAAGCCCCAGACCAATTGGCAGCCAAAGGACCAGGCCCCTTTTTGCGATTCGGCACTGTCTCGCTTTAACTGACAATTGTGCGGTCGTGCGACGTGGTTCCCAAACAAAATTGGCGTCCTTTTTTCCCACAAATAGAGCTTTCTTTTGGTGGTATTTGATCACCTCTGTGGTTTTTATTTTTTGTGCTATAAACAAAAAACACATTTTTTACTTTTTGCTATAATAAATATTTCCCAAAAAATGTATAAAAAAAATTTTTTTCCTCAGTTTAGGCCGATATGTATTGCTCTACATATTTCTGGTTAAAAAAAAAAAAATAAAAAAAAAAAAAATCGCAATAAGCGATTATTGATTGGTTTGCGCAAAAGTTATAGCGTCTACAAAATAGGGGATAGATTTATGACATGTTTTTTACTAGTAATGGCGGTGATCTGCGATTTTTATCGTGACTGCAACATTATGGCGGACACGTCGGACAATTTTGACACATTTTTGGGACCATTGTCATTTTTACAGCGATCGGTGCGATTAAATTGCACTGATTACTGTAAAAAATTACACTGGCAGTGAAGGGGTTAACCACTAGGGGGCTAGGGAAGGGTTAAGGGGCTATGTGTAACACTACACTGATCAGCTCTCCCGATTACAGGGAGAGCTGATCAGTGACACTGTTACTAGGCAGAACGGGGAGATGCTTGTTTACTTTAGCATCTCCCCGTTCGTCCTCTCCGTGAGACGATCTCGGGTATCCCCATGGCAATCGAGTCCGCGGGACCCTCGACCCGACTTGTGGAGCTTGCGATGGACACGCACGCGAATGGCACGGCAAATTCAAAGGGACGTACCTGTACGCCCATATGCCTGTCCGTGCCATTCTGCCGACGTATATGTACATGCGGCGGTGGTAATGTAGATAAATGTTTTTTACGGGTAATGTTCATTTAAGTTTACAGGCGGGAGGGAGTATGGGGTTGGTCTGGCAATTGACTAAGGATGGAACATCTGTTCTACAATGGTCATGCCTTTTCCAGGGTACAGTATGAAGTGCAGTGCCCGTTACAGTGGGAGGAGCATTACATTAAGGAAACCCAAGCTGAGTATAGGATCTGTATGTAAGATTTAATAACGAGGTGTAAAGTCAGCGTGGTTCGGCAACATATAATGCACAATATCTCCGAAACCAAAGCGGCACAAAAGTTTATTTTTGCACCACAAACCAGCACACATGTGGCACAAACGAATGTCGCGTTTGTTTTTAAAATTCAACAACATGGGTTGCAAAGTGAGCGGGTTTAACCACTTGCCTACCAGGCACAAACACCTTCTTCCTGACCAAGCCATTTTTCAGCTTTCATCGCTGTCGCATTTTGAATGACAATTGCACGTTAATGCAACGCTGTACCCAAATAAATTTATAATTTTTTCCCCACAGATAGAGCTTTATTTTGGTGGTATTTGATCACCTCTGCGTTTTTTATTTCTTGCGCTATAAACAAAAGAAAAAGGGACAAGTTTGAAAAACATAATAATTTTTACTTTTTATTATAATAAATATCCAATTTTTAATTTTTTTTTAACAAATTTTTTCCTCATTTTAGACCGATACGTATTCTTCTACATATTTATGGTAAAAAAAAAAAAAAAAAAAGAAAAAAATGGAAAAAAAAAAAAAAAATAAAAATAAAAATCCCATTAAGCGTATATTGATTGGTTTGCGCAAAAGTTATAGCGTCTACAAAATAGGGGATAGATTTATGACATATTTATTATTATTTATTTTTTACTAGTAATGGCGACGATCTGCCATTTTTATCATGACTGTGACATTGCGGCGGACATATCGGACACTTTTGACACATTTTTGGGACCATTCACATTTATACAGCGATCCGTGCTATAAAAATGCATTGATTACTGTATAAATGTGACTGGCAGGGAAGGGGTTAACACTAGGGGGCGCTGCAGGGGTTAACATGTTCCCTATGTTAGTGATTCTAACTGTGGGGGGGGGGGGGGGACTGACTGGGGGAGGGACCGATCGGTGTCCCTATGTACAAGGGACACACCATCGGTCTCCTCTCCAGCGACAGGACGTGGATCTGTGCGTTTACATACACAGATCCACGTCCTGCTCAGTTACTGGGCAATCGCGCACCCTAGTGGCCAAAATGGTAGCGCCGTCATTCGATGGCGTCCCGCCACAAGAGCCGCACCGCTCCATCGTCAATTGACAGTGGGCGGTCGGCAAGACGTTAAGCAACTATAAACGCACAATATCTCCGAAACCAAAGCGGCACAAACGTTTATTTTTGCAGCACAAACGAATGGCGTGTTTGTTTTTAAAATTCATCAACATGGGGTGTAAAGTGGGGGGGGGGGGGGGGGTTTCAGCAACTATAACGCACAATATCTCATAAACTGAACCGGCACAAACGCTCCTTTTTGCGGCACAAACGAATATGGGGGTGCCAACTTCACACAGCTAGTGCCAGCTCATCTGCCACCAGCCGGTTCTGCTGCCACATCCACCTGCTGACTGCTGCCACCACGCAGTCTACTGGACTGACCACAGGCACTCATACCTCACTGTGCTCCCATGGCTGCTGTCTAACCAGGAGCTCACTAACCAGGTATGTGACAGGAGGGCGGGTGATGTCATCGTCTGGAAAAAAACGAATTGCCATTATCTTAAAAATAAAAGCAGCACAATGTTTTTTTTTTTATGACACAAAAAAGCACAAACGTAGCACTAACAAATTGTATGTTTGTTTTTAAGATTTAATAACATGGGGTGCAAAATGGGTGGGGTGTTATCAAATATAAACAAGCTGTAATAACTTAAAAACCATAAACAGCACAAATAAAAATGTTAGCAGCACAAACCAGCACAAACGTAGCACTAACCAACGAGACCAGTTTCGTGTCATTTGGTTGTTGTAGGGGGGCTACGTGACCTTTGGTGACCTTTAATAAATCATTAATAACGCAAAAACGACAAAAGACAGATCAGAAATTTTAGCAGCACAAACGTAGCACTAACCAATGAGACCAGTTTCGTGCCATTTGGCTGTTGTAGGGGGGCTAGGTGATGTCATAGTTTGGAAAAAACAATTGCTAATATCTTCAAAATAAAAAGCAGCACAAATGTAAATTTTTACGGCACAAAACAGCACAAACGTAGCACTAAAGAAACACTTTTTTTTTTTTATTTGTGCCGATTGTAGGGGGGCCAGCTTCGCTGAGCCGATAGGGCTAGGTGCATGCAGATAGACGCTGACCAGCCAATCACAGAACAAGTGAGATAGCAGCATCCAGCAGGCTCCACCTTAGCAGGGAAGGAAGAGGAGCTTAGCTGGTGCTTGCCACAATCTCCTGCGGAGGCTTCTCTGTTACAGCACGCCGGAGGGGGGCGGGGCGGAGCAGTACGGTCCCGTGCCAGTGAAAAACTTTCTTCCCCATTTCCTTTCTATAGTGGCTGGCCGCGCAGGTGAAGATTTTACATGCTGCTGTAGCGGGGGCACAGCTCTGTACTGCAGGCGACCGGGTATATCGTTGCAGCCGCGAATCGGCCTGGTTTCCACAATAATCGGCCGATGCCGATTTCATAAAAACGGCCAAATATCGGTCGACCTCTAGGTGAAGCCCTTATAGTCCTCATCCCAAAACCAGGAAAAGACCCCCCCCCCCCCCACACCCTGAATTATATCACCCCATTTCACTCCTACAACTAAACGTCAGAATACTGGCCAAGATTCTCGTCCCAAGACTCAAAGTGGGCCTCGTACACGCCGACCAAACTGGATTCATGCCCAATAAATGCACTGCATTTAATCTCCAGGCTACTCATGACAACATTGGCTCCAGGGTGGGGGTTAGCCTGAATGCTGCCAAGGCATTCGACTCAGTAGAATGGAGCTACCTGTGGGAATGTCTTTGCAGATTAAGCTTCGGCCCCAGATTTATCAAATGGCTCCAGCTCCTTTAACAGGCTCCCACTGCCTGGATCCAGGTCAATGGCAAAATATCAGACCCCTTTCCCCCATCCCGGGGTACCCACCAGGGATGTCTCATATCACCCCCCCCCCCCCCCCCCCCCATATGCTATATGCACTGGCTGTTGAACCCCTGGACATTGCCATTAGGGCACACTTTGACATTAGGGGCCTCCGCATTAGGGGAGTGACTGAATGCCTCAGTCTCTATGCAGATATGCTCCTGTGATTGGAGGACGCCGGCCCCTCACTGACAGTGGCCCTACATCTAATTCAACAGTTTGGCACTTTCTCAGGGCTGCAGATCAACTCAACTGGTCCAAATCCCAAATTCAGGCAGCTCTCCCCCTAGCGAGGACAAACGAGCTCAAGTACCTACCGTATTTGCCGGCGTATAAGACGACCGGGCGTATAAGACGACCCCCTATTTTTCCAGTGAAAACTTAGGTTTTGGGCTATATGCGCCGTATAAGACTACCCCCCTCTGAGGCAACACCATTAAAAAAAATAAATCAGACTTAACATCAGATTTAAACACGGTAATTTTAATGAACCATTAGAAACATAAAAAAATAAAAAAAAAACATCAGACTTAACAGATTAGATTTAAACACGGTCATTTTGGTTGACTTTCTGGTACTTAAAATCCTTCAAAATCCTCTTCATGTTCATCCTCTGACATCATAAGTTCATCAATGACATCTTGTGGTACATCTGTTAGACAATCATCATATCGATCCAATTCCACATCAGATGTTGTGTCTTCAGCTTCGGCTTCCTCTTCATCTTGCCACAAGTCGTCGTCCTCCATACCATCCAATGAATTTGATATGCCACACTTCTTGAAAGACTTGATTACTTTTTCTGCATCAATATCATTCCAGGCTTTTATGACAAAGTTGCACAAAACATCCAACTGTGGAGCACGCATGTTTCCTCCTTTTGTGAATGACTTTTCGCCGCTAACCATCCACTCATTCCACTGTTCTCGAATGCGGTCTTTAAATGGCTTGTTTAGGCACACATCCAGTGGCTGTACCAACGATGTCAATCCTCCAGGAATAACCGCTGCATCTGTGTTTAGTCTTTTCAGCCTTTCCTTTGTGCTGGGAGTTAAATGAGCCCTGAACATATCCCACACCAGTAGGCTACGTTCTCGACGAAGTCCACCTGGTCGTCTACTCCATACATTTTCAAGCCATAGCTTTACCCCTTCTTCATCCATCCAGCCTTTTTCATTCACGTGAACAAAACAACCAACAGGGAACTTGAGTTTTGGCATTGTCTTTCTTTTGAAAATAATCATGGGTCTTAGTTTGGCACCATCAGCTGTACATGCTAGTACCACTGTAAAACTGGACTTCTCATGTCCTGTTGTTTTAATTAACACAGTTTTGGCACCTTTTGAATTGACTGTTTTATTTCCAATCATGTCGAAATTCATAGGAGTTTCATCCATATTTGCGATCTGACTTAACGCATAGCCATGTTTCTTGCGCTGTTCTATAACATATCGATGGAAATTACTCACTTTGCGGTCGAGATCTGCAGGTAATTTTTGTGCAATTTTGGTCTTTTGCCTCAGTACCAGATCATGCCTTTCTAAGAACCTAGAACACCAGGATATAGAGGCCTTAAATCCTTCGCTGTGATCTGGGTTAGATTTGGCCCACTGAAGTGCAAAAATCCGTATGCTGTTTCGTGTCACTACAAACCCATTGTGACGATGCTCATGCACCATGTCTGCTACCTGCTTCTCGAGTTCTGGCCAATGTGGGGTGCCTCTTCTTAATGCACACTTAGCCCTTGGCATACACTTTAAAGCATCTTCCTTTGCTTTCCAGTCTCGGACCATCTTTTCCGTTACTCCATATTCTCTTGCAGCAGCGCAGTTATTATGCTCCTTGGCAAAGTTTACAACTTTGAGCTTAAAACTGGCTTCATGTTTCCTTCTCCTTGTTGGAGCCATGCTGGGGCCCGGTCTATCAGCCATTTCACACTACAGGAAATCTGAAATCTGTCAGGTATTGTAATCTGTCAGGTATTACTGTACGCTATTACCGTACTTTTCTGAAATCAAAAAGGAAACTGGTGAACTACAAGTCCCAGAGATCCTACAATTGGTACGGTAGGTAGCAACAATGACTCCTCTCCTCCAAAGCACCATAAATCATAGCAGTACGGTATTTTATATGAAGGGGAGATCTGGAGCTGGATGTGCAGTACAGGATGTGGCTAGCGGTACTCACAGTATACTGTATGATGCTTTGTAATATACCGTACAATAGCGCCAGGAAGACACAGTACCGTATATGATGCTTTGTTAGTATATGATGGTATATGATGGTACAGTATGATGGTTTGTTAGTACAGTATGATGGTTTGTTGTCACTTGCTCACTGGTAAAACTCTGTAAAACTGTAGGAATTCTGTAAAACTCTGATGCTGTAAATTAATGTACAGTACAGTATTGTTATATTTACACCAGGTCCGGTAGAAATCACTACTACAGTACAGTATTGTTATATTATACACCAGGTCCGGTAGAAATCACTACTACAGTACAGTATTGTTAATATTATACACCAGGTCCGGTCGAAATCACTGCAGTATATAGTGTACAGCACTGAGCCAATCACGGCAGGCAATGCATTTTGCTTATTTGATGATGTATGCAAAGCCTGCTCGGATTGGCAGAGGCTGTGACATCATCAGCCCGCGCCGCTCTGACTCCTGTATATCCTGCTTGGATTGGCAGGGGTTGTTGTCCAATCCAATCCAAGCAGGCTTAACAGGCTCTAATACAGAGTGCATCGCCCGCCAGGATTGGCTGAGCGGCGCACACTGTATGCAGGACACTGAACACAGGCGGCGTCTTCACCCAGGACCGAGCGCTCGGCGGGCTTTAAATTACCGTACATCAGGCGGGCTCCAGCGGCAACCCGGCGGACTTTACAACATATATGGCGGCCTCCTCACCAGGTACTGAGCACCCGGAATTTGTCTTGCGGCCTCATCACCCGGCGTATAAGACGACCCCCGGTTTTTGGCTCTGTAATTCGGGTGTAAAAGGTCGTCTTATACGCCGGCAAATACGGTAGGCGTGCAGCGCCCACGATCTCTTAAAAATTATATGCACCTCCATCTAGAACCCCTGTATGATCTCTTCAAAAGCAAAACTCAAGTTTGGGCCAGACTCCCACTTTGAGTCATGGGTCGCATTAAACTTAGTTAAGATGATCCTCCTCCTCAAGCTACCGTATTTATCGGCGTATAACACGCACCCCAAGTTTAGGAGGGAATTTTAAGGAAAAAAAGTTTTAGGAGAGAAGTTTAGGGAAAAAAAAAACACACACACCTTACATTTAAGCGTCAGCCTTGCCCAGCGTCATTTGCAGCCTTGCCGACGTTTAAATTTCCCGCCGCCGAGACAGACCGCGCATGCGACGCCGAAAAAGGCCGAAAAAGACCAAGCCGGCTCCGCTCGGAGTCCCGCCTCCCTGCTGTTTCGGGAGCGAGCGCAGGGAGGCGGGACTATGAGCGCAGCTGAACAGTCGGCTTCGGTCTTTTTCGGCCGCGCTTCGGCCTTTTTCAGCGCGGCAACCAATTTTTGTCATTTTTTTTGGGGGGGGGGGGGGTATCTTCATATAACACGCACCCACGACTTTCCCCCGATTTTAAGGGGGAAAAAAAGTGCGTGTTATACGCCGATAAATACGGTACTCTACCTATTTTGGCATACCCCCCTCTACATCCCAGCCCGCGTTTTTAAATCCATTGAGTCTATACTTAACACATTTGTGTGGGGCCCCTCTAGGCATAAACTGTTGTGGCAGACCCTAAAACACCCAGTCCACCTGGGAGGCACAGCCCTTCCCGACCTTGCATTATACTACATAATGTCCTAGCTGTGCCACTTCAACCACCAAGACAAGCTTCGATACTCCATGGTATGTACGTCGGTCACCAATGTAGTGGCCCACCCCCTTCCAGATACTTTTCTGTAATCATGGGGGTCTCCCCCGTCTTGGCGACAGACGACATATGTTGACACACCACTGCAAAATATGGCAACTGGCGCTGGTCATTACTGGAGGATGAGGAATGGGGGGGGGGGGGGGGAATACTGGAGTCCAGTAAAAAAGTATCCCCTAAAATATCAGACTGGCGCGCGCGCGCACACACACACACACCCCCCTCTACACATCACCCCTTCTCACCTCTCCAAATACAAGCCGGATGCTGGCTCAGCCTGCCCCAGATGTGGTGATTCCGAAAGCACTTTCTACCACCTAAAATGGTCCTGCCCACCCCTCCAGCAATACTGGTCACAAATCGTCAGATTTCTGCATGATTGCATGGGCTCCCCCCGTCACTCTGCCAATGTCTACTTGGCCTCCTCCCCATTTCGGAGGAAGAGAAATACTTAACCACCTTCTTACAAGAAACCCTTTTCACAGCCAGAATGCAGATAGCCCAACTATGGCTAAGAGCCCCACCCCCACCATCCAGCAAGGTAAAAGGGCCCATATAATAAAAAAATAAAAATTTTGATACCTCAGGAGGATGCCCAGGCAAGTTTAATAAAATCTGGGACAGACGGGTAGACGATTTCTCCACCTGTGCAGACTAGGAAGAGCCCCCCCCCCCCCCCGCACTGGGCCTTGAACATACTTTGCGACCCCAACCTTCCACTCTCCCTCAGACAGTAGGACACATCTACTGCATTGTAAAAAGCCAGCTTTGTTCTGCACCACGCTGACACAGTGAGTCCCCAAGCACAACCACTTCCCACACCTGGTATGACCCTGAAAATGTTATGGTTATAAGCAAACAACAATGACTATCTCAGCTGTAGATATGTCAGACGTTCCCCCCGTTTGTTTGGTGCTTGTTGCACCCTGCATTATGTATGTAAACTCCGTATTGACTATTATGCGCAAACTTTTTTTTTTTTTTTTATCAAAAATAAAAAATGTAATCTTTAAAGTCATTTTTAAAGAGGCCGCCAATGGTTCAAAGGGAGCCCCGGTAAGAAGAGCATTCAATACCAACGATAGATCCCAGGGGGGGTATCTGTTTAATAACTTTGGGAGTGAGTCTAGCTCTTGAGAGAGAGAAATCTTTAAAAAAAAAAAAAAAAAAAAAAGGGGGATTCTCAGCTAGTCCTCCCCCCCATGAACAGAGACAGGGCAGCAACCTGAACCCTAAGGGTGCCGACAGAAAGCACTTTCCACCCTTTTCTGTAAGAAATACAGTCTAAAAAACACGTCCCTTGCATTGCCTCCAGAGCTACTAAAGCCTTCCCCACAGTTAAAAGTTCTTAAAGGAGGAGTTTCCATTGGACAAGAAAAAAAAAAAAAAAAAAAAAAAAAAAGCTTGGTATGTGCCCAGTTGCTCGGCAACTGGGCACCCGGCTGTGGCTTCACAGCCAGGCACCCACTGCGCATGCACGAGCGGCGCCGCAATGTCATCTAGGTCCTGTCACGTGTCCCAGATGACAGACAGGAGGGAGGGAGCCCTTCCTGCGCCGAGGGAAAGTGATGTCACTTAGCATGGGCACTGAAGGAGGCAGACTACGAGGGACCCGCTAGCAACAAGCATTTAGAGGCAAGTTACATTTTTTTTAAATGATTTTTAATCATCTTTTTTTTGGGGGGGGGGGAAACACCACTTTAAGTTTGACGACTGGGCTGCCTCTTCTGGCAGCAAGAAGCCCTGAGCCTGCAAGTCCTCTGAATGAGCTCCCCATCCCCACAGGCTGGCATCTGTGGTAATTTTTATTGGGGAATGCTGTGCCCAAGTCTTCCCTCCCTTCAGATGTTCCAGCTGCCCCCACCAGGATAGATTGAGAAAATCTTCTGGAAATTTAAAAAAAAAAAAAAAAAAAAAAAAAAAGGAGAAGAAGAAGGAAGGATTCAAGGATTCTTTCCAGGGATCCCGACGACGCAGAAGAAACACCTGAAGGGGTCATAATTTGATGAAAGGATGGCTGCGGGAGTAGCCTAAAACTCTGCACGGAGAGAAGGATCTTTGCCATCTTTTACCCTGGAAGAAAAATCTTCTGGGCAACTGAGTTTATCAGGTAACCTAAAGAGAACGTTCTGAGAGAGAAAAAGAAAATAATAATAATAATAATAATAATAATAATAATAATAATAATAATAATAATAATAATAATAATAAAAAAAAAAAAAAAAAAAAAAAAAAAAAACACACACACAACCACACACCCAGTGTCTAGACAATATTTGGAGGTCCATAACAAGGATCCGTCCAAAACCATCTTTTTGAAAAGGAGGGGAAGTTCTTTGGTTCGTGGTATCTCTAGGCTTGAGATGGCATAGATACACAAAATCAAATGCTATACCCCCTTTGGGCTTAAGGTCGACATTGATCTGAATGCGTTTATTGATAATTCTTGTAATTTTTTTTTGTACACTTGATGCGAGACCTCATTGGCATTTTGAACAGCTGAATAATGAATTGATTTTTCAAATTCATTATTTTTACCATTATTTTTAGAATATATTTTCTCATTAATATTTATTTTTCACTAATAATCCTTGATGATGGACTACGCATGGTTAAATGTACATTTTAGCTATATACGTGCATATGTATGTGGAGTTTGGTTCCTAAATGTATATATAAAATCAATTAGTTATTGGTTTGCCATTCATCTATACAGCTCACAATGGCCGCTATTTCATTTAGGGTTTTGTGTGTACTTGCAACGCCGAAGGCGTTTTGCATTAGAACATATGGTTGAGTGTTACAATTCTCTCTCTCCACTAGATGGTGGAGTGGGAATTATAAACAAACAGTTTCCTAATATTGTCTCCATTTGTCGGTTTAAGATACGATGAACGCAATTAGAATCCCATTTATACTTTATAATTTTTATAATCCATGCATAATTTATATTGCTCCTGTCCACTGGTAATATCTATTATTTTAAATTGATTTATACATCTTATTTCATAAGATAATGGGTTTCCACCATTGAGGACTCAAAACGAGGCGTGGTCCTCATGTGTATATTTAGGCGATGAGTCAGTGCGTCGGCCATTCCCCAGACGTCAATTATAGACGAAACGTGCGTCGGGAGATTGACGCGCTGACGTCATCGCGACTCATTTGTGAACGGGTGTGCTAGCCGAATGGCAAAAAAGTTATTATGGATGCTTGCTTTTACAGAGTTTGTGTAAGTGCATTTTTTATTGAATTTAATTTTACGGATTCACACTATGGTTGGCCTTTCTCTATTCTTATGAACCTGTGACTGATGTGTGTTCCGTCCGGCTGCTGTGCTTCCTAGTTTGCCATTGGTGTTTGGTCATGGAGAGGTGACGCTGCTGGGTTGACATCTGGAAGGTCATTTGGCATACAGGCTTCATTAAGCTTGCCCTCTGGTAAGCGCGACATCTATGTGGTGGTGGATCATGTGTTGATGGTATCTGTGCAGGATTTCCATTCACTCCTCACTCTTGGACTTTATTCGATCACAATATTGATTACACTGATTTCTATCACCTATTAATATACACTTTTTTTTATTTTTATGTATGGGTAATAGGTGACATACATATATATGTATAGCGCAGCTTTTTTTTTATTTTATTTTTGTTTTGTGCATATCTCACTAATTAGAGCTGGTAGGGATCATTTTGGTAGTGTGGTATTTTTTCCTTTGTTCTGGAGAAGTCTTGCTCCTCTCTCAGATTGACCTTCCGAAGGGTGAGGGGGGAAAAAAAAAAAAAAAAAAAAAAAAGAAGAAGAAGATCTGAAATGTCAATGTCGTAGGTCTTTCTCAATGAGGATCGCAAACCTCAGTAATTTTTGATGATTCCGGTAGATTGGGACATGAAGGTAGGCGTCCCGAAGATCCAGAGTTACCACAAACTTCTGGAATTAACAGATTCCTGACTGAGTAAATGCTTTTCATCTGGAATCATCTGTAAACTAAGAACCTGTTCAGGACACTTATGCCGCGTACACACGGTCGGAATGCTCAGCAGAAAAAGCTCTGATGGTTTTTCCCATCGGAATTCCGACGGAATTTCGCTCAAACAGTCTTGCCTACACACGGTCACACCAAATACCGATGGTCAATAACACCACGCCTTAAAAAAAAAAAACGTTTGACTGCACTATAAATAAAGGGAAGTTTAATGCTTCTGAGCATGCTTCGGAATTTTGCGTGTCGGAATTGCATACACACGATCGGAAAATCCGATAGAAAGTTTTTCCATCGGAAAAATTAAGAACATGTTCTCAATCCAAAGTCCGTCGGAAATTCGGACAGAAAAAGACCGATGGGCATACACACGGTCGGAAAATCCGATGAAAAGCTCCCATCGGAAATTCTGACCGTGTGTACGCGGCATTAGACTGATCACCATCCAAAAGCTGTCGGAAGCTTTCTTCACAAGAAAAACCTGAGAGTAGAACCCTTGAAATTACCCGTTCCGATTCCAACAGAGAGACGAGACCTCTGCCCATTCTTTGGGGAAATGGGTCAACCTTGCTCCCAACCTGGCATCACTGGGCATTCTTATTAGGGGCTGAAGGCGCAAAGAGTGCCCCCCCCCCTTTTTGCCTTGTCAAAAAGGACCATTTCTTTTTGGTCTGTTGACCACCAGTCTTAAAAATTAGCTTTGTTCTGGAAGCTACGAAAAGGCCTCTTACTCTGAGGCCTATTCTTCCGAGAAGACGGGAACCGTTTACACTTCTGAGGAACAAGCCAAGACCTCCTCTAAGGTGGAACCGAATAAGAGCTTGCCCTCAATAGGAATCCTGCACAGTTGATTCTTGGAGGTTAAATCCCCCTCCCAGGATTTCAACCAGATGGCTCGTCTCCACTGACCCAACGGTATCTGCTGCCGCATCAGCCAGAAATGCGACCGACTTTGCAATAAGGGGGAGACTCCCTCCCACGCTCCTGTGGAGGAAGTCAGGAAATAAGCCCATACAGCCTTTGAATCCACACATCCAGATTCCTAGCGACATAAGTGGACGCTAGGGCTGGACCAAGAAAAAAAGGTTGAGGTATCCCAGGCTTTAGGTAGCAGAGAGTCAGCCTTCCTATCCATTTGATCCTTAAGCACGCCAGACTCCTCAAATGAGCGATCTAACTTTTTAGACACCTGTGACATAGGAGCATCCAATCTTGAACATTTGAAAAACGCCTCTTCAATATTGGACTGAAAAGGGAAACCTTCTCTTATGTCCTTTAGACTGGGGCAACCTTCTTTCAGGTTCTTTCCACTGAGAAAAGATCATGTCAGAGAATGAGGTACTGAAAAAGACATAGGTTTATGTCCCTGCAGGCCCCTGTACATTTTATCCTGAACAGACGGCATCTCTAGCTCGTCAGAAGTATAAACTGCTTTTAACAGTTCATCAATATCTTCAATAGGGAAAAAAAAAATAAAAAAAGCTATCTGAGCTAACAGACTCTTACCTGTGACGCAGACTCCTCGTCAGATGTAGATACGGAGTTTTCTCCCAGGTCAGAAACAGCCCATGAACTAACAGTTTCTAAGGGAGGCAGAGATCTAGCCGAGACCGAAGGCTCCTGAATTACAGTAACAGACTTTGAAGTAGAAGGACCTAGGCCTGATAACTTATTGTTAAAAGAGGAAACCACCTCTTTCATAGAGGCCATCAATTCCTTTAAAGAGGCAACAGAATCAGAACCTGCCACAAAAAAATAAAAAAAATAAAAAAACAAAAAAACACACACACAAGTTTTTTTTACAGCTATCAGAAAGCCTAGACCTACAGATCCCACATTTTTTGGGGTTTGTCAGCCTAGGAAACAAGCAGAGAGGAAAAAGCATATAAAAAAATAAAAATAAATTAAAAACCCTCACTGAATGTGCCAAATATCCCCTGCTCTGTCAGCTCTCATATTGTAATCAGGAGACACACATACCTTGGGAGTAGAATTGGATGCAGTGGGTGATCCATCTGCCAGGATGTCCTCAGCAGACAGGGACGGATGCTATAACAAAGGTGCGACGATCCCACGTGCCACACCGCTAGGCCAAGAGCTTGCCTGTGTGTACCAGCAGAGCTCCCTGTGCCTCTAGCAGTGTTCCCCAAGACAGCCCGTCCTCGCATGGCTATCTCAGAATAGTAAAAAAAAAAAACAGCATGCGGAAATGTGTCACGCCACGTCACCGGAAGTGCATCATCCGAAGCCATTTTGTTACATCGGGCAAGGTGAACGGACATCAGGAAGCCAACTCCCACCCATCCTCTTCACCCAAGTCCTAGGCAGTGCGCTGGGGAGTGGATAGATAGAGAGAGATATAGACATATTAGAGCTGCCACGACGCGTCGACTAAGAAAATACGTTGACATGCGTGAAAAGCGTTGATGCGTCACGGGTTGCAGGTAAATGCACCCCCACCGCTGACTGTCCCCTTTCCCCATCCGTCCTCCTCTGTGCTGCTCCGTGTCCTCCCCCTCACTCCTCCGTGGGAGTAATGTCAGGCAACATCCCAACATCACCTTTGCCAACAAACTTCAATGAGCATGGGTTCAGCCTGAATGATTTCCAATCTGGCTGACTTCAAGGCCCTAAACCAGGGGTGCCCAACCTTTTGAAGAGAAAGGCCCCTTAAGCGACTTGGTAACTGGCCGTGGGTAACAATAAGTGGAGCGGACGGAAGACAGATCTGTGTCCACTCTGTATATGCAGAGCGGACATGGACACAGCCCACTCTACTCTGTAGGCCCTTCTATCCAATCCAACCAGATGGAAGGGGATGGATCCCCTTCTATTTTTATTTTTTTAGTGGATCAGATTGAAGGTAGGTGGGTGCAAATGGACACAAGTCTGTTTACATCTGCCGCTCCATAGAGGTGAATGGAGGGTCTGCGTGGGTTGACCCGATCATGCGAAAAGGGCCAAGGCTGCTTTCACACTGATGTGCGGCAGTTTACCTGCACTGCGGATGCAGTACAGTGCACCTGTGGCTTTCCTGCAGGTTAGCTGCACTTTGCCATCGATGTCTATTATATCCTACAGGTGTGGTGCACTTTCTGAAAGCACACCAAACCCGCAGATAACAGAAGTGTATGACTCAGTGCAGGTAACCCGAAGGTGTACTGCACCTGCGGATCAGTTTCAAAGCAGTCCAGTAACAACTGCAGAACAGATATGCCCATATATACACTGCTTTTAGTAAATAAACTTACCTTTAAAACAGTCTTCCATTTAGGTATCGCCAGCTGTTGCTGTCCCAGGCAGAATGCATTTGGTATCACTCCTCTTGGGACAGGAGCCGGTGCTATACAGGAAGCATTGGCAAATGTGGCTCTGCTCCCTCCGCAGCCGATTGCTTCCTCTACCGCTGGCTTCATTTAAAACACTGATGCTCTGGGATGGCGGGTCGGCAACCCACGATCTGGGCTTGAGAACCTGCTATCCCAAAGCAGGAGGTTGCGGGCCACATCAGGAGGCTCCGCGGGCCACTGGTTGAAAAGAAAAGGAATTAAGCCC
Organism: Lithobates sylvaticus; assembly: GCA_028564925.1. Classification (NCBI taxonomy): domain Eukaryota; kingdom Metazoa; phylum Chordata; class Amphibia; order Anura; family Ranidae; genus Lithobates; species Lithobates sylvaticus. The sequence continues at coordinate 76,101,723 of CM053032.1, forward strand.
AAGTTAGCCAGGGCTGCACAATTTTCCACCCAGCATCATCAATCTTTCAATTAAAAGGATTTTTGGCGGGAGGGGGCAGGACCAACAGAAAAATTAATTTCGGTTGATCAAAAAACTTCCAAAACACATACAGTGTATGGCCAGAGAGAGATAGAGATATATACACACACACGGGTTGCAACTAAAGATTATTTTCATAATCTATTATTGCTTCGATTAATAATTATGGGGGGGGAGGGGTTTGGAGACAAGCCTGCAGTGAACTGTGTTTACACTGTCAACTTATATTAGGTCTAAACACATTTCATTAACAAAAAAAAACAAAAAAATGTGTATGGAAAAAAAAATAAAAATAAAAAAAAATAAAAAAAAAAAATAAAAAATAAAAAACTTTCCTTAAAGCTTATCTGATTAAGACAAACTTATTAAAAATGCTAGTCCTTCCAAAATGGAAACTTTAGTTATAGGGGGAGAATGATAGTCAGTGACTGACTTCTAAAATGCCTTGGATACAACAGGCTCTTCCTGCTATGAGGATCTGCATTGTTTCAGCACGATGTCGGGGGTTGGTGGGATCCGGGTGGGCGGGACCAGCAGCTATCCAGCCAATGATTGTGGGGTTAAAGAAAGGGGTGGGGCCACATACACGTAGCGGCCCGCCCAGATCGCACCCCATTGGCTAGTAGCAGAGGCACCTGTCACTAATACCCAGGCGCCAGGGCACAATTTCTAGTCGCAATGGCGACCTGGGATTAGTCGAGCCCTGGTATATACTATTAGAGGAGACATACTGTTTTTTGGCCAATTTGTTGTTGGGCAGATTAAAAAACACAAATTGCTGCAAAAACGTGTTGTATGCTTTTCTGCAGCTTCTCCATTGAAGTGTATAGAACCAAAAAAAAAAAAAAAACTTTTGCGTTAAAAAAAAAAAAGTCCCTGACCCTTTCCAAATACGCAGCGGCTGAAAAAGGAATAGATGTGAACGTGTCTCATAGGAAACCATGTAAATGAACTGTAGTACGTTTCAGCAAAAAGCACCAAAAAACCACATAGATGTGAACCAGGTCTAAGACGTTTAGTAACATAATAGGGTTAAAAAAAAAAAAAAAAAGTCCTTTATAGTACAAAAAAACGCAGCTAATCACTACTGTAATTTTTTTACTGTAGAACTGTGAAAGTAATATTTACAGTAGCGATTTGCTCTTTTTAACCACCTGAGACCCAGGCCAATTCTGACATTTCTCTCCTACATGTAAAATTCCAAATTTTTTTGCTAGAAAATTACATAGAACCCCCAAACATTATATATGTTTTTTTAGCAAAGACCCTAAAGAATACAATGGCGGTCGTTGCAACTTTTTATCTCGCACGGTAGTGGGGCAGCAATTTTTCGAACGCGTTTTTTTCAGAAAAAAAACAGTTTCCTGCTTTAAAAAAAAACAAAACAGTAAAGTTAGCCCAATTTTTTTGCATAATGTGAAAGATGAAGATACGCCGAGTAAATAGATACCCAACATGTCACGCTTCAAAATTGCATGCGCTTGTGGAATGGCGCCAAACTTTGGTATTTAAAAATCCCCATAGTCGACGCTTTAACATTTTTTACTGGTTACATATTTTGAGTTACAGAGGAGGTCTAGGGCTAGAATTATTGCTCTCGCTCTAACGTTCGCGGCGATACCTCACATGTGTGGTTTGAACACCGTTTTCATATGTGGGCGGGACTTACGTATGCGTTCGCTTCTGCGTACGAGCTCGCGGGGACAGGGCGCTTTAAATTTTTTTTTTTTTTTCTTTTTATTGTTCATTTTATTTTATTTTTTTAGTTCAACAACTTTAAATAAAAAAAAAAAAAAAAAAATATATTTGATTACTTTTATTCCTATTACAAGGAATGTAAACATCCCTTGTAATAGGAATATGACACGATCGGACCTATTTACAGTGAGATATGGGGTCAATAAGACCCCACATCTCACCTCTAGGCTGGGAAGCCTAAAATAAAAAAAAAAATAAAAAAACGATCACCGCTTCCCAGCGGAGGCGGCGCCGTTTTTTGAATGCAGAGGCCGGGCGTGACGTCATAACATCGCGCCCGGCCTCCGAACGATCATAGAGACTCGGCGACCATCTGGTCCGCCGGAAATCTCTATGTGCATCATCCGGTGCCGGCGGATCCCGAGTCCGACTCACCGATGGAAGCGGTGAGTCGGTAGAAGCACCGGAGGGCGGCGGGAGGGCGTCCCCTCCCGCCGCCCGTAAGAACGATCAAGCGGCGGAACAGCCGCTATGATCGTTCTTATGGTGCAGGGAATCGCCGGCTGAAACCGGCAATATCTGAATGATGTCTGTAGCTACAGGCATCATTCAGATATACCCTGAGACCAAAAAGACGTCATATGACGTATACTGGGTCTCAGGTGGTTAAAGGGCTCATTTTAGTTTTAACCCCATTATGTTACTGGCCGATTAAGCAATTATGAAAATAGTAATCGATTAATTTCATAATCGATTAGTTGTTTCAGCCCTAACACACACACACACACACACACACACAGTATGTCTCCACTCCTTAGAGTTGGAGACATACTGCCCAGGATAACTTGTGTAGTGTAAGCAGAAGACCCGATCTCTGCAATCAGCCTATGCAGCTGCTATAATTTTTGCTGAGCAGTGTGATAAATTGTTTTAGCATATCATACTGTTTAACTTTTTGTTTAAAGCGGGACTGTACCTGCAAAATTTTTTTTTAAAAGCCAGCAGCTACAAATACTGCAGCTGCTGACTTAATAAATGGACACTTACCTGTCACAGGTTCCAGCGATGTCGGCAGCAGAGGCCGATCAATCGCTCGGCTCTCTGCTGCTGCCGGCGCCATTCTCGGTGAGGAAATCAGGAAGTGAAGTTTGCGGCTTCACTTCCCGGTTCCCTACTGCGCATGCGCGAGTCGCGCGGCACAATGAGAATAGTCTGCGCTGTCTGCTGGGACCCTTGTGTGTCCCGGCAGACAGCGCGCCGGGACAGGAAGTGACGTGGGAGTTTATGCCCAGAAGTGGGTGCCGATACCTGTCTTAGGACAGGTATCTGCACCCCCCTCCCCCCTGAAAGGTGCCAAATGTGACACCGGAGGGGGGGGAGGGTTCCGAAAAGCGGAAGTTCCACTTTAGGGTGGAATCCCGCTTTAACTTGACTGGAGTGTAACTCTGTACACTGCCAATAAAGTCTCTGCAATGCCATCCTATGCGTTGCAGAAAAAAAACAAAAACAAACACAGCATGTTTGCATTTACACGCACATCACACTAGCATTGTGGGGTGAACTGGGCTTGTGTCCTTACACTGACTAGCATTGATCAGGTGCAGAAAGATGCCAATTAGTCACCACACAGCCTGTGCTTCTGGGTCTGTACATTCCCGGCGTACCTCTCAAACTCCAACAGCCACTGCATACCCATTCATTTTATATGGGCTTCCTGCACGCATCTCAGCAATAATAAAAAATTAAGACAAGCTTTGCCCGCTACGCATTTAGGCCACATTCACAGCTGGAGCGTTGTTTTTTTGGCAGAAAGTCACGCAATTTTGTACAGGTCACCAATGTAAAAAATAAAAATCTGAAAAACGCCTGTAATCTGCCTAAAAACAAGCTCATGTACTTTAAGCTTCAGGCGTTTTTGTGGTTAAACAGCCCCCCCCCCTGGACAAGGACATGTGGCTGTACACATGCTGCAGCAAGAATAAACTCACTGTACCATTTGGCTAGTAGTACTGCAATTCATTGCGCGATATTGCGGCGCAGTGGTTTACATTTTTAACAGTTAAAGTAGGCGGATTCGTTTTCAGAGGGACTACCGTACATCTTAATGAGCCCCACAGAAAGTAAAAACCAACTTGCAAAAAAGTAACAGGACTAGTCTGGAAGTACTGCAAGTCATACACCTGTTCAACGCCTGCATAGAAGTAAATGGGAACTACAGTAGCTGGGTTGAATAAAAGAAACCATTGAAGAAAAAAAAAATACTAAAGTAAATTTTTAGGCTCAAAAAGTGGTAAAAGGAATTTAAAAAAAATACAGGATAAGGCTGAAGAGAAAACCCCATCTTTTCTGCCAATAAGTGATACCATTTTCTCCATCCTCCAGCATAAACCCTGTACACTACACCCTCATACAGGTGGGCGGAGCCATCTCTCAAGTGAACCACCCTAGATGGAGGTTCACTTGGGATTTTATTTAATCTTCCACAACCATTTTTCAGTCACAGCACCTTGAGTATGCAAAATCTTGGGAAATCCTGGTCTGAAATGGTGTCCCCCCTCACAACAGAGCTCACTAAAGCCCTCTTCTGCCCCCCCCCCCCCTTTATATATTTTTCCCCAGCACCCTGGTTGAGAAATGCTGGTGTATGACAATAAACACCAGTTAGTAAGTTACCAGGATATGTAGAGTGGGTGATGCTACCCACCAGGGACAGAGACAGCAATAAATATTGACATGGTTACATTTTTTTCCCTGCTCCATTAAAAAAAAAAAAAATTATATATATATATATATATATATATATATATATATATATATATATATATATATATATATATATATATATATATATATATATAACTGTACACTACAATTTTTGCCTTGAACTCCTTATATAAAAAAAAAAAAAAAAAAAAAAAAAAAGGAAACAAAGCAACTAACCCACACAGAGTTCATGACAACACATGAAAAGCTTTAGAACAAATATTTATCCAAACAGCTAAGGAACTAAAAGTTAAAGCATGCCCGGTCACAGTACTGGTTGGTAGAGCTTGCTTAGACAAGTAGTTCCCGAGCAGCTGAAAGGCTTCAGAATGACCAACCCCAGAGTCAGGATAAATAGACACAATAAAAAAACTTCTTTAGAGACGTCACAAACTGGAATGTGGACACTCCACCCACAATCATCATTTTATTGCAAACACATTTCATCAGCCATGCTTATCCAGTTTTGTTTGGACTGCCCACTGTCTATTGCTGTAGATTACATCAAGAAAACAAAACTTCAAATACACTAAATGTTGCTAGGTAGCCAAAAATCAATATGCATTGTCAACAATCTGGTGCAGCCAAACCTATAGGGACAACAATCCATTCATACACAGAAAAGCTGATCTCCAACATCAAAAAACAACAGCAAGTGGCCTCATGGTGACTGTCAGTTCATTCATGTGTAGCATTATGCAAGCTGGGAAGAATCAATTCAAAGTAACACTGTGCTAGTGTGCTATAGGCATTTTATGAAGTCATCAGCTTTGCAAAGCTCAAAGTGCCAGCGCAATGAGGAATTATGAGACATGGCAAACGTTTTACAACTCGTTAGATGACATTCTAAAAAGGCAGATGTACAAATGGCATCTCTGGAATCGGAAACACTTTGTAATTAACATTAATCCAGCAATTATAATTCTGGCATGACCAGATCTCCCGACGCACAGCTCATCTCTGACATGGAATTACTTTACATGTATGCAAAGATATGTCCGAGAGCTCGCATGAGCACTGACTGGGGTTATTGTGTGGTTTTAAACTATCTCATTTGTAACCATTGTTCAACTCTTTGATGGCCACCCCAAGTTAACGTGTTGCTCATTATTCATTTTGTCATCGGGCATGAGAACTAGGAGCACACAGTTGTACGTTCCTAGTTCTCCGCCAAACGTTTACTGAAAGTTTATTCAATATGCTCATATGCTGGATTAAAAGCCCAGGTCCTCTGCCCCCAGATAACCGTCATGGTGATCTTCCAGTGCTGTGGGGGTTAATGTGAGCTGCTGCACCAAAGATGGACAAAAAGTGCCAACTATGCCAGCCCCTGTCTCCATTCATAGAAGCTGTACTATTCGTTCCTACAATGAAAAGAGTTCTATGAATGGATGACAAGACTGACTCTTCTAATGATGGAATGTTTTTCATTGTGGGAACAACACAACACACCCCTACCTATTTCAGTTTGCAACTTTTTTTTTTCGCTGTTGGCCTCACCACACTTCCAGCCTCCATTCAAGGTAGGGCAAAGATGATGTTTTGCTTTCCACCTGCACCTTCCTTGGATACTGATGTCACAAACCCCAGAAGGAACACATTTCAGGCTGGGTTCACACTTAAGCGAATTGGATGCGGGTTTCATAGCATCCAATTCGCATGACAGGCTCTCAACAGAGCTGGATCACACATCTCTGGGGACACTTTAGAAGGGTCCTGTGCGCCTTTGGCTCAATTTCAGGTCCAAAAATTCGGACCTGAAACAGTGACACATCAGACCCCCAGCTGTGCCCCACAGTGTGAACATTCTCCATCCATGTAAAAAGATGCAGCGCCGTATCTCACATGTGCGGACAGATATGGCACCACATCCATCTACATATTTTTCTACAAATGGAGGAAATGAATGCCTCGTCATATGAGAGGTCTGTACCCCGGAAGGCGTCACTGACAGTTATTTCCAAAATTTGTGTTGCGCTAGTATCCTTAAAGTGAAAATCAAAAAGATTCCAATTTAAATAAAATCTTCAAACCAAAAAGGGCACCAGACACCTTATAACAATAAAACAGGTTACCAAATATTTAGACCCCACAACTCAAGAGGTCTAATAGCGCTTTAGGGTGACAAATACCACCCAGATGGATGGATGGCTCCAGCTCTCACAGATGGATATGCCACAAGCCTGTCACACTTCCAAGGGATATGCCCCACAGCCACTGGATCATCTCACATGATAGTAACACAAAAGCAAGGAAACCACACAGTGAAGTACAGTTAAAAGGGATTTATTTAAAGAACTTTATGGGTACTCAGAAGCAATGCAAATGTTAAGAGCATATCAAAACACCTGCCGGCTTCCCGGATGGCTGTGATGACGTCTCGGCAATTATAGAAAATTATGTAAACAGACACGGCGGTAGATCCGTCTGCCCATGTGCAATATCTGGTGCTGCGTCATTGGGGGGGCCAGCTGCAAGAACCAGGAGACCACCAGCTCCCCATGAGATATAAAAAAAATAAAAAAGGAAGACAGCGGCATGCGATTAGATCTGGTATGAAAGCAGAGTGAAAGTAGGACAATGCGGGACCCAATGGGCTTGTACATAGACAGTCAGCTATACCATGATGACCACCCACCATAACCCATCAAGGCATGGACTCCACTAAACCTCTGAAGGTATGCTGTGGTATCTAGTAGATCCTTTAATTCTTGTAAGTTGGGGCAACCATGGATCGACTTGTTTTGACAGCACATCCCGAAGATGCATAATTGGATTGAGATCTAAAGAACTTGGAGGCCAGGTCAATACCTCAAACTCGCTATTGTGTTCCTTAAACCAGGCCACCTTTCTCCATTGCACCATGGTCCAGTTCTGATGTGCACATGTCCATTGTATGTTCTTTTGGGTGTGGAAACTATGTATCCCCATACACATTTAAGTGCGATGCACTGTGTTCTGATGCCTTTCTATGGGAACCAGGTATTAACTTTTTCAGCAATTTGAGATAAAGCAGCTCTTCTATTGGATCTGACTACACAGGCCAGCCTTTACTCTCAACAAACATTGTTAAGCCATGGCCATCCATGACCCTGCTTCACCAGTTTTCCTTTGTTGAAATAAGGGCTGCAACGAACGATTATTTTCATAATCGATTAGCTGGCCGATTATTGTTTCAATTTATAACCTTAAAAAAAAAAAAAAAAAAGTGTGGTGTATAATTTAGTTAAAGCGGGATTCCGCCCACCTATCTTTTTTTTTCATGCTCATTTATATACTTTACTAATGTAACCATAGAATTCACTTTTTGTTGTTTTAAATTCCCCCGCTTGCCGATTTTGTCAGCAAAAATAAGTTATAAAACTGTATCCTGGTCGATGTCATTTTGCTTGTGGGCATTTGAAGCCCACAAGCATTTATTTCCGGGATGCGGTGAATGCTGTGCTCCCAGCATTCACCGCTTGATCCCGTGCATGCTCAATGATAAGAGCAAGCAGCCCTGTAGAATTCCGGGTTGCCATTGCATCATGCCGAGATCTCGCGAGATTTCGGCATGATGGCGTTCCCCACTGATTCATGGGAAGACTCAGACAAAGCTCCCAGGGGTCTTTGCGGAACCGGGGAAAGGCGATAAACACGCCTACTCCCACGGGAGGAGAGCCCGGAAGTCAGGCTAAATAATCATATTAAAAAAAAAAAAGGTAATTACGGCAATTTTTTTTGCGATTTGAACATCTATGGCACTAACCTATTTGGTTAGGCTTAAATGTCAATTTTGAGTACAACACTGCTTTAATATGTAAGGTTTAAAAAAAATAAAAAAAATAAAAATGGCAATTTATTCTTAAATACCTCTATGCAGTGGTAAATATAAATAACCAACTACAGGGGGTCCCCGAGTTACGAACTCGTTAGGGACTGGCCGCCTGTACGGAAGTCGGAAATGTTCTTAAGTCGGCGCGCATGCGCAGACCAACAAATACGGAGATTTCCGGACATTTCCGATGTTCCGTCTATTGCCGTTCTGCGCATGCGCGGCAAATTACGGACATTTCCGGCATTTTCCGAAGCTCCGTACGGCCGTGCATGCGCAGAACGGCAGAAAGACGCCGAAAATGACCGAAAAATGGCGGAGGGTCCCCGCAGCACCCCGTTCGTAAGTAGGGGTTGTTCGTAGGTCGGGTGTTCGTAAGTCAGGTACCCCCTGTATATGGTTAGGGAGCAAAATATCTAATCCACTCTGAGAATAAAAGACAGAATAGATATACTGTATATGCTATTAAAGGGTGAATCTGGTAAATATCAGACTCAGATCAAATTTTATTTGAAAAACAAAAAAGAATCACTACTTAAAGTGGTGTTTCCCCCTAAAAAAACAAAAAAGGCTTAAAAATCCTAAAAAATAAAAAATTGGAAAAATAAATAAAAAATGTTTACATACCTCTAAATGCCTGTTGCTAGGGGGTCCCTTGTCTTCTGCCTAGCCTAGGCTGGTGACATCACTTCCCCTTGGGGCAGGAAGGGCTCCCCAGTCATCTGGGACCTGTCACGTGTCCCAGATGACTGTGCGGCCAATCACAGCGCGTGGCGCCGCTCGCGCCGGGTGCCCACAGTTGCAATGCTGGCGCCACCGAGTAGATCGGGGGGCTAGCGGAGCTTCGACCCCCCGCATCGCTGGACCCCGGAACAGTTAAGTGTCCAATTATTAAAAAAGTCAGAAGCTGCAGTATTTGTAGCTGCTGACTTTTTTTTTTTAAGGGACACACCTCTTTAAGGGGTTCATTTTTTTTTTTACTGTAGAACTGTGAAAAGTTATATTTACAGTAGCGATTTGTACTATAAAGGGCTAATTTTTAACTCCATTATGTTACTGGCCAATTAATCGATTATGAAAAGAATTGATTACTATTTTCATAAACAATTAGTTGTTTCAGCCCTAGCTGAAATACTTTTGGTAAGTCCCGACCACCCACAAGAGCTGCAGTTTGAGTGTTGCTCTGAAACGGTTGTCAAAGCTCAGCCTTTTTCCAACTATGGCGTCTTCAGGTTTTTTTATGGGCGCCTTGGCAAAATACCTAAAAACTGGTCAAAAAATTGTGTACAAGCCATCAGAAAGATAAAACCTGCTATTTATACCAAGCCACAGGATTTCATTGTGCGCCATTAGAACTTCCGAGCTGCTGGTGTCCTAACAACCAATGATGTCATTTGTTGATAAGGACGTTGTGACTACAGCATCCTTGCTTGTCCCTCTCCATCAGCACTGATGTCACATTAGCAGCAAAGTGAGGGAGAGGAGAAACATCGGAATACTAGTCTTTACCGGGTGTGTAAAGGTGCGATTGCTTTAGAAGAAATCTCCTCTAAATGTTGGGGTGTCCTACATTTTTGAAAAACGATTCATTTCGTTTTATACATTTTAGAATGGAGTGCCTCGAGAACAAAAATTAAAAAGGGGTTGAGATATACTGGTCTAGCCATTACAATCTCGCCCTTGTCAGAGGCACTCAATTCCTTATGCTTGCCCATATTTTCTGGTTTCAACAGCAACTTCAGGGACAACATGTTCACTTGCTTCTCAATAAATTGTGCTCACTTCCATGAGATAATACACTGATCAGCAGTAACATTGATTATCAGAACATTAAAAGGGCAGGGGGGGGGGGGGGGGGGGGGGTCGTTGTCATTGGGTGGAGTTCCCCTTTAACAGGTATCATTTTCATGGCACCAATGCTGCAGCCAGCAGGGGGTTAGGAGGCTGAGCAGAACTCTATGGCCGGGAACACACACAAGCCAGAGGTGTCCACTCAGCCCAAGCCTCCCCGCCCTCTCCGGAGTGACACGTCCACTTGTCCCTTCACCGGGGGCCCAGCTGTCACCGTTTCCTCCTTCCCTGTACTTACTTTACTGGTGAGGTCCACCTCCGCCTCGCCGTTCCTCAGCGGCTCTCCGTCCAAGCTGCAGTCCGAGTCCGAGTCGTCAGGCTCCGGGGAAAACATTGACGCTGGCACCGGGGACTCGCACAGGTTCACCTCAGGCTGCGACGCTGAAGAAGCCGCCATCTTGGAAATACTGACTACCGTCCCGCAGTCCATTACCATAGTCTAGAAGACGGTCCACCCCTTCAGCCCCATTCCCTTTTCTGATTGGTGGTTGTTGAATAACCTCAGCATCAGCGAGCTCCTGTTGACACGCCCCCCTCAGCGATAGCGGCTGAATATTAAGCAGAGTCCTCCCTGTGACGGGGAACAGTAAATAAGGATTCACGCGGCTCATGAATAATATAGAAGGAGTCAGCTGGGCAAAAGCGGGTAACTGGACCCATGAGGGTGGGGGGGGCAACCCAGTCTGCTCGGCTACATTATTCATTAACCACTTAAGCCCCGGAACAATTTGCAGCCAAAGGACCAGGCCCCTTTTTGCGATTCGGCACTGCGTTGCTTTAACTGACAATTGCGCGGTCGTGCGACGTGGCTCCCAAACAAAATTGGCGTCGTTTTTTTCCTACAAATAGAGCTTTCTTTTGGTGGTATTTGATTACCTCTGCGTTTTTTGTATTTTGCGCTATAAACAAAAATAGAGCGACAATTGAAAAAAATGCAATATTTTTTACTTTTTGCTATAATAAATATCCCCAAAGAATATATAAAAAATTTTTTTTTCCCTCAGTTTAGGCCGATACGTATTCTTCTACATATTTTTGGTAAAACAAAAATCACAATTAGCGATTATTGATTGGTTTGCACAAAAGTTATAGCATTTACAAAATGGCGGACACATCGGACATTTTTGACACATTTTTGGGACCATTGTCATTTATACAGCAATCAGTGCTATTTAAATGCACTGATTCCTGTGTAAATGACACTGGCAGTGAAGGAGTTAACCACTAGGAGGCAGGGAGGGGTTAAGTGTGTGTTTTTTTTTACTGTAGGGGGGCGCGGCTTTGTGTCTGACGTCACTGATCGGCTTTCCCGATGACAGGGAACAGCCGATCAGTGACAGCGTCATTAGGAAGCACGGGGAGAGGTTTGTTTACACATACCTCTCCCCGTTCTTCAGCTCTGCGACCCGATCGCGGGACACCAGCGGCGATCGGGTCCGCTGGTGCCGCGGTCACGGAGCTCAGGACCGGGTCGCAAGCTCGCCACCGGCGGCGTGCGCCCGACCCACGGCTGGGCTCTTAAAGAGACACGTACACGTACGTGATTGTGCCCAGCCGTGCCATTCTGCCATTAAGCAGTTAAAGTAGAACTATTAGTAAAACTTTTTTTATTCCATTTTGGATGGAGCATAGGAGGGTTATAAATACACCCTGTCATGTTTTATTTTCTGCCATCTGCGTCCCATTGTGGAGATTTCCCTTCACTTCCTGCCCCAAAACAAAACAGGAAGTGCGAGGGAACCCCTGCAAATTAAAGGAATTCCTTGGGGCCCCCAATGTCACCAGAAATAGTGTCCCCATTGGAAGATGCATTGGCGGTAAACTGCGTCTAGTTTTAGTGTCGCTTTACCGTAATTTTAGCTGCACTTTTTGATGGCTAGTGGGGTGCTTTTAACCCACTCCAGCGGCCGAAGAAAGGGTTAAAAGTGCCAAATCACTTTGCAGGCACTTCGGCAGCGCTGCCCATTCATTCCAATGGGCAGGGTGTTTTGGAAATGCACCGCCCCAGTGTGAAAGCACTCAGGCTTTCACACTGGGGAGGCTTGAGAGGCACTTATTTTTAGCGCTAAAACGCCAGAAAAGCACCTCAGCGTGAAAGTAGCCTTACTTTTCTGGGGACAACCCAAAATTTGGGATTTTCTTTTACTTTCACTGTTAATGATAATGGCAAACAGGACAGATAGAGAAGGTGAATCTCCCTAACGAGGGCACAGACAGCAATAAAAAACTGACAGGGGTTCTAATCCCTCTCCACACAAGTTTTGCGTTTAGTTATACTTTAACGCTTGGAGGGTGGCAAGACTGATCTTCTGCATTAATATTATTTAGTAGAGCCAAAGACAAAACTTTTTTCATTTTGGATTGAGTAAGGGAGGGTTATAACCTGTCAGTTTTTTTAATACGTAAAAAAAAATGCGTTGTACATACAAATAATCAAAAACAAAGAAAAAAGAAAAAACATTTAGGCCCCTTTCACACTATACGACTTAGTAGCATGACAAGTCATTCCCCACGATTTCCAATGACAGCCATTCATATTAGTGTGACTTCAAGTCGTTCCGACTTCAAAGTAGTCCCTGCACTACTTTGGTCCGATTTTGATGCCACTTACACAGGCATTCCTTGAAATCATGGCAAAATCGTGGCCGCGAATCGCGGTAAAATCGCGCGACTTTGAAGTTGCATAAGTGTGAAGGGGGCCTTAGGCTGGGTTCACACTGGTGCTATCACAAACATTGCATGTATGGCTGAAATCGCATTCGCACCAAAATGGTGCAGGACCCTTTTTCTGGTCTGCACTCGAATCGGATCGCATAAGTGCTCACACCCATGCAATCTGATTCCTGTACCATTTTAGAGTTCGCACTGCGATCTGAGAACTGATTCGGGGGTGTCATTAAATTTACATTGACACCTGCAGCAGTTCGCAGAGGTCAGTGTGAAGCAGTGTGCCATTCAGGTGTGATGCGGGAACCCGCACTGGAATCACAGGGTTTCCGGCATCTCACCAGTGTGAACCGAGCCTCAGGCTCCATTCACACTTGTATGACTCCAAAGCTGCGCCAACTTTGGAGTGCAACTTTGATGCAACTTTGGATGGGTGCCACGTGGATACAATTTTGACTTTGACCAGTGATAATGGACAACTGTTGCATTGTATAACATTCAGGTTTGAATGGAGCCTAAGTCCACAAAACAGTCCCAAAGTGATATTTTAACCACATGCCGACCGCGCTATAGTCAAAAGACGGCTACAGCGCGGTCGGCTTATCCTGGGTGGACGTCCTACGGACATCCTCCCAGAAACTTGTTCCAGCGCGCCCCCTGGGGCGCGCACTCGGGAACATCCGTGACCGCCGGGTCCCAAGGACCCGGCGCATCACGGTAAACGGCCGCTGATAGCGGCCGTTTACCACGTGATCGCTCCGTCAAATGACGGAGCGATCACATGTACACAAACCGGCGTCACGTCATGACGCCGGTTCCTCCCTCCCCTCTCTGTACCGATCGGGACAGTGAGAGGGGAGAAGCGCGCAGGGGGGAGATGGGACCAGCGCTGTGGGCTGGATGTGTAGTGCCAACAGCGCTGGTCAGTGACAGCTACACTGCCACCACTGTGAAACACTCTGCCACCACTGTGCAATACTCTGCCACCACTGCGCAATACTCTGCCATCACTGTGCAATGCTCTGCCCCCACTGTGCAATGCTCTGCCACCACTGTGCAATGCTCTGCAACCACTGTGCAATGCTCTGCAACCACTGTGCAATACTCTGCCCCCACTATGCAACGCTCTGCAACCACTGTGCAACGCTCTGCAACCACTGTGCAACGCTCTGCCCTCACTGTGCAACGCTCTGCCCCCACTGTGCAACGCTCTGCCCCCACTGTGCAATGCTGTGCCCCCACTGTGCAATACTCTGCAACCACTGTGCAACGCTCTGCAACCACTGTGCAACGCTCTGCAACCACTGTGCAACGCTCTGCAACCACTCTGCCACCACTGTGCAACACTGCAATACTCTGCAAGTACTCGCCAATACTCTGCCAATACTCGCCAATACTCTGCAAATACTCTGCAAATACTCTGCCAATACTCGCCAATACTCGCCAATACTCTGACAATACTCGCCAATACTTTGCCAATACTCTGCAATAAATTTTAATAGAAACAAAGAATTTTTATTTATTTTTTTTACAGAATTTTCTGTATTTTTTGATTTATAGCGCAAAAATTAAAAAACCCAGCGGTGATTAAATACCACCAAAAGAAAGCTCTATTTGTGAGAAAAAAAGGACACAAAATTCATTTGGGTTCAGTGTTGCATGACTGAGTAATTGTCATTCAAAAGCCTCATACACACGATCGGACCGTGGACCAACTTTCCTGTGGATTTTTGTCCAAAGGGCGTTGGCCCCAAGTTGGTATTGCATACACACGGCAGGACTTTTTCAGCCAACTTTCACCAAATCACTTGGTTTTTCTGCTCTTTACCGCCACCTTTGGTCAACTTCTGTATTGTTGTCTGATCTTTTGCATTGGTTCTGCATTGGTTTGTACAAAAGTCCGTTGGTTTTGTGTACACACGGTCGGACTTTGGTCCATCGGACTTTTGTTGGCAGAAAGTTGGTCCGTTTGCACAGCCAACAAAAGTCCGATGAAACCTGGAAAAAGTTGGTCCGATGGAGCGTACACACGGTCGGATGTTGGTCCAAAACAGCTAATTTGCATGTTGGTTGTCAAAAAGTCTGATCGTGTGTACGGGCCTAAAGTGTGAGAGCACCGAAAGCTGAAAATTGGTCTGGTTAGGAAGGGGGTTTAAGTGCCCAGTGGTCAAGTGGTTAAACTATGAACTGCAAGTCATGAGAAGCCTCCACCAGCCTCAGTGCTCCCACCACATGGACATCCTTACCAGAGCTTTAGACTGCATAAAAAGGAGGTCCAATATCACTTAATTGTCTCCAGAAAAAAAAAAGCCTCACAATCTGGCAACCCTCTTACGACGTTCGATGGGGCGATACACGTAAGGGTCGAGCCAAGTGGTGACATCATTACACCAACATGGGCAGGCAGCGGTTGCTTTTCTGCGAGTATCTAGCTCTTTTCTATTCTGTGAGTATATGGATGTATTTCTAATAAAACGATGCTTGGAAATATTACACTATGAGGTCTCCCCTTCTTCTTCTCTATGTGCAATAGACTGCGTGTGAAGGATTCCAAGGTTTCTTCTTCCTGGAGATATCTAAAGCGATATTAGATATTTATTTGGTGAATGAGTCAGGGTACTATGTACCCCATACTCATTCACTTGGGGGGGGGCAGGATTTAGGGGCTCCCTTTTTAAAGGGGGCTTCCAGATTCCGATGTCAACCCCCGCACCCCCACAACCACCAGGTCATCCTCTCACACTGCACCTGGAAGTGACGTAATCTCCCAGAGACATGGACGTTCAGGAGAAATCCACCCCTGGATTCTGCTGCAGGATTACTATCATGCTTGTGTTTATGCTCCATTTGTGAGTAGTTTCACTTTTGAATTATCATTAAATGGTTAACCAATACTGCACTTAGAGGCACTGTGTTTCTTTTGCTTTGCCTCTGGAATCCTCTTCCGGATGTGAGAGACCTTCATCTCCTCCACCTTCCGTTTGTGGATGCCCCACAGATGCTCAATAGGGTTTAGGTCTAGAGACATGCTTGGCCAGTCCATCATATTTACCTTCAGCTTCTTTAGCAAGGCAGTGGTCATCTTGGAGGTGTGTTTGTGGTCATTTATCATGTTGGAATACTGCCCTGCGGCCCAGTCTCCGAAGGGAGGGGATCATGCTCTGCTGCAGTATGTCACAGTACATGTTGACATTCATGGTTCTCTCAATAAACTGTAGCTCCCCAGTGCCGGCAGCACTCATGCGGCCCCAGACCATGATACTCCCAGCACCATGCTTGAATTTAGACAAGACACACTTGTCTTTCTACTCCTCACCTGGTTGCTGCCACACACGCTTGACACCATCTGAACCAACTTAGACCACAGGACATAGTTATAAAGTAGGTGAGGTTGAAAAAAGACACAAGTCCAACCTATGTGTGTGATTTTATGTCAGGATTACATTGTATAACCCGGTATGTTGTGGTCGTTCCGGTGCTTATTTAATCGTTTTTTGAAACTACCGATGCTCCTCGCTGAAACCACCGCCTGTGGAAGGGAATTCCACATCCTTGCCGCTCTTACAGTAAATAAGCCTCTATGCAGTTAAAGGTTAAACCTCTTTTCTTCTAATTTTAATGTTCCAGTAATCCATGTCCTTAGTCTGCTTGTCTTTGCGGGCTTTCTTGTGCATCATCTTTAGAAGAGGCTTCTTTCTGGAAACGACAGCCATGCAGACCAATTTGATGCAGTGTGCGGTGTATGGTCTGAGCACTGACAGGCTGACCCCCTTTGGTCAACCATGGTGAGGCCTGTTATGAATGGAACCTATTCTGTTAAACCGCTGTATGGTCTTGGCCACCGTGCTGCAGCTCAGTTTAATGGTCTTGGCAATCTTCTTATAGCCTAGGCCATCATTATGTAGAGCAACAATTCTTTTCTTCAGACCCTCAGAGAGTTCTTTCCCATGTTGAACTTCCGGTGACCAGTATGAGAGAGTCAGAGTGATAACACCAAATCTAACACACCTGCTCCCCATTCACACCTGAGACCTTGTAACACTAACGAGTCACATGACACTGGGGAGGGGAAAATGGCTAATTGGGCCCAATTTGGACATTTTCACTTAGGGGTGTACTCATGTTTGTTGCCAGTGGTTTAGACATTAATGGCTGTGTGTTGAGTTATTTTGAGGGGACAGCAAATTTACACTGTTATACAAGCTGTACACTCACTACTTTACAGTGTAGCAAAGTGTAATTTCTTCAGTGTTGTCACATGAAAAGATATAATAAAAAATGTACAAAAATATGAGGGGTGTACTCACTTTTGTGAGATACTGTATACAAACAAAACACTTCTATTTTAAACTGAATGGGTTGTTTTACATGGTGCGGGTTTACATATACTTTAAATACATCCAATGGCTTCTCACTGCTGTGTCTGAGCCAATGAGGAGGGGAGAGCTGGGAGAACAGCTGCTCTATAGTAACTTGACAAAGGGGCCTGGCCTTGAAACACATTGTTGCCATGGTTACGGCCTGACTTTACGTGTCGGTGAGCTGTCCATCGAGTGGGTCTCTCCAGCTGCTGGTTCCCGGCGGTGTGAATGGTGTAGGTAGCCTTCTTCTTTACATCTGCTGCTCTGTGGCTAGATCAATCATAGGAATGTAACTGTTTTTTGAAACTGTGAAATGGATAGGTTTACATCCATCCCCTTTATGGAAGTTAACTTCCATGCATGACTTTTACCTATAGGTAAGCCTATAATAAGGTAGTTTACCTATAGGTAGTGTAAATATATCCTTAACGTGCACCGTTTAGGAGCTATTTACTATACATGAAGCCAGTGACATCACTGGTGCATGCACTGTGCCGTGAACGGCAGCTCCTGCACTCATGTGCGTGAGTGATGTCATCGCGGCTCCGGCCGATTACAGAGCAAACTCGGAAGACGAGTGAAGATGGAAGCGGCCTCCAGCTCTGACATCTCGGCGCGGGGAGGCTTAGCTTTAAGGTAAGTTTAACATAATGTGTTAATATGCCATGCATACTAGCACATTATGGGTTTACCTTGCAGGGGGAGAAAAAAAAAAAACGCCAGCAGTTTACAACCGCTTTAATGGTTTCTTCCGCTTTAAACCCGCTTTCACATTTTTACCTACAGGTAAGCCTGTAGGTAAAATGAATATCTCCTAAACCTGCACGGTTTAGGAGATATTCACCTTGTATACAGCCGCTGACATCAGCGGCACATGTGCTCTTAAGGTCCGGTGGTTGCTGCCGGCAAATCAGAGCTCCTTTCCGGATAGAGGACCCCCACGCGCATTCGCGGGAGTGACGTCATCGCAGCTCCGGCCACTCACAGCGCCGGAGCTGCGAACCTGGAAGAAATGCAGAGTCAACATGTCAGCTCCCTCAGTGGTGACCGGGAGGCGATGCCGGCACTTCGTTCTAAGGTATGGCATAATTAACTAGTATGCAATATGCCTTTGCCTTGCAGGTTTTTTTTGTTTTTGTTTTTTGCATGCGGGCATACAACCGCTTTAATGTTTTTTTTTTTTTGTATGAACTGCGCTAATATGGCTACTATCACCTCAAGCATGATGAAACATATTGTTAGAGTAACTGAACTAATTTTAAAGCAAATTTCTTTGCCATCTGCTTCCTATTGTTGCTCAAGTCTTCGTTTTCTAATTGATAGGAAACTGAATAAAAAAAAACCTACAAGGAACCATCAGAGCAACCAAACAAACACTCAATGAACAGGGAAAAGTCTGCAAACGTGACGAATGCGGAAGTTTTGCGTTCCAAGGTCTCGTCAAGTCTTTCAACTCCACCCATACCAGGAACTAATTCACCAATCGCAGTGCAAGTCGCAGCCGAGGTTTGAAACGCACGGGAAGCCACATCCTCTCCAATCAGCGAAGAGAATCGCAGACATTGGGCTGGTGCTAGTAAAGTGTTAGGAGCCGTGACGTCACGCAGCTGGCGAAACGTTGGGGGGGTGTAAGTGGTGTGGAAGCGGAGGAAGGATGTGAAGTGGTCGTTGCCTTCGGATCTCCCGAATGAGGTAATGTGTGCTGCAGATGGGGGGAGAACTCCGCACACCTCCCTGGTGGTCAATGGAGACCTGTGCTCTCTGACTCAGAGTGGCATATTCCCAGCAGGCCATGTACTCCTCCTAACTTACAGTGAGGTCTGAGCACGGTATGGGCCAGGGGGACCTTCCCATAGTGGTGTGAGTGTTCGGTCAGCCATGGGGCCCTCAGCAGCCAAGACAGTAGTTGTGGAGGACTGCTCCTGTCTCT
Organism: Lithobates sylvaticus; assembly: GCA_028564925.1. NCBI lineage: Eukaryota > Metazoa > Chordata > Amphibia > Anura > Ranidae > Lithobates > Lithobates sylvaticus. The sequence continues at coordinate 76,120,867 of CM053032.1, forward strand.
GGCCCCCCTTGAAGGAGGTCTCCTTAGTTCTCTGGGCAACATTCACCTCTCAGAGAACTTTCTACAGAAGCCTTTTGTTTTCCACATTTTTGATTTGTGTTTGAGCCATGTGCACTCACAAGTCTAACCATTTCACTTTAATGATCTCATTATTCTTCAAATATAATCCATACACATCCACTACTCAATGGCCCTGCCATCTATGAAATTGGTTCCTTCTGTGTATATCTATCTCCATTTGTAAGGTCCTCCGTGAGCTCCCTGAATCTCTTCCACCCCCCCCCCCCCCCCCCCCCCCCCCCCGCTCCCGTTTGGAATGAGCAGTACAGGTTAGTTGTCATGCGCACTGCTCTGTGCACACTACAAATCCCATAGTCCATCTCGGAGCGAGCAAGAGAGGGTGGCTACTTCCCTACATATAGTGGGAGCATCAACGTAGCCACCCTCGCAGGAAGTCACAGCAAAAAAATAAGGAATTTGGTGGAGGCTGAGAGCAATAGAAGGTTTTTTTTTTTTTTTTTTTTTTTTTTAGTTAAAGCAGAGTTCCACCCGATTCTGTGTTTATTAAAAGTCAGCCACACTTTTTGTAGTTGCTGACTTTTAATAAATGCACACTCACATGTCCCACGGTCCAGCGATGCGGGCCTCGCTTCTCTCCCCTGCCTGTCCCCGGCGCCGGCATTACTACTGTGGGCACCCAGCTGTGACTGCTTGCGGCTTCACAGTCGGATGCGCATTGTGCATGCGCGAGTCCTGAATGGCAGTGTAATCTACTCCGACGTGTCCCAGAAGAATGCAGGGAGGGAGAGGAGTCACCGCCTAGGTGGCCCGAGCGGAAGTGGGAGCTGGGTCCCTGTCAAAACTATGTGACATGTCAGGGGGTAAGAAGTACTTAAAGCGTAAGTTACACTTTTGGGTGGAACTCCACTTTTATAGTAGTTGTAAAGTCTTTTTTTTTTTTTTATTTTTTTTTTATACTTACCTGCTCTGTTGCAGTGGATTTGCACAGAGCAGCCTGGATCCTCCCTCTTCTCGGGTCCCTCTTCTGTAATCCTGCCCCCTCCCTACTGTTCAGTGCCCCCACAGCAAGCAGCTTGCTATGGGGGCACCCGAGTCAGAGCACCGTGTATCCATTCAGACACGGAGTCCAAACTCGGTCTGCCCTGATTGTCAATAAAAATCAATTAGCCAATCACGGGAGCTAATGGCGCTGCTGCTGTGTCTCAGCCAATCAGGAAGAGAGTCCCGGACAGTTGAGACACTTGTGGACATCGCTGGAGAGAGATGGGGCTCAGGTAAGTAATAAGGGGGTGCTGGGGGGAGGCTTCTACACACATAAGGGTTTTTATCTTAATGCATAGAATGTTTTAAGATGTATAAAAAAATAATAATCTGTTTTTACAACCCCTTTAAAGCCCATTTTTTATTTTTATCTTCCCATGTGTTAACTGCTAGTTTTGTCTAGGGGTGAACACCGAAGCCTATACTCACCTGATCTTTCAATCCTCTGGAAAATGGCACACCCCCACATCCAGCAGTGAAAAGTTCCTGACGTCTTCATGTCCAGAGTCAGTCTATGAGCATGATGACATCAGAAACAGTCCACCGCCCAAGAGTGCTGGACCACTGGGGGGGGGGGGAGGCAGGAACCAAGGGGCCAATCTTGCGCTGGGAGAATGAGAGGATTAGGTAAGTATATCTCTGCTCTCTGAACCCCTAGACAAATACGAGCAGTTAACCCATGCAATGCGGGCACAGCCTCACTGCATGGGGGGGATGCCCAGAGTTCAGCTTTAACAATACGTACTTAAATAGATTATTTTCTTTATTAAATACAGAGTTTTATGTCTCTTTATTGTGTACTGTGAGTGACCGTTCTATATGTTTGTCCTGCTTTTTTTTTTTTGAGATTCGTTCTGCTGCAACATACATACAGTACTTACCTGTTGCCAAAAGATGGCTAGCTCTTACTGTTCACCATCACAGGAATGAGCTCTTTCTCTGATTCAAACCCCCTCGCATGCACTTTCTCCCCCCTGATGTAGTAGTTTTGAGATGAGCGTTTGAGAGCTCGCTCCTGTTGTGGCGAAGGTGAAAAGTAACAGCTAATGCTTAGTACACACAACCAAGGCTTGACAAATTTGCAGGAGCCAACTAATAAAGTTAGGAGCCAGTTATTTTTAGCGTAGCGTGGGTTGTCAGCGCCTGGTGCAAGGCAAGTAATTTGCACCCCCAAACTTACTTGCAGCAGAGCAGCCAGCCGATAACCCTAACGTAACGCTACAGAGCTAAAGTGTTCCAAAAAAAAGTGTATGTGTGTGTGTATATGTGTATATATATATATATATATATATATATATCCCTCCTGACAGCCCCATCACTGCTGCCATCCCCTGTGCACTTATCTGTCTTGGGTAACATCTGCTGCCCATGGTCACTGTTGTGCATCTCTGTACACTTGAAACATTCGTACACAGCCCTGGAAGCTGTGTAGGAGCATAAACTTTGCAAGGGCTCACCCACCAAAATTAACAGGGCGGTTTAATTCCTGCTGCGGCATGTGTAAACCTTTTGGCCGCTGCCTCAGCAGCTAAAGGGGGCAGGGATTGGGGGCGGTAATCCTGCAAATCAACCACAGGGTTTTATCCCCCCCCCCCCCCCCCAACTTTGTGTAAACGAGCTCTAAGGGTGCTGCTGCCAAATGCAATTACGGGCTCATTCACAAGTGCAGCAGGCACTGCTGCTCCTCTGAAAAGCGATCCCAGTGTGTTGCTAGGTGGCGAGGAGGCGTCATGTTGCCTCCTTACCACCTGATTTTAAACCCATGATTGCCGTGCAATGCACGCAATTGTACCATGTATTACGGCAATTAGAGGTTTAAATCAGGTGTAAGGAGGTGACACTATGCCCATAGATCTTTGACTTTTCCCATGTTGTTCAGGTAGATCTCCACCTCTTTAAGGTTGCCAAACCCTGGTTTAGAGTATATGCAGTGTGAGCAAGCCCAAAAACATTTAACTTTTCTAGTCTTGTAGGATGAGGATCATATTGTGCCTAATTTATCCTTTATTTATTACAGGGTTAAGGAACCCTACTTGCTTTCATATACTAATAGAAGTTACTGAAAAGATTTCCAGTGATTTCGTTGGCTCCAAGACTGTGGTGGTATGGAGGAAAAAGAAAGATGTGGAGAGCTTTCCATCATCTAATTAAAGAATAAATCATCAGCATCCCTCTCCTTATTGTGGACTGCTAAGAAAGGCTCAGGTTATTAGTCACTGTGATAGAGCCCACACACCCCCCTGCAGGGAAGCATGGCATATCACATAAACGTACATGATTACTAGGACCTCCAGTGTGCAGCCACTTTAGAGGACATTTCTAAGACTAAACGCAACGCTGCAGTTCTATCCTAACTTTGGTTCTCAGCCATGAGTTGTGTACCGTGGAAAGGAGATAAGGCAAAAAACTGTGGTGAGTTTCAAGAACCTTTTCCAACGCAAATTTACCACGAGAAACAGCGGCGGGAACTGTGTGCTCTCCATGCCTTGAATAATGTCTTCCAGGATGCTGGAGCGTTCACTCGCGAAGCCCTTCAGGAGATATTCCAGAGGTGAGAAGAGATCTAGTCTAATAATGGAATTCACTGTGGTCTGTTTTGTAGAACTTGGATTTCCTGTAGTTTTAGTTATCTATAGCTGAATAAATATTACTATGACTCTATATACAGAATGAGCTCACTTTTAACTAGAACAAATGAGAGGTGAAAATGTTGCTCATTTTAGTTAATCAAGTTTTGGTTTTGTAACCTGAACTTGCATTAACCCTGTCATGCATGAATTATGAAAGCCGCACTTAGGATTTCTTTCCTCAGCATTTTTATTACTCTTTGGGCATGGAAAGAAAAAAATAGAACTTCATTTTTTTTTTCCATTCACATATCCACTTGAGTGGACTGCATGCGTTTTGAGCTTTTAACTGAAATCTTGACTCAGATGGTATTTGCTCCACTATCCTGTAGGCCTTTATCATGCTCTGCATTTGAGCTCTACAAAATATAACAATATCAAAGTGGAAGTTAAAAGAGTAGTGTGTGTGTGTGTGTGTGTGTGTGTGTGTGTGTCTGTGTCTGTGTCTGTATCTGTATATTATATATACACATACACCCATTACTCTTTTAACTACCACTTTGATATTGTTATATTTTGTAGAGCTCAAGTGTGTGTGTGTGTGTGTGTGTGTGTGTGTGTGTGTGTGTGTGTGTGAGAGAGAGAGAGAAAATCGTATCATACTTGCCTAGCTGGATGCAACATCGGTCCCCCAGCACCTCTACACTGAGCACCGAGCAATCGAACACTGCCGGTCACTCGGTTCTCACAGCTCTGTGATCAGAGAGCTGCTGACGGTCAGTCACAGCTCTCTGCTCCCCCCTCGCTCATTGGAGCGCTGGGCTGTCAGTTCAGGCTCTCAGCAGGCCGCTTAGAGGCTGAGCTCGTGTCGGTCCATAGATCTGGCGGATCCCACTCTGTGGTCTTGATGAAGTGTTGCCTGGACCAACTTCTGTGACGTCATCGGAGCGGACTTCAGCCCGCTCTCTGCTGAAAATGGGTCACAGGGGTGCAAAATGAACTGCACTCCTGTGATCCGTAGAAGTACATCCAAACGAGCTTGGCTGTACTTCTCTAAGTTTCCCGGAAAAAATACAAAAACGGTAGCACTTTTGCTAGAAAATCACTTGGAACCCCCAAACTATATATATATATATATATATATATATATATATATATATATATATATATATATATATATATATATATATATATATATATATATATAAATTTTCCCAAGACACCCTAGAGAAGAAAATGGCAGTCGTTGCAATACTTTGTCCCACTGTGTTTGTGCAGCGGTCTCGCAAGCACAATTTTTTTGGGGGAAAAAATACACTTTTTTGAAATGGGACAACAGTAAAGTTAAACCAATTCCATTCACATGCTGAGTTTAGAGGCATTTCAAGCACCAAACGTTTCTAAACGTGGCAACATGCGTTTAGCCCCGTTTTTTTCATTTTTGCCTATTTTGGAAAAAAAAATATAAACCAATTTTTTTTCAAATGCTTCTAAACGCAGCAGAATGGACGTTTTAAACTTGGGTTACTATCTGTCAAGTTAAATTGTTCAGGAGAGGTTGTAAAAACATCCTGTGTACATTAAGCCTTAGGTTTGCGTTCGCTTCTGCGTGTGAGTTCGGCGGGAGGGGGCGCTTTTAAATTTGACTTTTATTTTTTACGCTGTCTTTTAAAAAAAAAAAAAAAACATTTTAGTCACTTTTATACCTATTACAAGGAATGTAAATATCCCCTGTAATAGAAAAAAGCATGACAGGACCTCTTAAATGGGAGATCTGGGATCAAAAGACCTCAGATCTCATATTTACACTAAAATGCAATAAATAAAATAAAAAAATTCCCCTTTTTAGACCATTGGGCGGAAGTGATGTTTTTGACGTCGCTTCCACCATTCAATGGTGTGGAGCCAAGCGGGGGCCGTCTTTCCCTCACTCGGCATCTAGCCTGTGAGGGAAGAGGACCCGATTGTCTCCGCCGCTACTGATGGTTCCGGTAAGCGGCGGAGACGACCTGAGGGAGGGGGGCCCTCTCCAGTCCCAGATAAAAGTGATCTTGCAGTGAATCCACTGCTGAGACCACTTTTATCTGAAAGCCTACCACCTGCTGAAGAAGAGGATACCGGAGTTATGGCAGTTAGCTGCTGCCATAACTGTATTCCTCTTCAAACAGCCGCCGTATAATAACGGTGAGTGGGCGGTCAGTAAGTGATTATAAAGTCTCGTTTTAAATAAAAATAACAAACATGTTATACTTCTGTGCAGTTGGTTTTGCACAGAGAAGCCCCGATCCTCCTCCTTCTCGGGCCCTTTTTTGCTGCTCCTAGCCCCTCCCTCCTGTTGAGTGCACCCACAGCCAGCAGCTTTCTATGGGGGTGCCCGAGCCGAGTCCCAGCTCCGTGTATCCATTCAGACACGGAGCCCCCGCCCCACCCCCTCACTCCCCTGATCAGCTGACTGACTTTGACAGCTGTGGGAGCCAATGGCGCCACTGCTTTTGTCTCAGCCAATCAGGAGTGTCCCAGATGGCTTAGACACTCGACATCGCTGGAGAGAGGAGCTCAGGTAAGTAGTTAGGGGGGTGCTGGTGGGGGGGGGGCTGCTATACACAAGTTATAGCATAGAATGCATTAAGATTAAAAAAAAGCCTTCTGCCTTTACAACCCCTTTGAAGGTGAACCAACACTTTGAAATGTTAACACGTTACAACCAAATTAAAAATGAACACATTTTTTGCCCTCTTTAATTCTTCAAAGTTTTGTGTGTTCCCAAAGAAGAAATCAGGCTAACAAATGTTTGGATTAAAACATGTGTAGGCATATTAAAGCCCAGCTCTTGTTTGGGCATCTTAAGAAACTCTGGCTTTTCATTTATTTTTATTTTTTTCTCTGTCAACAGTAATTCTCACACTGGTATTTTAAAATCGGCTCTAAAACACTAAACTAGACTCAAATGAAAGTAAACACCTCATATTAATGCACATGTGAACAGGCCCTTACAGTTTTGGGATTTTTAAAAATGATAAAAGAGGCCTCTCTCTATGGGAAAAAACTGAGATGCCTGCTCTTCTTATCTTCACTGTTTTGAAGAGAACAGCCTGTTGGTGGTCCCTTTTTATCTAGGCTGTGGCTCAAGTTTCCGACCACTACATCTCTACTGAGTGCTGTAGTGACAGAAGGGTTAGAGGCTGGAGCCACAGGATGCAAAGGGGACACTGGCATCCAACAAATGCCCCAGCCCTGGAATGGGGAGAGAAGGTAGGACACGCAAGCCACCTGAGAGGTGAGTTCTTCTCTAGTGGGGTACCAGTATTTGGGTGTTTTAGCGACCTGATCGTTTCCCTTTTTAAGGGCTTGTTCACATGGGTTGGGGAAGCAGTATTAAATGGGTTGTAAAGGTAGAAGTTTTATCTTAATGCATTAAGATAAAAAGCCTTGTGTGTGTAGTAGCTGCCCTCAGCCCCCCTAATACCTGAGTCCCATTTCTATTCGGCAATGTCCACGAGTCCCTCGGCCATCCAGGACTCTCCCTCCTGATTGGCTGAGACACAGCAGTGGTGCTATTGGCTCCCACTGCTGTCATCAAAGTCAGTTTGCTAATCAGGAGAGAGAGGGGGCAGGGCCAAACCGTGTGTGTGTGTGTGTGTATGTATGTATATGTATGTATATATATGTATGTGTGTGTGTGTGTGTGTATGTATATATATTTTAGACTTGCAATCACTTTTAACCCAAACATGTATTATGTTGCAGCCTACCAAGCATTAGATGTGGTGGCTACATCAGTTTTCTTTTCTTTGTTTTTTTATTTTTTTCACCTGATGATCTGCCAGTAACGCACCACATGTATTGGTGAGACAGAAATTTGGAACAATGAGCACAGGAGGCACAGTAGATGGGCTGCATTGTCAGTCTGGAGGGAGGGGAGTGTTAAATGTGCTAGCAGCTTTAGATACACTAACAAATTTAAGCTAAACTCCAGTTCACTCTTTATAAGCAGTTATTACAAACAGGTTTATTTTTTCCTTTTTGGGATAAAGGTTTTGCATGAATCAATTGAAGTGATATTAAAGGCAGATTAAAAAAATAATAAGAAACCTATCAATATGACGTCCTCTGTGCAGTAGTTTTGCACAGAGCATCCTCGATCCTTCTATTCTCAGGTTCCCGGACGGTGCTTCTGGCCCCTCTCTCTTGCAGAGTGCTCCCATAGTAAACAGCTTGCTATGGGGCTCCCGAGCTGCTGCTCTGTGTGTCCATACACACATGGAACCCCCCCCCCCCCCCCCCCCCCCCCCCCCCACAAATCCTCATTGGCTCACTGGCTGTGATTGACAGTAGCGGGGGGGGCGTTTTCCGGTGGGGCGTGGCCTGGAGAGCGATGGAGTAGGTTGTGGATTGTGAGAGCTCCGCTTGCTGACTATCCTATATACTATCCTGATCGCTAAACTTGTGGATATATTTCCCTGCTTAGCCTCCACTGGGTCCTGGGATTGGGATGGAACATGTCCCCACCCAAGAGAAACACAGAGACTGCTAATCAGCTAGCGAAATACCGCCGGCAAGACGAGGACCAGCAGGCCGAAAATGACACCGACACCTGCTCTGACTCGGAACAGCACGCGGCCGATACTGCCAAGATGCTGGAGGCTATCGCTGCCTTGCAGAATACTCTTACGGCTAAGATTGATGAAGTTAAAATCTCTTTAACATCGCACTTATCTGCCAGGATCTCTCCAATCTGAAACACAGGGTTAACAGAGACTGAAACCGGTAGAGCGGAGGACATCCTGCATCCATTACGGCATACCACTGAAGAGGTGCAGAGGCAAATACAGCAACTGCATGCACACCAAGATGACATGGAGAATCGTCATTGTCGCTGCAACCTCCGATTCAATGGGCTCCCCAAGGAGGCAGAAGGTAATGACCCGGCGGAATTCCTTGAGAATCTCCTCATTAAGGCCTATGGCAGGGATGCCTCCTCAGTTATGTTTGTGGTAGGATAGGCACACTGCATTCCGGCAAGACCTCCCCCACAGGTAGCACCCCCTCGTACAGTTATAGACAAATTTCTTAACTTTCGGGACACGGATAGAATTCTACGTCTCGCTAGAGAAAAAGGAAACATCCCTGTGGGAAATGTTCACGTTGCGTTTTTCCCAGATTTTTCTAATGAGGTACAGAGATGGAGATTTCAGTTTCAAGATGTCAAACGCCTCCTGCGCACCCTGCACCTCAAGTACGCCATGCTGTGCCCCCCCCCCCCCCCCACCAGGCTGCGGGTGGAAGAGGGCAGTCGGGTACAATTCTTCGAGGACCCAGCCATGGCCTCTTTGTGGCTGGATCAACGCGGACGCCCTGCTTGGCTGCCCGTTTGCTACGGTGCCTTTGTGAGTACAGCTTGTATGATCACCTACCGTTTTTTTCTTTCCTGTGTTGGAGCCCAAATCTTTGTTGAAAATGCAACTTACTCACAGGGAGGGGAAAATCTGCGCATCAAATTGACTTGAATCCCTCCATATGCTTACCCATCTGAATAAAAAAACTGGCACACTCCTGGCTCCCTCAATACCTGCTGTGTCCAGAGAAGACCCTGATGACAGGCAATTTCTACTCCACTACCCTGTTTTGATGCAAGTGGTCCCCACAGAAGGAATTTTTTGGGGGACTGACCTCCCTCCATTACCTCATCACACACTGTACAGTGTAAAGTTGCCCCCATAGTAATGCTTTTTTTTTTTTTTTTTTTTTTCCTTATAATGGGGCTTAGCTTTCAGTTCCTGTTAGTCACTTTTGACTCACGTTCAGGAATTTTAAGTTATGTACCTCCAGTCAGCTCAACCTGCTGGATGACCGCTCACCTGTTTGATTTTGGGGATTTTATGCTCTCACCAGGTTGGGGGTGAGGAGCTGGGAGGGTTAGGGAATGCTCGATCAACACGACTGAGCTATGGGTTGATTTTATTTATTTTTTCTTCCATTTCATGTTCCACAATTTGATTGCACATAAGGATTTATGTTGGTACATTAACCACTTCAATACCGGACCTATTCTGGCACTTCTCTCCTTCATGTAAAAATCATAATTTTTTTTGCTAGAAAATTACTCAGAATTATATGTTTTTTTTTTTTTTTTTTTAGCAGGCACCCTAGGGAATAAAATGGCGGTCATTGCAACTTTTTATGTCACACGGTATTTGCGCAATAATTTTTCAAATTTTATTTTTTTGGGGGAAAAAAACTGTTTCATGAATTAAATAGCAAAACAGTAAAGTTAGCCCAATGTTTTTATATAATGTGAAATATGATGTAACGCCGAGTAAATAGATACTTAACATGTCACGCTTTAAAATTGCGCACAATCATGGAATGGCGCCTAAGTTCGGTACTTAAAAATATCCATAGGCGACGCTTACATTTTTTACAGGTTACCAGTTTAGAGTTGCAGAGGAGGTCTAGTGCTAGAATTGTTGCACACGCTCTAACGCACGCGGAGATACCTCACGTGTGTGGTTTGAGCAGCGTTTACATATGTGGGTGGGACTGCTTCTGAGTGCGAGCACCCGGGGACAGGGGCGTTTTTTAAAACATTTTATTTTTTGATCACTTCTATTCCTATTACAAGGAATGTAAACATCCCTTGTAATAGGAATCTATGTGACAGGTCCTCTTTATGGAGAGATGTCGGGTCAATAAGACCCCACATCTCTCCTCCAGGCTGGAAAGCATAAGATTGTTTGTTTTTTTTTTTTTTACCGATCTTATGCTGACAGCCGCGATCTGGTCACCGGAAATCTCTGCTTGTCATCCGGCGGCGGGCGATTCTGTCTACGGGCCCCCGATGGCACGGGAGAACCCGGAGAAGCGGCGGGAGAGGAGGCTATGATCATTCTTATCGTGCACAGAATCGCCGGCTGGAAAGATTGATATCTAAATGGTGCCTGTAGCTATAGGCATCATTCAGATGTCACTGCACAAACTAGAGGATGTCATTTTACTATGGCCGCGTATTGAAGTGGTTAAGTATTGCATGATATAATGCATACTGTCAAAGGTTTCTATCTGCAGCCTTGCTACTGCCCTTCTGGTCCGATTAACTAATATCCTTTCACATCGTGCCCATATACCCATTGACCTCTGTTAAATTTCTGCCATGGAATGTGCAGGGGGGGGGGGGGGGGGGGGTTGGGGGGGGTGGGGGGGGGGCCGGGGGGGGGGGGGGTATTGTGCAACAAAGTTAAGTATACAGCTGCCCACAAATTCCTTAAATCGCAAAAGGCAGACGTTATGGTCCTGGTAGAGACCCATGGTACATTTGCAAGCTGCCCTAAAACGCCCCTGGATAGGATAGGCCTATCAAAGTACATACACAAATCTGTCTAGAGGGGTCTCTATCCTCATTGCTAAATTTACTCCTTTCGAGACAATTTTTTTTTTTTTACTGTCGGACCGGCAGGGCAGATATCTGTTCCTACATGCTACAGTGGGTGGGTCTCCCCTTTTGATACTGGCTTATGTCCCACCTCCATACAGCTTGGAAGTAGTTAAGGAGGAACTAGCCTTTATGGCTCAGTGACTGACGATCCCAGCTGTGTGGATGGGCGATTTTAACATCCCTGCTCTGGATCGTCCAGTGCAGGTTGAGGCACATGCCACTGTACCGCAGCATGTCCGTTTGTACCGCCCACTGACTGAATTCGCACTGATTGATGTTTGGAGGTACCAAAACCCTACCACTAAAGCATATACATGTCACTCTACTAGCCACAACACAATGTCTCGAATAGATTTTATTTTTGTCTCCAGGGCACTTCAGTGACAGGGATGGGCCTTGCTCCTAGAGCCTCATCTGACCACTCTCCCTGCTGGATGACGGCCTCACTACTAGTGTCGTCCTCCACTCCCATGTGGAGACTCAATCCCTATTGGCTGTCTATACTGCCTGAACGGAATACTTTAGCTATGGAAATTGAGTTTTTGTTTGATAATCAGGACTCCTCTACATATGATATAGTGTGGGATTCATTTAAAGTACACGTAAAAAAAATATTTTTTAACTTGCCTCTAAATGCCTGCTGCTAGGGGGTCCCTCGTAGTCTGCCTCCTTCAGTGCCGGGCTGGTGACATCACTTTCCCTCGGCGCAGTCAGTCACCTGGGACACGTGACAGGTCCCAGATGACTGTGCGGCGTATCACGGCGCCACTCGTGCATGCGCAGTGGGTGCCCGGCTGTGAAGCCACAGCCGGGTGCCCACAGTAAGAATGCCGGCACCGCCAAGCGGAGTGGCGAATGGGCGGGGCTTCGTTCCCCCGCATCGCTGGACCCTGGGACAGGTACGTGTCCGATTTATTATTAAGTCAGCAGCTGCAGTATTTGTAGCTGCTGACTTTTTTTTTTTTTAAGGGGCACCCCACTTTAATCTACAAGCCTGCACGGTCACATATCATAAAAAGAAGACCCAACAGCGCCTATTCTTTTGTAAACAGCGGGTATTTGAACATGGAAAACTATCAGGGAAACTGTTGGCGGTCCTAGCCCACTGGGACGATAACTCAACAGTGGCCATTTCCCTAATGGATTCAGATGGCACTACCCTCACTGATCCCGATATTTTTTTTGTAACCCTTTTATACCTCGCAGTGTATGCACGCCCAACAAGACACTAGTGACTACCTACGCAATCTACAGTCTCCCCACCTTAATGCCGAACAACTCACAATGCTAGAAGCGCCTATAACTTATCAGTGACATTACCGATGCCCTGTCCCAACTAGCCAAATCCAAAGCATCAGGTCTTGATGGATTATCCCTAGAATTTTACACTACCTTTTCAGAAATGCTCATTCCCAAACTGAAGGCCCTGTACCAATTTATTTTTGATCAGGGAATACTTCCATCCTCAATGCAGGAAGCTCAAATCATAGTTCTCCCTAAACAGGGTAAGGATCCCCACTACCCTGAATCATACCTCCCCATCTCCTTGTTGCAAGTCGACATAAAAATACTGGCCAAAATTCTCACCTTAAATAAAGTCATACTCTCACTAGTCCACCCCGACCAAACCGGATTTATGCCGGAGAAAAATACTGCTATGAACATCAGGCGATTGTTCATGAACATGCAGGCCTCTCATGAAAACTCTGGAAATCAGGTGATGGTGGCTTTAGATACAGCCAAGGCCTTCAACTCAGTCGAATGGCAGTACCTCTGGGAATGCCTTCATAGACTTGGATTTGAGCCTAACTTCATTAAATGGGTACAGCTCCTATACCATTCACCTAAAGCCCAGGTGTACATCAACGGATGGCTATCTGATCGATCCCCCCTCAGGGGCACACGTCAGGGCTGCCCCCTTTCCCCTCTACAGGTGGCCAAACCACTGGCCATTGTCATCGGGGCAGAGCCAAAAATATCAGGCCATCGAATGGATATATATATATATATATATATATATATATATATATATAAATATAATAATATAATATAATATAATATAATATAATATAATATAATATAATAATAATATAATATAATATAATATAATATAATAATATAATATAATAATATATATAATATATATTATATATATATATATATATATATATAAATGGGCTTGTATGTAGACGACACCATTCTTTATTTAGCTAACCATATTTGCAAGCAGCACTGATGACGAATTCTTCCCTTTGGACCTTCCCTTTTGTTTGGGGACATAGTAGACACAAACTCGCTTGGTCTATCCTTAAATCTTACATCCATTGAAGGAACCTCCCTACCGGATTTACAAGATTACTTAGCCTCTCAATTATCCCATTTTTATTATTTTAATACAACCGAGCTACAACCTTATAGATCTCTGATTTGCACTGTCTCCAGCCATCCAGCCTATACTCCTGTTCAAGCCATTCTACAAGGGGGGCAAACAAATCCACAATCCCCCCCCCCCCCCCCCCCCCAGTATGACAGGATGCTTATACATCGAGTATGGGGATTAACCTTAAAAAGACACAACATGGGTCAGATCCACTCCCACATGCTGGAACTGTGCACCAGGCCCCTTTATCCCAGACCCTACAATTTGGGCCACATATGGCGTGATCTACCTACACCAAGTCATGACCACTTCAGGGCCTAAAACGTTCCAGTCACTTAAAGACAAATTTTCCCTTCCAGACCACCTACTATTCAGATATTTACAGCTTCGCCATGCGCTACAGACCCAGTTTGCGGTGGGTCTCGCTGCCTCACTAAATGTCCCCCCCGTCTTGAATATTATATTGGGCACGGAACATTCTAATCTCATTTCCACTCTTTACTCTACTATTAGACTTCCTGGTATCATGGCATTGACTCAAAAGGCAAAATCCATGTGGGAACAGGATGTTGGGGTTATTAGCGACTCAGATTGGGAGAAAATCATTGAGGGTGTTAAAACAGCATTTCCTAAAATGTCGGATAGACTAACAGAACTTACCTGACACCACAAAGGTTGGCTAGTTTTCAACCAACATGTAGTCCATGATGCCCTCTTTGTGCCTCAGCCCCCGGCACTTTTTATCACCTGCTCTGGAACTGTCCAAATATGCAAACATACTGGCTCCAAGTTGTCCACTTCCTACACGATAAGATGGGTTCTCCTGTTTTCCTAGACAGAAACTATGCCTACTGGGTTTATTGGTTGGGAGATTGCGAGACCTGTACTTAAATGAAGTAAGTGCATATGCAGATTGCGCCACAAACACCCTCCGCCCCGTGATATACCGCTAGGCAACTGTTTCACCTACCCTTTTTATAGTGGGCTATACGCTATTTAGTGCCGAAACCAAGTATTACCATAGAAATATGTTGTTTACCCTGTTTGTTTTTGCTTGGATCGATGGGACCAAGATGTTTGTTATTATTCTATTTGACATATGTATCTAAACACTTGTTGAAATATGTGCATTTCCTTTCAATAAAGTTGTTTTTTCCAATTAAGAAAAAAAGTGTTTTCCATTGCTTTGTGTTTGTAATGCTTAGATTTGGGCACTGCAAGCAATATTTATCAGGTGTTGAAACGTGTAAACGTCTCAAAGTTGTAGTTAACTGCGCTATATAATTTTCTTTTTAGTAGCACCCAGGTGGGTTATGTCATATTGTGCTAGTATTCACAGCATATTAGTACATCATGGCAGACTTGCCTGTCAAGCGGTGCCTTCCAGTGCTGCAGTGGGATTGATCTGGCAGGGGCATCAGCCTCCAGGCAGTCACGACGGTCTCCACCGTTGGGTTCAAGAGGTAAACCTCAGGGTCAACCCCAGGGACAAAATAAATCCTGGGGGAGGAAACCCACAAGACAGAATGCTAAAGCCTCATTCGAGTGGGGGGGGGGGGGGAAGACTTCTGCAGTTCTCAAGGGTCTGGCAAGAAGAATTTCGAGACTGATGGGTGGTCTCTACAATAGCTCCTAGGTTACAAACTAGAGTTTTCGAGAATTCCCATCTGCTCGTTTCCTCAGGTCAAATGTCCCCAAAGATCCAGAGAAATAAAGTCTCTCTAGCGTTCGACCGATTTTTCTGTCACAAAAATTGATCATGATGGCAGGGGTTGGGGTTTTGTTCAAACCTTTTCAGGGTGCCAAAACCAAATGGAGATATCAGGCACATTCTAGATCTAAAACGGTTCCTGAAAATTTGCTGTTTTCGCATGGAATCAATCTGATCAGTAGTCTCCGTCCTACAAGGAGGAGAACTTCTGGCATCAATCGACGTCAAGGATGTATACTTGCATGTACTCATTTTCCCTGCTCACCAGAAATATCTGCGTTCCGAAGTGTTGTGTGTGTGTGTGTGTGTGTATGTGTATATATATATATATATATATGTATATATATATATATATATATATATATATATATATATATATATATATATATATATATATATATATATATATATATATATATATATATATATATATATATATATATTATATTTTTATTTATTTATTTTCCGTTTGTAGCTTTGCCTTTCAGTCTAGCGACTACACCTCCGGGTGTTTACAAAACTTCTGTACATCTGGCCAGATTAAGGACTCAAGGTATAACGATAGCATACCTAGACAACCTGCTCTTGATAGGCCGTCGGTAACCCGCCTGGACCGAAGCATGGTCACCACAGTCAAGTACCTGGAATACCTAGGTTGGGTCCTCAACCTAGAGAAATCTTCTTTAAAAACCAGTAAGAAGATTAGAGTACTTGGGTCTGATTATAGATGCAGCCCAGAAGAGGGTCCTTCTATCCGCCTTTGTATGAGGTTGTTGAGGAAGATGGTGGCTTCATTCGAAGCAGTTCATTATGCTCAGTTTCATTCGAGACTGCAAAACAGTATCCAATCGGCTTTGAACAAGAAGATCCAAGCACTTGTCCCCTCCCCTCAGGTGGCATTGCTCTGGGACATGCCATACAGTAATTACTGTGGCTCTGTGACCCGTGATGTACGATAAAGAAATTAGGATTTTTATAACAGCTTACCTGTAAAATCCTTTTCTTGGAGTACATCACAGGACACAGAGGTCCCTCCCCTCTTTGGTTACACGTGTATTGCTTTGCTACAAAACGTTGTTACTCCCAGTAAGGGGAGGGGTTATATGGGGAATTGAACTTCCTGTCTAGGGTACGCTAGTGTCCTTCACCTGAAGGTGCCATTTAACTCATACAGTAATTACTGTGCCTCTGTGTCCCGTGATGTACTCCAAGAAAATGATTTTACAGGTAAGCTGTTATAAAAATCCTATTTTTACAGTCAGATAAAGAGCTTATAGCTTGTATATTAAAGACTTTATTTGTACTCTGGAGGATGGCCAAGTTCTGGATTTGCTAATTTAAAAGAATCACGAGGAAGCGCTTTTGATTATTTTTGAAAATTATACATTAAAGGACAAGTATGGGAATCTAGGGAAAAAACACTTACTCTTACTTAAGTGGCTGCTGCATCTGTCCCCCGCCGCCTCTTCGCCGCCTCTTGCCGATTGACAGTCAGCAGTTCTCCTCTCGGGGAGCCGAGAGAACCGAGCCATAGGTGGTGTTCAGTGGCTCGGTTCTCTCGGCTCCCCGAGAGGAGAACTGCTGACTGTTAATCGGCAGCTTTCCTGCTCTGCTCCTCCACACTCACTGGAGTGCTGAGCTGTGGAGGGGCGGGGGAAGGCTGTCTCAGCAGCTTGCTGAGAGGCTGAGACTGCCATCAGTCCAGGCACCTGGTAAATCCAGACTTCCGAAGTTGGGATGACGTGGTGCCTGGACTGATTCCGTTGACGTCAGCAGACTTCAGACCACTCTCTGCTGAAAACTGGTCACAGGAGTGCAAAAATGAATTGCGCTCCTGTGACCCTTAGGAGAAGCCCAGCCAAACGAGCCCAGGCTTTTGAGGTAGGACATGGGTTAATCAAGCTAAGCATTGCTATGTTTAATACCCCTTTTGGATCGCTTAATATTAGTTGCTGTGGGTAACTGTACTTTGCTTATTGCCTTATTGAATAATCTTATTAAAGTGTAGCTCCAGCCAAAAAAAAAGATTTTTAAAGAAGTAAACCCTGATGGGTTTTACTTCCTCTCTTACTAGCTGCAAAGCCTGCAAAAGAAAAGCATAATGGGCTAGTATGCATCACATACTAGCCCATCATGTGTCACCTAACTGAAAAAGAATCCAGCAATGTCCCCTGTGTGGGCAGCGTCTATCTTCTTGCCCTCTTCCTTCGGGGCAGCGGACTTCGGCTATGATTCGTCGAAGCCGCGTGATGTCACTCCTGCGCATGGAGCCGTGACCTGCGGCATATGCTAGGGAAGAAACGGCCTTTAGTTTTTGTTTCTTCCGCGCGCATGTGCTGTACCAATTTCTGGTGGACTACAAGTGAAATATCTCCTAAACGGCGCACGTTTAGGAGATATGTCCACTACCTATAGGTAAGCCTTATTCTAGGCTTACCTATAGGTAAAAGTACAAAAAGTGGGTTTACAACCACTAAGCTTTTTGGAAAGCATACCCCTGTAACGTTTGTTTTGCTGTCTGAGCCCCTGTTCAGAAGATTTCACCTCCAGTTTCTGTCCCAATGACAATTGGATTTTGAAAATTTTGGTTTGTGGAAACAAGCCTTGGTGATAAAGCATCAGTGGAGGTACCTTTTTCCCATGATAACTTGCAGAGGGTTAATTTCCCTTCCTAGGGGTAGATTTCCTCACTTCCTGTTGTCTCCCTCCATTTTGTAAGTAGGAGTCGTTTGTAACTAGGGGACCGCCTGTAACTGGTTCTTCCCACCAACACCTACTACTACTGTGTTCTATAGTGATGTAGAGTTTGGAATAACAAACCAGAGAGCATTCCATGGACACAAGATTGACATTCCTAGAAATGTGAGTTTCTTAGCGACTTTGCAAGATAATTTCTCAGTATTTTGAGCGGCACAAAGTCGTCTTTTCAGATAACATGCCTTTTTTTGATATTTATATTGATGACGGGTGCCTTTAATTGCCATTTATGTATCACAACTATCTTTTGCAATAGAGAATCAGGTAAACATTGGAAAAAATTACAATTATTGCAGTGTAATAGTTTAGAATTTTGCTTTTCATTGTCTGAGTGTTCTACATGTGTATATTTAGTAAAATAGACCATAACCATTTTCAACCGTTTTCATCATCCATTTTAGGTTGTCCCCCAATACGCTGGTGACCCCACACAAGAAAAACATGTTGGGCAATGGAAACTATGATGTCAACGTAATTATGGCAGCACTTCAGACCAAGGGATATGAAGCTGTGTGGTGGGATAAAAGAAGGTACAGGTCTCATTAGAGTGCCATAATCAAAATATTTCTTTATTTGAATTAGATTAGTAAATTGTCAAAATGGCATTTGTACATGGAAGAAAATGTTTTTTTCTTTTTTTTTTTTTTGAGTAGAGTGGCTATGCTGTGCAGATATTAATGTTGAATTAAATGTCACCTCCCAATTAGCCATTTTCCCTCCTGGTGTGACTTGTTAGCGTTACAAGGTCTCAGGGTGTTTGTACACCCTGTGATAGTTGCAATACGTTAAAATCATTTTTGGTGCACAAAAACACAACATTACTTGCAAAGTTCCCAATAAATCTACAGCATAAAACTGTATTGAATTAATAGTAAATGTTTTATATAATACCCTTTTCGCAAAACCGTGAAACTCAAAGATATGCAAAAGTGAAAATAAGCCTTTTGTGCTAAAAATAAAAATGGTGGCTGGCTTAACACTTTTATACTTAACACTTATACATTGTGTAATACCCCCACAATGCCGTTTTGTATACTGTTGGTATGCATTCAGATAAAATGATGCAGTCATACATTTTTATTGTGCCACAGTGCTTTACAACTTACAACATGTTGCAGGGTACTGTGTGTTGAATTTCTCTAATGGGCACAGACCCCTTTACACTCTATCCAAAACTAAAAAAAAGCTTTAAAGCAGATTTCCGCCCACCCCTTTAAAAATTAAGTCAGCAGCTACCCATACTGTAGCTGTTGACTTTTAACATTAGGACACTTACCTGTTCTGGAGTCCAGCAATGTCAGCTGGCCCGGGGGCTGCCATTGCGGGTAAGGGAACCCGGCAGTGTAGCCTTTTTCGGCTTCACAGCGAAGCTCGCTGCGCTCTTTTTTACTGGCCGGCAGAAGGGGAGGGGGGGGGGGGGGGAGAAACTGCTGAAGTAATTTGCTGTGGCCTGGTCTCCCAGGGGTAGGGACAGGGTACCTGTAAAAAAAAAAAGAATGGGCACACACTCTGACATGTCAAATCGGCCCGATGTGAATGTGGGCTTGGTTATAATATAAGGCTTACTGAGTTGACCCACAAGAAATGGTTCTTCTCTGACGCTGGCCTTACATGCTTGGCATTTGGAAGGGTAAAACCATATAGGGATTGCAGTTGGTTATGCCTCAAAGCATTGCCTGTTTAGTGAAAGCTATTGAGATGCTCGTCACAATTTTTATTGGGGTACTATAACTTCTGTTTTCACTTTATGCTATGTTTCTATTGGTGTCGTAACCAGTTTATTCTTTTTAACAGGGACGTTGGCTTGATCTCTCTTTCTAATGTCACAGGGTTCATTATGAACCTCCCATCAAGTCTGTCTTGGGGACCCTTAAAGCTCCCACTTAAGAGGCAGCACTGGATATGTGTGCGTGAGATCAGTGGCACTTATTTCAACCTGGATTCCAAGCTTAAGAGGCCCGAGCGGATTGGAAGTGATGATGACTTACGGTAAACTGTGAGATTTTTTTTTTTCTTTTTAAAGCGGACCTTTCAGTAACATTACAAGTAAATGTTTTAGAAAATCTGTACTTTTTTTTTTTTTTTATCATTAAAAAAAAAAAATATAAAAAAAAAAATTTTACTTCCATCTAGTGACTTTTGCCTAGGCTGAAATGGTATGAGTCTGCTGCATACAAGAGAAAGCATTCTCTCATTCTTTTAGTGATCAGACTGCAACATTGTTACTTGTAGCAAGTCACATGATAGGAGGTTGTTGCAGGGGCGGATCTGTGTCAGAAATGTATAAACATGGCCAAGAACTGCACAGGCACCAGGACTTGCATGATTGTGTCAATTCTGAGCTATCAATCTCAGTCTACGAATTGTATGCTGAGATTGAGGATTCCTAAATTAAATTGCCTCTGTCCTTATGGATAAAATGCAGGTGGTGGCATTGTCAGGGGGAGTACTGTGTTTTCTTAGCGAAGTAATAAATGCTGGTATTTCATATACACATTACTTAAAGTGGTTGTTAACCTACTTCTATTGCATCATCCCATCCTCTCTGCACCATTATAAGTTTCCCTGTGCCTGTGTTTTGTTAAAAAAAAAAAACCTGCACCATTCTACCTGTATGAGCTCCGCTCCGGGGCTCTCAGCTGATTCCTCTCCTCTGTTTTGTCTCTGGCTCGCGGCTGCAGTGGGTGGGGCCGAGCCTTACCGCTGACGTCAGCCGGGGAGGAGGGGTAGAGAGGAGAGATGAAGCACCGAGCTGCCAACAATCAGCTGAGCGGTGGGAGCGGAGCTCATACAGGAATAATCGTGCATTTTTTTTACAGAACACAGGCACAGGGAAACTTCTTATAATGGTGCAGAGAGGCTGGGATGATGTAATAGAAGATATGAGAGCATCAGGAGTGGCGGGGGGGGGGGGGGGGGGGGCACATTGTACGAGCAGACAGAGGGGAGGAGGGAGAAGGACACAGGAGACAGATAACAGGCTGCAGATGACTGAGGCACGCAAACGGACCACGGTGTCAGGGCTCAGCAGCCGTGATTATCTTGGTCTGTTTTCAGAGAAGACGGCATAGCCAGGCAGGATCAGCCAGGTATTTCAAGTGATACAGGGGTCCAAATGACATGGCACAGGCACTGTGCTGTATAACATGCTTTAAGGGAACTATATATAAACAAACACTTTAATATGCATGCAGTTTGTATTAAAAATATATGTGATGGTGTTTTGGAGAAGTAGTGCATTCAAGATGACCCCAATACCTCAAATATTTTCTTATTTGCAATGCAATTGAGGTATGGGCTTTTCTGCCCAGTGTCAATACTACAAAGTGCTTAACCTTGCCCAGGAGTTTGTTGGTGTTGTCATCTGGCAATGGGTCCCGGTCTAGCAGGACCACACTTGGGTACCCCTTCATTGTCTCCAGCAGTTGCCAACATGATACAAACCGTCCTTAACAATTTACCTGTTAAATGCTGCAAAAGCATGCATCCCTGCCCTTTGGAAGCAGCCCATAACTCCATCCTTATTTCTCTGAAGTTAAAGCGGAAGTAAACCCATCGATTTAACAGTTTTTAAAAAAAAGGCATGCCGGGAATGCTAACTGCACATTGGCTGTGCTCTCAATCAAACAGTCAAACCATCCAATGGCTGGTTGTCATAACGGATCACATGTGCAGCACCGTGGCAGTTGAAGATTAAACAGAGGCAAAGATGGCAGCTTCCTTGGCTGAAAAACGATAGGGGGGTTTACTTCCACTTTAATGAAACCATGAGTATGGTAGATCTGACTGCCTCGCTCAATAACAAAGAGGAGAAATTCAGACTCTCCTTCTTCCCATGGATTAAATTCATGTGATGCAAGGCCACTATATCAATAGTTTGCCTCCCCCCCCCCCCCCCCACAGAAATGTCAGTTACATACTGAACCTCCAAAACATTTAGCTTTTATTGTGTACCCACAGGTCTTATACATACTACTTTTCTAAACAAATGGGGCTTAGTTTAGTAGCAGATCTGGGTGCATATTTTTACCCTAGGTTTTGAATGGGAAGGAAGAGGGAAAATTTGGAAATTGCATTTCCCTGTCACTTCCTATATGACTATGTTTGCACAGCCCCAAATATTTGTCTCTGATTTTAATCATCAGTCTCCTGACTAAAAAGACACAAAAAAAAAAATCAGTTTATCATGCACTTTTTTTCTGCTTGCTACAGTACAGCAAGAATCGCACAAAAAATATTTTCCTGTATATTGTTATGGTAACTTAAACTAAAAGTGACTTTGTACAGGTTTGTGAACACAGGATCTCTCAATGAAACTATTCGCCTTTTGTGTGTTTTGATACTTTCCTAATAAAATTGGTTGGTATCCACTGTATGTGATGGGACTTACTGATTTTAATGGGGACGAGGTATTTTCAGATTTATTTGTATTACATAGTGATCTATTACTACTTTTTCTTCTTTTTCTTCTTTTTCTTCTTTTTCTTCTTTTTCTTCTTCTTTTTTTCTTTTATACCATTGTGTGACCACTTCTCTTAAACAGTTTGACTGAGAAAAGGGTTAACTCAGGGGAAAAAAGGTTCACCTCCATTATATGGCAGAAACTTCCTTTTTTCTGTTTAAAGCTATCCTTTCAGTCAGTTAATGTAGTGGACATAGAGCCCTGCAATGAAAGAAAGAGGTGTGAGGTTAATCTCTTGTCTTTTTAAAATATTGTCCTAAATTATTCATTATTTAAGTACAAGTATATCCAAGACCAGATTATTTTTTTTATTTATTATTTGGTTAAAGTGGATATAAAACCCACTAGTATCATTTTCAAAGTGTTAACATAGTTAGTTAATATATATAAGGCTTTACATGCCTCCTGCATGTATCTATACATACCCCCCTCACCTGCTAGGAGCCCCGCAAACTGCTGTATTATGTGGGCGTTTTATTTCGCTGTGCTCAGTGGGCGGAGTCGTGACATCATAGGACGCCTCCGCCCACCGCTACACTACGCTATACACCAGGACAGCCAGGACGAGCCTCGCTCCTGTTGAGACTCCCGTGGATGTGCAGGAGTGACAGTGCGCTCTGTGAAGAAGCCGAGCGCTCTCATGTTACTCCTGCACATGTGCAGAAGAGAGCCTACATCCCCGCTGTCTTCCTCCACCCCCCGGGCAGTGAGGGGGGGGGGCGAGCGAGGGAATCTGTCAGGATGGAGATCAGAGAAATGGGACACAGAGCATTCGTTACCGATCGCTCTGTGACCTGTGATAACTGAGCAGAGTAACCTGTGTTATGCTCAGTTTATGAATGGAGAGAAGCCGCTGTCTTCCCTCCATTCATCTTCAATGCAGAGAAAAGGACTGGGGAATCTGTATCCTCTGTCCCTTTCTCGGTCTCATGTGGGAGATGTCAGGGGTCTCTGTTTAGACCCCTGACATGTCACCAAAGTCCCCAACAGGGCTGTTAAAAAAAATATTAAAAAATTGTAATAAAAAAAAAATACAACCGTCCACTGCCCCACTGACACCGTCCACTGACACCGACAACCCCCTTTTCCCAAAAGCACTGTGAAAAAATATATTTAAAAAATAAAACCCCACCCTCCCATCATTGTTAGAATAGTACAAAAATAAATATTAAAAAAATTAAATTGTAAAAATGTATAAAAATAAAAAAAAAATCCACTGGTCCCAAAAAACCTTTTGGGGAAAAAATAATTAAATTGTAAAATAAAAAAATAATCTGACACTGTCCACTATCCTAACACCATCCTGCACGTACTACCCACCACTGTACACTCTGCATTCCTGTGATTTGCACCGCATTGCTGTTCCGATCACATGCGTTGTCTGTGCGATGCGATTTCAGCCATACAGTTTGTATGGCTGAAATTGCATCGTGCGAGTCGGATGCGATGTGGGAACCCTCAGTGGATTTGCAGGGTTCCCGAATCGCAGCCTTGATGGGAGCCAAGAGCCAAGGTGACATTTGTAGGCTGTATTCTTGGAGGCTCGGTTCACACTGGTGCGATGCGGGAACCCTGCGAATCCACTGCGAGTTCCCACATTGCATCCGACTCGCACGGCAGTTCACACTGCCATATGCGAATTGCTGGGGTGTGTCATACAATGTTAACGACACGCCCATTTCAGCTTGCATATCGCACTGCAAACTGACAGTTAGGACATGAATCGGATCGCATAGGTGTGAACACCCATGCGATTCTGGTGCGGACCAAAAAAGGGTCCTGTGCGATTTTTGTCGGAATGCGGTGCAATATCACACATACTATCTGTATGGCTGAAATCACACTGCACGGACATGTGATTTGCACTGCAGTGGGAATCGCATGCGATATCCCACAGCACACTGGTGTGAACTGGCCCTAAGATCATTCAGCCTTACTGGGTGTAATTGTAAAAAGTGAGAAATCCACCCCTCCCCCACATAACATTCCTTCCCATCTCCAGGATTTGTTATCTGTGATCAGGTGACCTATAGATTATCTGCAGATTTTCTGGGGTTAAATGGAAAAAGTGGGAGATTCCTCCATCCACACAGTTTAGCGAGCATGGAAAAATCTGTTGCACTTTTTCCATCTAACCATAGAAAATCTGCAGATAATCTATAGGTGTATGGCCAGCTTTAATCTGTCTGGCAAGACTGGGCTCAAATGAAAGGAAATCTTATTCTCTACATTATGACATAAAAAAAATAATAATTTGGGGGTTTACATCCACTTTAAGTTTTTTTCCTTGTTTTATTTCTTCTTATTTTTAGCTCTTTGTATTCCATATAAGATATTTCCTTTCATTTTCTGTCCTGGAGACACATCAGGTATTGTAAGAAAATGTCCCAAAGGGAGATTAAATTTAGTCTTTAACAGAGATTTCCGGGAACAAATAAAGAGGGTGAATCTCCCCAATGAGCACACAGTAATATCTATGTATGTTTGCACCCCAAAAAAAACTATATCCCTACAGGGCAACAGTCTCTATGATTGACTAGGAACTTTTATGTATTATCTACGCATGTCGCATGTGGAATGATTGTACTGAACAAATGAAAAATGTTTGTGCATTGGAAAACTGTACATCTTTGTGGGAAATAAAAACTTAATTTAGAAAAAATAAAATAAAGGTAGATGTAAATGGCAGGTGTTTTTTTTTTTTTTTTTTTTAATGTATTCCATGGTTAAAAAAAAAAAAATCTAGGTGCAGCGCCCCCCTATAATTACCTGAGCTTGATCTCAATCCAGCTATGTGCACAAGAGCAGCGGCTTAATCACTCCTCATTGGTTGAGAGACAGCAATGGGAGCCATTGGCTCTAGATGAGATATCAAAGTGCCAGGGATGTGGAGTCTACTGTATTGCCGCAGCCACCTTCTCCTTTTTTTGGTGTGTGTGTGTGTGTGTGTGTGTGTGTGTGTGTGTGTGTGTGTCCTTGGCCAGTTGAAGCAGCTGCAGACTCCAAACCCAGAAGAAGAGGAAAAGATGGCAGAGGCAGGAACAAAGCTAAGCGTGGGAGTGTGAATGTCCAAATACCAGAGAAGGGGCACTTCACCAGGCTAGTTACACTGCCCTGCGCATGCACACTAGAAAGCAGGAAAGAAGCGTTTATGGCAGAAGACACATTAACCGTGTTGCCACTCTTCTGCCTGCTGGTGAAACTTTAGTTTCACTTTAAAAGCCTGGATTTACCTTTATTGGGTGATAAAAGTATCTGCCAGCTGTAAGCACTCCCATGTTGCACACTACCTCTACTCACAAGCTGTCACTGAAATTAAGTATTTTTCTAAAGACGCTATTTGCTGAAATGCAAGCATCTTTAACTGCTGCTATGCATCTACCAAGTAAAAGCCCAATACCAGAACATCAATGTCCGCTAGTTTGACTATATGTTTGACCTACCTTTTTATACCACTTTATCTATAACTAACCAAGTTGAGTTTTCTTTCTGACCACAGATTTTATCAAATATAATTACTTAGATTTTTTTTTTTTTTTTTTCTCCTTGCAGGAAATTTTTACAACATCAACTAAGGGGAAAAAACTGTGAGCTACTCTTAGTAGTGCCAGAAGAAGTTGAAGTTCATCAGCGCTGGCGGACTGACCTGTAATAAACTTTTGGATTTTTTTTTTTTAATTTTTTTTTTTACTATATATATTTTTTTTTTCCATTCACTACGGTTTATTATGTATTGACAATCTCTGTATTGGATGCAGCCCTGTATTTGTCCTTCAGAAGAAAAAAGTCAGATGAAATGGAGGCTTTGGCCCTTTCACATCTGACAGTGCAATATGGAGGAGTAATCCACAGGTTCTTTTTGTTTGTATATATCAAAACAAGAGGAGGCTGATTCATCTCAGTAAAGTCTAAATGAAAAAAGAAGTAATGAACGGTGTTCTGTGGGCTACCAAATGAGTATAGTGAAGAAATAATTATAACGGAAAGGAACAGGTTTATGCATGCTGATGGTTGTGATGGAATCTCTACAGTACATTTTTTTTTTTTTCTTCTTTTTTTTTTGATAAATGTTTCAGGTTAACTCTGTAATTTTTTACAGTATACCTGTGGTATAAGCCATTGATCAGGATGAAACCCATTATATATTCACAAGGAACACCTTGGATAATTATAAACAAACTGAGCCATCCTTGTATATGCACAATATCTAAAAGCTTCAGTTCTTAAAAAAAAATTCAAAAAAATAAAGTGCTCTTTATAACCTAAGAATTAATTGTATATGTGGACATAAACAGTACACATTATTTTGTTTTATCTTTTATAATGCTCCCTCTACAAGCAGACATTGCCTGTTTTATATCCATGTCTGTGCAGTTATACTGGTGCGATCTGATTCGTTTACATGTTCAGCCAAAATTTGATCTTACTTGAAAGCAATTTCTAAACACTATATTCAAGTAGTGCTGAAAGACTAAAGGAGGTCCCTTTCCTGGTGCCTAATTTCAGTCTATATACAGTTTTTTTTTTTTTTTCTTTAAAACTTATACCACACTAATGGATAATGGTTCTGTTCTACAACAGAAGTTCAAGGTAATGTATGCCTGTGTCCACTATTATGTCTCAGCTTTGTAATATGGTAGTACTATGATATAACTTCTTGCCTTTGCTTACACCATTTATTTAACATCCTGACTTTCCAAACTCCATCACACATGTAAAATCATTAGATATGTGTTTGTTACACAATACTATATGTAGAAAATTATAGCAAGGGCAAACTGTTTAATGTCATAGAAACCCTGGGTTATTACTGGGTAAGAAATAATTTACTTAAGCTGAACTCCATTTAGATCTACAATGGTACCAGTTAATGCAGTTATGAATTCACTGAGATTGGGAAAGGAAAGCCCAGCACTAGAGCCAGTTACACTTATGCACATTGGATTCAATTTGCTGCTTTCCCTTCATTGTGCAACCAGTAGGCTGAGGATTTGTCCTTCACCAAGCTGTGCTACCGTGAGAATTTAGCTGTACAATGTGACTGGCTGGCTACAATGTGAGGTCACAAGACTGGCTGCACAGAATTTCAAATTCTTTAGCAGGCTAAACAGTTCCCATAGGTCTATCTGGAGTTTAGCTTTAAAAATGGTGCTTTGTGGAAATGGGAGGAAACTGTTTTCTAAAAAAAAAAAGGGGGGGGGGGGTATGCAAAACGTGACATGCTCAACCACACAGATGCTTTTTTTTTTTTTTTTATTGCATTGCAAAAAGCAGGACAATGAGATTTTTAAATGGCCACTTCTGAAAATACCACCATTTTATTTTGCACCAGTATTCATGTATATAATATGTTATGTTTCAGGTGGGTAACATTTGAACAGTACAGTAAATAGGAGAAATGCATATATGCAACTAAAAAATTGATAACGGGACAATAATAAACATAAATACCATATTTTCACTATGCTTTGTGGGGCCATGTTGAAGCATTGGAATTCAGCAGTTGTGATTTAATGAAACAAAATTCAGAATTTAGTGCCTGTAATCTGTTGCTGTAGAAACGTATCACTTAGGGTTCATGCCACAAGTGTTCTAGTCAGATGCTCTGTTTTCCCACTCAAACACATGCAGCGATATTTGAAAGGAAACTGCAGAACTTGACAAGAATAGGCTGCGTTCAACCTGTTTTAACTGCAGTTCAAAGTATCCAGATAGGGCATGCTGTATCCGAAGATTCACAAATCGGGTCGAATGCAGCCTTTGACTTCCCATTTGTACTGCTCAATTAAAGTGGGATTTTGCTGACCTGCACTGAACATGCGTATCAAATGCAGGAAAACAGCGCCCTGCGACATAAGCTCTTAAGCCCCATACACACGGTCGGACTTTTTCATCAATTTGGTCCGATCGGACAAGGTTGTTGAAAAATCAGACCGTGTGTATGCACCATCGGACAGTGTTCGTCGGTTTGTCCGTCGGACAAAGTCTTATCTCCTGCTGGAAAGATTTCCCGTCAACCCGGTCCGATCACACCAAATCCGATCGTGTGTACGGTTGTCCGACCGGACAAAGTGCTACGCATGCTCAGATCACATTACAAGACCAAAGCTATTGGCTACTAGCCTCTACGTAGTCCCGTCGTAGGCAACAAACGTCACCACGTTCAGAATGATCGGATTTTCCGACAACTTTGTCCGATCGTGTGTACGCAAAACCAACATCAGACAAAGTATGACGGACATGGTCCGACGGATTGTCCGCGCGTGTGTATGGGGCTTTACAGTGTTCCGTTATTGTCTGTATGACTGGTTTCAATACAGTTACAGCACGCACATTGGTCAGTCATTAAGATATCCAGTCTATAAAAAGATCTCACAACAATGGTTTCAAAACTGTATGCTATGTTAATTGTATTGTACTGCTCTGGTGGTACACTATATACAAAAACCTTATTTGTTTTGAACTAATGTATTTTGATTATTAGGTGAAGGCTATGTTTACCAAGCAGCTGTGGGCTGTATTGCCTTTATCCTCAATGCTTTTTATTAAGGTTGACTTAATGGGAAAAATGGGTGGGGGGGGGTTGAATTACAATGGTGCAGAAAATTTGTGTGGTGTGCGCCAGAGCAGGTAGACCGGTTTCAAGTCTGCCTGTACCACCCGTGCAAGTTTCCATTTCAGAGAAATAGAAACTGGTCGGGGTTCTGCACCTAATCAATAAATGGACTGTGGCCGTTGTTAATCTAGAAAACTGCCACGGGTCCCTGCCATATAGGATGTGAACTATCTGCCAGCAACTTTGATAAGTAGGTCCCACTCTTTTTATATACCGTCTCTGGTGCAGACACTGCATAGAAAACTGAGCAGATCACTCCTATTTATTGTTATTTAGGGGCAGGCTCTGCTCTGTTTTCTCAGTTTAGGCTAGGTTCACATATGCTGAGGGTCACAGCATGGGGTCCGGTGCGTCCCTGTTCACCGATTTCAGGTGCGAATCAGGTCCAAATTTTTGCCTGAGTTCACAGCTGAATTGGACCCAAAGGTGCACAGGACCCTTTTTAAATGTGAACTGCAGCTGCCCCAGAGTTGTGTGACCTGGCTCTAGTGAGAGCCGGTCACACTCTCCTGTCATGCAAATTGAATGCAGAGAATCCCACATTTAATTCACGTGTGTGAACCCAGCCTTAGAGTGCCTGAGCCACTCTTTTTGTTGATGCCCACTCAATGTTTGGATTTTTTGTAGATTTGGCCATTTGTATTAAGTATGTAATTTAAGAATAAGTTATTTTTTTTTATCAGGAAATAGACTGGGAGGGAACCTGTTTAATTACAGCTGTTACTGCACTAAGTATCTGACAGCCATTCCTCTACAGCATGACATTAAATGCTCAGTGGTCACAGTTTGCCAAGTTGCATATTACTAGCCTCAGAGTTGCAAGCAGGTTTTGCATGTTGAAATGTCTCTTTCGAGTATCAGTCCTTTGCAATCATCCTCTCTGATTCACCTAAACACCTGCCTGGCATGACAAACTGGCCTAAAAGTGAGTGATTTATAGTATGTGGGGAGCAGACAGTACAACAATTTTTTATTTAATTTTTTCCAATAAAATGATTTGCTACAAAGGCTGGAAATGGAAAGCAAAGGTGGCGAAACTACAAGTGAATCTTTTTTATGCTATTTTCTGTGCTATTTGTTTACAGAGAAAATGTATTTTGTTATCCAAATATAAAATAAAGCAAAATTACAAAGGCCTTTTTGGTGAAATTATTTCCATTACTGAAACACTTTTACAAGGCACTGTATAACATAATTGAAGCTTTACAATCACTTTAAGTGATGAGATACTGTACAATAGTAAAATTATTCACCCCCCTCCACCCTTGGCATTTTTCATGTTTTGTTGCCTCACAACCTGGAATTAGTGGTTGTAAAGGCAGGTTTTTTTATCCTAATACATTCTATGCATTAAGATAAAAAGCCTTCTGTGTGGAGCAGCCCCCCCTAACACTTAGCTGAGGTCCCTCTCTGTCCAGCGATTGTCCACGAGTTTCTCAGCCATCTGAGATTCTCCCTCCTGATTGGCTGAGACACACCAGCAGCGCCTTTGGCTGCTGTCACTCAGTCAGCTAGCCAATCAGGGGAGAGGGGGCGGGGCCCGGTCAGTGATCCATGTCTGAATGGACACGGAGCTGTGACTCAGTTTGGGTGCCCCCATAGTAAGCTGCTTGCTGTGGGGGCACTGAACAGGAGGGAGGGGCCAGGAGAGCTGAAGAGGGACCCAAGAAGAGGAGGAGCTGGGCTGCTCTGTGAACAAACCACTGCACAGAGCAGGTAAGTATAACAGGTTTGTTTTATGTTTATAGGAAAAAAAAAACCTTTAAAATCACTTTAATAAAAACAGAACACAGTAACACGTTGGCCACACATTTAACCCCTTGATCGCCCTAGATGTTAACCCTTTCCCTGCAGTGTCATTAGTGTCATTATATATACTACTGTATTGGCTTCACGGAGTCCCAAAAAAGTTTCAGGTGTCCAATTTGTCCACCGCAATAACGCAGTCCCGCTTTAAGTCGCTAAATGCCGCCACTACTAGAAAAAAATCAATAAATAAAAATTCCATAAATGTATCCCACAGTTTTTGGATACTATAACTTTTTTAGCAAAATAAAAATACAGATTTTTACTTGCAAACAAAGTGTCAGAATTGGCCTGGTTCTTTAAAGCAGAGTTCCAGTCATTTGTTGGTTTATTAAAATTCAGCAACTACTAAAAGTATAGCTGCTAACTTTTAATAAACAGACACTCACCTGTCCCACAGTCCAGTGCACTCACCTGCGCTGTGTTCTCCCTGTGTCCTCCGTCAGCGGCACTGGCACTTCCTACTATGGGCTTGTGGCTGTGACAGCTTGCGGCTTCACAGCCAGGTGTCCACTGCACATGCGTGAGTGATGCTGTGCTCTGTGACTGACCATGATGTCTTCTAGGACCTGTCATATGTCCCAAAATACTTTGGGAGGGAGAGCTTCTGCTTCCGGTCGCCTATGTGAGCTCTTAACCCATCTGTCAAGCCATCCAATGGCTGGTGTCATAATCACATTTTGCTTTAAAGAGAGTGAAAACAGGGGGGGGGGGGCGTGACCGGATGTGAAGCAGGCAGGACGTGTTTCACTGGTGGAGCTCCACACTTCTGCAAATAGATCCGTTTTTTTTGTTTGTTTTGCTGCTGTACTCCGGGACATGACAAAGGGGGCCTCCAAGCCA
This sequence comes from Lithobates sylvaticus, assembly GCA_028564925.1. Lineage (NCBI taxonomy): Eukaryota > Metazoa > Chordata > Amphibia > Anura > Ranidae > Lithobates > Lithobates sylvaticus. The sequence continues at coordinate 76,152,503 of CM053032.1, forward strand.
GCGAACCAGGCACAGAAGTGTCAGTGCCAGACTCGCTCCACGCGTGGCCCGGAGATGGGTTTTAAATCTCCCTTAATTACATATCCGCTGTACAAATCTACATGTTGTACCTACTAAACGTCAATAGATGGCGCCAGATGATCAGTTATCAAACTACTGCCCTTTTTCTCTTCTTTTTTATTTCTTTTTTTTTTAATTTACGTTTCAACATGCAGTTGTTTTTTGCTCTGCAATGCTCTTAGTCCTGTTCCAAGTGGAGCCTTCTGGTACACAAAAAAATACTTTATCTGTCAAACATTTGAACGTTGGTTGAACTTCCAGGAAACTTTTTTTTTTTTTTTTTTCAATTAACAGTTTTTTTATTGGTCATCTCAAAAAGGTTATCAATACACAGATGTGAAGGAGTCGACAATATCAAGTTTGAGAACAAAGCAGTTGCGAAATTTGTACTCCGCAAAATTAGGGAGGTAAACTGTACACGTAAGCAGTACAAAATATAATCTATTTCTTTTAGCAAAAGTGCCCTTGGAGCACAACTTGGTATCCTAGAACCGATATCACATATAACCTTGCACAGATAGTCTGCGAGTTTAAGGAAGAAGAAAAAGAGGGAGAAAAGCTAGAAGGATTAAGGTTAAAAAGGGCAGTAGACTACCGCTTCGGCTCCCCTACCGGCTCACCATGAGTCCACCTCTCCCAGACCACATTGTATTCATCCAACCTATCCTGTCTGTTGTTTTTTTTCCTGCGTTCCACGTCTTTGATCCTGGAGTACAGGGCTTCTTGAGATGGGGGGGTGAATTTTTTTTTTTTTTTTTTTCCAATTAAGGGCGTCGGGCTGCTGTGAGAATACGTCTAAGCCATTTCTTGCATGGTTTAGCCATTTTTGGTTGGGAGAGGCCAAACAGGAAAAATTTAGGTGAGAGCGGTATTGGAACCTCAAAGAGGCGGATTAATAATTGTTGGGTTGAGCTTCAGAACGGGGCTATGAGAGGACATGACAAATAAATGTGGAAGAGAGAGGCTCTGTCTCGTTGGCAGCGCCAACATCGATCAGAGGTGGAGGGGTACATTTTATGGAGTGTAGCTGGGGTCTGGTAAAAAAAAAAACACAATCTTATATGAATTTTTTTTTATAGAGGGTACATAAGGAACTTTTGGCAGACTGCCTGCCATGCCTCCACTGGGAGTTCCTCTCCCATCGTAGCATGTAATGCATGTTTTCCTCTTGTTGGTATTGGGTATGCATTTAGGATCTGATATATGTCTGATATCATTCCTCTGTGATTTCGCCCCTCTAGTATGATACGTTCAAATGGAGAGGGTGGGGAGAATTGCAGGTGCAGAGCTATGGTTTGGGCAAAATGTCTGTTCTGCAAATAGCTATAGAACATCTGTCGTGGCAGGTCATGTTTGGTTTGGAGCTCCAAGAATGTCAACAGTCTATGGGATCTAGGGTCCACCAGATGGCCAAAATGGAATAAATTTTGTGAGGCCCATGGCCAAGACATCTGGTAGGTAAGGCTCTTTGGTATTTTAGGGTTACAAAGAAAGGAGTTCAGCACTGAATGAATGAATGATTTGTATAGCGCTACAACTGCGAACTGAATCGCCTCAAGGCGCTTGTCTGCTCTTGTGATGCCATGTTTAGAAGAGGTGGGTCTTGAGTTTTTTCCTGAAGGCCTGATGGTTTTCTTCCAAGCGGATGTTGTTCGGTAGAGCATTCCATATCCGGGGTCCCTGTACTGCGAATCTTCGTTCTCCCTTCGATTTGTAGCGGGCTTTGGGGATGAGAAGGCGATTTTGGTTTGTTGATCGAAGGCTGCGATTTGGTATGTATTTTTCTATTTTCTCACAAAGGTATTGAGGCGCATTTCCTTGTGTACATTTGTGGGTGAGGCAGAGGGTCTTGAATGTGATCCTGTCTTTTACCTTGAGCCAATGGAGGATCCTTAGGGATGGGGAGATGGATTCCCAGGGTTTCTTTCCGGTGACTAATCTTGCTGCTGTGTTTTGGACAATTTGAAGGCGCGCAATCTGGTAATCTGGTAATCTGGTAATCCGGTAATCCTATGTAGAGGGAGTTTGCATAGTCGAGACGCGAATTGATGATCGTTCCTACTACTACCGCTTTTCCTTTTCCGGGATGAAGGGGATGAGTCTGCGTAGCAGACGAAGGAGATGGTGGGATCCGCTGATTACGGATCCTATTTGTGCCTCCATGGTCATCTCTGAATCAAAGATTACTCCGAGGCTTTTGGCTTTGTTGCTTGGAAGGATGGTCTGTCCCAAGATGGTTGGTGGTGTCCAAGGGGTCTTCGTCTTTTTCCTTGCGTTTGCGTCGAGGAGCAGTAGTTCTGTTTTTGATCCATTTAGTTTGAGGGAACTAGTGGTCATCCAGTCATCTATCAATGTGAGACATTTTCCTAGTTCCTGGTACTGGTCTTTTTGTCCAGTGATCCGGAAATACAGTTGAGTGTCGTCCGCGTATGAGTGGAAGCACAGATCCAATTTGCTAATAATTTTGAAGAGTGGCCGGATGTAAATGTTGAACAGTACTGGTGACAATGGTGATCCTTGAGGGACTCCATAAGTGATTGCCCGGGTTTCCGATGTGAAGGCTCCTAGCTTCACTGTTTGTGACCGGTTTCCTAAGAAGGAAGCAACATACAGATTTGGTAGAGTGGATTTGCGCTAATTCTGGCAATATCTGTTTTATCATCTAATTGCTACTGGGAAGGGAACAAATGGGTTAGTGGAAGGTACGGGGGAGATAAAACTTTGGGAAGGGAAAAAAAGCACAGGTGAAGGATGGGCCAATCAAACTTGCATGTGAATTTTCACCAAAATAAAAAAGCAATAGTTTAAAATATTGTTCTGTGACAGTCCATGTCATATGGTTTGGAGAATAATAGCAGCAGTTTTTAGAAGGCAGCCCAGTTTGAAGATCTAAGAAGCGGCAAAGAAATCCTCTGGAGGTACTGGGAAGAGAAACAGAAGGCGCCACTCTAAGGGCAATAAATAGTGGAAATCTTCAATGTAAAGGGTTAAAAATAGCTGTACTCACAAAAGTACTATGTCCAAGGGCGTGTGAAACTGAGATGGTGAGCCGGATGTCCATGGAGGGTGTAGAGGACTGAGGAAAGAGCACATGCTCTGAAAACGTTTGCCTATTTGACGAGACCGGCTCCTGCCCCCGGAAGTAAACCGATCCACCTGGTTGCTGGTGTGCGCTCCACTGACCAGGAAGTGTCAGCAGTGGATGCCCCAGCTCTTTTTTTAGCAACAAGACAGCACCTCCAGGATACGGACATCGCTTGTTCTACACCCTCCATGGACATCCGGCTCACCATCTCAGTTTCACACGCCCTTGGACATAGTACTTTTGTGAGTACAGCTATTTTTAACCCTTTACATTGAAGATTTCCACTATTTATTGCACTTAGAGTGGCGCCTTCTGTTTCTCTTCCTAAGAAGGAAGCAAACCATGGAAGATCTACATCTGTAACTCATGCCACTTCCTTGAGGCGGCTGAGAAGAGTGTTGTGGTCCACTGTGTCGAACGCCGCACTAAGATCCAGCAATACCAGAAGACACGATTCTCCATCATCCGCTGCTTCTAGGGCGTCATCCCATATTTTCAGAAGTGCCGTTTCTGTGCCATGGCCTGGGCGGAAGCCCGATTGTAGTGGGTCCAGGAGCTTGTGTGTGTCCAGATGAAGTTGAAGCTGTTGTACTACTGCTTTCTCCATGATCTTGGAAATGGTGTTCAAGCTTGTTACCGGTCTGCGATTGTTCGGATCCTTGGGGTCGAGGTTGGGTTTCTTTAGCAATGGTTTGATGATGCCTTGCTTGAGGGAATTCGGAACCAATCCTTCTTTGAACGACTGATTTACTAGGTGTGTAATAGCGGGGGCCAGAATGTCAGAGCATTCTTTCAAGAGTTTTGTGGGGATGATGTCGTTTGGCGATGTGCTGTCTCGGAGGCTCTTGATGACATTTTTGGTTTCATCCGTGGTGATCGGGGTAAGTGGAAAAATGTGGTGCTTTGTGCGCTGTGGATGTAAAATCTTGAGCACTGAGCATCCAGACTGAAGCTCGCCTTCACGGGACAATTTGCGCCAAAGCTCCCGGAGCTGGGACATCGATCCCAACAATCGTCCCGGATCCGCCTCCACATTCGTGTTCCAGAGGAGGCTGTTTGGGTGTATTGGGGTTAGCCATATTTTTTCTATCTCTGTCCATTTATTGTAGGACCTTTGGGGGAACCAGGAGACTATCGCACATAGTTGGGCCACTTGGTAGTCCCTAACGAAATTGGGAAATGCCAGGCCCCCGTCCATACGCGACACGGTCATGGCGGAGCAACGTATCCTATGTTGTGTTTTTTTTATAATTCCAGACATATCTCAGCATGTCACTCTGAAGTCTACGTAGATGGGCATAAGGGATTGGGATGGGCAATCTCTGAAATAGGTAAAGGAGCTTCGGAAGGATGACCATTTTGATGGATGTGATCCGCCCCAAAAGGGAGATATGATGGGTCTTCCATTTTTGGATGAGGTCCCTAATTGACCGATAAAGAGGGGGGGGGGGATTAGCTTGATATAGGGTGCTGAAAGACTGGGTAATAGAGACCCCCAGGTATTTGAGGGAAGTATGTTCCCACCTCTAGAAAAAGGTGGACGGCTGGAGATTGACCTCATCCTCGGGGACATTAATTGGAAGGGCCATAGATTTTGATGCGTTAGTTATGGGGTGCTCTCGGGGTATAAAACAATCTAATTCGGCATGGCGGTTGGGTAGGGAAATCCTAGGCTGGGTCCAAGTTGGGATGATGTCGTTTGTGACTAGAGATATTTTAAATTCCTTTCCCCTAACCAGTATCCCCCGAATATCCAGATTACCCCTAATGGCTGCCGCAGGGGAGGGAGCGGACAGCCCTGGCGGGTGCCATTAGCGATCAGGAAGTTGGGTGAGGTAATGAAGGGAGTTTTTATTACTTGGGAGGTGGAGTTGGTGTAGAGGTTTTGTACCGTAAGAAGGGTTCCCTGAATCCTATATTGCGCAGTGTGGCTATCATGAAACTCAGGCGGTCAAATGCCTTTTCTGCGTCTAGACTCAGGATCACAGATTCTGAGTGCTCTCTATTGGCCACATCTATTAGGTCTATAACTTTTCTAGTATTGTCTCCTGCGGGGAGGATTGCGTTCAATCTAATTAAAAGGATTTTTGTAAATATTTTTAGGTCCAAATTAAGTAAGGCTATGAGTCTGTAGCTGGCACATAAGGCCGGGTCCTTATCTGATTTTGGGATCAGGGATAGGAAAGAACTTTGCATGTCGCTTGGGACGGGGGGTCTAATGGAGGAAGGCATTGTACAATTTGGTCATATGCGGACTTGGGAGGGGAAAGAAGGCCTTATAGCACTCGTACGGTAATCCGTCCTGTCCGGGAGATTTGTGGGCAGGGAGGTCTTTCATGGTCGCCGCCAGTTCTTCCGCGGAGATGGGGGGCGTTCAGTTCTTGCAGATCAGTAACCTAAAGTCGGGGCAATCCGACCCACTCGAGATACTGGGTCATGGGGTCAACGAAGTCGGGCGGTGGAGGATTATGCAGTATCTCCGCTTTGTTGTATAGGTTTGTGTAGAAGTCAGCAAAGGTGACATTATCTTAGCCATTGTTAAATGTGAGGTGGGTTACAGAGATACTTAGCTGAATCAGTTGGCAACATGTCCAGGTCTGGGTGTGTGGCATCAAGAGGAGGAGGGCCGGCGGCCGACAGGGCCTTCGTCGAAAGGCAATTTGCAGAGAAGAAGGAGAGGGATCTGGAAAAAAGTAAGTTAGGGTAGAAACACAACTAGTTAGTGCAACAAGCATGTACAATTAGGACCACGGAAACCTAGGGGTCATGGGGCCTGTATAGTTCCAATTGGACTCCCCCACTAGGGAATTTAAAAAAAAAAAGTTCCGGTCAGGGAGACACGGGTAGACCAAAGTCCAGAAAGGAACTATCAGATGGTAAACCACGGGGGAGGGGTTGGTAACCTAAAAAACGGTCTAAAAAAAAATGGAGAGTATAGTCACTCATGGTGGGTGTCGGGTGGACACCCCCTAACGGTGTCAGCCAGTTTTGTGTTTGGGTGATTTACGGGAAGAGTCCGAACCCCTAGAGCATTTGGTAGAGGGGACCTTCTGCCAGACCACCGGTGGTGGAGGGGGAGTGGCTACTAGGTCCCATTCAGGTAGTTGAGGGATGGGGATTCCCAGGGTGTCGCAGAAGGAATCCAAATCTTCTGAGTAGCGTAGGACAGCAGATTTCCCTTGGTGTCTGGCAGTTAAGCTGAAGGGGTATCCCCATCTGTAGACAATGTTTTTCTCCTGTAGGGTGCGCAGGAGGGGTTGTAACAGTCTATGTTTTTGGAGTGTGACCTATGAGAGGTCTGGCTAGATCTGCACCGGGGAATTGTCAAAGGCCAAATTGCGGATGGAGTGGGCTTTACGCATAATGTCCTCTTTCAAGGGGTAAGAGTGAACTCGCCAAATGACGTCCCATGGCTTAGAGGCAGGACCCTTAGGGCAAAGGGGACGGTGGGCTCTGTCCATCTCAATATGTTTGTCCGCGGGTTGTCCCAGCATTTCATTAAACAGCTCCTGTAGTGTGGACTGCAGGTCTTCAGCGTCTTCCGTTTCGGGTAGGCCTCGGACGCAGATATTATTCCTGCGTCCCCTATTGTCCAGGTCCTCTACATGGCGTTTCATATCTCGTAGCATGAGGCGATGGTCCAAGCCCTGTATTTTGGTCCGGTGTACTGCTAACTTGGTCTCTTGTATTTCCTCCTCTGCCATCTCCACCCTGTCAGCTAGGTGTTTGAGGTCCACATGTAGGGACTGGATCTCAGACTGGCAGGTGGCCTTCAAGTCCGCTATGAGCGGTTAAAAGTCCTCCTTGGTTGGGATGGCTTCCCTCTGTCCTTGTCTGGAAATGGGTCAGAGGAAGGGGGTTGTAAGTGGTATTCCACTGCAGGGGTGCCTTGCTTTTGGGGGGGGGATGGCGGATGGTCCCAGGGCTCTGACCACGACGTGGCATGGGGAGTCGGTGGTGTGGGTGCTGATGGTTCCTCTCTTGGGGGCTGTGCCCACCTGGGCTAATGCCACCTGAGCATAGGAGGGGGGTTGAAGCGTGTCCCCGGCATGAGCTGTGCTCCCTGGAGCGAGAGGGCCTTTGGTGAGGTAGGGCCCAGCCAGGTGTTGGAGTGTGTCCCCCTGTCTCTGGGAGAGAGAGGGAGAGAGAGATGAGCTGCGGCCCTTTCTCCATATGGCGCGGGGTGTGGGGAGAGCGAACCTGGTGACTCACGGCCTGGTCTTGGAGACATCCGTGGGCGAGGTGTGTTGCTCCTGTGGGGGACCGTTTCTCCGCAGGGACAGCGGTGTGGAGTCTCATTACTGGGAGGATGCGGTGTCCGGTGCTATTTTGCTGCGCCCACTCGGCATCATGTCGGGCGGCTTAAAGTACTCGTGGAATGACGAAGATGAGCCCGGTGGTGGTTGGGATGATCTGCGGGCTGAGGAGGATCGGGTGGTACGTGAGCTGCCCATGGGTGAGTGAGTTTAGCCCTCAAATTTGGCTTATTTAGCTGTGGGCTGGAGGAGCGCTCTCTGGCAAAGCATCCGTCCAGGTCGGCTTCCGGTCAAGCCCCCCTTCAGGAAACTTTTAAAGGTTATGTTTGGGACTAAAGCTACATACCAGACTTTTTTGGTTCTAGTATAATGGCAGGGGTTTTTTTTTTGCTCAGTTCCCAGCTTTGTCACCAATTTAGGGTGGTGGTGCCCTTTTATTTTAGTTCACATTGTGACATTGTTTTTGCTTGGGCTCTCGGGTTCCAGAAACACAGTTTTTGGACTCTATTGTTATGACTAACCAGATTAAAATATTACGTAGGGCTAAATGTACGGGGGCTAAATAACAAATACCTACGGGCCACAGTGTTTCAATAGCTTAAGAAATCTAGGCCACATGTCGTCCTCCTGCAGGAGACACACTTGCATGGGAACAGGGTTCTTGCCCTGCAAAAGCTCTGGATACAAAAGGCATTTCATGCAACTTACTCAACTTTTGCAAGGGGAGTATCCATTCTAGTCAGTAAGCCTGTTCCGTGCACTATCCACCAGGTGTTCTCAGATCGGGGGGGGGGGGGGTGATATGTGGCAGTGGTCTTAGATTCTTGCTGCTATAAGATGTTCTTGGTGACTATTTACTTACCTCCCATTTACTGTGCAACTGTTATATGACTTGTTTAAGCTGGCTCCTCATGCCCATATCCCATTGTGGCTGATGGGGGACTTAAATGCCACTTTGGATGCACTGGTCTTTTCCAATCCGGGTAGAATGGGGTCTGTGGAACTTCTGTCCTGGGCCTCGGTGACTTGACTGACTGAACTACGGCGTTATAAAAATCTCACTTATAGCTGCTACTCGCATTTGTCACAGTCCCATTGCTCATCAGCCAGGATAGACCTGGCTTTTGGCAACCCAGCTTTGCTGCCATTTCTGCAGAGGGTTGTATTGATTTAGCATGGGGCATATCTGATCACAATCCACTTTCCCTCTCCTTGGTGTTTCCTGCTGAGAGGGGGGTCACAGAGCTGGAAACGCTCTTCTGGTTGGTTGCAGAATGATGGGGTGTCCTCTCATATGCTGGACTCGATTACAACATATTAGAAGGCTAACGATGAATCAGCATACCCTCTCATAGTATGGGATGCATTTAAGGCAGTAGCCAGAGGGGAATGTATTCCTGCTATAAAGATGGTGTGGGTGGAGCAGAATGTTGAGATTCTTTTACTGCAGGAAAAGGAAAGGGAATGTGCGGAGAGCAACGCTAGTAACCCCGTGGATTCCTCCTACTCTGCCCTGCTAGAGGCCATGCGTCTGCTCTCCTTGCATTTCAATAATTTGGCACATACAGAGGCTGGTCACAGAGCCAATTCTCTTTTTGCAGAGGGCGATAAAAATGGTAAACTGTTAGGCCTCATGTACACTGCTGCTAGTAAACGGATGTTCAGAGGCAGTTGGCTGCTTTTTTCAGCTGCCCCTGAACTCATCCAATGTTATCTTATCAGTACACAGGTTAAATGTCCTTTTTAAGCAGTTGAGTTAAGAGGCCTTTTTTGGAAAGCAAAAAAATTTGTTCAGACGCAGTTTAGATGCATTTCAAGCACTAACACACATTTCGTTTACAGACATTTTTCATTTTTGAAACGCAAACTCGGCATGTAAACACGGCAAAACAGATGTTTTAAACGTGGGTTACTATCTGTCAAGTTAAGTCATTCAGGAGAGGTTGTAAAAACGTCCCATGTACATTAAGCCTTAGCCACATTGGTGGCTGACCATAGCCAGATTGCGAATATTCCTGTCATCAGACGTAGGAATGGAGACCTAGCTAACGATCCTTCTGGTATTATGGATGAATTTTTTCAATCTATATGCACCCATTCCAAAATATGCTCAGACTGCCCTGACTCCAATGTTGGAGGGTCTTGTACTCCCGAGTTTGTGAGACTCAGACTGGCTGGCTCTGGACGCCAAGATCACTACAAAAGAGGTAGTTTCAGCCATCTTTGCCTTTCCGCCACACAAGGCCAGATGTTTTCCTGCTGACTTTTACAAGTAGTATGTAGATCAGTTGCCCCCCAGATTTACTGCACTTTTAGATCACTGCTTGCAACAGAGGCTCCCTGACTCAATATTTAAAGCATACACAATTCTCTTATTGAAACCAGGTAAAGACCCCCTTGAATGCTCTTCCTACAGACCTATCGTCTTACTAAATATGGACCTGAAAATTCTAATGAAAGTGCTGGCTAATAGACTTGCTGGGATTATTTCCTCTCTGGTAGATATTGATCAGATGGGCATTATGCCTGGCACATCTACGGACACAAACCTGCGAAGACATTTTACACACCTACCTGACCTTGTCTCCCCTACTAGAATCATAGTTTCTATCGACATTGAAAAGGCCTTTGATTCAATAGACTGGCAATATATGCTCACAGTTTTGGAGAAAATGTGCTTCAGCACAGTCTTCAGAACATGGATTTCACTTATATAGCAACCCCACGGTGTCCATTATGGTTGGGCATTAATACGTCCCCTTTCTTTTTTCGGTGGATAGAGGCACGAGGCAGGGTTGCCCTCCGTCACCCTTCCTTGCTCTCATGATGGAGTCACACATCATTCTCTTGCTTCTGGTCCTCCAACGGAATGGTCGTTTGTTTACTGGACCCACCTTTTCCCTGAGACACTTACAGGTAACTTATTTTCCACATGGGATACCGCTGCCTGTAACCCAGGGGGTTCAGCCCTATACTTAATAACAATTGTCATTGTATTCTCCCCCCCCCCAAATAATCACTGCACATATTCCTTCTCATTTAGGTTCACAGCAGTTTCCTTTGGACCCCTGTTAAGGCTCTTGCACTTAGTGTGCCCGTCCTGTTGCAAGGCAGGCCTGCCAAGTGCCTCTTCACACCACCTCAGAACCAGGATACCCCAGCAGGTACTATGAACACCAACATTTTGGTTTCTTACTTTGTAATCCCTAGTTAGGGTCTCTCCTGCCAGTATGTAGGCATGGGGACTATTATTATATCACCATACATATAGATATACGCCCTGCAATATGTTTTGTTTTATCTTGAGACCTGCTTGGGGATAGGGGGAATAAACCTCTCTCCCTATACCCCCTGACATTCAACATATCCTCCCCTATTTTAGGTTGAATACCAGGCTCCATCGGACCTCTGTGAAGGCTCCTGCATTGCCGCGCTCACTGCACCCCTCCGGTTGCACCTTTATGGTGCAAGGCAGACCAGTCTACTGCCTCACTTTGTACCACCCCTGTATGAAACACCTCAGCAGGTATTACATTTTTATTATTGTTTGCTTTCCTTCAGTCAACACTTTTTGGCCCTCTCTGGTAGTATGCATGCATGGGGACCTCGCCCCCTGAGGTCTTTGTACTGGGCTGTGTAGACCCAAAGTATATAATTTGTACATTTCACTTTCCACAACGATCCTTGTCTCGCTCCTTGGACACAGACCACACGCAAGGGATCCTTACGCCCTCTGCTGGGGAATCTCCTTCTAGGGTTTTTCGCTGGACGTGCCCCAGCTACCAGCTCCAGACCAGGCATTGTTACGAAACAGTGGCACTCTGCGCAACCCCCCCCCCCCCCCCCTTCAAGGTTTTTAAAGTGGATGCAACAATACATTATGTTCTTAAGCAATACTATATGGTCAGTACCTATTTGAATACGTTATGCACTTGGATGGTATCACATTGTCTGCTACCTTTACATCTTTTCTCATGACTGTCTTTTTAATTATAGACATGTTTTATCATGCTGGTCTCAATCAAGACTATTTGGGATGTGAGTTAATCCTACTCTCTAGACCAGGGGTCTTCAAACTATGGCCCTCCAGTTGTTCAGGAACTACAATTCCCATCATGCCTAGTCATGTCTGTGAATGTCAGAGTTTTACAATGCCTCATGGGATGTGTAGTTCTGCAACAGCTGGAGGGCCGTAGTTTGAGGATCCCTGCTCTAGACCAACCTAGAACCCCCTCCTTAGAGTCACTGGCGATTGCCCTAAGATAGTCACCAAAGGTTGGGGCGATCAGAGTAGGTACCATTGATGAATGCCTGGCACTCTATGCTGAAGATTTTTTGCTGTTCCTACGTGACCCGAGGGAATCGCTGACAGCGGCTTTACAAATTATGAATAAATTCACTACTTTCTCGGGTTTGAAGGTTAACTGGAACACAATCTATCCTGCCACTGGATCCAGGTGCAAAAGAGGTGGTGGACCCTAATTTGCCATTGAAATGGGTGTCTGCAATTATATATTTATGAGTCAAAGTCACAACAAATACTGCAGACTATGTGCCCCTTAATCTGACACCCTTACTGGCTCTCTAAACAGAAGGCCCAAACTTCCATTTTCATTAATAGTGGAATAGTAGAATTAACCTGTTAAAGATGAACATTCTCCTGGTTATTTTATATTTTCTAAGACACGCACCCATGTGGATACCTAAATCATTCTTTAAAAAGTAGGATAGCATCCCCAGTTAATTTCTATGGTCCCATAAATCACTCAGGATGGGGCTGAAGGTACTTCAAGAACCCTGGGGTCAGGGGGGTTTAGCCTTGCCAGATTGGAGGAAATACTACATAGTGAGCCAGATGGTGGTTGCTAGGAGGTACCAAGTCGGATCTTCCCATTAAGGCATGGGAAGTGGCGGTTGGACTGGCTTGCCCTAATCATCCGGGCTTTTCTCCCACAACCCCCTTGTGGGATGAATCCCAAATTGCCTCACTTCTATTCTTTTGAGGACCCCATGGTGTGGGTATCTAGGGGGATTAAACGACTCAAAGACATCACTAGAGAGGGAGAATTATTGACCTTTGACCAGCTCAAATGTAGACATGATCTTCCCAATTTGCACAACTTCAGATTTCTCCAGCTGTGTCACACCTTCCAGGCCCAAATTCAAGGACAGAGCCATCAAGTCCTTTCCCTCGGGCTTAGAAAACCTTCTCACATCCGACAAGCTTCCCAAAACACTTTCAGTTACATACAAGGAGTTTTTAAAAAAAAAAAAACGACCATAGGCAGTGGTTAAATGTAGGCAAAAGGTGGGAAGTAGAGGTCTGACATACAAAGCGAGGAGTGGGACGACATTTGGGATCGCCCCTTTCAGCACTTTGAGAGGGACAGGATGATCCAATTTAAATTCTTGCATAAAGTTTATTATACTCCAGCTAGACTAACTGCCATTTACCCGAAGGTTCCAGCGGAATTTTGGCGGTGTACTTTTTCGCTGGCGGCTGCCAACCATATCTCCTGGGGGTGCCCTCGGATCTAACAGTTTTGGACTGAGGTTACCTCCTGCATAGCAGAGGTCCTGGTGGTCCCCGTCCCTCAGACAATTAGAGTGTCTCCTGGGATTGGTGGAAGAGGTGGTCCCATCTCAGGCTCACAGAACTCTGATCAATAGCCTATTGTTTTATGGTAGGAAGGCCATATTGCTACACTGGAAGAAGCAGAGGTCCCATCCTTGCCCTTTTGAAGGGGTTGGTAAATTCAATGATGCATTATAATAAAGTGAGGAATAAATTTGATAGGGTGTGGCAGGCGTGGTATATCTCAGATGTCACGGTGGGGTAGGAGTCCTAGTGACCTAGACCACTATTAATTGTACATCCTCTTAATGTACTAGTTGGGGATGGAAGGTATCCGAGGCTCAATGTACTCTAGATTGTAAGATTGTTGGGACTTCAGCAATAATTGTTACATGTGTTTAAAAACACTGGGAGGTAATTGGGCACTGCACGAATACTCCTGGAGATATGTATTGAGTACCAGGTGCATTAGGGTCCAGATGCAAGGTCTCAGAGGAGTTTTGAGGAACTGAGTCTTAAGTTGATGGGGGGGAGTAAAAGACAGTCAATAAATGTCTAGTTAGAACTTCGTTAGTCTGAATTTTATTGTAATTGTTGGCCATATGTGTGGCTCGGTGTTGTGCCAAGTCACTTTTCTACAGTATGTTATATTAAACTCAATAAAAATAAATTTACAAAAAGAAAATAGGATTGTTGTACTTAGCAAAAGAAACAATGTATTGTCCGTGATACTTTTTTTTTTTTTAATCTTCATTAACATACAATTTTTCAGGACAAGCTTTCGGGGTATTTCCCCCTTCTTCCAAGTCATAGCAGTACCCATCAATTTCTTGGAGTATATTAACCACTTGCCATTCAATGTATAAGGATCATGGTTGCATGCAGCATTTTTTTTTTAGCACACACTGCCCACACACCAAAGCAACGCAGCGATGTGAACCGGGCACACCGGAGACAAGGAAGTTTGCAATACCATGCGATGGGACGGCACTGGAAAAAAACGCCAAATGCAGTCCCGCCACATCTCATATTGTGTTGCATTTCTTCTGTTCTATAATCCAAGCATACCTTTATATTTTCTAGACACATACCACAACCAACTTAATAAACAAAAAAAAAAACAAACACACAAAATTATCTTTGTTCATTAGTAGTTTTATGTTTTGAAAATAAAATAGAAAACACAAAAGATCTTAAACTATTTAACTACAGTAAGTCATCACTTCAGGCTTTAAAAGTCTTGCAGATTGATGGAGTCTCTACAGCTATATAAATAAAACAGTAAATACATGGACCTTCTTGTCTGGGTCAAACAGTGGCAATACCAGGATGACATTCTTGCAGACAGAGTAAGTGAACAGTATGCTGCAGTTTCTTTTGGATGGGAGATTATTCAGGATTTTTTTTTTCCCATGTGCCCAACTGTAGGCAGGGATTTAGTGGCCTCATAATCAGTTAACAGAAATTTTACAAATACAAAAATTAAAATTTATCATAATTGACATACTGTATAGAAACCTTTCCTTACAAGGCAAAGACTCTTTCTGGAGGCACATATAATCTGCTTTAAAGATCATTACAGTCAGTACTATGTGTGATTAGGGGGCTAAAACATTTATTTAAACCTTGAAAACACACCTGCATATAATCCACATACATTATACAGATTTTTACAATGACACCAGGTCAGTATCAGCACACGTAATCAAGTCTGTCCCAATGAGGTTGTGGAATGATTGGCTGATGTGTAAAAGATGAACTGTCCACAGGAATCTTTTTAGAATTTTTCCCTTAACAATACTCATACCAGAAAAACCAGGCGCTGCTCAAGCTTCCTTGTCTGCAGACGATAGCATTGCATACTAGTGGTAGAGCAAATGTTCCATGCAGAGCGCTGAAGGAGGCAGATGGCTGAGAAAGCATTGGTCTTCTAATTCCATGTTCCCCAGTCAATAGAATAAAACATTTTTCAAGGACTAATTGAAAATTATACTTTTCCAGGGAGTGGAGGGAGAGAACTAGACATTCCTGTAGATGGGCCTAGAAGTATCTGATGGGGAAAAGAAAAAACACAAACAAATAAAAAACAAAACAAAAACACACACACACACACACACACACACACACACACTATAAAAATCGGTATACAAAACTTTTTTTTTCTTCAAAATCACTGTTACTGAGAATGTCTAACGTTTCAGAATCTACAGCAAATAACAATGGTACTGGGCAGCACAGTGACTAAGTGGTTATCACTTCCACCTAGCAGCACTAGGGTCGCCGATCAAATCCCAACCACAAAACTACCTGCCTAGAGTTTGCATGTTCTCCCTGTGCCTGCATGAGTTTCCTCCCACACTCCAAAGACACGCTGGTAGGTTAATTGGCTCCTGTCTAAATGGACCCTAGTATGTGTACGTGTGAATGTGAGTTAGGGACCTTAGATTGTAAGGTCCTTGAGGGCAGGGACAGATGTGAATGTACAGTTGTGCTCAAAAGAAATTGTGAAATTTTGGCATTAATATTGAAAATATGACCGATCATGCCAAAAAACTGTCTTTTATTTAAAGAAAAGCAATCAAATTTATTATCACATCGTTTTTTGGATCCTTTTTAAATCATAACAGAAATCACCAAAATGGCCCTGATAAAAAAAGTTTACATACCCTGGAATGTTTGGCCTTGGTACAGACACAGAAGGTGGCACACATGGGTTAAAATGGCAATTAAAAAATGTTAATTTCTCACATTTGTGGCTTTTTAACCACTTGCTTACTGGGCACTTAAACCCCCCTCCTTTCCAGACCAATTTTCAGCTTTCAGCGCTGTCGCACTTTGAATGACAATTGCGCGGTCATACAACACTGTACCCAAATAGAGCTTTCTTTTGGTTGTATTTGATCACCTCTGCGATTTTTATTTTTTGTTAAATTTTTTTAAAAAGACCGAATTTTTTTTTTAAATTTTGTTATAAAAATACAAAATGTGTCATTTTTGTCCATCATTGATGTACGCTGATGAGTGATGGGCACTGATGGGTTACACTGATTGGCAGCACTTGTGGGCATTGCAAGGTGGGGCCGATGTCCCTTTAAGATAAGCCGGTGAGCGCCTTTTTTTTTTTCTCCTCCGCTGTCAGCGTGAGGAGAAAAAAAAAAAAAAAAAAAACGAACACCAAGCTTTAGTTTTTATCATGTGATCAGCTGTCAGCCATGGTGGGACCCGCCCCTTACTCGGATCGCTGATCACCCGAGTCTCAGTGACTCGGTGATCACAGCACGCACGGGGAAGGACGTCATGACGGCCTCCCGGGAATTGAGAGATCCGCGCTGTGGCCGTCGTTCGGCCATAGCACGGATGGCAAGTGGTTAAATCACAATTAGTGTCTGTGTATAAATAGTCAATGAGTTTGTTAGCTCTCACATGGATGCACTAAGCAGGCTAGACACTGAGCCATGAGGAGGTAGAAAAAAACAAACAGTCAAAAGACCTGCGCAACAAGGTAATAAAACTTTACAAAAATGGAAAAGGAGATAAAAAGATATCCAAAGCCTTGAATATGCCAGTCAGTAGTGTTCAATTTGGGGATCTCTTGATACCAAGCCAAGGTCAGTTAGATCAAGAAAGATTTTAGCCACAACTGCCACAGGAACGGTTCAGGATACAAAGAAATACCCACAGGTAACCTCAGAAGAAATACAGGCTGCTCTGGGAAAATATGGTGTGGTTATTTTTAAGCACAATATGATGAGACTTGAACAAAAAAGAGCTGCATGGTTAAGTTGGCAGAAAGAAGCCTTTACTGTACAAGTTCCACAAAAAAGCCTGGTACAATATGCCCAACACCACCTTGACATGCCTCATTGGCTTTTTTGTGGCATTGGCACAGTAAAGGCTTCCCTTCTGGCAGCTCAACCATGCAGCTCTTTTTTGTTCAAGTATCATTGAGTTAAGCTTAAAAACAAGCACACCATCTTTTTGGAGAGAAGCCTGTAATTTCCCTGCGGTTACCTGTGGGGGTTTTCTTTGTATCCTTAACAATTCTTTCACCAGTTGTGGCTGCAATCTTTCTTCGTCTACCTGACCATGGCATCAAAATTTTCCACTTCTTAATAAGTGATTAAACAGTACTGACTGGCATATTTAAGGCTTTGGATATCTTTTTATATCCTTTTCAATCTTTGTTACGCAGGTCTTTTGACTGTTCTTTTCTACCTCCTCATGGCTCAGTGTCTAGCCTGCTTAGTGCATCCATGTGAGAGCTAACAAACTCATTGGAGGAGATTTAAAAAGCCACAAATGTGGGAAATTAGCATTTAAATTACCATTTTAACCCATGTGTGCCATCTTCTGTGTCTGTACCAAGGCCAAACATTCCAGGGTATGTAAACTTTTTATCAGGGCCATTTGGGTGATTTCTGTTATGATTTTAAAAGGATCATAAAAACTGTGCGATAATAAAATGCCTTCATGTGATTGCTATCCTTAAAGAAACAAAATGTGATTATTTTAAAGAGGGTGATTCTTTTCTATACACACTGTATAGATATGGAAACCATTGCGATATCGACAATAGGTTTTAATACAATTTATTACATTCTCACCTGTCTCTGTTGTAGTTGCTGCTGTTGCTCCATCTGCAATTTTTCTGTCTCAAACACTACAGGCAATACCAGAATCATGAACGAGGTGGTTCCTATCCACAGTGCTGACCGGGAAAAACTAAAAGTATACAAAAAAAAAAAAGTATTAGTTTAACAATTTGAGGACAAATGTGTTGTTACAACTTATTCCTGGCCAGCCTTTTTTTTTTTTTTTTGTGCGGTGATAGTCTGACTGATAATTACTCATGCATCTGTTAGAGTTGCACTGATATCACTTTAAGACTGCGTATGTCATTTGACAGTAACACTAATATGCACACTGATAAGGCGTAGACTGAGTCAGTAGTTTTGTGGCAGGGGGACCGGAGGATGACGATGACCCGGGGGAGGAGGGAGGGAGGAGGAAGGAAGAGAGGGAGAGAGGAAGGAAGGAAGGAAGAGAGGAAGGAAGGAAGGAAGAGAGGGAGAGAGGAAGGAAGGAAGGAAGAGAGGGAGAGAGGAAGGAAGGAAGGAAGGAAGAGGGAGGGAGAGAGGAAGGAAGGAAGGAAGGAAGAGAGGAAGAGAGGAAGGAAGGAAGGAAGGAAGGAAGGAAGGAAGGAAGGAAGGAAGGAAGGAGGAAGAGGAAGAGGAAAGAGGAAGAGGAAGGAAGGAAGGGAAGGAAGGAAGGAAGAGAGGGGAGGAAGGAAGAGAGGGGAGGAAGGAAGAGAGGGGAGGAAGGAAGAGAGGGGAGGAAGGAAGAGAGGGAGGAAGGAAGAGAGGGGAGGAAGAGAAGGAAGGAAGGAAGGAAGGAAGGAAGGAAGGAAGGAAGGAAGGAAGGAAGGAAGAAGAAGAAGAAGAAGAAGAGAAGAAGAAGAAGAAGAAGAAGAAGAAGAAGAAGAAGAAGAAAGAAGAAGAAGAAGAAGAAGAAAGAAGAAGAAGAAGAAGAAGAAGAAGGAAGGAAGGAAGGAAGGAAGGAAGGAAGGAAGGAAGGAAGGAAGGAAGGAAGGAAGGAAGGAAGAGGAGGGAGGAAGAGGAGGGAGGAAGAGGAGGGAGGAAGATGAGGGAGGAAGAGGAGGGAGGAATAGTAGGGATGGAGAAAGAAAGAAAGAAAGAAAGAAAGAAATAAAGAAAGAAAGAAAGAAAGGAAGTAAGGAAGGAAGGAAGGAAGGAAGGAAGGAAGGAAGGAAGGAAGGAAGGAAGGAAGGAGGATCTGGCGGGGGACCAGATGAGGGAAGGGGGAGCGGAGGACGACACTGTTTTTTCACTATAAAAAGAATAGCATTTGTATGTTACCAATACATACATCCCGTGGTTAGCGACGATATGCGCGGGTAGGAGCCAGGTGACATCACGGACAAATAAGAAGAATAGCAGCAAGTTTGATCTGCTACATGCTGGATTTATTGTTGCTCATCTGAATGCAATGAACAAGTGATAGCTATGCGAGTGCAATATTTTACCTTTAATAAAATTGGTTGTCTTTTAACATACTACACTATGGTGGTCTATTTGTGGTTTTGAGCCCTTATCTACAGAACTTATTCACAAGCGGGTATGACTGTTGGAAAAAGAAGATCAAAGACCATCCATAGACATCAGATCACCCCCAATATTGGGGAACAAGCGTTATTAGACCTATTCTAGACTGTAAGCTCTAACAAGCAGGGCCCCGTTTCCTCCTGTATTGAATTGTATTGTAACAGAGTAATGTCTGTCTCATGTTGTACAGCGCTGCATAAACTGTTGGCACTATACAAATCCTGTCTAATCATCATCATCATATAGGTCTATGAATCAGGTACGGATACATCCTAAACTCACTGTGTGGTGGAGCACTGAAAAAGACAATTTTTATTTGCAGCACTGGGGACATAAGTTTATCTGCATGCATATAACCTTGAAGGATAAGGATAGCGCTATTGTAGGAATTTGCATGAGTGAATTGTCAATTGACAGAACATTGGAAGGATTCCAATCTATGTTTGTGTTGACAGTCATCATCTGGATCTTTATTCACATTCCTTTAAGAGGTTATCTGATCACTTTTAAAGCGGAACTAAACCCATCGATTTAACAGTCTAAAAAAAAAAAAAAGCATGCCGTGAATGCTAACTGCACATTGGCTGTGCTCTCAACCAAACAGTCAAACCATCCAATGGCTGGTGTCATAACGAATCACATGTGCAGCACTGTGGCAGTTGAAGATTAAACAGAGGCAAAGATGGCAGCTTCCTTGGCTGAAAACGATAGGGGGGTTTACTTCCACTTTAAGTCTGTTATATTTTTTTTTTTTTGTTGATGCACAGTTCAAATTTCTTTATTGCACATACATATTTATTCATACAGCAGAACGTCACGTTTTTCGTTGTTATGTGAGGAACGCGCATTTTCTGTGATTGCAGCAGCTGTTGGATTCATTAGTTTATGAAACACAGGTTGTTTGGCAGCGCACTGGTTTTTCCTATTTAAGGCTTCCTCTGAATGGATGCCTCTCCATTTTGACAAGCTTGGCCCAAATAATATATTTAAAGTCATTTTTCAGAGAAAATGAATAACACAAAAACTTTTCTTCTTTCACTCATGGTTAGTGTTTGGCTGAAGCCATTTATTATACGTTTACATACCGTGATGATTTTGGCCTAACATGCACACAGGTTGACACAAAGGGGTTTTAATGGCTATTAAAAGGTAACCATCCTCACGTGTGATCTGTTTGCTTGTAATTAGTGTGTGTGTGTGTGTGTGTGTGTGTGTGTGTGTGTGTGTGTGTGTGTGTGTGTGTGTGTGTGTGTGTGTGTGTGTGTGTGTGTGTGTGTGTGTGTGTGTGTGTGTGTGTGTGTGTGTGTGTGTGTATAAAAGGTCAATACGTTTTTGGACTCCCGACAGACCCTTGCATCTTTCATCCAATGCTGTACTGAAGTTTCTGGATTCCACAAATAACTTCAGGTGAAATACAGGACTCTCTGAAAACATGTGGTGTGGCTGTTTCAGATGCACAATAAGGAGGCACTTGAAAAAAAGATGGGCTGCATGGTCGAGTAGCCAGAAGAAAGCCATTACTACGCAAATGCCACAAAGTATCCCGCTAACAATAGACCAAACAGCACAGAGACAAGCCTCAAACCTTCTGGCACAAAGTCATTTGGAGTGATGAGATCAAAATTGAGCTTTTTGGCCACAACCAAACACGCTACATTTGGAGAGGAGTCAACAAGGCCTATGGTGATAGGTACATCATTCCTACTGTGAATCATGGAGGTGGATCGATGATGTTTTGGGGATGTGTGAGCTACAAAAAGGCACAGGAAATTTGGTCAAAATGCAGTATGTTATCAAAAAATACTGGAGGAACATTTGCATTCATCAGCCAGGAAGCTGCGCATGGGGCGTACTTGGACATTCCAACATGACAATAAACCAAAAAACACAATGCCAAGTAGACCTGTCATTGGCTACAGCAGAATAAAGTGAAGGTTCTGGAGTGGCCATCTCAGTCTCCTGACCGCAATATCATTAAACCATTCTGGGGAGATCTCAAACATGCAGTTGATGCAAGACAGTCCAAGAATTTACAGGCACTGGAGGCTTTTAGCCAAGAACAGTAGATAAAGAGCCTCAACCACAAATACCACAAAAGACTTTAAAGCTGTCATTAAATGTTAAAGAGGGTACACAGTATAAAGAACTGGGGTATGTAAACTTTTGATCAGGGTCATTTGGGTAGTTTCTGTTGTGATTTAAAAAAAAACAAAAAAACAGTTGATTCATAATAAAAATGGCTTCTGCCAAACATTAACAATGAGTGAAAGAAAAGTTTTTGTTATTCATATTCTCAGAAAAATGGGCAAGAAATCAAATTCTGCCAGGGTATGTAAACTTATAAGCACAACTGTATGTATGATAGATAGATAGATAGATATATATATATATATATATATATATATTATTTTTTTTTTTTTTATGCAATCAGTGTAGGTACATGGATTTGACCTAATTTGACCTCTTGCAGTCCATGTACAGCAGGGATGGAGTGTAAGAGAAATAAGCAAGCAAGCAACCGATCTGTTCACTTACAAAAACATATAGATAGGAGGAAAAAACAGAATGACAGCAAAGTGATCTCATTACTGTGCTTCACTTTCCAGTCACAGGTTTGGGTGGGTCCATGACAGCCTGGGCTCAGAGTAATAATGCTGGCCATCAAACCAAGGACATCAAGTAGTAAAAAAATAAAAAAATAAAACAAAAAAGTATGCTGGGGACAGCTTTGGTTTTGATGTGAATATTGCAGCCAAAACGTTTCCTTTAATTGGCTAATATTTATACCTACAGGTAATATAAAACATATATAATAAGGTTTACCTGTAGATACAGTAAATATCCTAAACTGTGAATTTTTACTTTAGTAACAGCCAGTGACATTACTGGCACAAACACACTCAATTGACAGCATGTGCTATGCCGCGCCAGTGACTTCCAAGCGCATGGGTAGGAGTGACGCCATCGTGACTTGCCCATCCAAATGGCTGGAGCCTGCGAACCTGGAAGGAAGAACGGGTCAAGATGGAAGCCTTGTCAGTGTTGACATTCTGCAGGGGCCTTTTTTTTTTGCCGCTTACTACTGCTTTAAAGCTAAACTTCAGGCACACAGGAACAACTTATATTTATTTATTTGGGAACTAGTGTACCAGAAAAAGGATGTGCATTTCTGTTCATCAAGCCCTTAAATGTACACAGCCCTACCTCATAGCAAAACCAGCCTGGTGTCAGCACACTTAAAGTGGTGTTGCCACCAAAAAATACCCTCGTAGTCTGCCACCTTCAGTGCCCGGGCACTGACATCACTTCCCCTCGGCGCCGCACAGTCATCTGGGACCTGTCACGTGTCCCAGATGACTGAGCGCTGTATCACGCGGAGGGGGGAACGAGGAGGGGCTTCGTTCCCCCGCATCGCTGGACCCTGGGACAGGTAAGTGTCTGATTATTAAAAGTCAGCAGCTGCAGTATTTGTAGCTGCTGACTTTAAAAAAATAAAATAAAATTTTAGTGGGCACTCCTCTTTAAGCAGGACATCTGATTTACCCCAAGGTAATGCCCTTGAATCTCCCACTTTTTTGTGCTGCTCTAAAAGGTGAGACAAGAGGCTGAAATAATAAAAATTCAGTATTTGTGCCAATTACTTTTAATATCTGCCTAGAGTTCAATATTTTAATATAGCATTTAAGCACCCTAATGACAAAAGCCTGTCTGTCTAGGTGTAACAATAGTGATCAGACTTGAAAATCTACAAGTGAAAAGGTTGGACAAGGCAACATTGCCCAGGATCATGGAGGAACCTAATTATATAGGAGGGTCCCCTGAAGAACTGTACTGGGCAGATTGGGTAAAGTTTGCTATTGGCCATTAGAAACGCATAAGCTGATTTTAAAGGGGCATCCATTCTGTATTCCATTTTCTTTTTCTATATTCACCTTAAAAAAAAAATAAAAAAAAATAAAGGAAGAAGTAGTATACTGGATGTTATAAGGCCATATATCATCTTTAACTGTTTTGGTGTGCCATCAAAACCTTTCACCAAAATTAAAGTAGAACTAGGTTTTACATGCTAATCCCTCCAATAAAACAAATTATTCTTCTAGGTAGTGTGGACCACCTAGAGCAGGGATCCTCAAACTATGGCCCTCCAGCTGCTGCAGAACTACACATCCCATGAGGCATTGTAAAACTCTGACATTCACAGACATGGCTAGGCATGATGGGAATTGTAGTTCCTGAACAACTGGAGGGCCGTAGTTTGAAGACCCCTAACCTAGAGCCAATGCAGCCTACACTGTGTTCTAATTTAATCCAAAACAGAGGGCTTGGTACGTGAGAGAAATGTTAATAAATAAAAAGGAGGCTAGTGTGGACTGCCATAATTGTCTATAGCAGGGCTCGACAAACCCCAGGCGCCAGGTCGCCATGGCGACCAGAAACCGCGCCCTGGCGCCTGGGCTACCACCAGCCCACTCGCTGCAGCTCCCGACACCCCAGACATGCAGTGCTGGGCAGCCGATCCTTCGCTCTCCCCCTGGCTGGTCTCCATGGTTTCTCGGGAGGCGGGCAGTAGCCCGATGTCAGACTTTGAGTGACATGGGAGGGGGCCGGCCTCCTCTCCTCACACGGCCGCTGTCCACTCCTCCTCCAATGCCGGAGCATGGTCCGCACTCCGCAGCATGAATGGCTTCTCGCTGTGGGAGCTGTGTTGGCTCTCATCTGCTGCCCGCACCACATCGCCGCCAAGCTGGGCTTCCCCAGAGCCCACCTACACGGGATTGCGGGACGAGTCGGCGGATGGAGGTCAGGCTTCGGCAGAGGGTGACCCGGAAGCCTGTGTAGCCTCCACCTGACAGAGAGGACAGACTAGACTCGGAGCGGGAGGTTTTCTGGTGGAGGGTGGTGCAGGGGAGCTGCCAGGGCTGTGTGCAGGGCAGCCATGGGGGGGGGGGGGGGGGGGTCTGTGCTGTGACGGCACTCCTTGCAAAATTTATTGTGTGCTGTGAGGTGGAGTAGGGGAGATGAGGCCACTAGATATGTGATAGAAGAGTCCCTGGGAAGACACATGTAGGCAGGAAGTGGCTGCAAAAAGGCAACAGAAGATCAGCAGCACTGGGATACTTTCATCCTTTTTTGTATTTTATTCAAAGTGTCTAAGGCTTCATTTAGATGAGCAGTAGAGAAATATTTTGGCCAGCCTTAAGCTGCATTAGGCAGCAGATGAGGGTGTTTTTACATGCTACAGTCATGAAGCTTTAGGCACAATAAGGAGTTTCCCCCTATAACAGGTTTTTAGTGTCAGGCTGGGTTCACACTATTGCAAATAGGATGTGGGTTTCTCCGCATCCAATTTGCATGTTAGAAGATTGTGACAGGCTCTCTATGGAGCCGATTCACAGGGCTCCGGTACAGATTTGAAGCGAATTGCAGAAGGGTCCTGTGCGTCTTCTGGTCCGTTCCAGGTCCAAAACAACCAAAAATTCGGACTGAAATCGGATCTGAAACGGTAAATGGGGATGCACCGGACCCCTGCTGTGAGCCACTTGTGCTGCAGTGTAAACCCAGCCTTACTCTTTCTGGCCAGCCCAGAACCCTGATGTAACAGCGTTACATTGGCGTTATTGACTGGGTGCTCCGTTGCGGGTTAGGGGGCGAAAATTACTGGCCGTACCCCGGACGCTGACAATCCATACTACGCTAAAAAAAATGGCTCCTAACTTTTTTAACTGGCTCCTAGATTCAAAGCAAATTTGTCAAGCCCTGGTCTATAGTACCAGCATAAAAAGTCCCAGCAGTAATTTTTACTCCCGTTATGTTTTTCTTTTATTTATATCTGATAATCTTTTAGAAGAAATCCATTTCTAAATTAAACAATGTCCAGAAAAAAACATAAAAATTAGTCTAACACAGATTCTGGAAGCAGACTTCAAACATGTAGTATTTACTGTCTTCTTTGTGAACCACCTAGATTTACCATGTTATAACATTGGTTACCCACCTATATAGCTTCTTGGCTGCACAAATGGAGATGTCAAGGGTTGCACCAGAAGCAGTACGCAGACGGTCAGGAAACATTTCCGTCAGCCCCCAAAGTCTTTCTGATAAAGTCTCATCCAGCTAGAAAAATACAAACAAACAAATA
Source organism: Lithobates sylvaticus (assembly GCA_028564925.1). Taxonomy (NCBI): domain Eukaryota; kingdom Metazoa; phylum Chordata; class Amphibia; order Anura; family Ranidae; genus Lithobates; species Lithobates sylvaticus. The sequence continues at coordinate 76,177,740 of CM053032.1, forward strand.
CCGACAATGAGATTAAAATTCTCTAAAGTGACTCCACTGACCACCAAGACTGTTTGGGGAACGATTGTACTCATCCCTACAAGGTGACAGAGCTCTTGGCATTAGCAGCATCAGCTGGTGTGCATTGCTAATATGCAAGTAGACTTTCAAGGAGTCACTATTTGCAAACTCTGTGGGGACTAGTAGAGATCTTTGTTCATACCTGCAAAAGACAGACACCATTTTTGGATGATACTCACTCTCAGCATTTAGTTCATACTGAAATTTGCACTTCAAAATTATTTATGTTTGAACCTTCTGCTTTTAATAAAATAAAACCTGGGGATCCTGCCATGAGGGTCCTTGTTCAGGAACTTCCAATTATAGTGCGATGATACGGTTTCTCAACTGTTCCAGTGTTGTCATCCTGTCACAGTGGCTTCAGATAATGACTACAAGTGGTCTTTTCAACACATATTATGCACACTGTTGTCACATCACAAAACCCACCATGAGAAATACTATGCAGGGTAAAAGTAGCCAGGAAGTGGCTGCAAAAGAGCTACAGAAGCTCAGCAGCACTAAGGAACAACAGAATATGAAAAAAGGTGAAACAATAAAAAAAAAAAAAGCAGAAATTGGTTACAATATGCAGGGCTTTAGTACACTAAATGCCATTCAGTCAGGGTTTACATCTACCTGGAAGCATTCAAAATAATAAATGGTCTATGGTGTGCGTAACAAAACAGGTTCAACTTCAAAAATGCATTGGAATAGTAAAGAAAAAACTAGGGTTGCACCCTAATTTTGTGTTGCACGATACTTTAATTTAAGTTTCTAATGTAATTATTTTATACAACTTTTTTGGGGGGGGGGGGGGGGGTAGTGGACAGCGTCAGTGTTTTTTTAAACAGACCCCTGATATCTCCCTTTTGAGACAGGGGAAGATTGAGGACACAGATTCCCCAGTCCCTTTCTCTGCAGCCTTACCTGTAATGAAGACGAATGTACAAAGACAGAGGCGTCCATTCATAAAGTGAAGCATTGTTTACACAGTTTACGATGCTCAGTTATGAATGGACAGTCAACGACCACTGACTGTTCATTCAGACAGAAGCCGCTGATCAGTATTTTTTCCTTGCGCTGTCAGCGTGAGGGGAAAAAAAAAGCCGATTACCGAGCTTCTGTTTACATCACGTGATCAGCTGTCATTGGCCGACAGCTGATCACGTGGTAAGGGGCTGGGATTGACCCCTTACTCGGATCTGTGATCAGCCGAGTCTCAGACTCGGTGATCACAGAGCAGGTCATGCAAACTGTGCTTGCTCGGGAGGACGTCCATGGACGCCCTCCCTGCAATTAAGGCCCGCGCTGCAGCCGTCTTTCGGCTATAACGCGGGCGGCAAGTAGTTGAAAATGGTCCTTTTTAAATCCGGGAACATGGTCTGTTGGTCTGTTTACCATTATCATTGAAAATGGAAGTAAAAGAAAGTCCCAAATTTTGGGTTGTCCCCAGAAATGTAACAGAGGGTAAATCTTCCAATGGGGACACTGGTTCTGGTGGGATTTCCTTAATTTGTAGAGATTTCCTCTCACTTCCTGTTTGGCTATGGGACAGGAAGTGATGTTAAATTCCACCCCCCCCCCCAATGGGACACAGATGTAAAAAAAAAAAAAAAAAAAAACTGAAAGGGGTTGTCACCCTCCCTTGCTCTATCCAAAATATAAAAACAAAAAAAAGTTTTGCCTATAGTTCTGCTTTAACCACTTCAGCCCCGGACCAATTGGCAGCCAAAGGACCAGGCCCCTTTTTGCGATTCGGCACTGCGTCACTTTAACTGACAATTGCGCGGTCGTGCGACGTGGCTCCCAAACAAAATTGGCGTACTTTTTTTCCCACAAATAGAGCTTTCTTTTGGTGGTATTTGATCGCCCCTGCAGTTTTTATTTTTTGCGCTATAAACAAAAATAGAGCGACAATTTTGAAAAAAATGCAATATTTTTTACTTTTTGCTATAATAACTATCCCCAAAAAATATATAAAAAAACATTTTTTTTCCTCAGTTTAGGCCGATACGTATTCTTCTACATATTTTTGGTAAAAAAAAAAATAAAAAAAAAATCGCAATTAGCGATTATTGATTAGTTTGCGCAAAAGTTATAGCGTTTACAAAATAGGAGATAGTTTTATAGCATTTTTATTAATATTTTTTTTTTACTAGTAATTGCGGCGGACACATCGGACATTTTTGACACATTTTTGGGACATTTGTCATTTATGCAGAAATCAGTGCTATTTAAATAGCACTGATTCCTATGTAAATGACAGTGGCAGTGAAGGAGTTAACCACTAGGGGGCGGGGAGGAGTCAGTGTGACGTGTTGTGTTTTTGTTTACAGTAGGGGGGCGTGGCTGTACGTCTGACGTCATTGATCGGCTTTCCCGATGACAGGGAACAGCCGATCAATGACAGGCAGTGTAGGAAGCGCGGGGAGAGGTTTGTTTACACAAACCTCTCCCCGTTCTTCAGCTCCGTAACCCGATCGCGGGATACCAGCGGCGATCGGGTCCGCTGGTCCCACGGCCGTGGTCACAGAGCTCGCGAGCGCGCCGCGCGCGACCCACGGGCAGGCAATTTAAAGGGGACGTACCCGTACGTGCTTTTGCCTGCCCGTGCCATTCTGTAGACGTATATCTACATGAGGCGGCCGGGAAGCGGTTAATTGAACAAGCTGAAGTTGGAAGCCGATTGGTTACTATTAGGAAAAAAAAAAAGGAATGCACCGCATGGAAATTTTGGCCCGAAACTGAACATGCAGGATGCACTTTGCTGAAAATGATAGTTATATTCCACTTTTAATGAATATCACCAATTTCAATTAATATGCATTTATTGTTGGCCATTATTGGCACCTTTAGTGCAAGAAAAGCTCAAGAAAAATGCAGTCTGCCATCTCAGACCATCTCTTGTATTATGTCTGCAATCTCTTACCTAAACTTAAACACTGCTAATAGCATTAGCAACATTTCCATTTGGTGCACCTCTAGCAGACACGGTGCAGGAAATGGTCAGAGACTGCAGACACGGTGCAGGAAATGGTCAGAGACTGCAGACACGGTGCAGGAAATGGTCAGAGACTGCAGACACGGTGCAGGAAATGGTCAGAGACTGCAGACACGGTGCAGGAAATGGTCAGAGACTGCAGACACGGTGCAGGAAATGGTCAGAGACTGCAGACACGGTGCAGGAAATGGTCAGAGACTGCAGACACGGTGCAGGAAATGGTCAGAGACTGCAGACACGGTGCAGGAAATGGTCAGAGACTGCAGACACGGTGCAGGAAATGGTCAGAGACTGCAGACACGGTGCAGGAAATGGTCAGAGACTGCAGACACGGTGCAGGAAATGGTCAGAGACTGCAGACACGGTGCAGGAAATGGTCAGAGACTGCAGACACGGTGCAGGAAATGGTCAGAGACTGCAGACACGGTGCAGGAAATGGTCAGAGACTGCAGACACGGTGCAGGAAATGGTCAGAGACTGCAGACACGGTGCAGGAAATGGTCAGAGACTGCAGACACGATACAAGAGATCAACGCAGCCTCATCAGGGCCCATATGATGCAGCCCCGCCAGTGCCCATCAGGTGCAGCCCACCAGTGCCCAGTAGCGCAATCTCACGCTGTGTCACAGAGCTGGATCTGAAATGCTGTGCAGCCTCTGTAAAGATGTCACAATGCACAGTGATTCCCAGCATTGGATCAGTTTGCTGTTTATCACAACAGGTGGTCTAGGAAGAGGGACATAGTTACAGCGGCAGCATGGCGATTTAGATCCAGCTCTGTAACAAAACATGAGATTGCGCTACCAGGCACTGGTGAGGCTGCATCTCATGAGGACAGGAGGAGAGGAAGATTCTGTGCGCACCAGTTTAGTAAATCTTCCCCAAAGTGTCTGGTAAACAAGCAGTGGAAGACAGCAGCAGACAAACAACACTGCAGCTTCCATGTATTAGAACACACAATTGTTCTTCCACTGAATGAGTGTAAATACAGTAATCAAACATTCTTAGGCAGGCCATACATTATGCAATGTTCTTTCCTTCAACCACAGGCTGAAGGAACTACTGTATGTATTGTACATTGAACTACTGTACTCTGATGTTGGGAGGTTTCCCAGCCTCCAAAATACAATGATCACTGCTTGCAGGCAGCTACAGCTGCCGGCAGTGATCAAACAAAAAAAAACGGACAGGCTGGTTGCACTGAAGGCGATTGATGGATCAAGTTCAGTACAACCAGCCTGCCCATACATGGATCAGTAGAAGCTGGCTGAATTTTTATCAGTCTATGGCCAGCTTTATAAGTGACATACAGCTCTGAACTGTTTGTAGTGATGCACCGAAATTTTATCCGCCGAGCCGAAAATAGGGTTTTGTGTGTTGAGCAAAAAAAAAAAAAAAAGAGCTGAAAACGCCCACGATTTTACCTTGCTTATGGTGTGTTCTTCATAGGTCACGTTTTTTTTAATGCGTTCTTCCTACGTCTTTAATGCTTTTCAATTGTGTGGTTTGCGAAATATGCTCCAAAAATGCAGCAAGCAGGATTTTTAACACTGCGTGAAAAGGTGCCGATAAAGGCCAACAATAAATTCATATTAATTAAAATTCATGATATGAATTAAAAAGTTGAATACGATTATTTTTAAAATATATATTATGCATCCTGAATTTTCGGTACTGGAATTTTCATTTCGGTGCATGATTTATTTTCAGTTTTAAGGAGATTTCTGTCCTGGAAACAATTTATAACAGACAGGAAGCGAATCTCTATTCTAAAGCTGCACAATTAATCGTCAAGGATATTGATTGCGATTTTCCCCCCTTCGTGATCTTAAAGCATTTTCCTGATTCTATGCAGAGTTCTCTGCTCAGCCAACAGCTGTCAAAAGAAAAAAAAAAAAAACAGGCAGTCTGCCAAGTTTCACAACATTTCTCAGTCTGAGCTAAAAACATTGTAACATTTTGTTCTTTAGATCAAAGGAAATATCTTTGGTCTGTAAATGAAGGAAGTTTAACCACTTAAAGATTAAACCTTTGACACTTGTTGGTTTCAAGTTAAAATAATTTTTTTTTTTTTATAGAAAATTATTTAGAACCCACAAACATTATGCATTTTTTTTTAAAGCAGAGACCCTAGAGAATAAAATGGTGGTTGTTGCAATATTTTATGTCACACTGTATTTGCGCAGCAGTCTTTCAAATGCAACTTTTTTTGAAAAATGAATTAAAAATAAAAAATAAAAACAGTAAAGTTAGCCCAATTTTTTTTTTGGATAATATGAAAGATGATGTTACGCTGCAAGAAACATGATCTTTATTCTAAGCAAAAATATTGTAATTCTCATTTTGGCCAGAATCGTGCAGCTCTAAATCTAAAAAAAAAAAAATTTGTTAGAATAAAGGGTAAGTTTACCTTTAGAGAAAATCTGTAAGGTGAACTTACATTGGATTCCCTTGGTCCCGCTGAGACACACCGGGTCGCTGCTTCACTGGTCTGGGAAGTGTGAAATCCCAGCAGCTTAATTTCCTAAACATACCTTGTAAAAGGTACGTATAGGAGGAATCCTAATTGGTTGGTGCCATCACATGGATAGCACTGACCAATCAGGACCCTCCTAGCCCATCCTGTCAGCACTGGAGAAGAGGAGAGAAAGCCACAGGGACTTCAAATCCCTGGACTGGTAATGAGCGACCTGATGTGTCAGCGGATAATCACGGGACTCCAGGTCAGCAGGACCAGGGGGGATGGGGAGGGGGTCCAGTGTAAGTTCACCTTATAGATTTTTTTGTAAAGATGAACTTACACTTTAACCACTTCAGGACCGCCTCCTGCACATTGACGTCAGCAGAATGGCATGGCTGGGCAAATCAACGTAAAGGTACATTGCCCTTTAAGAGGCCAGCGGCGCGCTACCGACCCGGTCCTGAGCTCCGTGACCGTGGCCGCGGGACCAGCGGACCCGATCGCCGCTGGTGTCCCGCGATCGGGTTACAGAGCTGAAGAACGGGGAGAGGTCTGTGTAAACAAACCTCTCCTCGTGCTTCCTACACTGCCTGTTACTGATCGGCTGTTCCCTGTCATCGGGAAAGCCGATCAGTGACGTCAGACATAAAGCCACGCCCCCCTACTGTAAAAAAAAAACAAAAAAAAAAAAAAAACACACGTCACACTTAGCCCCTCCCCGCCCACTAGTGGTTAACTCCTTCACTGCCAGTGTCATTTACTTAGGAATCAGTGCATTTAAATAGCACTGATTTCTATATAAATGACAATGGTCCCCAAAAATGTGTCAAAAATGTCCGATGTGTCCGCCATAATGTCGCAGTCACAATAAAAATCGCTGATCGCCGCCATTACTAATAAAAAAAAAATAATATTTATAAAAATGCTATAAAACTATCCCCTATTTTGTAAACGCTATAACTTTTGCGCAAACAAATCAATAATCGCTAATTGCGATTTTTTTTACCAAAAATATGTAGAAGAATACGTATTGGCCTAAACTGAGGAAAAAAATATATTTTTTATATATTTTTTGGGGCTATTACAGCAAAAAGTAAAAAATATAGATTTTTTTTCAAAATTGTCGCTCTATTTTTGTTTATAGCGCAAAAAATAAAAACCGCAGGGGCGATCAAATACCACCAAAAGAAAGCTCTATTTGTGCGGAGAAAAAGGACGCCAATTTAGTTTGTGAGCCACGTCGCACGACCGCGCAATTGTCAGTTAAATCGACGCACTGCCGAATCGCAAAAAGGGGCCTGGTCCTTTGGCTGCAAATTGGTCCGGGGCTTAAGTGGTTAAGGTATACAGTAATAACTTGGTTTACGAGTAACGCGGTATACAAGTGTTTTGAAAGACGAGCAACATTTTCTTTAAATTTTGTCTTGATATACGGACAGTAGTTTTACTGTAAAAACAAAAGAATTACACTCACAATGTTAAGGGGTCTGGTGTTCATTCATGTAGAGCCGCGGTGTATATGTACAGTAAAGCTGTCGGAGACACCCAGAGCTAATCCCAGGGGTGGGGCGGGTGTAATGTGTGTTCAGAGCACCCAGAAGTGATGTCAACAGTTCCTGAGTGTCTCCGAGTTCTTCAGGAAGCACTGGGAGCCACCATCACCCCTGAACCTCTGGCTACATATAGCGCTGTATACTGTACACCAGCGGCTTTACTGTACATATACACATCGACTTTACGTGAATGAGCTCCAGACTCCTTACAACGAAGTGTCATTTTAATTTTGTACATTTACTGTGATTCTTTTTTTCAACAGAGGTACAGTATTCCTATTACAGTACAGTATTAATATGAGTTTTTATATGAATAAATGGTTGTGGAACAAATTATCTGAGTTTCCATTAGTTCTTATGGGAAAATTTGCTTTGATATACAAGTGCTTTGGATTACAAGCATGCTTCTAGAACGAATTATACTCGCAATCCAAGGTTTTACTGTAGATACTTTAAAGAGGAACTTTGTTCCCCTTGCCTTTTTTTTTTTTTTTTACCTCTTGTCATGCAGTATTGTCCTTGATTCACATACTCACCTTCCGAACAGATTCCACATTGCCCTACTGCGATCCGCTGTTCAGGTGTCACAGCCCGGATCCTGCATCACCATTTTGGTCCACCTGTGTTATCGTGAATGGGCTCCCTCTTCAGGGTCCCGGTAACCGTCCTGCTCCGCTGTTTGTTCACCTCCTGGGATAGGTGATGTCGATATGCCAGGGTGCTGTGAGAGCAGGACAGGTCATTCTTGCTCAGGAACAAACTGCAGAAGGAGGAGATTGGGAGCCTGACCAGCATGACCAATCGAAAGTCCCCTTCAACGTTCAATGCTGGAGGACTGGCACTGGGCATAGAGAGCAGCACCCTCCAATGTACTGCAGCAGCCTGATCTCTGCCTACATGGCAAAACAGGTGCACTTTATTCAGCCAGGAGGGTAGACAGCCTTCCTCTGTCTTACATCTGCTGTGGAACAACAAGTCTCAGCACGTATACTTCTACAGTCCCACTGCAGCTATGGAGGATGGTGCAGGGTGTGATCAGTGTGCTCTATCTGCAATGTAAACTGAAAAACATCAATTCCACTACTAAACTGCTGAAACGAGAATCACCTCATCGTCATCATCATCTTCCTCATCCTCAATCTCCGGGTTCCTAGCCGCGCTGAGCGCGATTTCCAGGGGAGCTTCGGACAGTGACATGACTTCCCAACGTGCGGGCACACACAGGGGTCACCCACCAGGAACTACGTCACCGGAAGCGACAGGCAAAACACTATAGAGGCAGATTACATAGGGAGAGAGCGAGGGAGAGAGAGAGAGCAGCGCCCTCTACTGCTGCTGTGTGCGCAGAACAACTCCGTTGCATCTGTCAGAAATCAACATTTTTTGGGTTTGAAGTATGTGTACATTTTTCAGTTTGGTCCTCAATTCCAGCGCCTTTGCAGGGTTTCTCAATCAGATCATAGTTATAGTATATCAAAAGCGCCTTTTTTTTCATTTTGGAAAGCATATTAAGGGGTTAAGGGGCTGTAAACTTTATTTTTATTTTTTTTAAAATAACTGAAAATAATAAACAGGTTTATATGTACCTGCTCTGTACAATGGTTTTGCACAGAGTGGCCTGATCGTCCTCTTCTGAGGTCCCCCATTGGTGCTCTAGGCTCCTCCTCTTCTGCATGCACCACCATAAGAGTCTACATTCTATGGTGGGGCATGCGTGGCTGCTCTCCTGATTCCTGTTCTGTGTCTCCACATAGACACACACAGTGCAGCTCCGCCCCGCCCCGCCCCGCCCCCTGCTCACAGGATTTGATTCACAGCAGTGGGAGCCAATGGCTCCTGCTGCTGCCTCTCTATCCTGTGAGAAAGAAGAGAGAGCCGTTGCAGATGGGCACAGCACTGGATCGAGTGAGAACTCAGGTAAGTACAGTGTCTCACAAAAGTGAGTACACCCCTCACATTTTTGTAAATATTTTATTATATCTTTTCATGTGACATCACTGAAGAAATGACACTTTGCTACAATGTAAAGTAGTAATGTAACTGTAATACTGTAGTAATGTAACGTAGTGAGTGTACAGCTTGTATAACAGTGTAAATTTGCTGTCCCCTCAAAATAACTCAACACACAGCCATTATTGTCTAAACCGCTGGCAACAAAAGTAAGTACACCCCTAAGTGAAAATGTCCAAATTGGGCCCAATTAGTAATTATCCCTCCCCAGTGTCATGTGACTCGTTAGTGTTACAAGGTCTCAGGTGTTTATGGGGAGCAGGTGTGGTAAATTTGGTGTTATCGCTCTCACTCTCTCATACTGGTCACTGGAAGTTCAACATGGCACCTCATGGCAAAGAACTCTCTGAGGATCTGAAAAAAAGAATTGTTGCTCTACATAAAGATGGCCTAGGCTATAAGAAGATTGCCAAGACCCTGAAACTGAGCTGCGGCATGGTGGCCACGACCATACAGCAGTTTAAAAGGACAGGTTCCCCTCAGAACAGGCCTCGCCATGGCCGACCAAAGAAGTGTGCTCAGCGTCATATCCAGAGGTTGTCTTTGGGAAATAGACGCATGAGTGCTGCCAGCATTGCTGCAGAGGTTGAAGGGGTGGTCAGCCTGTCAGTGCTCAGACCATACGCCAGTCACTGCATCAAATTGGTCTGCATGGCTGTCGTCCCAGAAGGAAGCCTCTTCTAGAGATGATGCACAAGAAAGCCCGCAAACAGTTTGCTGAAGACAAGCAGAATAAGGACATGGATTACTGGAACCATGTCCTGTGGTCTGATGAGACCAAGATAAACATTTGGTTCAGATGGTGTCAAGCAGGTGAGGAGTACAAAGACAAGTGTGTCTTGCCTACAGTCAAGCATGGTGGTGGGAGTATCATGGTCTGGGGCTGTATGAGTGCTGCCGGCACTGGGGAGCTACAGTTCATTGAGGGAACCATGAATGCCAACATGTACTGTGAGATCCTGAAGCAGAGCATGATCCCCTCCCTTCGGAGACTGGGCCGCAGGGCAGTATTCCAACATGATAATGACCCCAAACACATTTCCAGGACAACTACTGCCTTGCTAAAGAAGCTGAGGGTAAAGGTGATGGACTGGCCAAGCATGTCTCCAGACTTAAACCCTCTTGAGCATCTGTGGGGCATCCTCAAACGGAAGGTGGAGGGGCGTGGCTTGGCAATGGCGCTGTGAGGACACACATTCGGGAGCTCCGTGCACCGATCGGGCCAGATACAGAATACAGCGCACAGACCGTCAGACCCGCATATGTCCGCAACGGACCGTAACCCGGGGACATCAGCCACACACAAAAGCGGGGATATTTTGGCGTATTTTCTCCGCAATACCGCCGCTCCGTCTCAGGCCGCGGGATCCAACATGGCGCCGCCGCGCACACACTCTGCAAGCATGGCGCCTGTAAAGAAAACCGGGAAGGTCGCCGACGGCAAGAGCAGACTCTCCTATCCCCTCCCCAGACATCCCGGGAGCAGAAGGATCACAGGAGGCATCGACGCTGAGCACACAGGGACACCCGCACCCTGAGGCATGGAGAGAGATAATGGCGCTTCTCCCCACAAAGCAGGACATTGCAGAATCAACGGCAACCATTGTGAGTACCCTCTCTAAAGAGATTAATGAGCTTAATCAACGCATTGACAGGGTTGACTCACGAGTGACTGTAGTGGAGTCCACATCTAATGCCATAGAAGCTAGAGTGCTAGCACTGGAGGAAACCCAAATGGACTACAAACGTCGCCTGATAATGCTGCAGCTATCAGTGGACGATGGAGAAAATCGCAGCCGCAGGAACAATATCAGGCTGCGTGGCCTCCCTGAAGCTACCTCAGGTGGGAACCTCAGGACCACCGTAACTGCCATTTTTAATAGGTTGCTGGATAAACCTCTGACGGATGCACTAGAACTGGACCGAGTGCATAGAGTGCAAGGTATCAGAGGTGGTGACGCATCTGCCCCCAGAGACGTTTTGGCCAGGGTCCACTTCTACTCTATCAAGGAGGAAATCATGCGGCAAGCATGGACCAAAGGCCCTATAGATTTTGATGGAGCCACTGTCCAGGTGTTTCCGGACCTTTCACGACTCACACTGAGAATGCGGGGTATGTTGCGTCCCCTATTAGAAGCTGTAAGATCTGTCGGTGCCACATATCGATGGGGACATCCCTTCCATCTCATAGTCCTCAAGGGAAACAATTCCTTCACCTTAAGATGGCTGGACCAGCTCCCGGAACTGTTTGCATTTCTAGAGACACAGGAGACCCCTATTCCAGACTGGCTGGATTTTCCAACAGCGACGGACAGTGCAAGGCATCCTTTTCCGAGACCTCAACGGGTGGGACGGCGCCGTCCACGTTCCAGACCAAGACAAGAATCCCGAGATGACTTCATCTCCCCTGAACCCTGATTCATTTGCATGGCGGTTTATTACCTAAGAGAAGTTGACTTTATACTAGAGTTTTACAGGTCTGGGGTAAGACCAAACTAGTTGAAAATGTAATTGTTCGAAATAGAGGTTATTACAATATCTAATCTTATGGTGTAACATGCACTAGGTGTGTTTTACTTGCAAACTGTGTTTTACTTGCAAACTGCCTTTCGGCCTTCTAGCTAGACAGACTCTCCTCACCGAGCCCAGGAGCCAGTTAGTGCAGATAGGTTATGCCCACCGCCGCAACCAGCTATGTTCTCCATTTGTCAGGTTCGCCACAATTGGCCTTGTTGTACAGGTGGCGTACAGGACATCTGGTCTCCATACAAGGGCAAGGGAATGTCATACCAGCTCACGGTGGGACACAGGCTGAGACACCATCAGTTTGGGTCTCACCTTGGCACATTAGAAGAGGAAGGTCAGTAGGCAGGGAGAAATGACGCACTGCATGCCTGACCTCACAGCGGGTCTACACCAGTTGAAGGGCGCGCGGGACCCCCTCAGAACTGTTATGGTTTTTGACTTAGGTCACAGTTTAATGTTTTGTGTGAGTTAGACGAACACACTGGCCCAATCGCACGTCTCCTATAGTTCGAATTGTGCCAGTCTTCCACGTTCCGCATATAGGTTGCGCTAGTGTGTGCAAGCTGCAATTAGCAGTGTAGGGCACCCTTGTAGTTGCTCTTGCAACCACTTAACTTTGGTGCCAACTTTCTTCTCACCTGCTTTTCTTTTTCGTCTCTTCTTGTATCCTCTCCTCTCTTGCCTGTCCACCCCTTCCTTTTGACCCCCCCTCCTTTTTTTTTTGTCCTCCCTGCCATCATGCCACCTGCCACAAACACCACAATAGGCTCCACGCCCCAGGGAATCAAGTTTACATCCCTGAACACTCGGGGCTTGTCCTCACCAGAGAAGCGCGCTAGACTCCTCTCAGACCTCAAAAAATCACATACCCAAATAGCATTTTTACAGGAAACGTACTTTAAGCAACAGGCAGTACCGAGGCTCAGCAACAAGCATTTCCCCATAGTGTACCACGCACCCTCTCCCATTTCCAAATCCAAAGGGGTCAGTATACTGATCGCAAAGTCGATCCCGTGGACCCTGCTAGAGATGAGGGCTGATCCACAGGGCCGATATATACTTGTCAAAGGGAAAATTAGAAGTACCACAGTGACCCTAATGAACGTGTATTTTCCGAACTCTGATCATCTTACCTTTATGAGATCTTTGGCCCCTATTATTTTAGAGGCTAGAGAAGGTGTATTTCTGATGGGTGGAGACTTCAACTTTGCGCAGGAACCCCTCTTGGACGTGTCGAGAGGGACGTCCCATCTCTCTTACTCCCACCTCAAAAAACTGAAAGCGGAGCTGTTGGGTTTGAACCTGGTCGACCCCTGGCGGGTCATGAACCCAGAGGAGAAGGACTATACCTACTTCTCCGCGGTACACCGCACTTACTCCAGGATCGACTATTTTCAAATACAGCATAAAGATCTGCCGTTGGTCGCCTCCTTCCAGATTGACCACATTTCCTTTTCGGATCATGCCCCGATCCATGTGACCCTGAACTTGGAATCTGACTCCCGTTCACCGCCCACATGGAAACTCAATGAATCCCTCCTACAAACTCCCGAGGTTCGTAAGGAAATAGCAGACACTATTTGAATATAAAAAAGTGCGGCGCTCATAGAGCATGAAAAATAACAATCAATGTCTAAAAGTGATGATACTAAATTATGATACAGTATCCAAAAATAAAAATAAATTCAACATTGGTGCGTTAAGAAATATATAACAGGTGACTTGGTGCAAGTTGTCTGTTGCAGTCCACCACCTCTTGGGAATGCGCTTACCAGATAGCGTGAACTCAGATAGGCTTACGCCGTATGAGTCACAAAAGGCAGTTGGTGTCACTACACCCGTGGGAGCATCTACTTGGGGATGGTGCCAAACGACAAGATCCTTCACTGGATATATCCAAAGAACTCTCAGGAGGGAGGGATGATGGATGTTATACCACTGGTAGTGCTCAAATTAGTGGGACCGATAAAGAGAAAAATGGAGCCACATAGTGTAATACCATAGGGGATTTATTTTGACAAAGCATATAAAAATGGGTACTCACATTTAAAACGACATGTAAAAGCATATAATGGTCTACTGGTAACGCAGTGGTAACAGCTAACCGAGTCCCGACGCGTTTCGCCTCATACAGGCATCATCTGGGGGTGCTGGTCCACTGCGGCCACTGCGTATATATAGGATGAGGGTACCTGAATTAGGACCAGACTGCCATCACCTGTGTGGTCGTGCTGAAATGACACTTCCTGTATCTGCAAAGATGGCGTCTATGGCTTGTGTGTCAAGCCTCCTTTTGGTATTCACACTAAAGGTGTTTGCAAGCATGGCCCCAGAGGCTTGAGTATCAAGCCTCATTTTGATAACAGAGGAAGGTCAATGATAAAGAAAGCACTTCCATGTGTCAGCTGAAATGACACTTCCTGTATCTGCAAAGATGGCGTCTATGGCTTGTGTGTCAAGCCTCCTTTTGATATACACACTAAAGGTAATTGCAAGCATGGCCCCAGAGGCTTGAGTATCAAGCCTCATTTTGATAACAGAGGAAGGTCAATGATAAAGAAAGCACTTCCATGTGTCAGCTGAAATGACACTTCCTGTATCTGCAAAGATGGTGTCTATGGCTTGTGTGTCAAGCCTCCTTTTGGTATACACACTAAAGGTGTTTACAAGCATGGCCCCAGAGGCTTGAGTATCAAGCCTCATTTTGATAACAGAGGAAGGTCAATGATAAAGAAAGCACTTCCTTGTGTCAGCAAACATGGTGCCCACAACTTATGTGTCCAACATCTAAAAAGTGATAAGGGGGGGTTTAGCAATGTTAATAACTACAAGGAACCAAGTGGATGGTCTGGCGCTAAACAGATATTTACATTAAAATCATAGTAAGTGTATAATAGACGCTTATTATACACTAAAACAGCGAATGTACAACCGGGGTGATACATTTTAATGTTAAAATTTAAAAACAAGAATATCGGTGATGAAGGCCAAATATTCTAAAAATCAATATATACACATATATATATATACACACATATATACATATACATATACACACATACACATAGAAGAAATATATAAAAAAGAAATTAAACATTTATATTTATAGGAGATTCCCCAAAATGTTTAAAAATAATGATAGTAAATAATGGTGAACATAACGAATATATATTCACCAATAATCGCCATCATTAATGTATAAAATTGTAAAAAGTTGATAATGTATATTATCCCACTGACTCAATCTAACGTGATGGAAAACTGACCCATGCAGGTACCTCCATATGACAACCATCTAAATATACAAACAAGGAAATATTATATAAATTTATATCAATATGAGAACAAAACATATAATCTATTTACTATTCCATATTTAGATTTATATTTAAACTAATATGGGATGCGGAGACCAAAAAATAAAATACAAATAGTTTAATATAAAAAATAGAAATGGTTATATTGGAACACGGAATGCGTCCATTACCATGTCAAAAAACATGGCAATGACCATTCAGTGTAACATATATATGAGAAACTCAGGCTTTATTCAAAAAGGAATTAATATCCCAATCGACGTTTAGGCCCCATGGCTGGTAGGTTTGCAACTCAAAAATCCAGAACGTTTCAAGCTGGGACACACCGCGAGTCATGGCTCCACCCCTCCATGGTGGAATATAGCTATCTATCACTAGAAAACTGGTGCCCTCTGGATTTCGATCGTGACATTCTCTATAATGTCTGGGGACTGTATGTTTAACGTCCCCACTTTTTATTTTGGCTATATGTTCACCAACACGAATAGAAAACGTCCGAGTGGTGCGTCCAATGTATTGCTTCCCGCAAGGGCATGTAATCAAATAAACAACAAAACGAGAGGAACAGGTGTGAAATCCTTTGATGGAATATGTACGTCTTGTGATTGTAGAGCAAAATTGTAAACTCTTATTGCGCCCTATTGAGTTATGACGACAAACATTACACTTTTTACAAGGATAATAGCCCTTCAAGTCATGAAAAAAAGATGATCGGACTGGAGGGTTGATGATGTTGGGAGCTATTTTGCTTTGAAGGGATGGAACGCCCCTAAAGGTAACTTTAGCCCATTCAGGTATTAAAGGGCAAAGAACTTTATCGGTCTTCAATATGTTCCAATGCCTATTCAGGATATTTTGAATATCACGATGTTGTACTGAATAGGATGTAAGAACTGCCCATTTATGGGAACTATCACGTTCTTTTGGGGTACGTTCAAACAGGGACTGTCTATCTAATGTGAGAACTTCCTGGTATTGGGACTGTACTAAGGTTGAATCATATCCCTTATCCAAGAATTTTTTTGAAAGGACAGTCGCCTGTTTCTTAAAGATTTCAAGATCAGTGCAATTCCTACGAAGCCTCAAGAATTGACTTTTGGGGACTGCCTTAAGCCATGAATGGTGATGGCAACTATCAGTTGGTATGAAACCATTTCTATCAGTAGGCTTGAAGAATGTTTGAAATTCCCAGTTGCCCTGATTCATCTTGATCTCTAGGTCGAGGAAATGTACACTACTGGCACTCCATTCGAGGGTCAAAGAGATACCCCGGTCATTAGAGTTCAAGATGGAAAAGAATTCTTTAAGGGATTCAGAATCGCCATCCCATAGGAGGAGGATGTCGTCTATATACCTGGCCCATAGGACTAGGGAGGAACTTCCCTCTTTATAGACGACATCCTCCTCCCACTTAGCCATAAACAGGTTGGCGAGGCTGGGGGCAAACTTAGCCCCCATCGCCACGCCTCTCTGCTGGATGTAGAACTTCTGGTCAAACCAGAAGTAGTTATGGCTTGTTGCGAATTCCAACAACTCTATAATGTACTGACGCTGATTGGATACAATGGAAACGTCTTGATCTAAAAAATGCTGTACCGCCTCTATCCCCAAAGAATGGGGAATACAGGTGTACAGCGAAGCGACGTCTGCCGTGGCCAATAAATAGTTGTCTTTCAGTGTTATTTTTTCCAACATCTGAATGGTATGACCAGTATCTCTCAAATATGAGGGAACTCTCCTGACCAATGGCTGCAGATAAAAATCAACATAGCGGCCTATCCTTGAAGTCACCGAGTCTATGCCGCTAATTATAGGGCGGCCAGGAGGATGAATAGGGTCCTTATGCACCTTGGGAAGAAAGTACATGGTAGGAATCATCCTTCCCAAGGTGCATAAGGACCCTATTCATCCTCCTGGCCGCCCTATAATTAGCGGCATAGACTCGGTGACTTCAAGGATAGGCCGCTATGTTGATTTTTATCTGCAGCCATTGGTCAGGAGAGTTCCCTCATATTTGAGAGATACTGGTCATACCATTCAGATGTTGGAAAAAATAACACTGAAAGACAACTATTTATTGGCCACGGCAGACGTCGCTTCGCTGTACACCTGTATTCCCCATTCTTTGGGGATAGAGGCGGTACAGCATTTTTTAGATCAAGACGTTTCCATTGTATCCAATCAGCGTCAGTACATTATAGAGTTGTTGGAATTCGCAACAAGCCATAACTACTTCTGGTTTGACCAGAAGTTCTACATCCAGCAGAGAGGCGTGGCGATGGGGGCTAAGTTTGCCCCCAGCCTCGCCAACCTGTTTATGGCTAAGTGGGAGGAGGATGTCGTCTATAAAGAGGGAAGTTCCTCCCTAGTCCTATGGGCCAGGTATATAGACGACATCCTCCTCCTATGGGATGGCGATTCTGAATCCCTTAAAGAATTCTTTTCCATCTTGAACTCTAATGACCGGGGTATCTCTTTGACCCTCGAATGGAGTGCCAGTAGTGTACATTTCCTCGACCTAGAGATCAAGATGAATCAGGGCAACTGGGAATTTCAAACATTCTTCAAGCCTACTGATAGAAATGGTTTCATACCAACTGATAGTTGCCATCACCATTCATGGCTTAAGGCAGTCCCCAAAAGTCAATTCTTGAGGCTTCGTAGGAATTGCACTGATCTTGAAATCTTTAAGAAACAGGCGACTGTCCTTTCAAAAAAATTCTTGGATAAGGGATATGATTCAACCTTAGTACAGTCCCAATACCAGGAAGTTCTCACATTAGATAGACAGTCCCTGTTTGAACGTACCCCAAAAGAACGTGATAGTTCCCATAAATGGGCAGTTCTTACATCCTATTCAGTACAACATCGTGATATTCAAAATATCCTGAATAGGCATTGGAACATATTGAAGACCGATAAAGTTCTTTGCCCTTTAATACCTGAATGGGCTAAAGTTACCTTTAGGGGCGTTCCATCCCTTCAAAGCAAAATAGCTCCCAACATCATCAACCCTCCAGTCCGACCATCTTTTTTTCATGACTTGAAGGGCTATTATCCTTGTAAAAAGTGTAATGTTTGTCGTCATAACTCAATAGGGCGCAATAAGAGTTTACAATTTTGCTCTACAATCACAAGACGTACATATTCCATCAAAGGATTTCACACCTGTTCCTCTCGTTTTGTTGTTTATTTGATTACATGCCCTTGCGGGAAGCAATACATTGGACGCACCACTCGGACGTTTTCTATTCGTGTTGGTGAACATATAGCCAAAATAAAAAGTGGGGACGTTAAACATACAGTCCCCAGACATTATAGAGAATGTCACGATCGAAATCCAGAGGGCACCAGTTTTCTAGTGATAGATAGCTATATTCCACCATGGAGGGGTGGAGCCATGACTCGCGGTGTGTCCCAGCTTGAAACGTTCTGGATTTTTGAGTTGCAAACCTACCAGCCATGGGGCCTAAACGTCGATTGGGATATTAATTCCTTTTTGAATAAAGCCTGAGTTTCTCATATATATATGTTACACTGAATGGTCATTGCCATGTTTTTTGACATGGTAATGGACGCATTCCGTGTTCCAATATAACCATTTCTATTTTTTATATTAAACTATTTGTATTTTATTTTTTGGTCTCCGCATCCCATATTAGTTTAAATATAAATCTAAATATGGAATAGTAAATAGATTATATGTTTTGTTCTCATATTGATATAAATTTATATAATATTTCCTTGTTTGTATATTTAGATGGTTGTCATATGGAGGTACCTGCATGGGTCAGTTTTCCATCACGTTAGATTGAGTCAGTGGGATAATATACATTATCAACTTTTTACAATTTTATACATTAATGATGGCGATTATTGGTGAATATATATTCGTTATGTTCACCATTATTTACTATCATTATTTTTAAACATTTTGGGGAATCTCCTATAAATATAAATGTTTAATTTCTTTTTTATATATTTCTTCTATGTGTATGTGTGTATATGTATATGTATATATATGTGTGTATATATATATATATGTGTATATATTGATTTTTAGAATATTTGGCCTTCATCACCGATATTCTTGTTTTTAAATTTTAACATTAAAATGTATCACCCCGGTTGTACATTCGCTGTTTTAGTGTATAATAAGCGTCTATTATACACTTACTATGATTTTAATGTAAATATCTGTTTAGCGCCAGACCATCCACTTGGTTCCTTGTAGTTATTAACATTGCTAAACCCCCCCTTATCACTTTTTAGATGTTGGACACATAAGTTGTGGGCACCATGTTTGCTGACACAAGGAAGTGCTTTCTTTATCATTGACCTTCCTCTGTTATCAAAATGAGGCTTGATACTCAAGCCTCTGGGGCCATGCTTGTAAACACCTTTAGTGTGTATACCAAAAGGAGGCTTGACACACAAGCCATAGACACCATCTTTGCAGATACAGGAAGTGTCATTTCAGCTGACACATGGAAGTGCTTTCTTTATCATTGACCTTCCTCTGTTATCAAAATGAGGCTTGATACTCAAGCCTCTGGGGCCATGCTTGCAATTACCTTTAGTGTGTATATCAAAAGGAGGCTTGACACACAAGCCATAGACGCCATCTTTGCAGATACAGGAAGTGTCATTTCAGCTGACACATGGAAGTGCTTTCTTTATCATTGACCTTCCTCTGTTATCAAAATGAGGCTTGATACTCAAGCCTCTGGGGCCATGCTTGCAAACACCTTTAGTGTGAATACCAAAAGGAGGCTTGACACACAAGCCATAGACGCCATCTTTGCAGATACAGGAAGTGTCATTTCAGCACGACCACACAGGTGATGGCAGTCTGGTCCTAATTCAGGTACCCTCATCCTATATATACGCAGTGGCCGCAGTGGACCAGCACCCCCAGATGATGCCTGTATGAGGCGAAACGCGGCGGGACTCGGTTAGCTGTTACCACTGCGTTACCAGTAGACCATTATATGCTTTTACATGTCGTTTTAAATGTGAGTACCCATTTTTATATGCTTTGTCAAAATAAATCCCCTATGGTATTACACTATGTGGCTCCATTTTTCTCTTTATCGGTCCCACTAATTTGAGCACTACCAGTGGTATAACATCCATCATCCCTCCCTCCTGAGAGTTCTTTGGATATATCCAGTGAAGGATCTTGTCGTTTGGCACCATCCCCAAGTAGATGCTCCCACGGGTGTAGTGACACCAACTGCCTTTTGTGACTCATACGGCGTAAGCCTATCTGAGTTCACGCTATCTGGTAAGCGCATTCCCAAGAGGTGGTGGACTGCAACAGACAACTTGCACCAAGTCACCTGTTATATATTTCTTAACGCACCAATGTTGAATTTATGTCACTATTAGGTGGTGTTTTTTGCTTAGATCACTATTTGTAACACACGTTGCTATATGGTTTTGTTTATATGGTGATATATATTCAAGATTTTTCTACTGTCATATTTATTGTATATGTGATCTATGCGATTATGTGATTAGTAGGTCTACCAACCCTTTCCATATATATGATCTTTTGATTCACAATCCATTTGATTTATCATATTTGTTTGTTCACTATTTTTAGTGACACACATTCATATATTAATTTTTATTTTTGGATACTGTATCATAATTTAGTATCATCACTTTTAGACATTGATTGTTATTTTTCATGCTCTATGAGCGCCGCACTTTTTTATATTCAAATTTTATTCACTCATTACAGTTACCTGTTGTGCAGGCCGCTAGTGTACATATATTTTTCAATATCTTTATAAGACAGCGCAGTTTTTCTTTCCTTTTGCACAATAGCAGACACTATCACTCACTACTTCAGGGAAAACGCGAACCCACCCTTGAACCCTATGTGTATTTGGGAGGCGCATAAATGCTTCGTACGGGGAGTGCTGATCCGTATCAGTTCCCCAAAAAAACGAGAGAGAACTAAGCAAATCGATTCCCTTATAACCAAGGTGTGCTCCCTCGAACTACTGCATAAGCGGTCACTTGCGGAAGCTCACCTAGAATCCCTGGTCAGGGCTAGGAAAGAATTAAAAGACCTCTTGTACCAAAAGACAATACGGAGTTTGACATGGGCAAAACGCTCGCTCTTCGAATTCTCAAACAAACCTGGCACTATGTTGGCTAGAGCTTTAAGAGGTCCGAGGCAGCGCACCTTTATTCCCCACATTACGACTACACAGGGCTCCAAAGTACACACGTCACAAGACATAGCAAAAGAATTCTATGACTACTACAGAGAAAACTCTATAACCTACACGAGGGGGAAGGTGGGGAGACGATAGCTTCTAAAAAGGAAGCAGCGGATGAATACGTCAGGGCCTCCGGCATGCCAACCTTGCCCACGGAAATACGTGACTCGCTAGAGTCTGACATCACGGCAGAGGAATTTCTGGCTGTTATGGCTCAAACTAAACCGAGGAAGGCACCAGGGCCAGACGGCTTCACCCTGACCTATTATAACACCTACGCAGCTTCCCTGACACCTCACTTCCTAAGTGCATATAATAACCTAAAAGAGAACAATAGCATGCCTGCAGACTCACTAAGGGCGTTTATATCGCTAATACCGAAAGAAGGGAAAGATCTGTCACAATGTGGGAACTATCGCCCAATCGCGCTTTTAAATATAGATCTGAAACTCTATGCAAAGGTTCTCTCCAACAGGCTAATACCGCATGTCCCTAACTTGATACACCTAGATCAGGTGGGGTTTTTTCCAATGAGAGAGGCAAGGGACAATACGGCGCGGGTCCTCAATCTAATTCACGCGGCGCGCACACAGAGAAGGCCTTTTCTCCTGCTCTCTACAGACGCAGAAAAGGCCTTCGACAGGGTGGCCTGGCATTTTATACAGGCCACCCTGGAGCACATTGGCCTAGGTCCCAATAT
The DNA here is from genome assembly GCA_028564925.1 of Lithobates sylvaticus. Taxonomy (NCBI): domain Eukaryota; kingdom Metazoa; phylum Chordata; class Amphibia; order Anura; family Ranidae; genus Lithobates; species Lithobates sylvaticus. The sequence goes on from CM053032.1 coordinate 76,199,586, forward strand.
GCGGCGATGGATCTCGTCGCTGTACTCAAAACCGTCAGCGGCGGTACGAATAAACGACTGGCGCTCAGAATTCTTTCCTATCGCCAATGGGACGAGACAGGGGTGCCCCCTGTCCCCCCTCATTTTCATTTTAACATTGGAACCGTTTATGTGTCATGTCAGGAACGACCCAAATATCTCTGGTATACAGAAACCATCGGCGTACCATAAGATTGCAGCGTACGCTGATGATCAGATTTTTTTCGTAGCCAACCCCCGTATCTCCCTCCCTAACATTTTAGAGGCCATTCGGACATACGGCAACCTTTCAAACTATAAGGTCAACTGCGCTAAGTCCGCGATTCTAAATATCTCTGTCCCTGAGGCGGAAGCGTGTGCTCTTCGCGCGTCTTTTCCCTTTCACTGGGCAGATAAATCAATACGCTATCTGGGTATAGACATCACCTCAGACTTGGCGCATTTGTACCTACACAACTATGTTCCTCTATTACGAAAATTGAAAGTGGACCTAGAGAAGTGGCACTCATTAACATTGACGTGGTTTGGGCGATGTAACGCCTTTAAGATGACGGCACTTCCAAGAATTATATACATTTTCCAAACACTACCGATCCGTGTCCCCCTGATATTCTTTAACCAACTGAAGGTACTCATCCGAAATTTTATTTGGGCACGTAAGCCACCCAGGACCAAATTACAGACAATATCCAGACCAAAAGAAAGGGGAGGCATAGGTCTTCCGGACCTGCGTTGATATTATAGAGCATCACTGCTGGCTAGAGTAGTAGACTGGCATTGCAACAAAGAACACAAACAGTGGGTGCAGATGGAGATGGAAGACACATCCGTCCCATTGCTAACCTCCCCGTGGCTCATGACAGCTTTCCCAAAAGACATGATAGATCATCCCCTGATAGGGGCCACACTGAAAACTGTAAGGAGACTGTTCCGCGACACACATATCTCGCCTCTACCCTCCCCTTTGACGCCCATCATCGGGAACCCGGATTTCTCCCCAGGTTTTACGAACAAAAGGCTGAGACAACTGACGGCCACAGGGAGACACCGCCTGGGGGAAATATGGCCATCAGGGGAACTCCCGACCGCACATAATATCGATGAATTCACGGATCCACCACTTGACATGTTCAGTGCATATCAGCTCCGACACTTCCTGCAAACAATAAAAAAAAGGCCCTACACACCAAGACACTTGACTCCCTTTGAATCCGTGTGTCATAAAGCCGATCCGGTTCGGCACACCCTCTCCCTCCTGTACAACCTATTGCTCAATCTAGACGAGATGCCAACCCCGAAATTCGTGCATCAATGGGAAAAGGACCTGGGAACCCACTTCACCCCACAGCAAACAGAAAAAATTCTAGTATTAGCACACAAGGCCTCCATGGCAAACCAATACCAGGAATCGGGGTACAAAATAGTCTCCCGCTGGTATAGGGTCCCGTACTTACTCAACAAGATCAGTAACACAATCCCAGATAAATGTTGGAGGTGCAATACGGACATAGGAACCATGGGTCACATCTTCTGGGCTTGCCCGGCACTGGGGGCGTTCTGGGAGGGGGTGACGGCGACAATAAAAAATGTAACCTCCGTAGAATTGAAAGATAATCCTGCTGCGTGCCTTCTCCACCTAACAGAGAGACCCATCCAAAAGTATAAAAAGACACTGACGATGCAACTACTAAACGCGGCAAGGGCCTGTATCCCAGCTATGTGGAGACAGCCCCAGCCTCCGTCCAGGGTCCTGTGGTACTCGAAAGTTAATCACATCCTCAGAATGGAAGAACTGACAGCCACCCTATACAACATGGAAGAACATTTCTGCGACAAGTGGAGACCATGGAGATACTTCACTGGTACACAGGAATATATACAAGAGATTACTCATGCTACAGCCTCAGAAGCCGAATAAACGCTTTATTCATCTAATCAGTAATCAGGGGACCAGACACAGTACCCCCGCAGGGGCAACGATGGCCTTCCCTATCCTCTACCCCCCTTTTTTTTTCTTCCCCTGTCCTTTCTCTTCCTTTTTCCAACTTCTTTTTGCTATCTCTTAACCTTCGCCTTTAAACAGGGCCGATAACTTTGCATGCAATTTCTATTTTGTTGTTAAATAGAATAGTTTGCAAGCACGAGGGAGCAGGTGGCCCTATAGTATTGGCCTCACCACTTAGGCAGGGCGACAACAGGCTATTACGAATCACCCTGCAAACCTCCTTTCTAATATTCACCCAAATCACAGATATGATTGATGTACCATTTTTTGAAGTGATTCGGCAAAGTTCATAATGTATAGAGACGTATGACTTACCTGCTGTAATTTGGAGTAACTATGCATATACTGATATAAGTTGTACTGTTAATTGTGATTTACAGTTTTTGTTATGATGAACAACCAAATAAAAGAATAAAAAAAAAAAAAACGGAAGGTGGAGGAGCACAAGGTCTCTAACATCCACCAGCTCCGTTATGTCGTCATGGAGGAGTGGAAGAGGACTCCAGTGGCAACCTGTGAATCTCTGGTGAACTTCATGCCCAAGAGGATTAAGGCAATGCTGGAAAATAATGGTGGCCACGCAAAATATTGACACTTTGGGCCCAATGTGGACATTTTCACTTAGGGGTGTACTCACCTTTGTTGCCAGCGGTTTAGACATTAATGGCTGTGTGCTGAGTTTTTTTGAGGGGACAGCTAATTTACACTGTTATACAAGCTGTACACTCACTACTTTACATTGTAGCAAAGTGTAATTACTTCACATGAAAAGATATAATAAAATATTTACAAAAATGTGAGGGGTGTACTCACTTTTGTGAGATACTGTATTTAGGGGGTTGAGGGAGCACTACAAGTACTTGAACCTTTTTTAACTTATGCAGGCAATGCATTAAAGTAAAAAATGTTTCCCTTTGGAACAACTTGAAAATCACTGTCAGATATTTTTTGCCATCTGATTTGTTATGACAGCTCAAAATTTTGGATTTACCTACACTTTCTCTTCTGGTGACATTGGTGATCAGACTTATTAGAGAGACCTAGGCCTGTTTCACACAGGCTTCAGTTTGTTCAGGCTTCGTTAACGGCTCACAGCAAAGGGTCTGGTGCATCCCTGTTTACCGATTCAGGTCCTTATTTAATGTGGAGCATGGCCGCCCCCCCAAAGCCGTGTGAACTGGCTCCATTGAGAGCTGGTCACACTCTCCTGTCATGCGAATTCAGCTGCAGATTGTAAATGTTTTGTGACAGGTCACAAAAATTCAGCAGATTGGGAATGTTGTGTGGGGGGGGGGGGTCCTGTAGGATAGGTCATGTAAGGTCACCTGACCCCCCTGAACATTCCAGAAAATCCCAGGACCCCTATTTAAGCAGGAAGCTGAGGGGGGGGGGGGCTTTGCCAGTCGCCAGAGTGATATTTGAAGAGCCTATCACTGATTTTGTTTCACAGTTTTTAAGGATTTATTGATTAAAAGAGATATGGTGAATTGTTCATTGTTTATATTTGTAAAAAACAATAAACAAGGCCGAGGCCATTATTAATTGGGTGTGTCTAGTGTTCTTTGTATGTTTGGAGTTTCTTCCGCCTGCCGTCCCATGTTACATTACTTCCGCTTTCAACGTCGCCACTTTCACACCTTAAAATCATGTACTTTCCATATTTTTGTCCAACCCCTGTATGCACATCTGTGTTTGTGCAGGAAGTGCACTCTGTAGTATGTGCCCAGCACAGAGACTGAGCGGTTGCCGCCTGCTGCGGCTCATACCATAATTAAGAGGAGAAAGGACCAGCTCCAAATCATGTAATTGTCCATCACAGTGATTGCTCTGTAAAACCCACCCCTTTACTCTCTCTTTCACCTCTAAATGGAGAAAAAGATATAGGGCTCTTTCACACGGTGCGGATCCGCCCCGTGGATAGCCGCTTGCTCAGCGGGGATCGCCTGGAGCGATCTCCGCTGAGCAGGAAGATGACAGGTCCGTCTCTGCACTCCGTGCAGGGACGGACCTGTCAGAGCGCCGCTCTCCCCTATGGGAGATCGGGTGACGAAGGACCGTAGAGTCCGTCGTCATCCGATCCGCTCTGCAAACGGATGAAAAAATTGGGTTTTCCTCCGTCTGCAGAAACGGAGCATAGCGGGCACGGACGAGAGCGGGTGTCAGCGGATGCTCATCCGCTGACACCCGCTATCCCATAGGGATACATGTATGTCCGTTTTTCATCCGAAAACGGATGGATGAAAAACGGACATACGGTCCGTCCGTGTGAAAGAGCCCTTAGTGAAGTAGTGAAGGGAATTTACCAAAATGTGAGCAGCTAGAATCTGAAGCAGCTGTTCATGACAAAAAAATCAGCTTCTAGCTTTGATTTCATTGGGTACTATGCACAGCCACACCAGTTTCTCTCTGCTCTAGTTTTAACAAACAACCAGCTGATATGTAGACAATCAAGGAAAATAGCTGAACGACCGCACTCCGAATATACACCTTTATTTGTGGCAAAACAGAGTTAAAAAATCCAAAGTTGTCACATCATGGTTGTAGTTGGTACAGAAGAAAAGGCTAACGTGTTTCACATCATGGTAGATGCTTAGTCATAACTAGTAACCATAATTTGACTAAAAATATATATATAGTGAGATAAAACCAATTGAGGAAACAAAACACTCCCCAAAACTCCTTGCATATTTAATCAAGCTAAAATGCAAACCTGGTGTGCAGAAACATGGACAGCACAGAAAGACAGAGAAATACAGAGTATCAAACTCTGGATATATGACATAATAAATTTGATCAGGTCAATAAAACTGTTTCACTGTAATAACATGCTGTCTCCTAGCAGATGTAATTGCTGTAAAGTGTTCTAATATAGACTCAATATACACCGTAAAAACATAACAGTATACTGAACAATGCATTTGAATGTATCTGCAATGCTTTGTGCAATCAAAATGCCACAGACAACAATAGAGAAAGACGATCACTACAAATTTCGAATAACCAAAGTTCATTTTTGTGATATGAATGTTTGTGGAAATTTGTATCATAATACATACTGTGTCAAACATATTTAATTTACAATTAAATGGAATGATGTATAATATTACAAAAACATGCAATCGTTCTCCCATCTGCCATGCCTGTGGTAGAGAAAAATACCCTGTATAAAAGAAACAGTAATGAGAAAGAAGAAAGAAGAATGCTGATAAACAGAAGAAAAAGTTATGAGAAATGAATTAGAATCAATATCAAGTGAATATGCCAATAGGTATACAGGCGCTGCTTGAAGCCATGCAGGTATACAGTGGTGTGAAAAAGTGTTTGCCCCCTTCCTCATTTCCTGTTCCTTTGCATGTTTGTCACACTTAAGTGTTTCGGAACATCAAACCAATTTAAACAATAGTCAAGAACAACACAAGTAAACACAAAATGCAATTTGTAAATGAAGGTGTTTATTATTAAAGGTGAAAAAAAATCCAAACCATCATGGCCCTGTGTGAAAAAGTGATTGCCCCCTAAACCTAATAACTGGTTGGGCCACCCTTAGCAGCAACAACTGCAACCAAGCGTTTGCGATAACGTGCAATGAGGCTTTTACAGCGTCCTGGAGGAATTTTGGCCCACTCATCTTTGCAGAATTGTCCTAATTCAGTTACATTAGAGGGTTTTCGAGCATGAACGGCCTTTTTAAGGTCATACCACAACATCTCAATAGGATTCAGGTCAGGACTTTGGCTAGGCCACTCCAAAGTCTTCATTTTGTTTTTCTTCAGCCATTCGGTGGTGGACTTGCTGGTGTGTTTAGGATCATTGTCCTGCTGCAGAACCCAAGTTCGTTTCAGCTTGAGTACACGAACAGATGGTCGGACATTCTCCTTCAGGATCTCTTGGTAGACAGCAGAATTCATAGTTCCTTTTATCACGGCAAGTCTTCCAGGTCCTGAAGCAGCAAAACAGCCCCAGACCATCACACTACCACCACCATATTTTACTGTTGGTATAATGTTCTTTTTCTGAAATGCAGTGTTCCTTCTACGCCAGATATACTTGGACACACACCTTCCAAAGAGTTCCACTTTTGTCTCATCGGTCCACAGAATGTTGTCCCAAAAGTCTTGGGGATCATCCAGATGTGTTGTGGAGAAATTGAGATGAGCTTTGATGTTCTTTTTGCTCAGCAGTGGTTTTCTCCTTGGAAATCTGCCATGCAGGCCATTTTTGCCCAGTCTTTTCCTGATGGTGGAGGCATGAACGCTGACCTTAACTGAGGCAAGTGAGGCCTGCAGTTCCTTGGACGTTGTTGTGGGGTCTTTTGTGACCGCTTGGATGAGTCGTCGCTGCGCTCTTGGGGTAATTTTGGGCGGCCGGCCACTCCTGGGAAGGTTCACCACTGTTCCATGTCTTCGCCATTTGTGGATAATGGCTCTCACTGACTGTGGTTCGCTGGATTCCCAAAGCTTTGGAAATGGCTTTATAACCCTTTCCAGACTGATAGATCTCAATTACTTTCTTTCTCAATTGTTCCTGAATTTCTTTGGGTCTCGGCATGATGTGTAGCTTTTAAGGATCTTCTGGTGGACTTTACTGTGTCAAGCAGCTCCTATTTAAGTGATGCCTTGATTGTGAACAGGTGTGGCAATAATCAGGTCTGGGTGTGGCTAGAGAAATTGAACTCAGGTGTGGACAACCACAGTTATAGTATGTTTTAACAAGGGGGGGCAATCACTTTTTCACACAGGGCCATGATGGTTTGGATTTTTTTTCACCTTTAATAATAAACACCTTCATTTACAAATTGCATTTTGTGTTTACTTGTGTTGTCCTTGACTATTGTTTAAATTGGTTTGATGTTCCGAAACACTTAAGTGTGACAAACATGCAAAGGAACAGGAAATGAGGAAGGGGGCAAACACTTTTTCACACCACTGTATGTGTTAATGTATTAAGGAAAATTGTTACCCATACTTGCCGTAATTTTCTTTTCCTGGATCCTCCCCATGTCAGCCTACTATGGGTCAGCTCCGCCCCCTCTGACCCCTCCAGGACCACCTTTTTCTTAGCCCATAAAGGGCGGCTGTCTGCCCACATCAGTGTTCAAAAAATACCCGCCTCGCTGGGTGGGAATCCTCCGGCTGACATGGGGAGGATCCAGGAAAGGAAAATTATGGCAAGTATGGATAACAATTTTCCTTATTCCTGGACCTCCCCATGTCAGCCTACTATAGGATGTACCAAGCAACATTAAAAAGGGAGGGAAGACAAAAAATAAGCCAAACCCTCAATGCAATGCTACTCAAATTTTTAATGGGCAACAGCCGCCGTAATAACCATAGAGCCAAATGTTTCCTCAGGCGGACAAGCCAAATTAAGCCTGTAATGCCTAATAAAAAGGTGTTGGGCGCGCTCCAGCTTGCTGCTCTGCAAACTACCTCAGGGGCGACCTTTACGTATGCTGCCCAGGATGCTGCCATACCCCTCGTCGAATGTGCTTTGATCTCTGAAGGAGGAGGAAGGCCCAGTGGTTTGTATGCAATATGTATGGTCTTTGACAAATCAGGAAGACACAACTCTGGATGTTGCCTGCATACCCTTTTAGGCCTCATTGGGAAAAACTACAGCTGATCTGCTTTTAGTCCATTCCAGGTAGGTTGAAACCGCAGAGACCAGGTCTAACCTACTCCACTCATCAGCTGTATCCGCCAGAAAGGCTGGGAGAATGACCTCCCAGTTCATACGAAATTATAAGGCAACCTTAGGTAGTAAGCTTGGTATCGGCCTAAGGACTCAGTGTTGGTCATCTTACTTTAAAAAAGTAATTAGTTAAGTTACAAATTACTTCTCCCAAAAAGTAATTGCGTTAGTAACTCAGTTACTACATTGGAAAAGTAATTAGTTACGCAGCAAAGTAACTGACTTTTTAAAAAAATATTCTATACGTGTAACTAAGGGGCGGGTCTAGTATTACTGTAACCAAGGGGCGCATTTATTATTAAATAGACAGGGAGCTGCGCTGAATTGTAAAAAACTTGAAGACTTAGTGATAATAACGTGATATTATACTAATGTATATAAAAATAATCTAACATACACAGTGTGCATCTGCATTACCCAAATGTTGATAACATTAAATGCAATAAACAAAAATTAAATGTGCAAAGATGTCACATCCAAATAATCACATATAAGAAACTCAATGGTAATGAACCCAAAAAGTTGAAAAAAGTACACCAAAAAGTTTATAATAAGTGAGAAAAGTCCACAACCAATAATGTTCCAAAATATAAAAATGTATTCTGAAAGGGACTCCAAAATCTTCTATCCCAAAAGCTTAACCAGTGACTTCACAACATACTGAAGGGTGAATGTACCGCCACCACAGAGACACGCTGCCTGCTTACCAGAGCTAGGTGGTCCCTTGTTACGGGGGACCCCTATGCGCAGATGGCCTTAACCCCAGCCAGGGATGCTGCTTGACTGGGTCCTGGATACTTCAGGGGGTGGGTGAACCTCTCTTGGACTGTTGCTGGCTACCAGGAAGTGAACCAACTCAGGGACGGCTCAGGATCGGGATGAGTAGGGCACAGTGTGGATCAGTACCGAAAGTGCTCACATGGCGTAAAATCCTTATAGCATTTATTAAATAAAATAGCAAGTGAACACTTACAGAATTCAAGATAAAAACGGCAGTAAAAGCGAGCCGGCCGGTCTTGCTCAGCAGCCCGTGGTTCCGGGACTACGACGTAATTGCGGTGACGTCAGGGCGTCGCTCCTTATTATTATTGTTATATATCGTGTAACCAAGGGGCAGCTCTATTATTACTCTAACCAAGGGGCAGATCTGTTATAGCGTGTAAGCAAGTGGCGGGTCTATTATTATTATATTGTGTAAGGAGCGGATGGCTACAGAAGAGGGCGAATGTTAAATTAATGGGCAGAGCTCGATATATAACAATAATAATAAATGCGCCCCTTGGTTACAGTAATACTAGACCCGCCCCTTACTTACACGATAGATGCCCCTTGCAGAGTAGCACGAGCATCAGGAGCGTGCGGCATCGACTCGTACAATTACATGTTAACTGCACACTTCACTCAGAGCTGTTTAGGTTCGGCAATTTTCGGAAGCTCCATAGTCCTTCGTACTGCACAAGCCCTGCGCCTGCGCAGTACAGGGGGTCCTTATCCGGCGGGGGAACTTTTTCGGCAGGACACCGGAATTACACTACTGCCATCTAGTGGCGGTAGATGTAATTGGGGTAACTAAGCCAAAGTAATGGGAACTGAGTTACCATGAGGGGAAAGGTAATCAGTTAGATTACTCGTTACCCTCTAAAGTAACTGCGTTAGGTAACTCAGTTACTTACATCACTGCAAGGACTATCTTGTCTGGGAGCACCAAACAATATGGTTCTTTAGATGAGAAGGCGCATAACTCAGACTCTTCTGGCCGAGGCAACGGCTAGTAAAAAACTGTTAAAAGAAATAATGAACAAGAGAAAGCTTGATCAAACGGAGTAACCAGCCATGTTCCCAAGACTAGTGTTAAGTCCTCTTTTGGAAAAAACTATTTCAATGGAGGTGTAATTTCTATGGCTGCCCCAAAAAATCAGATCACCAACGGATGTAGAGCATATCTTGTACACGACACAGCCAATAAAGCGGGGATTTGACCCTTCAGGGAATTATAAGCTAACCCTTAGAGACCACTCTGCAGAAACTCCAAAATGTTAGATACTGAAGGAGATCCAAGGTCCCAAACCCTTTCTGTAGTATTCCAGATCTGGTGATAGGTTACATTCGTGGACCTCTTACGAGCCTGTAATAATGTCTCCACTACACCGCCCGAGAGACCCAAGCCAGTTAAAGCCTCCCTCTCACTTCCAAGTTATTAACTTCATCCTCCTGCGGTTCGGGTGTCAGGCCCCACTCCGCAGAAGGAGATTTTGACAAGGAGGCAGTGGGATTGGTGAGCCCAACTTTATCCTCCAAGCCAGAGGGAACCACGGCTCCCTGAGCAAGTAAGGTAAGACTACTATTGCTGTGATCCTTTCTCGCTGAATCTTCAGCAGGATTTTGAGAGCCAATGGAAGCGTCAGGAACACATACACCAAGGGGAAGTTCCAAGACCTGGACAGAGCACCCTGACCCAACGCCTGTGGATGCCAGGTCCGGGATAAGAAGCAAGGCAGTTGACAATTCTCCTCCAATGCCATAAGATCTATCGATTGAGGCCCCATTCGTTGTGATCCTCAAAGTCTCGACTCAAGTGATCTGCTAAAACATTCCCAGGCCCTGGGAGATAAGATGAAGTAAGAGAGCCGAGATTCTTCTCTGCGCATAGGAAGATTGACATGCCACCTGAAGGAGAGGGTGGCTTCTTGTGCCCCCTTGATGAGACAAATAAGCCACCGTAGTTGTTGTCCAAAGAATCTTGACAGCTCGACCTTGCAACATAGGTTGGAACGATAAGAGAGCGCGTCTGACAGCATTCAATCCATTGGCCTTGAACCTGCTGTCCCAGGCAGTGTGCCCAGCAGCCTGCCAGACTGGCATTGGTCGTCACCACTATTGGTTCTGAGGCCTTCAACGGAACTCTGCGGGAAAGATTGCGAGCTACTGATCACCAAACCAGGGACCAGATTATCGGAATTGGCAGATAGATTTTCTGGAACAAGGAGTGACGATCCCACTGAAGAAAAAAGTTGCATTGAAACCTCCTTCTGCACCACCTGACTGTCATGAACTAGGTACTCACCGAGGCCAAGATGCCGAGAGCGGTTGCCCTTGCGACTTGGCGCCCACTGCCCTGAAAGTGACACAGGGACGGTTGGCACCAAGAGGCACAAGCCACCGGTGGGATGGTGACCAGGCGTGGGCTCCTGATGTTGTAGAGAAGGGTAGACTGGAGCAGGGTAGTACGTCCACGAATTCCTAGTTGAGAACACAGCAAACAGACTGGGGATCAAACACAGGCAGGTTAGGTGAATGCAGGCCGAGGGTCAAACACTGGTAGATTAGGTACAAGGTATCCTTGAGCAGGAGAGTCCAAGGCAGGCTGGGGATCAAACACTGGCAGGTTTAGAAGAGAGTCCAGGGTACAGGCCAAAGGTCCAGGGCAGGAGAAGGTAACAAATCCAAGTAGGCAAGCCAAAGGTCAAGGTCAGGAGAAGGCAGAGTAGTCAGGACGATCGGGGTTTGGCAACAGGTAAGACAATCTTCAAGGGTCAAGTACAGGATACAAACAGGAAGCAGCTGTCAGACGAACCAGCGTCTGTCTGGGCACAGAGGCCCTCCTTTTATAGGGCCGTTGAGGTCACATGAGGTGATGCCGCGCAACTGCGCATGCGCGCGCGCCGCTTGGCGGGAACACGAGTGCGCGCGCGCCGCCGCATATTCTCCCTGTCACTGGCTATGAGCCGGGAAGCTGAACCCGTGCGCCTGCGCACTAGCGTGCGCAGCGGACGGAAACCCTGACAGTGCCCCCCCCTGAGGGGCGGCCTCCGGACGCCCAGGCTCTTCATCAATTCAGGGTGTTCTTGTCGGAAGATCTTGATTAATCTTGGGGCATGGAAGTTTCTGGATGGTTCCCAAGAATTATCCTCTGGTGGATAGCCCTTCCATTTTACTAAAAATTGAAGCTGACGACCCACCTTCCTGCAGCCAAGTAACGACTCTACCTCGTATTCTTCCACTCCATCAATTGTTATAGGTGGAGGAGGAACTTCTTCTCTGTTCGGAAAAGGACTGGGGACCAAGGGTCTCAGTAGGGAGGCATGAAATACTGGGTGTATTCTGTAGGAACTGGGTAAGGCAAGTTCAAAAGCTACAGGGTTTACCATCTTCTTTATTTCGAATGGTCCAATGAACTTGGGACCCAACTTCCTTGCAGGACACGCGATCTTAAGATGGGTAGTTGCCAGCCATACCTTCTCTCCAATCTTGAAATGAGGATTCTCCTTCCTCCCCTTGTTGTGATACTTTTTATATCCTTCCTGGGCGTGTTGCATGGCGTCTTGAAGTCTTTTGAAGTTGGCTTGAATGTAACTTATCCGTTCTTGTACAGCGGGCACCCGTGATTCAGAAACAACATTAGGGAGAAAAGATGGATGAAACCCAAAGTTAGCCCAAAACGGAGTCTGATTTGTGGTCGAATGGGAAGAGTTATTATATGCAAATTCTGCAAAAGATAATAGAGAGGACCAGTCGTCTTGTGCGGAAGAACAGAAACATTGTAAGTATTGTTCAAGAGTTTGATTAGTGCGTTCAGTTTGTCCATTACTTTGTGGGTGGTAGGCAGATGAAAGACAAATGTTGATATCCAAGGTTTTGCAAAGTTCTTTCCAAAATTTTGAGGTGAATTGTGGGCCCCTATCCGAGACGATGCTCTTGGGTACCCCATGGAGTCTAACAATCTCCTTGACAAAAATGTTGGCGGTCTCCAGGGCAGAGGGGGTGCCGATCATGGGCAAAAAGTGGCTCATTTTGGACAGCCGATCCACTACCACTAGGATAGTAGTGAAGCCTTGTGATGGAGGTAATTCCACGATGAAATCCATCGAAATGTCGGCCCAAGGTCGTTCTGGGATGGGTAGAGGCCTTAGTAACCCCCATGGCTTTGCTCTAGGACCCTTGTTTCGTTGACATGTAATACAGGAGGATACGTATCTTTGGCAATCACTTCTCCAGCCTGGCCACCAAAAGGTGCGAGAGATATGTTCTGCTGTCTTCCGTACCCCAAAGTGACCAGCTAGTTTATGATCATGTAAAGTTTTCAGGACTACAGGTCTCACCTCTGTAGGGACGAAAATCTTGTCTTGGAGCCAGAATAAATTTTCACGTCTCTCTAGGGTGTCCAGAATGGGATCTTTACAGTGAGCCGAAGCAGTGGATAGAGCGGAGATCAGGTCAGTGGGTGTGAGTAGTAGAAAGTTCTGAGGAGTAAGAATGGTGCTGGGTTCTGATACCTGAGAGGACTCTGGGAAGATACGGGATAGAGCATCTGCCTTGCCGTTCTTTGACCCTGGCCGATAGGAAATGTGGAATGTGAACCTTGAAAAGAAGAGTGCCCAACGGGCTTGACGGGGTCTTAAGCGTTTAGCAGTGCGAAGGTATTCAAGATTTTTATGGTCTGTAAAAATGGTAATTGGGTGAACTGCTCCTTCGAGGAGGTATCTCCACTCCTCCAGCGCGGATTTAATGGCCAATAGCTCCCGATCGCCAACGTCATAGTTCTTCTCGGCCGGATTGAGTCTTCGGGAGGCGAAGGCCACTGGGTGCAACAGGGCTTTCGGCCCATGGCGTTGGGAGAGGATGGCGCCTGTGGCTGACTCCGAGGCGTCCACTTCCAGAACAAAAGGTAGCAGTGGGTCTGGGTGCCGTAGGATAGGAGCAGACGTGAAGAGTGTCTTTAGTTTGACAAAAGCTTCCTGGGCCTCCTGGGACCACTGAAAACGGCTGTGTAGGCGGGTCAGTTGGGTGATTGGGCTCACAATGGCAGAGAAACCGGCGATGAACCTCCTGTAAAAATTAGCAAAACCGATGAATCTCTGTACAGCTTTTTTATCCTTAGGAGGTGGCCAGTCTACCACTGCCTTGACCTTTTGTGGGTCCATGGAGGTGCCTTTAGTGGAGATGATGAACCCCAGAAACTGTACGGTAGATCTTTCAAACTCGCATTTCTCAGCTTTAAGATAGAGCTGATGGGCTCTGAGGATGGTGAGGACCTTTCTGACGTGTTCCCGATGTAGCTCCAGAGTGGCTGAAAAAACAAGAATGTCGTCTAGGTACACGACTAAAAAGTCATCCAAATATTTTCTAAAAATGTCATTAACCAGGTGCTGAAAAGTGGCTGGAGCATTACATAGGCCAAATGGCATCACCAAGTATTCATAGTGGCCAAAGCGAGACCTGAAGGCCGTCTTCCACTCATCCCCTGCACGGATTCTGACAAGGTTGTAGGCACCCCTTAAGTCGAGTTTAGAGAAAACTTTAGCTGACCGGAACCGCTGGAAGAGTTCAGGAATAAGTGGTAGAGGATATCGGTTCTTGATAGTGATTTTATTAAGTTCCCGATAATCAACGCAGGGCCTGAGTGAACCATCTTTCTTTCCAACGAAGAAAATACCAGCCCCTGCTGGAGAGGTGGATGGCCGGATAAAGCCTTTCTCGAGATTCTCATCAATATAGGCCTTGAGGGCCTTTAGTTCGGTCTCTGACAGAGGAAATATGCGCCCAAAGGGAATTGCGGAGCCTGTGAGCAATTCGATGGGGCAGTCATAGGCCCGATGTGGTGGTAGATGGTCGGCCTTCTTTTTGTCAAAGACATCTTTAAAGTCCTGATAGACCGGGGGAATGTGTTGAAGATTCTCTGATGTCGAGATAACCGATAGGACAGAGCGGGGAGTTGGAGAGATGCAGTGTTGGTGACAATATGGTGATGAGAAGGAGACCTCCTTCCTATTCCAGTGAATTTGGGGGTCATGAGCTTGCAGCCAAGGAAGTCCAAGGATAATGGGAAACATTGGAGAAGATATAAGATCAAACCGTAGAAACTCTTGGTGGCCGGAATCTGTGGTGGTGAGGATAGGTGAAGTCTCCTGAGTTACTGGACCAGATTGTGGAAGGGACCCATCAGCTAAATGGACCAATAGAGGATTTGCCTTGTTGAAGCAAGGAATGTGCCATTCCTTGGCGATAGAGATATCCAGGAAGCAGCTGCAAGCACCTGAGTCAATCACGGCTGGTAGCCGGATCTTCCTTCCCGCTAGCTGTAGGGAAACAGAAAGAGTCACATAAGTTTGGGCCCGATTGACGGCTTGACAATTCATGAAAGGCTGAGGTGGCAACTTACTAGGCCGGATGGGACAATTCAGGAGGAAATGTCCTGAACCCCCACAATAGAGGCACAGATTGGATCTCCGTCTTCGTTGCCGTTCTTCCTGGGTAAGGCGGGGACGGACTAAGCCCAACTGCATTGGTTCCCCTTCAGGGGCCGATGGACCGGATGGGACGGTCGGATAAGCAGCTGGCATCCTTGGGGAAACCCATATTGGTCGGGACCCTTGTACACGTTCTGAGCGACGTTCCCGCATACGTCGATCCAGTTTGGTGGCTACCTGGATCAACTCCTCCAAAGAAGTAGGAGGCTCCACCCGGGCTAACTCGTCCTTCAGACTCTCCCTTAATCCCAGTCGATACTGGTAGAGGAGGGCTGCCTCATTCCAGGTGGTATCGGCAGACCATTTGCGGAACTCCGCCGTATAGTCCTCTACAGGCCTTTTACCCTGAGAGAGGGTATGCAGGGTGGCCTCAGCCGTGGCCTTACGTTGGGGGTCATCGTAGAGTTGGCCCATTGCTTCAAAAAATGTATCCACAGTATTAAGGAGAGGGTTCCTTTGTTCCATGAGACCATGGGCCCAAGATTGGGGTTCCTCGGATAGAAGGGAGATGATAAACCCGACATTGACAATCTCTGAGGAGAAGGTTCGGGGTTGCAGGGCAAGGTACAGGGAACAAGCATTTTTGAAGGACCTGAACTTCCTGCGATCACCCGAAAATCGTTCTGGAATTGGTACCTTGGGTTCAGGCACGGCCATCATCATGGCAGGTGGAGGTTGAGCCTGAGGTGCAGAAGTCCCACTAGTAGACCCGGAAGCTGAACTTGCTAGAGGAGCGGCCGTGGTCAGTTGTTGGAGTCGAGTATCGACTTGAGCATAACCTTCCTGTAGTTTCTGTACCGCTTCCGTGAGGGCAGACACCTGCTGACATAACATGTCCAGTGGAGAAACCGCTCTGTTGGCCTCTGTCATGGCTGGTTCGTACTGTCATGAACTAGGTACTCACCGAGGCCAAGATGCCGAGAGCGGTTGCCCTTGCGACTTGGCGCCCACTGCCCTGAAAGTGACACAGGGACGGTTGGCACCAAGAGGCACAAGCCACCGGTGGGATGGTGACCAGGCGTGGGCTCCTGATGTTGTAGAGAAGGGTAGACTGGAGCAGGGTAGTACGTCCACGAATTCCTAGTTGAGAACACAGCAAACAGACTGGGGATCAAACACAGGCAGGTTAGGTGAATGCAGGCCGAGGGTCAAACACTGGTAGATTAGGTACAAGGTATCCTTGAGCAGGAGAGTCCAAGGCAGGCTGGGGATCAAACACTGGCAGGTTTAGAAGAGAGTCCAGGGTACAGGCCAAAGGTCCAGGGCAGGAGAAGGTAACAAATCCAAGTAGGCAAGCCAAAGGTCAAGGTCAGGAGAAGGCAGAGTAGTCAGGACGATCGGGGTTTGGCAACAGGTAAGACAATCTTCAAGGGTCAAGTACAGGATACAAACAGGAAGCAGCTGTCAGACGAACCAGCGTCTGTCTGGGCACAGAGGCCCTCCTTTTATAGGGCCGTTGAGGTCACATGAGGTGATGCCGCGCTACTGCGCATGCGCGCGCGCCGCTTGGCGGGAACACGAGTGCGCGCGCGCCGCCGCATCTTCTCCCTGTCACTGGCTATGAGCCGGGAAGCTGAACCCGTGCGCCTGCGCACTAGCGTGCGCAGCGGACGGAAACCCTGACACTGACCCACGGGACTACTGGAACTGTGGCTGATAGAACCCCCAGATACTGCATGCATTCCTTCACCATCATAGAAGGTCTGGCTATCACTGCTTTTGTCTAAGACTGGATCTCCTGGACCTTCCTCTGAGGAAGAGAAACACCACCCTGATCCGTGTGGAATTGTACTCCTAAATACTCCAACATTTGGGTCTGATGCATCTGGCTCATCCGAAAGTTGAACAACCAACCGAAACGAGCTAGTGTTTTACAGGTGAAATTCACATGAAGACAGACCCAGAAGTAGCATGTCGTCTAGATAATGGCACTCCCTTGACCCTGTGAGTCGCGATGAAAATGAGAGCCTTCCACGGAAAACCTGAGAAAGCGATGGTGAGATGCATCTATGGAAACAAGAAGATACGCACCCGCCAGATCGATGGAAACCATCTAGTCTCCTGAGTCCACAACTGAAATGATTGTTTCCATTTTGATTAGTGGTACCTTCATGTAAGAATTCTGGACTTTGGAGGTCAAAAACTGGTCCGAAACCCCCTGAAGCCTCTGGGACCAAAAACAGAGGGGAACAGACTCTTTGCCCCAATTCGTGCCTTGGAACCGGAAGGATGGCCCTTGCTGCCAACAGCTCCCCTATATATACTCACAAACATCTGTAGGAAGCCCAGTTTCTACGAACAAGGTCTGAGGAGGCCTTGTTCTGAACGCGAGATGATAACGTGATCAAATGGTGGCTACAATCCAGGCATCCTGTAATTTGTCCGCCCAACCCCCCCCCCCCCCCCGAATTGGGCTAGTCTTTTTCCTACTTGAGAGGGTTAAGTGGAGACACCTTCAGAAGGACTTATTTGAAGCCTTAGGAGCTTCGTTGGCCCTGGGCTTGGAAGGTTTCTGGAAGGTTGAACCAGCTCCCTTTCACTGTCTGAATAACTGTCTGTAAGCACTGGCCTCTGAATCCTTCTTTGGATCTCTTGTTAAACCGAAAGGGCTGCTGTCGTCTTTTAGGCTAGATTAGGCTGGATCTGCCGCTGGAAACCCGCTGAATTTCTGATTCTAAGTCTTCCGGAAGTGTAGCTTCCCGTCGAATGGAACTGAACATAGACTGTGCTTAGAAGCCTTATCGGCTGACCAATGCTTCAACCATAAAGCTCTGTGGGCTGTGACGAAATGAGCCATTATCTTTGCTGTCATCTTTTGAACCGGCTCCCTGACTTGGTCAACAGCCACTTCAGCCACAAACTCTAAAGCAGTCTTGAAAACTGCAAAAAAGGAGGGGCGTGGCTTAGCGATGGCCGAGTAGAGAAGTGTCCTGGAGGAGCTCCCTTGCCCGAACCGGCATACATGGACATTTAAACCGACTCTACACGCCATGAGAGAGGCATGAGCAACCAGAACAAATACGGGACAAGATCGGCAACTCGGGGAACCCGAGATACCACTGCACAGCCTGGTATTCCCCACTTTTTTGGACAGACACAGAGGCCGAACCCTGGCGCCACTGTAACACCACCACGTGCAACCCGCATGGAGCCGAGCTCTGTTATCCACCCTGAGAGCACCCCAACACCTGCACGTACACCAGAACTGGAAACCCCCATCGGTACACGGCACTTTTCCATCCGGACATGGCTGGCCCCTCACAGAGCCAGACCGGCCTGGATGAAGACATTCGCACTATGTTGAGAGCTCTCCCCACACGAGCCGACATAGAGGCGCTACCCACAAGGGCGAACATTGAGGCACTAATCACAAGAATAGAAGATGCCCACACAAAAGACATACAGGAGGTCCGGGAGGAACTACAGGTGATAGAGGACCGGGTTTCGTCCAGCGAAACCCTCCTCTCTACTTTAGAAACAAGAGTGAGGCACCTGGAAGACACACAGGACTCTAATGCCAGAGAAGCGCAGGGGATGCAGCTCCAACTGGAGGAAATGGAGGACCGTAACCGCCGCAACAACCTGCGGCTGCGGGGCCTTCCAGAAGCCACCGGATCGAAGGACCTTGGCTGTGACTGTGACAGCGATCTTCCACAGACTCCTGGACAACACTCAGACGATCCTGGAAATCGATCGGGTACATCGTACCCTGGGCCCCAAGTCGACCGACCCCACGAGACCCTGCGATGTCCTGTGCCGCCTTCATCGCTATGCACAGAAGGAAACCCTGATGAGGAAAGCCTGGGAACATGGCGAAATAGACTTCGATGGGGTGCGCATACAAATCCTGCCGGACCTCTCTAGAGCCACAATCCAACGCTGTGCCATGCTGAAACCAATCCTAGAAAAAGCAAGGGGGACCGGCTGCACTTACAGGTGGGGTTACCCCTTGGCAGTAACGTTCCGCAACGACCGCTCATCATTCACCCTCAGAACACCGGCGGATCTCCCAGAGCTTTTTGCCTTCCTGGGAACGGAGTCGATCCCCGTACAGAACTGGCTGGGGAAGATACCAAGACCGACTGGACGTGCGGGCCCGTACTCCAACAGAAGCAACCAACCATCACGACCCCAAAGATCCGGGGGAAGATCCCGAGCGATCCACATTGATGGCACACGTGAGTCATAAACCTACTGCTACATTAACATACCTGTGTTAGACTGTGCTCTGGTAACTTCCCGGCTGGCCGCTGTTCTTCCCTAAGATGTGTCCCTCTTGGGGCTGCCCCCCCCCGCTGTGTTTTGCAAGGGCTCTGCCGCCACGAGAGAATAACTGACAGCCGTGCTTGGAGGGGCGGGCTTACCAGAGCAGCGCACCTACTTGGTTAATGTCACTACGCCACCGACACAGAGGAGGAATAGACTCCTAGGCTATGTGGGACCCTATGACCTTACGCAGTCCCGAGTCTCCCCCCCAACGACACCATGGTACCGGCATCCGACCCATCTATACAGCTGGAGTCCCATCTACGTAGAAAGAGATGCCCTCAGGGGAACCTAAATACCACAGGCTGCAAGGTGGGTGAAATACACACTCTGTTACACCACTTACATACGCCCACTGACAGCCTAGTTAACTATACCCAGCACCATCTATCAGAAGACAGGAAGGCTACATACATGGCTATAAGATCTCCACCTGCCCACCCTGATGTGACTATAGTGCGCCCTCTGCTGGGGACCCGGAACCTACGGGAGGGGTTACTTGTGAGATCTCACCCAGATGATATGTCCAAGGGTGAGGGGGTGGGCGGGAGGATTTCCCTTTACGCTTTCCATTATCCACCATCCTCGGAAGGACTAACATGGACACAGATGCCTGCAGCTGGACCGGACTCTTTTTGGGGATCTGGGATTCCGGTAACTTTAAGCTCACCTAAGACACTGTAGGGCTTGAACACAGTTATAGTATGTTCAGCTTGATGGGGGTGCGGGGGGGACGAGACCTGGCGATGTATTTCTTGTTACTTATGGCGGGATCCCGAGTCTCCCGGGGCCCCGCTGCCTTGCCCTGAGACGAAGTTATGTGGAAAAGTGGGAACCGCCTTGGCGGTGGCGGGGGAGGGGGGGCATGCATAGATACTGGGGAAGTTGTCTTGCGATGTGTTGATTTTATGATTGCTTGACTATGATGTTAGTGCCAGCGGGTGAGTACATACAGTTTACGGTACAGGTTGTAATCGTGGCTAACACAGGTTCTGAAATGCCATTACTGGTTTTGGTTTGTTTTCTTTTTTTCTTTTTTTTTTTCTCTCTCTTTTTGTGCTCTGCTGCAAATAAAGTTGTCCTTCTAAAAGTCCTTAGGATAATTGTCCATACAAAGACCTAGATAGGACTCATGCCCTCTCTCATACACATTTATCGTCCATGACCCGGGGAGGAACAAGGGACCCTCCTATTGGCCCTTGCTAGACACTCCAACAAATAGGCAGATGTCTTACCAGCAGGTTCTGGCAGACGTTAGAACAGCAATTTTGCTGTAAGAATTAGACACCGGTCACTGCTAGACAGTGCACGGCGACTCTCACCCGGCCTAAATCCGGGAATCTATTACATCTTATCCTTCCTAGCTACACTTCTGTTTTCACCTCATCCCTCTAACCTCTCTTCCGCAACCCCTCTAACCTATCCATCCAACCCCTCCGACCCAGACCCTAACCCCCCTACCCCTCCTCCCTACCCCCCCCCCACGACCATGGACACACTACAGGTAGTCACCCTAAACGCCAAGGGCCTGAACATACCAGAGAAAAGGCGTATGTTATTAAACGACATGAAACTCATGAGGGCCGACATTGTCCTGATTCAGGAAACACACTTCAAGGAAAACAAATACCCAATTTTAAAAAATAGATTCTATCCAACAGTTTATCATGCAACCTACTCAGAAACTAAATCTAGAGGGGTTTCCATCCAAATAGCAGCGAGAGTCCCGTGGAAGCTAATAGACGTGAGAGCAGACCCGGCGGGGAGGTACTTGTTCCTTAAGGGGATGATTGGAGATGTAAGGGTGACGATTGCAAGCCTGTACGCCCCAAACATCCAACAAGATTCGTTTATCAAGAAACACTTGGAGACACTCCACAATCTTTCAGAGGGCCAACTCATTTTCGGAGGGGACCTGAATATACCTCTGTTCCCCATGGAAGACACCTCATCGGGCACATCCTCGACCTCTAGACACGCGCGAGAGACGATTCACGCGGCATTACATGCGGCGAGACTAGTGGACATGTGGCGACTACTCCACTCGGGGGAACGGGACTACACCTTCTTCTCCCGCACACACCAGGTGTATTCCCGCATAGACCTTTTCTTGATCCCGCACTGCCAACTTCAGGCAGTCCGAGATGTGACCATAGGTTCCATTACCTGGTCGGATCACGCCCCGGTCATGCTGCAGTACGCAATAAATGACATACACACGAGACAGAAAAAAACATGGAGGCCTAACAAACACCTCCTCCAAGACCCCGAAGTTCTGGCAGATGTCACCAAAGAAATCACCCAATACTTTGGTACCAATACTACCGATGGTTGTGACAAGGGACTCGTATGGGAGGCACACAAAGCGGTGATACGTGGCGTGCTAATTAAACATGGCGCGAGGACTAAAAGACAGAGAACTGCCCAAATTTCGACCTTACTTGACAAACTCAACAAGTTAGAGACTGCACACAAACAAACACCGACCAGAGCTATAGGAGCTGAACTGGATACTGTACGTATGCAGGTGAAAGACCTTCTACACTTTAAAGCCAAGGCCGCACTCCAAATCTCCCACAGGAAAATGTATGAATCCGGCAACAAATGTGGGAAACTACTAGCACAAACACTGAGATCACAGGCTGCGGCCTCGTACATCCCGCACATACACTCCCCCACAGGCCAAAAAAAATCCCTGCCCCAACAAATATCCCAGAAATTTAAGCTATTCTATGAATCTCTATACAATCTGAGTGGGGAAAAACCCCCGCCTGAGCGTATAATGCAATACATAGCTGACTCAGCCATGCCCAACTTACCAACTGAAACACAAGCTATTCTTGAAGAACCTATAACCCTGACGGACATACAGACAGCCATAGAAAACACCAAACCAAACAAAGCACCAGGACCGGATGGTCTTACGATCCAATATTACAATACTCTTCTTCCATCACTGGGTAACCACCTGACCAATCTCTTTAACGACCTGGGTAAAGGTAGCAGACTTCATGACACAACACTACAGGCACAGATAGCAGTAATTCCTAAAGAAGGGAAAGACCCGACCCAATGCGGAAGCTACCGACCAATATCCTTATTAAATACTGATCTGAAGCTGCTTACCAAAATAATAGCCACTAGACTGCAACTACACATACCTCAGCTAATTCACTTGGACCAAGTAGGTTTTGTCCCAGCTAGAGAGGCAAGGGACAATACCATTAAAGTCCTAAACCTGCTCCACCATGTCACCACTACCAAAACACCAAGTGTCTTTCTCAGCACAGATGCTGAGAAGGCATTTGATAGAGTAAACTGGGCTTTTATGTTTGCTACACTGCAGCATGTGGGCCTAGGCAGTAACATGCTGAAATGGATCTCGGCAGTGTACACGACACCAAAGGCAAGAGTAAGAGCTAACGGAGTGCTATCTGATCTCTTCTCCATAACAAACGGGACACGTCAGGGATGCCCACTTTCACCCCTCCTATTTGCACTATCCCTTGAACCCTTCTTATGTCATGTACGGCGAAACCCTGATATCACTGGCATAGTGTTAAATCAAACCCAACATAAAGTGTCCGCATACGCTGACGACCTTATGTTTTCTCTCTCCAACCCGACGGTCTCGCTTCCTAATCATCTACGTGAATTCGCAACATACAACACCTTATCCAATTTGAAAATCAATTTTACAAAATCAGAGGCGATGGGAGTAAATATTTCGCCATCTCAACTACCACACCTTCAGGCTAGCGTTAAATTAAAGTGGACGAATACCGCTTTGAAATATCTGGGTACATATATACCCTAAAAGCTCTCGTCCCTATATGATCTTAACTTCCCCCCTCTCCTAAAAAGAGTAAAAGAGCTACTTAAAACGTGGCAGACAGGACTACACTCCTGGCTAGATCGATGTAACATCCTGAAAATGACGATCCTACCGAAATTTCTCTATTTAATGCAAGCATTACCCATACATATCCCGTCCTCCTATTTCAAGCAAGTACAAGCAACATTCTCAGAATTTGTTTGGGCCAAGAAGAAACCTAGAATAGCACATACACTACTGGTCCTCCCCAAACTACACAGAGGTTTGGCCCTCCCCAATGTCCGTGCCTATTACCAGGCAGTACACCTGGGAAGACTGATTGATTGGTGCCGCCACCAAGACACCAAATTATGGACCCAAATAGAGCAGGCACAAAGTGATATCCCCCTCCGCGGCAGCCCCTGGTGTTACTCGAGTCTGCCACTAGAGGTTAGACAACACCCATTGATTGGAAATACATCACGCATTTGTGCTCGTCTCATAGATCAGACTTCCCTCTCATCCTCTAACTCGCCCCTCTACCCGATACTGGGTAATCCCCTCTTTACTCCGGGTATACGAGATGAACCATTCAGAAGTCTAATTGGATTGGGCAAGTACCAGGCCTCCCACTTTAGTGTAAACGGACGGTGGAAAACAGCAACGGAACTCTCAGATCCTTCAGGGCCATTCCAACTAGACTTCATGAGAGCTCTCCAGTTGGGCCATTTCCTGAGCTCCATTACACCCCCAACAGAAAATGACCTAACACTGACGACGTTAGAAGAGATCTGCAACGATACCGGGACCCTTACACACACACTTTTACTGACCTACGCCCTCATAAACACACCATCAGACGACTTCACACCCCCAGGGCTTCTTAAGTGGGAGGAGAAATTGGGAATACAACTTGACTCTACTAAAAGACAACGCGCCCTCAGATATACACATAAATCCTCCATCTGTGCCAAGATACAAGAAACTAATTATAAAATTATCTCAAGATGGTACAGAACCCCAGCACTATTACACAAGATATTCCCAACAACTTCAGACCGATGCTGGCGCTGCCAAGCTGCAAAGGGAACCTTGCTCCACATATTCTGGTCCTGCCCCAAACTGACAGTGATACGCGAAACAATCCAAAAACAAACGGAATGAGTTATTACAGATGACCCAGCTCTTTTCCTCTTACATGTTTCAGAGACTCTGGACAAAATTTATAAAAAGTCAGTGATACGGAACCTGCTGGATGCGGCCAAAGCCTGCATTCCGCTGTGCTGGAAATCTGCTCATCCCCCGACCATTGACCTATGGCTCCAAAAGGTGGAGGACATACGGAACATGGAAGACCTCATACTCACAGCACAGAAGAGACAGGAAACCTTTACCAAAACATGGCAACTATGGACCATGTTCATATACTCAGATGAAGGTAGAGCCCTGAGAGGCTCATAATAGGATACGTAAGGTATCCCTGACAGATGTACATGTGTTTCCTGATGGGACCCGCTAGAACGCCAACAATGCTCCATGGTCGTGGGCCGCACCCTTAGCCCCACCCCCCCCCACTCCCTCCCCTACCTCTCCTCCGCCTCTACTTCTCCTCCTGTTTCCCTATTCTCTAACCTCTTCTTCCTTCATTTCGCTCCGTCTCGGCCCTCCGTAGTGGGGAGATCGAGCACGGAGGGGAACAACTATAAACACCTGTTTTAAAAAGAAAAAGGAGTAGGGGACGGGCCCCATGGGATAATAATTCTCCATCAATAGACAATGCTATAAGCCGCACACAGTATATATTGAACATCAACATAATATTACTTTATGACTTAATATCTAATGCCGTCATGCAACAGTCAAGTGTGGAGTTGTTGAAACAACAGGTGATATAATCTAAATGTTCAGAAATTGTATTGTATGTTATTTTGTATTGTATTGGTCCCTGTGGACCCTGTTCCTGACATACAGTGGTTTGAAAAAGTGTTTGCCCCCTTCCTCATTTCCTGTTCCTTTGCATGTTTGTCACACTTAAGTGTTTCGGAACATCAAACCAATTTAAACAATAGTCAAGGACAACACAAGTAAACACAAAATGCAATTTGTAAATGAAGGTGTTTATTATTAAAGGTGAAAAAAAATCCAAACCATCATGGCCCTGTGTGAAAAAGTGATTGCCCCCCTTGTTAAAACATACTATAACTGTGGTTGTCCACACCTGAGTTCAATTTCTCTAGCCACACTCAGGCCTGATTATTGCCACACCTGTTCACAATCAAGGCATCACTTAAATAGGAGCTGCTTGACACAGTAAGGTCCACCAGAAGATCCTTAAAAGCTACACATCATGCCGAGACCCAAAGAAATTCAGGAACAATTGAGAAAGAAAGTAATTGAGATCTATCAGTCTGGAAAGGGTTATAAAGCCATTTCCAAAGCTTTGGGAATCCAGCGAACCACAGTGAGAGCCATTATCCACAAATGGCGAAGACATGGAACAGTGGTGAACCTTCCCAGGAGTGGCCGGCCGCCCAAAATTACCCCAAGAGCGCAGCGACGACTCATCCAAGAGGTCACAAAAGATCCCACAACAACGTCCAAGGAACTGCAGGCCTCACTTGCCTCAGTTAAGGTCAGCGTTCATGCCTCCACCATCAGGAAAAGACTGGGCAAAAATGGCCTGCATGGCAGAGTTCCAAGGAGAAAACCACTGCTGAGCAAAAAGAACATCAAAGCTCGTCTCAATTTCTCCACAACACATCTTGATGATCCCCAAGACTTTTGGGACAACATTCTGTGGACCGATGAGACAAAAGTGGAACTCTTTGGAAGGTGTGTGTCCAAGTATATCTGGCGTAGAAGGAACACTGCATTTCAGAAAAAGAACATTATACCAACAGTAAAATATGGTGGTGGTAGTGTGATGGTCTGGGGCTGTTTTGCTGCTTCAGGACCTGGAAGACTTGCCGTGATAAAAGGAACTATGAATTCTGCTGTCTACCAAGAGATCCTGAAGGAGAATGTCCGACCATCTGTTCGTGTACTCAAGCTGAAACGAACTTGGGTTCTGGAGCAGGACAATGATCCTAAACACACCAGCAAGTCCACCACCGAATGGCTGAAGAAAAACAAAATGAAGACTTTGGAGTGGCCTAGCCAAAGTCCTGACCTGAATCCTATTGAGATGTTGTGGTATGACCTTAAAAAGGCCGTTCATGCTCGAAAACCCTCTAATGTAACTGAATTAGGACAATTCTGCAAAGATGAGTGGGCCAAAATTCCTCCAGGACGCTGTAAAAGCCTCATTGCACGTTATCGCAAACGCTTGGTTGCAGTTGTTGCTGCTAAGGGTGGCCCAACCAGTTATTAGGTTTAGGGGGCAATCACTTTTTCACACAGGGCCATGATGGTTTGGATTTTTTTTCACCTTTAATAATAAACACCTTCATTTACAAATTGCATTTTGTGTTTACTTGTGTTGTCCTTGACTATTGTTTAAATTGGTTTGATGTTCCGAAACACTTAAGTGTGACAAACATGCAAAGGAACAGGAAATGAGGAAGGGGGCAAACACTTTTTCACACCACTGTAAATAAAAGAATAAAAAAAAAAAAACTGCAAAAGAGAAGAACTGCCACTTCCCAGACTTTCATCTGAACATCCATCCACCAGCTCCGCTACCCACAGTCTAAGGCTGGCACTCCCAGCGCCCCCTGTATTCCACAGACCCGCACCACAGAACACGTCCCATAGGAGACCATGGTAAATAAACAGTAGCACAAAACTGCAAAAAGCACCAAAACATGTGCGAATCCACCCCAAGTGCTGCTGCCACAGAAGTGAGCACACCACCAGCCTGCAGGCTGCTCCCCCGGCCAAACTATACAACCTTTTTTAGGTCGGCATTTACTCTGCGATTCATAGGATCCCTAAAGAAGACCGAATCCTCCAGCGGAAGCGGAATGTGGCAGGCAAATCTACGTCCCAAGGGTTACAGCTTCAATACTCTATTATGCACATTGAGCCTCTTCTCAGGCCCGTCCACTCATCGTCACATACTTCTTTAATTTCAGAAATGAATGGGAAGGAAGGTAACGATTTCTTTAAAAATGGGTAGTATCTCTGCTGTTTCTTTGGAGGTAACAATTCTTCCTGCCACTTCATCGCATCCTTAACAGCCTCCACCAAGGGGGAAACCAGTGCAAAAATCAAACGTATGCGATTCCGAGACCATCACAGCCTCAGATGGATCCGAATCGCTATCGACTTCAGAGTTAAAACGCACTGAAAACACATGATCTGAATCTGCAGATGCTAAAGATACAGCAGGATGAGCAGGATTCTTTGAAACACTGTTTAACCCTTCCTTGACTGTGTGCTTAATGTAGGATTTAACCTGGTGTGCATTCGCAGCATTGTCCTGAGCTGCCTCCTTGAAGCAAGATGCACATACCCGCTTTCCTCTGATGACCTCAGCTGAGCAGGCCCAACAGGATCCTTCTTCTGCCTGGGCTGGCGATGAAGACCTATCCAAAGAAGAGAATTCTTCTCTGTCTGTGCCCGGATTTTCTCTTTCTAAAGGGTTTCTGATGTCTTGACCTCTCTTGGCTCGGGTCCGAGCGACTAAAGTGAGGTAAGGGCGAGGGAGATCTGGAATGCAGTGACAACAGGCGTCTATCCAGCTGCATGCGACTCTGCGATTTGTCATGTCTAGTCTCCTTTTTACTCCTTTGAGGCTGGAGTACTGATTAGGAACCTCTTTGCGGGCGTTTAGCTCACATTGGACCCTTCTCTCTGTAAAACAGAGGATGTGTTCTCTTTTTTTTTTTAAATAAATAAATAAACGAAATAACTAAATAAATAAAATAAACTTATCCATCCGAATCTTCAGTGCTAAGGCAGCTAGGCAGGCAGGCAAAACTCCCCAGATCTATAAAGGCACAGGATAATAAAAACACTCTGACAGACAAGTAACACAGCAGTAAGTAATGAGAGTCCTGGAAGTCAGGCTTACCAGAGTAGAGTAGCAGATTGATTAGCTGGAGGCTGAGATTAGCCTAGAGGACAGAGCCTCTGCAAATCAGCAGTGAGCATTCTGGTGTTTGCTAGGCAACCCAAGAGGAAGCTACCTCTGACCTCACCTGCTCAACTCTGAGCTTCCTGAAAGGAATACATGTGGAGGTGATGAACTACAAGTCCCAGTGAGCCAAACCACTGCATGAACACACAAAAACATGGAAGGAGAGAGTGCCAGCACCTGCAAAGGTGTATACAGTCATTTATACTGCTAGTGACCTTTGCCAGTAATACACAGTCATTTATACTGTACCATACAATCCCAGCACCACGGGAACCCACACTCCTCAGGAGATTTACAGCCTATATAGGGGGGGTCTTCTGATCCGGGAGAGGCTTAACCTGGACAGGATGGATGGTGGATGGAGAAAAAAATAAAAAATTAAATAAAATAAAAATAAATAAATAAATAAATAAAAATAAACTTTAAAAGGCGTCCGGAGGGAGGACGAAAAAAGAACACTGGTGTGGGCAGACACTGACAGCCGCCCTTTATGGGCTAAGAAAAAGGTGGTCCTGGAGGGGTCAGAGCTGACCCATAGTAGGCTGACATGGGAAGGTCCAGGAAATATAGTATACGCCAAATATACATGGATATGCTGCCCCAAATACACACATTTGACGTGCATGAACAACAGCGTTATAGATAGCCACAGCTATCCATGCACATCAATGCGATATTACATCACATAAAATTAAAAAAATGAATAAATGAATAGGGCACCAATATCAATCCAATCCACTTCAATGAAAACTATTCATAAAAATAAGAAACGTCCCAATCAAAATTTAGGCCTGCTGGTTTTCTTGTGCATAAAGTGAATATCCAGTAAACTTCCTTTCTACACAAGATGCCAAACTTGTCGCCACCTCTGATGGGCGTACTTATTTTTTCCATGCCCTGAATGACAAGGCTGGATGTATTTTTATTATGGTGTTGAACCCATTGCCTGGCCACGTTGGTAGAGTGGTCTTTTTCTATATCATGTAGGTGATCATATAGACCAGTGGTCATCAACCCTGTCCTCAGGGCCCACTAACAGGCCAGGTTTGCAAGATAAACTAAATACATCACAGGTGATATCATTTGCTGCTCAGTGATTGCAGTATTCTTGTCTGCATCTCCCCAAGGTAATACATAAAACCTGGCCTGTTAGTGGGCCCTGAGGACAGGGTTGATGACCACTGATATAGACAGTCCCTCAGACGTTAGGTTGTCCTTCCTACATACTGAATCTGACATGCAGTGCATGTAATGACATACACCACATAGCGTGTATTACAGTTAATAAAGGATCCAATCCCTAAAGATTTGCCTGTGGACAACTAAGTGACACGATCACCTCATTTAATAAAGGAACAATATGAGCAACTGCTCACTCCACACTTAAAAGTGCCCTTAAACTGTAACCAGTGCATGGGTGGCCGCTCACTAGTATATAGGCTAGGTGACAACCATCTGCCTAAAGTGGTCTTTTTGGGATGTTTACACTCTGAACGAGTATTTTACAGCTGAACAAATCCCACGGGGATTGAGAATAAAAAAATTCCCGACGTTTGACTTGTGTAATGAAGGATTGAAAAAGGAGTGAACAGACACACTGTCAGCATGTTCATTACAATTAATGAGAATCATTGTTAAATCAAAGAAGATAGATTTGGATCGTATCCAAGGTGAAATGTCCACCATTCAAAGAGTTATCTGCACAAAAAGATCATGCCAGCTTTCTGGAATTAGATGGACAACTCAGTAAAAGATTGGACAAGTTGGAGAAGGGAGTCATAGCCACTAAGATAAAGAAACTTGTCAGCGATCGAATCGACTATGAGAACAATAGTGTGTATGCATGGAAAAAACGTTTTTTCAACCAGGTCGATCTCAAAAAGTTTTCAACCAAAAAACGTGTACGTTTCTCTGATCAAGAGAGTGAACCAGCATATGACACCCTCGCAGCTACGGCTTCCGACTCCTCATCGGACACAAAGATACCAGCATTTAAACTCGGGAACCCAAGGCACCAATAAAAAGAAAAAAACAAGAGGAGGAGAGGGAGGAAACATAAGAGAAACAAATGGAAGTTGCTACCAGTTACGGGAGTGGGCGCAGAATTAACTATCAATGTTAACAATTTATCCCAAAGACCGTCATCCCTGTCTGAAGAGACACTTGTCCAGAGGTTTGCCCTATGAACTATTTTGATTTATTTGGCACAATATTGGATGTAAACAAATTTTCAAGAGCCCTAAGAGCCGGTTAACACAGGGGCAGCACGACTTGCAGCACAACTGCCTCAGGCGACCTGCACACGACTTCAGCGGCGGCTTGCAAAATGACTTCTGTATAAAAGTCAATGCAAGTCGCCTGAAGTCGCCCCAAAAGTAGTACAGTAACCTTTTTCTAAGTCGGAGCGACTTGAGTCGCTCCTATTAGAGCGGTTCCATAGTACAGAACGGGACGCGACTTGTCAGGTGGCTAAGTCGCCTGACAAGTCGCCTTTGTGTCAACCGGCTCTAACTTTGAGGAAGAATTATTTTGAAGTACCAGATGATGCAACAGATCGTACCTTTAGAACAACTACACTGGGTGAGTCAGCTCCCTTTCCTCAATCTTTTTCTGATGTCTGTGCTCTTTATGATCTTGAATATCTAGCCCATGAATCTAATCCTCTCCCCATTGACCCTCATTCTAAACCATTTGCGGTATTATTTAAATTAACATCTGTTTTTTTATCCTATAGAGTCAAGGGGAAAGGATATGGATTTATTCCAGAAATTGATTGAGGGGGATCTTACACACCTAGCACGTACCTATACATTTAATAACGAGCTTGATAACCTTACATCTGAAGAAAGGGAGTCATTGAAAAGTTTTAATAATGACACTACCATTGTTGTTAGAAACGCAGATAAGGGAGATGCGGTAGTGGTCTTTGATTCTACTACATATAAAAATTAGGTTTTATGTCAGCTATCTGACACCAATACACTTTCAAAAAGGAGCTTTCAAACCTTTTAGACAACGGAAAATTGTTACCAATACTTACCGTAATTTTCCTTTCCTGGCCTGCCCTCACGTCAGCACACAATGGGTTAACCCCTTCCTCCAGTCTCTCAGTACCACCTTCTCTTAGCTGATAAAAAGGGAGCCCCTCCTCCCCAGCCCTTGTTCCATTAACTAGCGGACGACAGGCTTATAGGGAGGGAAGAAAAAGATTGTGCTGACGTGAGGGCAGGCCAGGAAAGGAAAATTACGGTAAGTATTGGTAACAATTTTCCGTTTTCCTGGCCAGCCTCACGTCAGCACACAATGGGATTTGATTTAGCTGATATAGGGTGGGATAACAAAAAAAGAGTCGAAAAACAACTGGTAATGCTGCTTTAGTGAATATTTTATTTTGCTTGGAAGGGTGCTGACACCACTGCGTTTCCAAAATTTGATGCACTAGCTGCTGTGACATCTAAACTGTAATGTCTTGCAAAGGTTTCGCAGGAGCTCCAACTAGCGGTCCTGCATATGTCTTCAACCGATATTTTAGCAGACGCTGCCCACGAGGCTGCCACCCCTCTTGTAGAATGAGCTCTAATAGCTTGTGGAGGCGTCAGCCCCTGTTTCTCATACGTTAGGCTTATCACCTTGGTGATCCAGGTAGCAATGATTCTAGCTGATGCCGCTTCTCCTCTTCTAGGTCCTGACGGCAGGACGAACAAGGTATCCGTTTTGCGCATCTGTAGAGAGCGGTTTAATTAGGTTGAAAATAATTTGCCCATGTCCAATGGTCTGAGATCTATGCCGCTTGTAACACCAAAAGGTTGGAGTGTCTGGTCTCCATCCTGCTCCATGTGCCTTGAACCCGTCTGCCAAGGCAGTGAGCACCCCAGCCCCGGAGACTGGCATCCAAGGTTATTTGGATCCAATCTCCGGGGCTGAGAGGCATGCCCTGCGACAGAGTTCCTGGCGCTATCCACCATGCCAAGCCCTGGCGAATCCGTCTTGGTATGAATATTTTTTGGTGGAGTGATACTTGGTTCAGAAATGACGTTTGGAATGCCCTTGTATGGAATCTTGACCATGGAACCGCTGGGGTTGCTGCGGTAAACATTCCCAGAAGTGTCATACAGTCCCTCGCCGACAGCGACGAGGACTCCATCACGCTGTTCACGCAGGCTACTAGCTCGGCTATCTTGCGATGTGGTAGCGAGACCTGCCCTTTGCTTGTGTTGAAAACAAGTCCTAGGTACTCCATCTCTTGGGAGGGAATCAACTGGCTCTTCTGCTTGTTGATAATCCAGCCGAATTCCGAGGTAATTTGGATCCAATCTCCGGGGCTGAGTGGCATGCCCTGCGACACGGGCCACTACCAAGATGTCGTCTATGTAGTGGAAAATCTTTATGCCCCTCAAACTTATAACAGCGATGGTAGCTAGCAGGATCTGCCGACAGCGACGAGGACTCCATCACGCTGTTCACGCAGGCTACTAGCTCGGCTATCTTGCAATGTGGTAGCGAGACCTGCCCTTTGCTTGTGTTGAAAACAAGTCCTAGGTACTCCATCTCTTGGGAGGGAATCAACTACCATTGTTGTTGTCTTGTCGCACTCGGTTCTGCCGCCATAGCTAGAAACGCAGATAATCTGTTTGTAGAAACGCAGATAAGGGAGATGCGGTAGTGGTCTTTGATTCTACTACATATAAAAATTAGGTTTTATGTCAGCTATCTGACACCAATACACTTTCAAAAAGGAGCTTTCAAACCTTTTAGACAGAGCAGTTTCAGTGGGAATTTTTTCTATAAAAGGAAAAGGAAAGGGAAATGTTCATTCCAGATTTCCCAGTCATGCCTGTATTTAATCACCTACCCAAGGTACATAATGGGTTAAGTCCTCTTACAGGCAGGCCCATTAAGAGATTTTGTGTGGAAGGACTACAAATGGATTAGCAGGATCGGACGGATCAATTTGGACTCTGCTGTATTTATATATACATTTATCCATATATTTTTATCCATTCTGGGACTATATGAACTTATTATTATTATTTTTTATCTTCATCAATTTTTTAATCACTTCATCACTTATTCACTACTGTTATTTTATTTTTATCATTGATTCCTTTTATATCATATTTTTATTGATTCCTTGTATATCATATATTTCTTGTTTTTTACTTGTTTTACACCAGTCACGGATTTACACCATTTTATGCACATTGATTGTTGCACAGCTTGTTGCACAGTTTATCAGGTCTTTATGCACATGACACTTTAAATATTTGACATATTGTTATATTTACTGTTAGTCACATAGATGTGTATATTTATTTATATGTGTAATTTATATTGCTAGTCACGAATGTTTATATATTTATTTTAATCAATTAGCCATCACCTCTCACTAGTACCAGCGCCGACCACTGGTCATTATTCATATTGCTCTTTAGATCTATAATTACACATTTTTAGCTATCATTGCGCGAAATTCTTTTATATATTTATCACTACAAATGGATTACCTGTGTCCAATCTTTACTCCTCCATTCCACATGCTCTAGGCTTACAAGCAGTGTCCTTTTTCCTCAAGAGATCGGGTCAATTCTCTCTTGTCCTCCAGGAATTAATTCTTCTTCTTCTTATTATTATTATTAAGGTACTTATATAGCGCCGTCAATTTACGCAGCGATTTACATATACATTCACATCGGTCCCTACCCTCAAGGAGCTTACAAACTAAGGTCCCTAACTCACATTCATATACCAGGGCCAATTTAGACAGAAGCCAATTAACCTACCAGCATGTCTTTGGAGTGTGGGAGCAAACCGGAGGACCCAGAGGAAAACCGTGCAAGCACAGGAAGAACATTATTCAAATAGAGTTTCTTTTTAACTCATAATTTTTTTATGTTCAACGGGGACTTCTATCTCCAGATGTGCAGGGCCAAGTTCTCACCATCCCTTGCCAATTTATACATGGGATGGTGGGAAAGGTCCTGCATATTTGGGGCTGATAGTACCCGCTGAGCAGACACTGTGCTATACTGCTACAAATAGACGACTTGTTGTTTATTGCCTCTGGGAAAATTTTACTTTGGAGACATGGCTGGATTTCATGAATGATAACCAGCTTAATCTCTGGTTCACGGGCCACAGTGATTTCTCAGCGACTGAATTCTTGGATGCTCACGGCCGATGGAGATCGAATAGTGTCCAGTCTATATAGGAAGTCCTGTGCAGGGAACACTCTCCTAAGAGCAGACTCAAATCATCCAGGTCATACTATTATTGCAGCGTGACGAATGTGCTATCTCCATTACGACTGCTAGTTTTACGAGACCGAGCGCTTCAGTCTCGTACTTGATTCAGAGTATGCATGGAATTTTGTGCGGCGGAATTGTGTACACACGCTCAGAATTTACGACAGCGGATTTTGTTGTCAGAAAATTTGAGATCCAGCTCTCAAATTTTTTTTTGTCGGAAATTCTGACAGAAAATGTCCGATCACGCGGTCAGAATTTCCGACAACAAGCTCACATTGAACATTTGTTGTCGGAAATTCTGATCGTCTGTATGCGGCATAATATGTGGTGTATGTCATAACATGCACTGCATGTCAGATTGAGAATGTAGGAAGGACTACCCAACGTCTGAGGGACCGTCTATAAGATCACCTACATGATATAGAAAAAGACCACTCTACCAACGTGGCCAGGCAATCGGTTCAACACCATAATAAAAATACATCCAGCCTTGTCATTCAAGACATGAAGAAAATAAGTATGCCCATCAGAGGTGGTGACAAGTTTGGCATCTTGTGTAGAAAGGAAGTTTACTGGATATTCACTTTACGCACAAAACCAGCAGGCTTCAATTTTGATTGGGACATTTCTTATTTTTATGAATAGTTTTCATTGAAGTGGATTGGATTGATATTGGTGCCCTATTCATTCATTCATATTTTTAATTTTATGTGATGTAATATCCAGTGATGTAAGTAACTGAGTTAAAATAAACTGAGTTACCTAACGCAGTTACTTTAGAGGGTAACGAGTAATCTAACTGATTACTTTTCCCCTCATGGTAACTCAGTTACCATTACTTTGGCTTAGTTACCCCAATTACATCTACCGCCACTCGATGGCAGTAGTGTAATTCCGGTGTCCTGCCGAAAAAGTTCCCCCGCCGGATAAGGACCCCCTGTACTGCGCAGGCGCAGGGCTTGCGCAGTACGAAGGACTACGGAGCTTCCGAAAATTGCCGAACCTAAACAGCTCTGAGTGAACTCTACACCGCGCAGGTGCAGTTAAAATGTAATTGTACGAGGCGATGCCGCACGCTCCTGATGCTCCTGCTACTCTGCAAGGGGCGTCTATCGTGTAAGTAAGGGGCGGGTCTAGTATTACTGTAACCAAGGGGCGCATTTATTATAATTGTTATATATTGAGCTCTGCCCATTAATTTAACATTCGCCCTCTTCTGTAGCCATCCGCCCCTTACACGATATACGAATAATAGACCCACCACTTGCATACACGCTATAACAGATCTGCCCCTTGGTTAGAGTAATAATAGAGCAGCCCCTTGGTTACACGATATATAACAATAATAATAAATGCGCCCCTTGGTTACAGTAATACTAGACTCGCCCCTTAAGCCCCATACACACGGTCTGACTTTTTCATCAATTTGGTCCGATCGGACAAGGTTGTTGAAAAATCAGACCGTGTGTATGCACCATCGGACAGTGTTCGTCGGTTTGTCCGTCGGACAAAGTCTTATCTCCTGCTGGAAAGATTTGCCGTCAACCCGGTCCGATCACACCAAATCCGATCGTGTGTACGGTTGTCCGACCGGACAAAGTGCTACGCATGCTCAGATCACATTACAAGACCAAAGCTATTGGCTACTAGCCTCTAAGTAGTCCCGTCGTAGGCAACAAACGTCACCACGTTCAGAATGATCGGATTTTCCGACAACTTTGTCCGACCGTGTGTACGCAAAACCAACATCGGACAAAGTATGACGGACATGGTCCGACGGACCTGGTCCGCGGATTGTCCGACCGTGTGTATGGGGCTTTAGTTACACGTATAGAATATTTTTAAAAAAGTCAGTTACTTTGCTGAGTAACTAATTACTTTTCCAATGTAGTAACTGAGTTACTAATGCAATTACTTTTTGGGAGAAGTAATTTGTAACTTAACTAATTACTTTTTTAAAGTAAGATGACCAACACTGGTAATATCGCATTGATGTGCATGGATAGCTGTCTATACCACTGTTGTTCATGCACGTCATATGTGTGTATTTGGGGCAGGATATCCATGTATATTTGGCATATACTATATATACATTAACACATATACCTGCATTGCTTCAAGCAGCGCCTGTATACCTATTGGCATATTCACTTGATATTGACCTAATTTATTTCTCATCACTTTTTCTTCTGTTTATCAGCATTCTTCTTTCTCATTAGTGTTTCTTTTATATAGGGTCTTTTTCTCTACCACAGACATGGCAGATGGGAGAACGATCGCATGTTTTTGTAATATTATACATCATTCCATTTAATTGTGAATTAAATATGTTTGACACAGTATTTATTATGATACAAATTTCCACAAACATTCATATCACAAAATGTAACTTTGGTTATTCGAAATTTGTAGTGATTGTCTCTCTATTGTTGTCTGTGGCATTTTTATTGCACAAAACTTTGCAGATACATTCAAATGCATTGTTCAGTGTATTGTTATGTTTTTACGGTGTATATTGAGTCTATATTAGAACACTTTACAGCAATTACATCTGCTAGGAGACAGCATGTTATTACAGTGAAACAGTTTTAATAATCTGATCAAATTTATTATGTCATATATCCGGAGTTTGATACTCTGTATTTCTGTCTTTACGTGCTGTTCATGTTTCTGCACACCAGGTTTCCATTTTAGCTTGATTAGATATGGGAGGAGTTTTGGGGAGTGTTTTGTTTCCTCAATTGGTTTTATATTTCTAGTCAAATTATGGTTACTAGCTATGACCAAGCATATATCATGAGGTAAAAAATGTGTTAGCCTTTTCTTCTGTACCAACTACAACCATGATGTGACAGCTTTTGATTTTTTTTTAACTCTGTTTTGCCACAAATAAAGGTGTATAGACCTAGTGCGGCCGTTCAGCTATTTTTCTTGATTGTCTACACGACTGCAGAGTAGGGATGAGCCGAACACCCCCCCGTTCGGCTCGCACCAGAACCCGCGAACGGACCTAAAGTCCGTGCGAGCTTTAGAACCCTATTAGTTATAATGGATGCGAACGTTCGAAATTAAAAGTGCTAATTTTAAAGGCTAATATGCATGTTAATGTCATAAAAAGTGTTTGGGGACCTGGGTCCTGCCCCAGGGGACATGTATCAATGCAAATTTTCTTTTTTAAAAACGGCCGTTTTTTCAGGAGCAGTGATTTTAATAATGCTTAATTTGAAACAATAAAAGTGTAATATTCCTTTAAATTTCGTACCTGGGGGGTGTCTATAGTATGCCTGTGAAGGGGCGCATGTTTCCCGTGTTTAGAACTGTCTCTGCGCAAAGTGTCATTTTTGAAAGTAAAAAAGCTATTTAAAATCACTCGCGGCTAATGTTAATTCACGGCTCCCGTAATACAGAGAACAGTCATTCATTGAAACTCATTCATAAAAAAAAGTAATTGATAAAAAATAAAAAAAATGAAAAAAATAAAGCGTAGGGGTCCCCCAAATTCAATAACCAGGCCCTTCAGGTCTGGGATGGATATTAAGGGGAACCCCAACCAAAAAAATAAAATAAATGGCGTAGGGTCCCCCTCAAAATCCATACCAGACCCTTGAGGTCTGGTATGGATTTTAAGGGGAACCCTAGCCAAAAAAAATGGCGTGGGGTCCCCCTCAAAATCCATACCAGACCCTTATCCGAGCACGCAACCTGGCAGGCCGCAGGAAAAGAGGGGGGGACGAGAGCGGCCCACCCTCCCGCCTGAACCGTACCAGGCCACATGCCCTCAACATTGGGAGGATGCTTTGGGGGTCTAAGACCCCCAAAGCACCTTGTCCCCATGTTGATGAGGACAAGGGGCTTCCCCACAACCCTGGCCATTGGTTGTGGGGGTCTGCGGGCGGGGGGCTTATCGGAATCTGGAAGCCCCCTTTAACAAGGGGACCCCCAGATCCCGCCCCCCCCCCCTGTGTGAAATGGTAAGGGGGTTTTTGTACCTACCATTTCACCAAAAAAGTGGCAAAAATGGTAAAAATGACAGGAGACAGTCTTTGACAATTCCTTTATTAAAATCTTCTTTCTTCTTTCTTCATCCTTCGGTTTCTTCATCTTCTCCTTCCGTCATCTTCTTCCATCTTCTTCTTCCATTTTCTTCTTCCTCCGATCCGCTTCTTCTTGCGCTGGTCTTCTCGTCCTTCTCGTCCGGCATCTTCTTCCGTCGGCGTCGGCGTCTCTGTCTCTTCTTGGGCCGCTCCGCGCAATGGGAGGCTCCCGCTATGTGAGGCTCCGCTCCATCTGACAGGTCTTTTAAAACGGAGGGCACCTGGTGACCCCGCCCCCCTCTGACGTCATGGGGAAAGCCATCATGGAATTCCCCATGACGTCCCTGTGCTTCAGAGGGGGCGGGGTCACCAGGTGCCCTCCATTATAAAAGACCTGTCAGACGGAGCGGAGCCTCACACAGCGGGAGCCTCCCATTGCGCGGAGTGGCCCAAGAAGAGACAGAGACACCGACACCGACGCCGACGGAAGAAGATGCCGGACGAGAAGGACGAGAAGACCAGCGCAAGAAGAAGCAGATCAAAGGAAGAAGAAAATGGAAGAAGAAGATGGAAGAAGATGACGGAAGGAGAAGATGAAGAAACCGAAGGATGAAGAAAGAAGAAAGAAGATTTTAATAAAGGAATTATCAAAGACTGTCTCCTGTCATTTTTACCATTTTTGCCACTTTTTTGGTGAAATGGTAGGGGTACTTTTGTACCCCCTTACCATTTCACACAGGGGGGGGGGCCGGGATCTGGGGGTCCCCTTGTTAAAGGGGGCTTCCAGATTCCGATAAGCCCCCGCCCGCAGACCCCCACAACCAATGGCCAGGGTTGTGGGGAAGAGGCCCTTGTCCTCATCAACATGGGGACAAGGTGCTTTGGGGGTCTTAGACCCCCAAAGCATCCTCCCAATGTTGAGGGCATGTGGCCTGGTACGGTTCAGGTGGGAGGGGGGGCCGCTCTCATCCCCCCCTCTTTTCCTGCGGCCTGCCAGGTTGCGTGCTCGGATAAGGGTCTGGTATGGATTTTGAGGGGGACCCCACGCCATTTTGTTTGGCTAGGGTTCCCCTTAAAATCCATACCAGACCTCAAGGGTCTGGTATGGATTTTGAGGGGGGCCCTACGCCATTTTTTTTTTTTTTTGGCTGGGGTTCCCCTTAATATCCATCCCAGACCTGAAGGGCCTGGTTATTGAATTTGGGGGGACCCCTACGCTTTTTTTTTGTTTTTTATTAATGAATGACAGTTCTCTGTGTTACATCAATTCATTAGCCGCGAGTGTTTTTAAATAGCTTTTTTTCTGCAAAAATGACACTTTTTTGCAGGGAAAGTTCTAAGCACAGGAAACCTGCCCCCTTCACAGGCCACCTATAGACACCCCCCAGATGTGATACTGCAATGCTGTTCTAACAGCATGCACACACATATCCCCAGAAATAGAGCACATATTGTCAGCAGCACGCTGACACTGACTGAAACGTAATATGCGAGGCCGCCGGCGCGGCGGCCTCTTATACCGTGGGGCGTGTACTAAAGCCCCTGAGCTATAATTGGCTACAGGCATCCTGCCTGTAGCCAATTATGGCTCTCCTCGCTGCCGGCGCTGTGATTGGCCAAGGATGCGGGGTCACAGTGCATGCTTGGCCAATCATCAGCCAGCATTGCACTGTGCGGGCCGCAATGCATTGCGGGGCCGCTCGCATCACACGAATTTGTTCGAACATGGGTTCGAATCGAACACCGGGCCCATCCTTACTGCAGAGCCTGCACCTGAAGGTTTGAGTGGGGCGGCCGTTCTTTTGGGACACTATGCCTGGAGCAACATCACATCTCAACCAGCAGGGATGTGCTGAACCCACGCATCAAACCCACCAAGGCCTAAAACATAAACCTTTTATTAAGAATCTATATAAAAACACATAGTATAAGAAGCATAGAGAAGTTAAAACAAAAAAACTGCCAGGTGTGTGACCTTTCTTAAAGAGAAGTATGGGTCTAGTGCAGGGGCATGGTATTATAATCCTGGAGGTTATGCACAAGTGTCTACATCCAGAGGGAGATAGCAAAACATATCACAAGCCAGCAGATGTGTTTTCTGCTGCTGTTGGCAATTACTGTTGTCTGGATGGAGGAGTGTCTGGGGGTGGGTCAATGTATTCACCTACCCCCAATAACTACAGGCTTGGACTAGTCCTAAAAGGTCACTGTGGCTACTGAAAGGCTTGACTGCCTACCTGAAGCCCAACATGCCACAGTGCCCATTGGCAGCAATACTGTCCTATCCTGCTGTCCACTACCTCTGCCAGAACCTAAGTATCTCCCTTAAGCCTCCTGCAGCATAGCCTGGTTCTCCCCAAAGAAAAATTGCTTGTTTAAAGTGAAAAACAAAAATAAAATATAATAAATCATAAGCAAAAAATAAAATCCCGCAGCCAAACAATTTCGCCCCTGGATGAGGCTTTGTAATAGGTGCAATGTGTGATGTTGTGTTAAATGGAGTACATAACACACGGTGGATGAATCCAGTAACCAGATCTATTTATTTGCTCTAGTTTAGTAGTGTGTGTGAAAAAAATAAAATAAGAAAAAATAGCTAGATTAGAGTTTAATCTAGGTTAGTGTCAGGGTCACTGTTTTTTTTTAGGTAGGATTAAAAAAACAAAACAAACATGCACTATTGTTTATTGGCCCTACTACAGATAAAAACAACAAATTTGTGTTTTTTTTGGTGGTGGGTCATGGTAATAGTAAGGAATATACAGCTAAAATCGTCCTATTTTGGGGCGTGGCTAAGATGGCGGACTGAGAGGACGCAGGATCCAGAGCTCTGCTGGGCATATGCTGTATATCCTGGATCTTACTTGCTACAGACTTTACCAACTGCCCTGAAAAGTTTCCGGATGTCATACCGGACTCGGAGGAAGGCAAAAAAGCTTTGTTTTCCGTAAGGTGCGGAAGATACACCGTCGCCAGCGGCCTTGCACGTGGCGGTCTCTCCCAAGCTGGTGGGGAATATGGCGTCGCAGACGGAGGCAGGGGACTTGGCAGCCGAGACCCAGGTGGGGTTTCAGGATGTGATGGCAGCCATTGCTCTGTGTCAGGCCACCCTCACTAACAAGATCGAGGCGGTCCAGATGGATGTGGGCCTGATAAGGCAGGATATGGACAAACTTTGCTCGAGGGTCTCGGAAGCAGAGCAGCGAGTGGGACACACTGAAGACACCATTGTGGAACATACGGCCTCCATCCGCACCCTCCAAACCAGGGTTCGGGCCCTGGAATACAAAGTTGACGACGCCGAGAACCGGAACCAGAGGAATAACCTCCGGATCGTCGAGCTTCCAGAGGGGGTGGAGGGGAAGAACCCCACAGTTTTCGTTGAGGAGATGCTGAGAGCGGTGCTACCGTTGGCGCAATTCTCCCCATATTACACTGTGGAACGCGCTCATCGGATCCCCCCGGTTCCGGGCCCACCCGGCTCTAACCCTCGCACAATGATTTTCCGGATGCTCAATTTCAGGGACCGGGATGAGACTCTCCGGGCTGCCCGCAGGACGGGCGAAGTGCGGTATCAAAACACGAAATTAATGTTCTTCCC
Organism: Lithobates sylvaticus; assembly: GCA_028564925.1. Taxonomy (NCBI): domain Eukaryota; kingdom Metazoa; phylum Chordata; class Amphibia; order Anura; family Ranidae; genus Lithobates; species Lithobates sylvaticus. Next base: position 76,241,587 of record CM053032.1, read on the forward strand.
GGACTACTCTATCGAGACTCAGAAATTGCGCCGATCCTTTGACCAAATCAAAGTGGGGCTTCGTGCCCGTAACATGAAGTACAGTGTCCTCTTTCCCGCCAAGCTGAGGATTCAAATGGGGGATACTGTCAAGTTCTTCACAACACCGCGTGACGCTGCTGCATGGCTGGACACGCTGCCCCCGCTCCTTAACTGTTCCCCATGACCGGCTCGGATGGACCTGCACCCCGCTCTACTGATCTCCTGGTCCTGGGACGATTGTCTGTCTTGCTGGCTTGACCCGATTCACCTGAACCTCCTATCTACAGACATACATTGGGCTGGTGGCCCCCCCTCTTTGCAGCCGGGATGTGTGGACCTTGCCATGCTGCGGATTGACCCCCCCCTCCGAAGGTGTCGGGCTTCTCTCCATGTACTACATCGGAATAGATATGCAGAAACCAAGTGCGCTAGACATACTTTTTGCTTATGGGATTAGTATATGTGAAGAGACAGCACTGCCGCTGTGATGGCCCCGGAGGGTATGTACTATGTGATCGCTTGGGTGGAGTGATGCTAGGTTGCCACCGGCATGTGATGGGTTAAATGCTCAGAGTTGGGCTATATGCCCCCATCGGATACCATGACTGACTAAGTGCAACTTGATTGATGACTGATCCGTCACGAGAGGGGAAGCGGTCATACGGTGGTCGGTACGCGGGGGGATGAGAGGGGGGGGATGCTTCCCCCTCACCCGTATAGGCACGCACTGTCGCTGGAGCTCCCCCCTTTTTTTTTTTTTGGCTGGATTCGGTCCTGCACCCGTCTAACCTACACATGGGGGGGCCACGGGGCTGTGTGGAAATGGTGGTTTGGGAAGCGGTGTTCATACTTACTTGCCATGACAGACAAGGACCTCCTAATACAGTCTTATTTGAAGCTGGGGTGGAGGGGGTGGGTGCCATCTGTAGCAGGCTGTATTGAGTTTACTCTTGATGGCCCCCTGGGGCGCCGGGTAGGCTATATGTTACTTGCACTGGTTATACATTTTAAGGGGGGTGAGGGGGGTCATCTCCCCCCCCCCCCCCACACACTTTTTTTTTTCCTTTTGCTTTTCGTTCTGCAACTAAGTACTGTACCCCTAGTATCATCTAGGAGAATAAAGTTGACTTTCAATGCCAGCATCTCTGCTGATCTGCCCACGACACCTCTCGCTAAATGCGTACGCCCTCTGTAACCTAATGTTTTTGTTGGGGGTTTGGGGTCTCATTCACCTTCAGTTACTTCTGGGGGTGGGGGTGGGGGGGGGGGGGGTTCTCTGCCGTTGCAGAGACTTGGAAACTGTTCAGTTTCTGTTTTTAGTTTGGAGTTGCTTAATAAGGTATGGTACTCTGTCAATACATCTGAATACAGTTCTATAGAATTTTTTGATGCAAAATGCGCGATTGCAATATGTGTATGTTGTACCCAATGGAAGTGCTTCTATGAGAGGAGGGGGGACCTGAGGACCTTGCTCATTTATTCCGACCCATACTCTACGTACGCTAGGGGGGTGAGTATATTGGTCCGCAGGTCCCTTCCGATTCAGATACTTGATGTCCGAAATGACCCGGGGGGCAGATATGTAATACTACATGTTTCTCTATATGATAAAGCTATGGTGTTGGTGGGCGTTTATCTCCCTCCTCCAGCTAAGGTGCAACTTTTATATGACATCATGCAAATTATAATGACGCTTGACACAAGAGAGGTTTTCTTCTTTGGAGATTTTAATATGGTGGCGCAGGGCCTGGACAGACTACATGCACAGACCCGCACTTCACCAGACTTGCAAAGTTGGGCAGACACGTATAATCTTACTGACATATGGAGGCATTTTCACCCGTTTGACAGGGAGTATACGTGTCATTCGTCCTCCTATAGGACTCTTTCACGCATTGACCTGGCTTATGGGTCTTCTGGAGCCTTGAGCTGGATAAGGGAAGCAAAACATCTGCCTAGGGGCATCTCAGATCATGCTCCAGTATATGTCACGCTATCTCTGTCTAATCCCCCGGGTGTGAAGCTGTGGCGTCTGTCCGGTTTCTGGGCAACTGACGAGCGATTGCGGGAGGGGGTGACGGAGGCCATATGTAATTTTTGGCTGAGGAATGGGACCACGGCTAGTGCTACTGTCCTGTGGGATACTTTCAAGGCCTGGGTAAGGGGTGAATACATCTCACGCATAGCCTCCTTGCAGAGAGAGGCATCCAGGTCGTTGGAGGTCCTGGAGGGGGATGCAGCGACTAAAGAAGCTGACTATATTCAGTCTCCCACTATAGAAAAACATAGGATGTGGCAGGGAGCGCTCCGGGACCTTTCGTTACACAATGTAGAACAGACCAAAAAATCCATGCTCCACTCCAAGCAACGGATTTTCGAACATGGTAATAAAAATGGTAGGTTATTGGCGTGGTTGGCGAGAGATCAAACTGCTTCTACTCATATAGCTAATATTGCCGACGCTCAGGGACATATCTTGTCTTCCCCGGAGGATGTGAACTCTAGGTTTTTGGAGTTTTTTCAAGGATTGTATGCCTCCAGAGCTGACTTTTCTCAGTCGGAATTGGAGGAATACCTGGCCAACATCCCTTTCCCAGTTCTATCCAAAGAAAATCAGAAGGTGCTGGACGAGGCCATCACTCTTGAGGAGGTTCAGGTTGCGATTGGTAGCCTGCAGAGTGGTAAGACTCCGGGGGTGGACGGCCTACCCACGGAGTTTTATTCCCAACATATAGAATTATTGGCACCTAGGCTGACGGCTCTCTTCACGGATCTCACTGGGACAGATGCCCTGCCGGAATCCATGGAGGAAGCCGTAATTGTCTTGATCCCCAAGCCCGGCAAGGACCCTCGAGAATGCGGGTCCTATAGGCCCATCTCGCTGCTCAATGTGGATGCGAAAGTCTTGGCCAAGATATTGGCTATCCGGCTGGCCTCAGTTATATCTACCTTGATCCACACTGACCAGACTGGTTTTATGCCGGGTAAGGGAACGGACATCAATATCAGGCGGCTATTTTTAAACTTATCCCTAAATCATGACAATATTGGTACTCAAGTTATTGCCTCTCTAGATGCCGAGAAGGCATTCGATTCGGTAGAGTGGGAGTATCTCTGGGAGGTATTAAAACGTTTCGGTTTTGGCCCCAAGTTCATACACGCAATACGGTTATTGTATAGGTCACCAAAGGCTAGGGTTCGTACAAACAATGTGGTATCCAGCTCATTTTCCCTCCACAGAGGAACCCGACAAGGGTGTCCTTTGTCCCCCAGTCTCTTTGCCCTGGCATTAGAGCCGCTAGCAATCTTGGTTAGGGAATCGCAGAAGGTTCGCGGGTTGCAATTGGGTAGCTTGGAGGAAAAAATATCGCTCTATGCGGACAACACTCTGCTCTTTTTGAATGATGCTGGCCCGTCCCTGTCGGCCGCACTAGAACTATTCGATAAATTTGGTTTGATGTCTGGTGTCCGCATTAATTGGTCCAAGTCGGTGCTGTTTCCTATAGATGACCGTGCCCGGGCCACCTTGGATCCGATACCACTGGTATGGGTGACTGAATTTAAATATCTTGGAGTTAGGGTGTCCAGGGAGGTTAACCAGTACTTTACTTTGAACTTGGCCCCACAGCTCCGACTTGTCAAGGACAAATGTCAGGTGTGGTCTAATCTCCCGTTGAATTTATTAGGCCGCGTGAGCATCCTCAAGATGATCCTATTGCCCAAGCTGAACTACTTCTTCAGAAATAGCCCGGTTTGGATACCAGGGACCTTCTTTAAGGAAATAGACAAATGCATTCTAACATTCTTATGGGATGGATCTGCTCCGCGATTAGCTAAGTCCACGTTACAATTGCCACTTGAATTTGGGGGGCTGGCCCTCCCGAATTTCCAAACATATTATTGGGCGGCGATGCTGGTCACGGTACACTGGTGGCTCGAGGCACGGCGTACGAACGCAGCAGTGTGTATCGAGGAACCAGTGTGGGTTCCATGCAAGCCTTACAGACGTTAGTGTTTAGGGGAACGGGGGCGTGCAGGGATCTACCTACCCCAACTAGGGCCACGGTTAAGGTATGGATAATGGCCAGGCGTAGATTCTCCTAGTCGGACCGATGGTCTCCTGATCAACCCCTCTGGGATAATCCGAATCTGTCACAGTTAAGAACGGTACCTGACCCAAAAATATGGTCTAGATTTGGCATCGGGACTCTGAGGGATGTCATGCCCTCGGGGATCTTACTTCCATTCTCCCAGTTAACTAGGAACCATGATCTACCGGGTTGGATGTATTTCTGCTACATCCAGCTTCGACATGCCATAAGGGCTCAATTCCAATCCCCTCCGCTGATACAGCGGGACCCGGTGGAGGACCTCTTGGCCTCCGACGGCCTCAAGAAGCCTCTCTCTGCACTGTACGCTACAATCCTGCCCAAGGATTTCCAAAAGCTGGACAGACTGTGGGATAAATGGAAAATGGATATACCAAACCTTGAGAGGGAGGATTGGGAGGATTGTTTGGAACGGGGACCTAAGTTGGTAGTCTCGGCAGCTGACAAATTAATACAGACAAAGTTCCTCCATAGAGTATACTTTACACCGGAACGACTATCCAAGATATACCCGGCCAGGGACTCCCATTGTCCTAGATGCAGGACACAGCTGGGTACGTTTATCCATATGTTCTGGGATTGCCCTCAACTATCTATGTACTGGGCAGGTATATTTGAGCAGTTGAACGTCTGCCTTGACCTATCAGTGCCCGTGACACCTGAGGTGGCCCTGTTGGGGGTGTGCGACGACGATCAAAGGTCACACCACAGTAAACTACTGATTGCATATCTCCTTTTTTATGCTAAAAAAGAAATTCTGTGCCAATGGACCTCGTCGTCTCCCCCAAAGGTTGCCGCATGGGAGGCTAAAGTTAATGCTGCCCTCCCCTTGTACAAGCTGACTTACATCAGTCGTGGTTGTCCCTGGAAGTTTGACAAGGTGTGGTTACCATGGACTGGAGAATAGAGGGACGGGTGTGATCGAAGTTCTCCTTTTTCTCCCTCCCCTCTCTCTCGCTCCTACCTCTACCTCTTCCCCCTTCCCTCCGTTCCCCCATCCTCTTTTCGTTCCTTTCCTTACCTCTCTCTCTCTCTACTAAAACTACTTGACTACTTTCTCTCTTTGCTACCTGCTTCCCATTCTAGGCAGGAAACAAAAGGACTGAGATATGTCTCGAACGAAGGTTAGATAATATTACTTAGACAGTCTTATAATACATGCTGCAATAAGATGAGCATCTTGTATCCTGTATCTAGGCTACGTTAACATCCTGTATCATTTGTACTGATTGCATCTATGGTGTCAAATGCATATTTATCTTGTACTGTATACTTTCCTTCAATAAAGCACTCCTGTTTGTTAAAAAAAAAAAAAAAAAAATCGTCTTATTTGTGTTCTGCATAAACCAACTCAAATGCAACTAGAATAATATCTCATTAAATAGGACAAAAACAATGAAAGGGAAGGCAGACAATATTATTCCAATCATTATATTAAAAAGTAGTATACAGAAAATAAATACGGTACATAGACATGTGAAACTTTTTTTTTTTTTTAAATAAATGTAAACATTAAGGAGATTCTGCCCCCTTGTCTATGCACAGGAAAGAGACAGAGTCACAACAAACACCCCTCTCACCATGTTCACCTTGCCTGAGCTCTCTTGCTGACCCTTTATGCGTTGAATTCAGCAACACTGCCTGGCACTTCTGGGCAAGGGGGAGCAAGTCAGCGCCTGCCCTCTTGACACTGCTTGGACCTAGCAGCCAATCAATAGAACAACTTTCATATGACTGAGGGAGTGACTTCACTTCTTCCCTGGGTCATCATACTTTTAGGGTAGACTGAGACAGAGGAAGGACCGCTAAAAGAACAGAGGCAAGGTGCGTATAAGGGGGTCAGGGAGGCTCTTTGCAAAGACACTTTGACTTTCATAAGCAAAGCAGACAGAGGGGCTTTATTAAAAGAGTAGGGCATGTTAACTTTTTTTTAAAAGATTTTTTATTTGCAAAATTAACTTTTGTTTACTTTTGTTAATGAGGTAAAACAAAATAAAAATTAAATTTGCAAAGAATATGCAATCATGTACAAAAAATAAATTATTCCCATGTGATGTGCTGACTTCAAAATCATCCAATCCTATGCAAATCCTATTCCTTGTACATAAATCGCATATTTTTTGTAATTCGAATTTTCACCTTGTTTTGACTTATTCATCAAGATAAGCGAAAAGCCATTTTGCAAAGTGAACAAGCACTACTCAATTAGTAAATCAGGGCCAGTGTATTTTTAATTATAATATAAAAAAATTGTTTTTTAACTGAAACAATAAGAATAGCTATACAGACAACAGACGTTCAAACGCAAAAACAAATTTTTTATACTCTACAATGTCTAATAAAGCAAGTGGAAAAATCTCTGTTAGAACAATGAAGATGGAAAGTAAGATAACCCATTTAATGTGATCTGACTAAAGCAAATTGAAATCTGACAAGTATGTATAGCACACCACGCTGCTTGCACTGCCTTATGAAATAAGCGATTTTGTCCAGAAAGTAAAACATTAAACACATTTTTTACTGTTGCAGATATACAGTACTGAAAGACTTTACATGCAAATACCTAAAAGCAACTATACAGGCAAGTATATGAAATTTGTCCTTAAGGCAGCCCATGCCTGCAGCCACACAACCATTCTTCAAAAAGAGCTCCCACCACACCCTCTTCATCTTACGAATGCACTCAGTGGCCATAATTATTCCTATGGTGAGAGCTGTATTCTGCAGGACTACTGTTGACTACAATAAGAACAGCTCACCGTGGGAATGAATAGGGCCACAGCACAAAGGATGAAAAGTATGAAGTGAGGATACTTTCTGAAGAAAGGCTGTGGGGCTGAGCAGGGCTGCACAATGAGGATCACTGCAATAACAGCAGTGGTAAATATCAGACCGGGGGGTGTACCAAAGGTGCAGTAGTCTTAATTTTCCCCTCAACAGTGCAGGGGTTCAACATTGATATTATTTTTGCATACACATGGGTAGAAGAGCAATATTTATTATTATTATTATACAGGATTTATATAGCACCAACAGTTTGCGCAGCGCTTAACAAAATAAAGGCAGACATTACAATTACATTACAATTTGATACAAGAGGAATCAGAGGGCCCTGCTCGTTAGAGCTTACAATCTAAAAAGAAAGGGTCAATTGATACAAGAGGTAATAGCTGTGGGGGATGAGTTGATGGAGGAAGTAAAACAGTGTTAGTTAGAAGCAGGATAGGCTTCTTTAAAGAGAAAGGTTTTCAGGGATCGTCTAAAGATGGATAGATTAGGGGACAGTCTGACAGATTGGGGTAGAGAGTTCCAAAGGATGGGAGAAGCTCTGCAGAAATCCTGGAGGCGAGCATGGGACGAGGTGACAAGGGAGTTAGAGAGCAGGAGGTCTTGGGAGGACCGAAGAGAGCGGCTTGGTTGGTATTTTGGTACTAGGTTAGTGATGTAGCTGGGGGCAGAGTTATGGATGGCTTTGTAAATTATTGTTAGTACAATATATTTCTGTATGCGACTTTCATTGTTAGTCCTTGACAACAAGGTATTGAAATTACTTGTGGTTTACATATAAAAAAGGACAGATTTATGGCGCTTTACCTGTTTTCTATCAATGTGAAGGGTAAAGGGGTGGGGTGGTTTGGCTATTGTTCGTTTATATTTTATACAGCCTATAATAAACAGTATCTGATTTTGGGCCCCCCCAAAAAGACCCCTATTAGAATAAACATAAAATGTAGAAGGTTTGAGAATTTCTACTGTATTCAGATTTTGATTTTATTAATGGTAGCTGGTAGTCAGAAAGCAACTGTCATACGTTTTAGCATGCTGGTTACCACTCAAAGCTGAGATGGATCAAGATTACAAAAGGCCTAAAAAAGGCTAAAGTCTTGTTTGCACAGGAACTGCATGCAGAAAACCATCTAGTACCCATGTTATTAGATCTGCATTTAAAGTACGAGGAACGCAATAGAAATGAATAGCCAGGCACTGCCTAAATGTTCTATCCAACACTTGGGCCAACGCAATGCAAAGGCAGGCCCACCAAAAGGACGACTGACCAAGTACACTACCATTCATGGCAGGGTACAGGAGATGCCAATTGTCCATATGAACAAGAGCATAGAACTTGTACATGTAGAAGGAGATGCAAAAAGTGTGTATTGTAGTGTCTTAGAGGTGTTAATATTGCGCCACTCTTTTCCTGTCCATAAATGTCCCAAGGACGATTTCTCGTGGGAGTATAAAAGTGTAAAATAGTTGACAAACTTAAAGTGCAAGTTCACCTTCATCAACATTTTACAAAAAGTGCAGTGCACTCTCTTCCTCTCTGGCTGTAGCAGCTAAGCTGAGCCAGAGAAGGAGGAAAACTCACAACTGCAAATGCTTGCAGTTCAAACGGCCCAGAGTTTGAGCGGCCATCGTAATTTTTCAGCTGTATGTGGAATGGGAGCAGGTGAAGCATTTTAATGAGGAGTGCTGGTATTTTATATTAAGGGAACATGGAATTGCATAGGGGGCTTTTTGGAAAACGTTGCTGAAGGTGAACTTATACTTGAATGAATTTGACACGATAGAAAATATTTCATGTAAGAATTCTTTTAAAAAATACATTTTAAAAAAATTTCATTTTCAAATGAAGAAGTTCAATCTGTAAAAAACTTTATATACATGAAAAAAAAAAAGAAGATATTTGAGACAGAAAGCTGATAAAAAAAAGTGTGTCCACTATGCCATATTTGCCAGCTACACAGACAATAACTGATGGCAAATGCAGTTTGATCCTTTGGGCATCTTCTCAGTGTATTACTTATTTTCTTCGTCCACTCAGGCTTTTCAGTTCTTCTAGCTCTTTTTCCTTAAGATGCGATTCTGCAGTGGTCTCGGAAAGCTGTTAGAAAAAAAAACATAACACACATAAATAATCTGTGAAATGTAGCGTTTTCTCAAATGAAGACATTGTCACAAGGATCAGAACATTGGCATCTGTTGGTCATTTCAAAATCTGGTTAACTAATTGCAACGCTGAAATGCTTGTGCAGACATATTCTAAAAGAATTGGTAAAAATGATAAAATATCCTTTAAAAAATAAATAAATAATAAAAGTTCTCTAGCATCTCTGACTTCAAAACTTTCTGAGTTGCTGCCCCAGGAAAACAAAGACACTGTTAGGGAAGTTAGCATGATGTAGGAACTTGTAATTTGCATACTTGTTTCAGGTGTCTGCATCAGAAATTATTAAAGCCTTTGTCAGAGGGAGAAGATCACAGTGGCCTTCTCCAAAGTTTCCCTTTAAATCTAGCTCCCAATTACCTGCCTTCTCAGGCTGTGGCTGAAAATAGTATCCCAGGTCCCTCGCCTTCTGAAGCATGATCATGCACGTTCAGTAGACTGGCTCACTACAATTTAGTTCACACTGGAACTTCTCTCACTCTCCCACTGTAAAGTCAATTTCTACAGCCTCCTCTGCAGTAACAAGGTGCTGCAATCCTGGTTTCCCTACAGAAACATGTATTTTTCAGGCATCCAATATTTTCATTAGCCACTCAATATGCACTATGCCGATAAGACTGCAAGGAGTGCACTTCCTACATTCTGGAATACAACTAACACAACAGCAAGTTTCTGCCAAGCATGTTCTCAGGGACAAAAATAAACTTAAGGTAAAGGCAAGAAGGGCCATTTTTTTCACATCATATCCTTAAAATTGTGGGTGAATTCATTGGTCAGGTGTCTGATATGGAAAATGAACTAACATATGTAAAATATGTTTTAGTTTTTTTTTGGTCTCTTACCATGTCTAGTAAGATGTCTACTTTCAGGCGAAGCAAGTTATTTTCTTCCTCCAGCTGTAGATTTCTTTTTCGAAGACGTTGGAGTTCTTTCTGTGATCCAGTTCCACCTGATTCTGTAATAAGAATATATTAGAAGACTAAAAAGAACAAACAAATCTAATCAGCAGGGAGAAAGTAAATTCTAGAAAACAGTGTAAACTGCATGTATCAACTTCATGGTTTTGTACTCTTTAACTACTTCAATACCGGGCACTGTCACCCCCTACCTGCCCAGGCCGCTTTCTTCAGCTTTCAGCACTTGAATGACAATTACGCGGTGATGCAACATGTACTGTACTCATATACAATTTTTCATTTTTTTTTTTTTTTTAGGACAGATAGAGCTTTCTTGTAGTGGTATTTAATGCCCTGTGACTTGAAGTCCGACATCAATGAATGGGATCTGACAATACCAAGCACTTTGTGTCTGGTATAAATCTTTAGGGGAAACTCCACACCAAATAAAAAAAAAAAAAAAAACAAAAAAAAGGCATAGGGTTCCTCCCCCAAAATCCATACCAGACCCTTATCCGAGCACGCAGCCCGGAAGGTCAGGAAAGGGGGTGGGACGAGCCCCCCCCTTCCTAATCCATACCACATGCCCTCAACATGGGGGGGGTGAGTGCTTTGGCGCAGGGGGGCTCTGTGTCCCCCAACCCCAAAGCACCTTGTCCCCATGTTGATGGGGATAAGGGCCATTTCCCTGACAAACCTGGCGGGTGGTTGTCAGAGTCTATAAGGGGGCCCCCAGATCCCGGTGTGAATGAGTATGGGGGGATGTACCCCTACCCATTCACCTAAAAAAAAAAAAAAAAAAAAAACAACCTGTCAAAAATAAAAAAAAAACAGTACACAGGTTTTTGACAAAGTAACTTATGAAAGCAGCTCCGGCGTCTCTTCCCCTTACAATTTCTTCTCCCCTCCGGCAATGTCTTCATCCTCTGGTTCTCTTCTCTCCGCTGTCTTCTCCTTCTGCTGGTTCTCCTCTTTCAGCTGTCTTCTCCCTCTGTTCTTCCTTCAATCATCTCCTGACGCTCACTCCCGCTGTAATGCCAAGTCCACCATAAGCCATTACTTATATAGCCATGGGGTGTGACCACCCGGTGACATCATATGGAGGCCCCCCTTGTGACGTCACCGCCCAGTGCATAATGGGGCAGGGACATCACAAGGAGGTAGGGCCTCCGAATGAAGTCACCAGGTGGCCACGCCCCATGACTAAGTAATGGCACACAGCGGACCTAGCAATACAGCGGGAGAGAGCGCTGGGAGAAGATCGGAAGAACAGATTAAGACAGCAGTGGAGAGAAGAGAGCTGGCAGAGGGAGAAGACATCAGTGGAGAGAAAAGAGCTGGCAGAGGAGAGAAGGAGAACCAGCACAGGAGAGAGCCGAACCGGCAGAGGGAGAAGACAGCACAGGAGAGAACCGAACCGGCAGGGGGAGAAGACAGCAGAGAGGATAGAACCGGCAGAGGGAGAAGACAACTGGCAGCGAAAGAAGAACCAGAGGAAGATGTCATGAGCAGAGGAAGAAGAATTGGGAGGATGAAGACATTGCCAGAGGGGAGAAGAAATCTGAAGGAGAAGAGACGCCAGAGCTGCATTAATAAATTAGACTGTCAAAAACTTGTGTATTGTTTTTATTTTTTACACTTTTATTTATTTTATTTATTTTTTAGGTGAATGGGTAGGGTTACAATGTACCCCATACTCATTCACATAGATAGAATGGGGGGGGGGGGGTGGTATCTGGGGGCCCCCCCTTGTTAAACGGTGTTTTCAGATTCCGATATGACATGTGCTCCTAATGTCAGAGCGTTTGTCGTAACAGTGTGAACCCAGCCTTAGAGGTGATTTTCCTTTGGCAGTAGAAGTGCAGACTTATGGGGAAATTAGTACATCAATTACACAAGCAGCAAATTACATTTTCAGGGGTAATAGTAGGTGAATGACTAAAGCGCTGCTGTGTGCTAGATAAAGTTATTATACTGTATACAAAAAAAAAAAAAAAAAAGCCTCCAGGTATTACATTGCAATTATATTACAATATTACATTGCAATTTATATAAAAAAAAAAAAAAAAAAAAAACGACAGCGATGCAGATTGAAAAGGAAAGGTAATTTTTAATAACATTCAGTTACAATAGGACTCTGGCTTGTGCAGGCCCCCACGTACACTTCAGGGCTATGGGTCCTGCATTGTACATGATAATATAATTGTGTGACCACAGCCCACAACACCTTATAGAAGAGGCTTTGGGGGACCAGTGGCACACATAGAGGGAGCCTCTGTTGGAGCAAGAAAGAACTGGTAGACGAGTCAGTTTTTTGTTCAACCAGCAGCCTGCAGCGCTAATGCATTGGGGAAAATCCGACAGGGTGGTTGTACAGAGGTACATTTTTTTGTAATTCCCAGAGTTGAGCTTTAAGATTTAAATTTACGTATCTCACAATCATTTTAAAACATTGACCAAAATGTGTACGCCTTTAGCCTATATATATATATATATATTCAAACTGTTCAAAACTCCAGCACTTAACTATTTCTGTACTTTTTACAATCCTACACATTAAATACAATGCAAATCTTTTAATTTTAGATTTAAAAAATGTCTATTTAAATACACTTAAAAAGGAAATCTATGGTCACAGCATGCACTTTCATTTTATACTATCAGCATTGTAATAGCAATGTTAGCTATGTTTGATTTTTCAATAAGCTTATTTTGAATTGTCATTCATTAGTACCGCCTGTATGCTGGCCATCTTTTTCAACTTTATGGATTCCCTGCATGCTTTGCAGCTTCTCCTCTTTAACTTTCATTCTTTAAGGGCTACATATCCCAAGGTGCTTTGTTGCCTGAAAGCATTGATTGCTTTACTACCTCCTGAAACTCCGTGTTTCAGCACCTCCATAGTTCAGAAGGCAGGCTCTGTGAACAAGAGGTGCTTACTCAGGCAAAGTGAACATGTGTCACAGAATTAAATAATTAAAGTAAATGTGTGGGGATCTTCACAAAGTAAGTTTAAAAACTTCAAGATCATCCAGATTTTTAGAGTAGGCTAGAAATAATTGGAAATAAATTTAGAAAGAAATATATGATGATTTTACATTTTGACTATAGATACTCTTAATTGTATTTATATCACAGTTTATTTACAACGTAGCCAAAATGCTACCTTTGTATTGTGGTCTTTATGGAAAATATCTAACTTACTATATTGTTTTGAAGAATCATAAACTCCAATTTTTATACTAATACTAAAATATATTGGCAAAATCGCTTACCAGTTATCCATTGTCCATTTTCAAATTTTAAACTTTGGCCTGCAATGCTGATACTTGGAGAACCATAATCTAGACCCAATTCCACTTCTTTGGTTGTTCGATCCAACTAGAAGACAAAAAGAACAGGTTGGGGGTTTAGGTGTGTGAAGTCATTGATTATATAGAGCTGCTTTAAGTGATATCCCTAGGTTCCCAGCATCAATTCGGACACGTTTCAATTGTACAGACAATGTTTCTTAAGGGGAGATGTGGATAAACAGAGCGCTCCATATGTTGTACTTTTCCTCCTCCAGCCATTATCCCTTCAACCACTGTGGATTTTTAAAAATGGACAAAATTTTGAAAAGTACGTTTGTTTTTAAAATACACAGTGGTTGAAGGATTAATTGCTAAAGGAGGAGGAAGAGTAAATTTTTTGGAACGCTCTACAGCGGAGGTCAGCAACCCATCGATCGCGATCTACCCGTTGATCTGACAGGTAGATCGTGACCCGACATCCTGATCGCACCTGCCGAATGTAGATAGAACAGCCGAGCAGCTACCCCGATCACATCCCACAGCACACACGCAGAGCTGCAGCGGAGTGCCAGTCCTGCACTCGGCACTAGTGTGGACAGTAATAAATTCTGTCAGGCGGAGTGATCTCCACCCGACAGATGATTTTTAGTCCCAGCCTCTGAATGGATGTCAGAGGAAGACAGTGTGGCGCTGGCACAAGCACTGTATGTGCAAGTAACAAGTTTGTTACGGTGAGAGGGGGGGCAGTGAAGGGGTTAATGGCGGCATGTGTCAGTGTTAATTACCCCTTTATTATGAATTAGTGGACAGTGGCAGTGTTTAATAAACCCCTTCATGCTGCAGCATAAAGGGGTTAATTAACACTGACACTGGTGCCACCAATGCAGCACAAAGGCATTAATTAACTGCTAATTAATGCATCAGTGACCAGTAGCAGCATATTAACCCCTTCATGCTGCATTAGTGGCACCAGTGTCAGTGTTAATTAACCCCTTTTATGCTGCAGCATGAAGGGGTTATTAAACACTGCCACTGACCACTAATGCAGCATAAGGGAGTAATTAACACCGACACTAGTTCCACTAATGCAGCACAAAGGGGTTAATTACTGCCACTGCCCACCAATAGGGAGAATAGTTTGAAATAACACTACTACTGACCCTGAGTGCAGAGGGGCACTGGAGAGCGGCGAGAGGGACCCCCTTCCACCACGTGTAAAAGCAATCCAGCGGCTAATTAGCCACTAGGATTTATTTTACAAAACACAGCATCGCCTGCCTGAAAAGGTAGCTGGGGAAGAAGAAAGAAGAAAGAAGAAGCCCAGTGATCTTCGGTAGGTAGATCTCCACTTCTCAAAAGGTGGCTTACCTATGCTCTACAGTATGTATCTGCAGCCCTCCTTGAAAACAATTGTTGGTACAATTGAAATGTGTCAAAAGTGCTGCTGGGAACCTATTGATGTCACTCAGAGCCGCTCATCTAAGCCGCACAACTGTCAGGGAGTCAGTGGCTCAGACTCTGACAGGGCTTAATGCTCTCCAACTTAAGTGGATACACTGTAACTCGGGTTATTCCTACATTGTTGTTGAAACACTGATTTATTACAGGAAGCAGTACATTCTGTCATTGGAAGTGCAGACTGAAGATTAATTGTGGATTTTTTTGGATTTAACCTTGTCAGTCTAGCTAGCTATTTAAACCCCTTTTTGCCCTTTGTGCTGCAAGATGTTTTTATATCTAAAAACTGAAATATGCCAATGTAAAAACAGGAGCACAGTTTACAAGCACATTTTTTTTGGAACTGGACTATTGTAGAAATTAATACATGCTAACAATTAACACATGCAGCCATATTTAATACGCAGTATAATGTTACCATTTATGAGAATTACATTTTGAAATGTAATAAAAAAAAAAAAAAAAACTTTTGTACTCACAGTAACATCCATTAAGGGACACAAGATGAATTCTGACACAAGAGGGCACTGCCTACAGGAGATTGGACAATAGCAACAACGCTGTTAGTCCCACTCCCATCATGCTCCAGTTTTGTGAAAAACAGCAATAGGAGTGGATCATTAGACAGAGGGGTGTCTGTCTTATGGATTGTGTCCCTTAAGGATTTGAGGAGCTTACAACTCAAAGTGTTGCCTAAAAGACCTTACGGCAAGGTGGCATCTAAGGAGGTTTGAACATCTATCTGATAAAACCTAGCAAACGTGTGAACAAAAGACCAGGCGGCAGCCTTGCAAATCTGAGAAACATGTGCTTGATCTTGAAAGGCCCAATAGTCACTCATTAAATCAGAGGAATGCACCTTGACAAGAAATACTTTTTTTCTGTTCTGCCAGCTGGAACCTCATTTGTGTGGGTGGACTCCTCCCCCCACTGGGACATTGTATTCTGACAGATGTAACCACCGCTGTCACAACCCACTGATCAGTGGCTGCTGCCACTGATCAAAAAACATTTCCCACCATGTTCCTGTGACAGAAGTCGATCAAGTGATCAACTTCTGTTAAGTGGGGACAGCCACACAATCTTAATTCAGACAGCTCCTGCTGAATCAGACACGTTTTGCTCAGTCTAAGACCAGCTTTAAGCCTATAGGATTAATGATGAGCTGCCTCAGCCACCAAGCAATATTGGAATGAATGGCAGCCAGTCCCTAACCTGGATCCTCTGGAATAACAAAAAAGAATGCAGTCTGCCAGAAAAAAAAAAAAATCTAAACTCAAAAAGGTAAATTTTTGTGCTCAAAAGGAAGACATTGAGTGTCTTTAAATCCAGAATGTAGTGAATGAATGCCCGTTTTTTTGCTGTGTGGACTGTAAACATGTTTGAGTAGAAACCCCAATACCTTTTTTTTATGGGACCAATGCGAGAGAGAATTTGTGCCAGGGCAGCATGGAGCCAAGTGCCCCCCCCCCCTTTCCTGGCCTACTAGGGTGCATGCTCGACTAAGGGTCAGGTATGGATTTGGGGGAAGGGGGGCTGCACACAGTTTTTTACTGTATGCTCTTTTGTTTACATTATGCAGAAGAATAGCCAAAGCTCTACTACAGGCATTAAGAATGTACATAAAAAAGGCATGAACCTCGTTGGACTTAACCCTTATAAGCCAGCATATTTTTAAAAGTGTTGGAATTCTTCTTTAGGCCAGGGCTCGACAAAACCCGTCGTCCGGGCACAATTGCGACTAGATTTGGGGCCTGGGGCGACACAGCTGCGGTACCCCGTCAACCTGTGGACACCGACCCCCGCCGTGCGATCGCATCGGGCCGCGCCGGCCAGAAATTTAGGCCGCGGCTTTTGCGGCCTTCTGAAATACTTCTGCAATATGGCGCCATCTTGTGGTGGCCGTTGGTATTGCAACACTCCAACAATGCTAATGCAATGTTAACCACTGGGCACTTTTCAGCTTTCAGTGCTCTCACACTTTGAATGACAATTTCTTAGTCATGCAACACTGTACCCAAATTAATTTTTTGTCCTTTTTTTCACACAAATAGAGCTTTCTTTTGGTGGTATTTAATCACCGCTGGGTTTTTTTATTTTTTGCGCTATAAAATCAAAAAAATACTAAAAATTTGGTAAAAAAATAAATAAAAAATCTTTGTTTCTATTAAAATTTATTGGCAGAGTATTGCGGTGTATTGCACAGTGCTGGCAGTGTAGCTGTCACTGACCAGCGCTGTGGGCACTACACATCCAGCCCACAGCGCTGGTCCCATCTCTCCCCCTCTCAGCTTCTCTCCTCTCACTGTACCGATCGATACAGAGAGGGGAGGGAGGAACCGGCATCATGATGTGACGCCGGTTTGTGTACATGTGATCGCACCGTCATTTGACAGAGCGATCACGTGGTAAACGGCCGATATCGGCGTTTACCGCGATGCGCCGGGTCCTCGGGACCTGGCGGTCACAGATGTTCCTGAATGGAGCAAGGTTGCCCAGTGCCACCTGTCAGTCGTCGTCAAAAAAAAAAAACCTGGCTCCTAACTTTTTTAGCTGGCTCCTAGATTCCAAGCAAATTTGTCAAGCCCTGCTTTAGGCTGCATTCATACCAGAGCGGAGAAATTTTCAGGCTTTTTACATCTTCAGATGTTTTTGTTTACTCAATAGAAATAATAAAAAATAAGTTGCGCTAAATGTGAGAAGTCACAAATTAAGTGACATATAGTGCTAATAAATAAACAGTGAGCATTCAAAAATTCATCAGCACAAAATACATGTATACAAACTTGATACTGAGTGATGGAAACCAAAATTGATAATTAGATAAGGAAAATAGAAAAATATATAAATAAATGAATAAAATGGAACAGGTGGAGCCCCTCTAGAGCGGGGTCATAAGCGCAGGCAGATTAAGCACTCTGCAGGGACTGGTCGGTCTTCGATGCCTCCGAAATCCTCCCAATATAGACGGGAATCACTCAGAAGGGTATAATGGGGACAGACCCACAGGCACTCCAACCCAAAGTCACAAGTGTAAAAAGAGAAAAAAAAAACAAAAAGAAGAAGGACTCCAATTGTGAAATAACGTTAAAAAAATATAAAAAAAAAAAAAAAAGGAGCATTTAATACTTGTTAAAAAAGGAGCAAGCGGCAGGAACAGCTGATGCCACCACGCCACATGTGACCCTAGTACACGGGGGTTTGTATTTTGAGCTTGCCGGCTATTTTTTTTATCTTGTAGTATTACGGTTCCCACCGCTTGCTCCTTTTTAACAAGTATTAAAGGCTCCTTTTTTTAAAACGTTATTTGGGAGGATTTCGGAGGCATCGGAGACCGACCAGTCTCTGCAGAGGGCTTAATCTGCCTGCGCTTATGACCTCGCTCTAGAGGGAGTCTACCTGTTCCGGTAAGGGTTCTCTTCCTCTCCTCCTCTCTTCCCCTGTTGGTGAAGGTGGATAACCCTTGGAACTTCTTACCTCAATTAAACAGATTCCTCCTTTTTTTCATTCATCTTATTATATGGAATCTTTTTTTTTTTTGTGTTATATATATATATATATATATATATATATATATATATATATATCAAGTTTTTATATATGTATACATGCATTTTGTGCTGATGAATTTTTGAATGCTCACCGTTTATTAGCACTATATGTCACTTAATTTGTGATTTCTCCCATTTAGCACAACTTATTTTTTATTATTTTACTTGCACCATAGAGATATTTGATGGTTTTTGTTGGTGGGGAAAATTAGGGCCGGAAAGCAGTTTTAGAAGAAAACGAGCAACAAAATGCTCGTAAAATACTCATGTTGCACGGTTTCAGGCATTCCCATTGAAGTCCATGGGGGCCAACCTGTCTCCAGTCTGAAGCTCATGTACTTTTTGAGCGACATGCTGAGCGTCTTAGAGCTTTAAGAAGAAAATCGTTTAGGTGTGAATGGGGCCTTTAAAGGACAACTAGCATGAAAATATTGGATATAAATAACAGTATGTGGTTAATACATATAATGGTAGCATTCAGTATATCAATTCCCCTTTTTTAATTGAAATGCCTTCATGTGCTGTATACCTCTCTTCACATTAACATGCAGACTTTAAAGAGAGGTACTATTAAAGCCACTTTGATCAAAAATGTAGCCAGGGCTTTTCAAAGTTTTCTTTGATCTTCCAAAGCAATAATATTTACCAAAGTTCATGTATATAGTAACCTTGTGGACTGAGTTATTATTCTTTAATTATATATTAGTAGGTCCTATATGCCTACAGAATAATGACTGATGTCAATACCACACAGACAGAAAAAGGCTATACAGTACTTAACAACGTACTGCGTGCAAGTTGGAAAGCGATGCAGATTTTCTAGGTGGTGTTTTCTTTGGGCTAAAAGTGTTCCCGAAGAAAGGCATTTTGCCCATTAGTCTACTCGACTCCAGTGCTTATCCAGAAATCCCTTTTCAATGCAGTTTTCCTAAGGAAAAAAAAATAAAAATATACAGTTACAAAATAAATATTTATATTTTGCCACAGTCTAAACTCAGGTCAAGTTTCCTTCTTAGCCCCTTAATTGGGTATTTCAGACTATCAATATTAGCTTCACAGTAAAAATATCTGATGGCCAATCTTACGACATCATCAGTTGTATAATGGGATGTTATAATGTACAACTATAACTGAAAACCAGCTACTCACTTTAAGTCTAGCTCCAGGCAAAAATTTCCACAACCAAAATCTCCCCTAACTTCACCATACATGTCCCTCGCTGGTGTCACTTTGGGCACTACAGGTCCTTGGCTTACCACTCGCTTCTTCATGACATCATCACAATGATCCAGGCAAAATGTAGGTATGGACTGCACCTCTTGTAGTGTTCAACCTCGATAGCAGAAGGGGTGTTTGTAGCCACACATTAACAGAGGTGCCACATAGACCACAGTAGAAAGATGAAACATCACCAGCACTCCAGTGCAAACAGTAAACACTTTTATTGATTCAGAGTCACATATTTCATGTGTAGCCATGTTTCAGGTTCACGCAGGGTCTCTACTTCAAGGCAACAAAGGGTAACTATTTGCACCAGAGAACCAGTGATGTTTCATCTTTCTACTGTCATAACACTGATGCAGTCTGATTCCTAAGTGACCCAGACACTGACAAGAACAACCAAAGAAGGACTCAAGTATTCTGCAGGGAGGAGGATAGAAGACTCTGGAACCGACACTTGACAATGGATTTAGGTATGTAAGAGAAAGTGAGAAAGTAAAAAAAAAAAAAAAAAAAAAAAAAAAGGAAACTATAGAAATAAACCTAATTCAAACAATGTGTTGGGGGGGGGGGGGGGGTGCAAAGGGTGAGGGGAGTTATCACCATTATTCAGTCCATCTCCTGCCAAAGCGTTTTACATAATTTAAGATAATTCAGCAAATTTTCTAGCCCCACTTCCCCACTTCACAATAGTCAATACTAAAAAAAAAATAATAAATAAAAAAAAAAAAACAGACAGCAAAAAAAACCATAAACTGCATTTGTGTTAAACAAATATCATATATTTTACAGAAATAAAAAAATTAAAAACACACCACACACTTAAAAAAAATGAGATGCCCAAATGTAGAGAGGGACAGATAAAACTAAGTACATTTACACACTACTGCTTCAAATATAGAATAAGGTCATCTGTTTTATCCCTTTAATCCATGGTTAGGATTTAAAAGTGGATTACAGGATTTACAGGATTCTTCTAGTGCAAAAAAACTGGAAACAGGAAAACACCCAATAGAAATATCCAGGGATATCCAATATTCCCAGATCCAAAGACATGCGGAATCTCTCTTTTTATTGCTCATGATTGAGGTATGATTGTAGCAGAGCTCCTAGTTAGATAACTAACTTTTTGATGTCAGGAAACCTGTAAAGGTGTTAGTTCCTTGATTTACATAGCTACTATTGTAAACTGCTGTCAAATTGCAGGGGTAGAGATGTTAAAGCAGAGTTCCAGTCATTTTTGTGTTCATTAAAAGTCAGCAGCTGCAAAAATTGTAGCTGCTGACTTTTAATAGACACACACTCCTGTTCCAGGATCCAGCGATGTAGCCACCAGAACCCTTGGGTTCTCTCCTTCTCCTCAGCATTACAAGTGTGGGCACCCGGCTATGACAGCTTGCAGCTTCTCAACCGGGTGTGCACTGCATATGCGCGAGTTGCGCCACACCTCCTCAATGGTCAGGAATTCTTATAGGACCTGTGACGTGTCCCAGAAGACTGCAGGGAGGGGGAGAGGAGTACTTCTGCTCAGATCACCCAGGTGGTAGGTACTCATTGGGGGGGTGGAAGAGTGCTTAAAGCAGAACTTCCCCTTTTGGGTGGAGCTTCAGCTATATGTGTTGTCTCACACTAAAGACATTAGATGACAGGAGTCATATTTGTGGGTCACTTTGGACGTTCGGTCTTTATAGTCATGCATTCCTCACAATTTGGCACTGGATTCCTTGAGATTCCATCAACATTATTATTGTACATATAGTGCAGAGTTGAAAGAGTTTTTGGTCATGTCAGTTGATTTTTTGTTACAACACAACTATTTTATGGGTGCTAAATTTTTGTCATCCTTGGCAAACCTGTACATGGGCTGGTGGGAATAGAAGTTCCTGTTCTCCCATTCCAATCCATGTGCGGGGGCCATTAGATGGTATGGCAGGTTTAATGATGACCTCATACTTGTATGGGATGGAAGCGTTATAGATCGGTCTGCCCTCATGTCCTATGTTAATGCCAATGACCTTGGTTTGGAGTTTAGCCATGAGAGTAATCGTAGCATGATTAACTATTTAGATGTCACCCTTGTGGGGGACCATACAACAGGCACGGTTTACACCCATACATTCTGCAAAGAATGTGCTGGTAAGTCATTATCCCTGGCAATGAGTTGTCACCCCTCACAAACACCATACGTTCCATTCCTGTGGGGGAATTTATCAGAGCAAGACGGAATTGTTCCAGCACAGATAGCTTCTTGCAAGAATGTAATATCATCATCTCAAGGCTTAAAGAGAGGGGTTACCAGGATTGGCACATTAATAGGGGTGTCACAATAGTCAAGAACAGAGATAGACGCACACTCCTAATCAAGACAAGCAACAGGCATTTGTCTGAATCTAACTAAAGTAATCCTGTCCCTTTTGTTACCACCTTTTCACAGGAATTTAACCAAATTAAAAAAGGCATTATATCCAAATATCTGCCTGTACTTTCTGCAGACAAGGATCTTGATCCTGTCCTTTCTAAGGGCTGCAGGTTCTCAGGCAGATGCGCTAGGACACTTGGTTATCGTTTGTCTCCTAGCCTTTTTCAATCTGGTGTTATCAGACATACATGGCTAACCAATCATGGCTCTTTCCACTGTGGCCTGCGAACCTGCCATTACTGCAATAAGCACAGTAGAAATAACAAGACCATGGTCTCTCGATCCACTGGCAGAAATTACACAATTTGAGATTTCATTAATTGTGGCACAAAGAATGTTGTGGAATGCACACTGCAATATGTAGGATGTAGCTCCAGAACTCTGAGGGTTAGGATGAGCAAACACTATAATGGTGCAGCTTATCCCAATCACATGAATCTTTCTAATGTATCAAAACACTTTAAATATGTGCACACTGGATATATGGAATCTTTTGTATTTTTTTTTAACAAGAAAGAATCTTTTGTATTTAGTGGTGTAGAAAGGGTTAACAAATTTCCTTGATGATGTGATCTCCACCATAGACTACTTGGGAGAGAGGTCTGGTGGATATTTACTCTCGGTACTAGAACCCCTGCAGGTATTAACTCCAGGTGGGATTTGGATTTGTTTCTAAAATAATATAAAGTATTGATTGCACTGTTAGAGCTGCTGCTTCATCCCTATTGTTTTTATTATGAAATGCTTTCTTTTTGTTGTAGGGCACAACATCAATCTAAATATCAGCTTGCACAAGCCTATGGTTATGCATGGTCTCTTTTTTGATATGCTGAATCTTTTCATAGTGTTGTAAGCCCATGTCTGATACGAATAGACTCCAGTGCCGCTTTTTTCTGTCATCTGCCAGTTTTTGATTTTAATTGTATAATTGTTTATTGACACTGCTTTCCTCATATGATGAATGTAGTATAAATGTTCTGTCATTAAGTTTGTGAATATGCTGTGAACAAGGCTGTAAGCCGAAACGCGTCAGTGGTCTTTATCTTGACCTTTATGTAGCAAATAAAGATTTTCATGGGATTCTGGAGTTACCGGCTTCATTTTACCATTTGAGTCAGAGCACCCAGTGAAGGACTCCACCCATAATCTATAAAAGGTGTGCTCCCTGTTCTGAGTGCTGTCTTTGTGCTTTCCTATCTGTTGTATCTGCCTACATCTGTGTTCTGTTCGGGTTTGTTTTATTAATCGCTTGCGGACCACCCACAATTTATTGCACATAGGTAGCCTGCACAGACAAAGCGACGTACCTGTATGGTGCTGTCTGCTTTCGGGTTTAAAGTATGTGAATGTGCGTCACCCCCCCCCATCAGCACTCACTGTGATTGTACACAGCAGCTTTAGTGGTGCTTCAAAGCCTCCATAGAAGGCTCTGACAAAACTCGCTTGAAGCCCAACCGAAGCCTCATTGAAGCCCCACAAAACCCCAGCCAAGCTCTACCAAAGCACCAAGCAAAATAAAGGTGTAAACAGTACTGTAAGCTAACCATTTTATTTAGTGACAGGAACTTTGACTGGCATTCAGAGAGCTTTAACAAAGCTTGTCCTAAGCCATGTTTTGAAGCAAGTGTAAACTAGCCCTTAGTGATAATGGTAAATAGGAGAAATACAGAGGGTGAATCTCCCTAAGGGCTAGTTTACACTTGCTTCCAAACAAGGCTTTGGACATGCTTTGTTAAAGCTCTCTGAATGCCAAAGCTCCTGTCACTAAATAAAATGGTTAGCTTACAGTCCTGTTTACACCTTGCTTTTGCTTTGTTTTGATGAGGCTTTGGTGGTGCTTTAAGCGAGCTTTGCCATAGACTTCACGTCTATGGAGGTTTTCAAGACGCTTTGAAGCGCCACTAAAACTACATGGGGTATAATTTTTAAATCGAAGCCAAAGCAAGGTGTAAACAGGACTGTAAGGCCACTTTCACACTGAGGCGCTTTACAGACGTTTTAGCGCTAAAAAAATAGCACTTGTAAAGTGCCTCTCCTGTCACTCCAGTGTGAAAGCCTGCAAAGTGCTTTGGCACTGGCACATTGCAGGCGCATTTAACACCTTTGGGGGGTTAAAAGCGCACTGCTAGTGGCCCCCTTAGTGAGAAAGTGCCCTAAGCCAACCATTTTATTTAGTGACAGGGGCTTTGACGGGCGTTCAGAGAGCTTTAACAAAGCATGTCCGAAGCCTTGTTTTGAAGCAAGTGTAAACAAGCTGTTAATGTTCGCTGAAGCCAAAGCAAGTGTAAATGAGCCCTTAAAGCACAGGTGTCAATCACAAGGCCCGTAGGCCGAATCCGGCCCTCCAGACCATTTCAAGTGACCCTCGCACCTCTCCTATAGCTACAGGAGAGCTCCAGCCCCCCTCCTGACCCTTACGTTCTACTTTTAAGCAATGCATCCAGCTTCTTCCCAGCAGCAGCATAAGGAAAGGGGGTGCACTGTGATATAAGGGAGAGAGTCGGGGACTCAACTTCTGATGGTGGGGTGGCTCTTGACATCTAATGTAAGGGGAGGGGATGCACCGGACATCGAATCTTACAGATACAACTGGCCCTTTTGAGGGCAATCATAATGCTGATGCGGCCCGCAATGAAATTTAGTTTGACACCCCTGCCTTACAGGGACAGACAGTGCCAAAAACCTGACAAGTGCTCTGATTTCTCTCCCCACTATACAAAACTAAGGACAAGTTTTGCTTTAAGTTATATTTTAAGAAAATTTATATTATATATATATAACATTTCGGAAGTTGACCACCAGTAATCTAGACTCACTGGACACAACACTGGCAATCTGTTTTAAGAAATAACATCATTAGGAACACGTCACATATAATCAGCTGCACACAGAGCTCACATAGAACTCCATGCAGTTCCGATGACAAACATCAAAGAGAGGCTAAAATAAAAAATGCCCTCTAGGAAAACGTCCATTCAGAACAATATTACAAGCGAAACAAAGCTCTCATCACTCATAAACTTACCTCACTGCTCACCCTACTCCAGTCTGCTCAGATCACTAACTGCCTCTCACACTGCGCATGTGCACGGCACAGTCACAACCACATGCCGAGGACGGGGTGGAAATAAGCACGAATCCGCTTCACTGGCTCACTGTACAACGTCTGAATGCTTCTAATTACAATATTTAAGAAATCAAATTTATATTTTTAATGCATTCATATTTTGAATATCCTAGATATAAATGAACAGACGACTATTGTATCCCCCACACTGTAAAAATGGTTCAGTCCAAAGGCCTCCGTTGCCATAGCAACGGTTGGCGGCTCAACTGCCGGGGCTTCTGGATTGTACCATTCTGGAATGATACATGAGCTAATGTATGGAACATAGAGGCGGTCTAAACTCTTTTATTGTGTTGTTTGTGTTTTATTAACCGTACTGTCCTAATGAAGCATTCAAAAGGAGAAGTAGTCGTTCCCGTAACAGCGGAACGTAAACCTTTGGTAGAGTCCATCTCGTTTCTATGGTAACCAGCGACGCTAGACAAGGCCTCGTTCTCATTAAAGGGATAACCTCCAGGATTAAACGGCTAAATCCTTTGGGTAAGAAATAGCTCCGATTTTAAGAAAATGAGAGTTACCCACCATAACTAGAATTTTGCACTATCTTGATAGTTGTTGTTATTATTCTACAAATTCTTTAACCCCTTCGTGACAAATCCTCCTGAACACCGTTTTGCATCTTTGACATCTGTTAATAAAACTGTACAAATCATCGCAACTATTACCATGTATCCAGAGGTGAATTATACCAAATTTTTCAGGACAAATTTGGGCTTTCATTTGGTGGAAAATAGTAATGCATATCGCCTGATTTTTTATTATCAAAAGAGAACTGGCACGAAATAGTAAAACAATATGTTTTTTTTTTTAATTATCTGTATATTTCCTGCTATTACCATAACCTACACCAAAGAACAACCCAAAATGAATTATCCTGCTCCTGACAATATACCACATAACATATTTTTTTGTTGTTTGTGCCCGTAGTAAGGCCCAGAAACAGTAGTGCACATTTTGCTTTTTTATCCTGCCTAAAACACAATGGGATTGATTTACTAAACCTGGAGAATTAAAATCTGATGTAGATCTGCATAGACATAAATCCGTTACCAGGTTTTTTGTCAAAGCTTTATTGAACTTAGAATCTGATTGGCTATCATGCACAGCTGCACCTGATTTTGCACTCTCCTTTTTTAGTAAATCAACCCCACTGACACTGATACCAAATTTTAAAATGTACACTGACCGGAACTTTTCACTTCGACCTTTGACCCTGACTTTGACTCTGAGCAAGACCTTTAACTACTTCCTGCCCGCCCTATAGCCAAAAGACGGCTACAGCGTGGGCTTAGTTTGCTGGGATGGTGTCCATGGATGTCCTCCTGTGATCATGCTGCTCACGCACACCCTGCAGCGCACATGCAGCTCACCCTGTGGTCGCCAAGTTCTTCAGACTCGGCTGACCACAGATCGAGGTAAAGGGCCAATCACATCGGCCCTTTACCATATGATCAGCTGTCAGCCAATGACAGCTGATTACAGGATGTAAACACAAGCTGGTTATCAGGGTTTCTTTCCTCACACTGACAGCTTGAGGAGAGAAGAAAGCCGATAACTAGCATTTGTTAAAGGGACATCAGCAGTCATAATCAGGATACTGATTATCAGAGTCCTGATTATCAGTGCAGTTCCATCAGTGCCCACCAGTGCTGCAAATCAATGCCCACCAGTGCTGCCAATCAGTGCCCACCAGTGCTGCCAATCAGTGCTCATCAGTGCCACCTATAAATAAAGATGAAGATGAATGGAGTGTAACAGAGAGAAGTCTGCCTAGGTCCACCATGTAAATAGTAAAAATCTAAGTGCAAATATCGCACACTGAACCCCTCATGGACTGTAAGGCAGACTAATATTAAAGAGTAAAAGAATATATATTTATTTGGACATCATTGTCATTAAATTTATACGAAAAAAATGTAAAGTGTTCTCTGATTGGAACTAGGTGTAGAGATAGAGCAGTGATATTCAGTTTTCCTCCTCATCCAATCAGAGAACACTTTGCATTCATGCAGAAAAATGCAAAGCATTCTCTGAATGGCACCTGTGCCAAGTGTCCGACCCTGTGTTTAGAATGCAGCAGGCCAGCCACTTAGCACAGGACCCAGTAGCAAGTGAACATTACTGGAGTAGCAGTGTCTACTTTAGTGATTTCCAGCTTCCAGGGGCATCGGACAGTTATGGTAAATACTGTACATAGTTGCATACATAGTTAGATTAGTCAAAGCTGAACCACTGTAACTCTGTATAAAACATCCACACCCAGAATACATCTTTAAGGTTAAACTTTACCCATAACAACTTAATAATGTTAAAAAATTAATTATATAAAATAATGTTCTTTAACAAAGAACATACAGTTAACATTAATACTTATGGTACCAAAAGTGATTTGTGTGTGCTGTAACTTGCCTCCAGCATTGCTCCTGTTTCTTCTTGGCAGACTCTGCCATTTTGCTGAAGCACAGATCCCCTGAGCAGCAGTAAATCTTTAGGCTTTCAGCATATCAGCCTCTAGTGGCTCTGATTTTTGGCACAATGCTGAGAATCGAGAACAACTGTGACTGTGCAAAGCAGGATGAGACCATGCATTACTGGATTTTAAACAGTATAGGCACTTATTTTTAATCAAAACAAACACACTTGTCAGCGCATCAGGAATGAAAGGTCCTCAAGTTGTGAGTCCAATTACAGGTCCCAGAACAGGCCCCTCTTTAATCTTTCAGGCAAGGGTAGGGTCGACCACTACTGGAAACCTCAGCACCACACAGGCCTTGCTAACTATTTATGATCAGGGAGGATCAAAACTAGAATAAAAGCAAAAGAAGAAGGCACACAGGCAAAGGTGTGCGTAGCCTATTGCATTAGGGTGTGCACCCAAAATCTCAAACACACATGCTTTTCTCTGCAGCCTCAGCTGCACTGGACAGTGAATGAATTGTAAGTGATCTATGCTGAGTGGCTTACGGTTCATTCACAAACTGAAGCATAGTAAACTCTGTATGATTGAACACAGTGAGTAATTGTGTTCATTTAGAAAAGGAAGGGGCTGACAAATTACATATTGATTAGCCCCTTCCTCTGCTCTCCATTCTGAAACATCCCCTGCAGCAACCGGGGGAGAGGAGGAAAGCAACAGGCACAGGGGGGAATTGGCACCGCACAGAGTGAATAGGTTGTGCCCAGGCACTAAGCCGGCACAACCCCTGCACACACCTATGCACACTGGCCTAGTGCATTATCATAAGACCCTTAAAAAGGAAAATTTATTGTCAAATACTTACCGTAATTTTCATTTCCTGATGGACTCCATGGCAGCCTACGTGTGGGTTAACCCCGCCTCCTCTCCAATGCTATAGGACCCCATTCCCATAAATGAACACTCACCACTCCATACTGTGTTCCGTAACTAGCCTACTCATATGACTCATGGGTGGGAACTCCGTCTGCCATGGAGTCCATCAGGAAAGGAAAATTACGGTAAGTATTTGACAATAAATTTTCCTTTTTCCTGACAGACTCCATGGCAGCCTACGTGTGGGAAATAACTAGCTGACCACACGGGTGGGTATGCTTTAAACAGAAAATATTTAATTTGATCTATCAGCCGATAGAATTTTCAAACCAAAGTTTACAGAGGATAAAGAAGCAGGTTCAACGCAATAATGCGACATGAAAGTATTAATAGAGGCCCAAGAAGCTGCCTTGCAGATGGTATCAGGAGCTACGTGCCGAGCTGCCGCCCATGAAGTAGCCATTCCTCTAGTCGAATGTGCCGTCACCGCCTCAGGAGGAGCCAAGCCCTTAGCCCTATAAGCCTGCTGTATAGTTCTCACGATCCAAGCTGCCAGAGTCCTGGTTGAAGCTTTGTTCCCCTTGTTGCTGCCTGAGTGCAGTATAAAGAGATGATCTGAACGCCTAAAGGCGGAAGTAATGCGAAGGTATTCTCTCAGAGCTTCCCCGACATCCAAAGGATGAATATCATCGGATCCTGGTGATCTGAAGGTAGGTAGAACGATCTCTTGGTTCTGATGGAACACCGAGGTTACCTTAGGATTGGATCCCAACATAGGAATGAGGACCACTCTGTCCGGGAAGAAAGTCAAGAAGGGTTCTTCGAAGCCTAGTGACCCAATTTCTGATACCCTCTTGGCTGAGGTGACTGCCACTAGGAAGGCGACTTTTTCTGAGAAGTCTTTGATGGAAAGCAGGTATGGCCCCGTCGTACTTAGTCCAGAAATAGAGTCTAGGACAAGGGGAAGATCCCATTTGGGGAATCTAGACTTCCTTTGGGGCTTGAGTCTCGAGGCCCCCCCGAAAAAATTGACGAACCAATGGATGGACTGCCCAGGAGGTACCAGAGAAGGCTGATAAGGCTGAAACTTGCACCCTGAGAGAGCCTATGGACAAGGGAAGGTCAAGGCCAGTTTGTAAGAATCCGAGGATGTCCTGGACTCTTGGATGTTCAAAGGATCTATCCGTAGATGAGCAAAAGTTTACGAATTTGGACCAGATTCTACCATAAACCTTGTTCGTACTCGATCTCCTGGAGCTCAATAAGGTAGAAATCACACTAGAAGCACATCCGATGGACTCTAGCCTCTTCCTTTCAAGAACCAGACCATCAGTTTCAGTACTGCTGGACATGGGTGCAGTACCGCCCCTTGAGACAGAAGGTCCGTCCTGAGAGGGAGAGACACCGGCTTCCGTACACTCAGCTGGACTAGCAGAGGGAACCAAGGCCTGTTGGGCCAGTAAGGAGCTATCATCACTACCTCTACCGCTTCCGTCTGGAGCCTCTGAAGGAACCTGAGAATTAGTGGAAGTGGAGGGAAGGCATAGGCCCTCTTGAATCTCCATTCGTCTGTTAGTGCATCCGTCCCTAAGGCCTGGCTGCAGCGGTTCCGCGTGTAGAACTTCTCTATTTTGAAGTTGCAGGGGGAGGCAAAAAGGTCTACCTCGGGATTGACCCCCAGCGACAAGATCCACTCGAAGGACTGAATGTGGAGGGACCACTCGTTGTTGTCCAACTGGGTGCGTGATAAGAAGTCCGCTTGCGTGTTCTGAACCCCTGGGAGAAAAACCGCAGAAATATTCACCAGGTTCTTCTGTGCCCATGATAGAATGGGTTCCACTTCCTGGAGAAGAGTAGAACTCCTGGTGCCCCCTTGCCTCTTCACGTAGGAGACAGCTGTGGTGTTGTCCATCCGCAACAACACCGACTTCCCCTTCAAGATCTGGGCGAAGTGCTGGAGAGCGCACCAGGCTGCTCGGAGTTCCAGAATATTCGACCCTGGAACAGGAAGACTTGTGTCCCACTTGCCTTGTGCAAGGTCCGACCCGCAAAGGGCCCCCCAGCTGGTCCCACTGGCATCGGTCGTGACCGTTACCCAAGAAATGGGAGCTATCGAGTGACACTTCAGGAGATTCCTGTGTTGGAGCCACCAGAAGAGACTGTTCCTCATTGTTGACGTTATCCGTATTTCTTGGCTTTTGCTTCCCGTCTTCCATTGTCTCAGAAACCCTGACTGGAACGGGCGTAGTCTCCACAAGGCCCATTTGACCATAGGAGTCGTAGAGACCATTGTCCCTATTATCTTGAGACACTGCGAGGCCTTCAGATACCGTGTGTGAAGAGCTCGAGAGACCCTTTTCCGTATGGTTGGGATTTTTTCCATCGGCAGCGAAATCGTACTTTGCAAAGTGTCGAACTGAGCACCCAGATAAACTAGCCGTTGTGTTGGTACTAGCTGGCTTTTTGCCATGTTTAGAAGCCACCCGAAGCTGGTCAATGTGGACATCACCTGCTCGCGATGAACCAACAGCTGTTCTTTGTCCTGCGACAGAACCAGAAGGTCGTCCAGATAATGGTACAGCCTTATCCCTTTTAGCCTTATCAGGGCCACCACTGCCAGGAGCACTTTTGAAAAGACCCGAGGGGAGGTCGTCAAACCGAAGGGGAGGCAGATAAACTGTAGATGGTCTTGACCGACATTGAATCTTAGGAACTTTTGGCAGCCTTCCTGAAAATAAGCGTCCTTTAAGTCGATCGAGACCATCCAATCCCCTGGTTGGATGGCTTGTTGTATAGTTAGAAGGGTTTCCATTTTGAATTTTCCGTATTGTATAAACCGATTTAAGTATGTTAGATCTATTACTGGGCGCCATGATCCACTTTTCTTCTGCACCAGGAAGAGGGGAGAGTAGACCCCTTGAAACCGCTCTTCTTCTGGCACCCGGACCACTGCACCCTGAGCCTTTAACAGCTCCACGTATGACAGTAGGACTTGTCTCTGATCTTCCGAACGAGGAAGCAGGGTGGACATGAACCTGGGAGGAGGAACGCTGGAGAAGGTCCATCTGTGCCCCGACGAGACCGTCTTGATGACCCAATAATCCGAGATCGAGGCCACCCAGACGTGCCGGAAGAGGGATAGACGGGCCCCCACCCGACCCGCCTGGGCGGGCACAATCTCAGAAGGACTTGGGTGGCTCACGTCCACCAGACGACTGGTTCTTGACGGACTTGCGAAAGGAACTCTGTCCTCTGCTCCAATTCCTCCTGAAGTCCCTTCCAGGTTTGTAGGAGCGTGCATCCCTTGAGCGCTCTGGACTGCGCCTTTTAAATTGAGGCTTCTTCCGCCCGAGTAGTCTTCTGTCCTGGGGAAGGAAGCCCGACTTACCGCCTGTCGCACGCGTTATGGCATCATCCAGCTTGTTACCGAATAACGTAGACCCCTCAAAGGGGATTTTGCACCATGCTTGCTTGGAAACAGGATCGGCGAGCCAGGGCCGTAGCCACAAAGCGCGCTTAGCCGTGACTGAGGACAGCATAATGCGTGCTAACAGACGTATCAGGTCAATGGATGCCTCCCCCAGGAAGACCGCTGCGAGCTTTAGTTCTGCTGCTGCTGAACTCCTGGCTAATTCGACCGAAACGCCATTCAGGAAGGAGTCCACATTTTCAGTCCACGCCTCCATGGCTTTGGACATAGCCGCTAGGGCTAAAGCAGGTTTACAGGCCATTCCAGCAAGACCGTAGATCCTTTTGAGGTCTTGGTCGATTTTCCTCTCCAGGCCATCCTTAAAGGACACAGAGTCCTCCATCGGGAGAGTGACGTGCTTAGCCAGACGCATTAATGCTGCATCCACGAGTGGAGCGTTCTCTAGATGCTTCACCTCTTCCATCTTAAAGGGGTACAGCCTGGAAGTCTTATTGGTCATGGAGGATTTCCTATTCACCTTGCTCCACTCTTCTTCTATAACGTCTTTCAGTTCAGTGAGTAGAGGGAAGTTCGGCCGTTCCTTACCCAGCTGTTTAAAGAACTTCTTCTGTTTAGCTGGAGGGGTAGAAGCTTCTTCCCACTTGAGGGCCTCCTTAATTGCCTTAATTAGCGGCGAGACCATGGCGAAGTCAAAGCCCCCGATCTCCTCATCGGCTGGAAATTCCTCTCCAGAGGACTCACCGGAAGCTACATAGGTTTGGGACGTACCCGGGTCATCACGGGGTTCGTCAGTCTGGGGACCAGATGCAGTCGTTGATTGACTCAACGTGTGAGGAACCTCCATGTGCTTAAGCGACTGCTGCACGACACGCTTTACCAAGGGACTCCATGCGCTGGTTTTCCGTGTCTTTTTCCCCAACCGCTCGGGCAAAACATCTGTCACACAACGATTTGCCTTCCGGGACTCGAGTCTTACATCCCCAGCAAGCTCTGCAATCGGAGCGATCGTCATGGCGGTGGGAGCGGTGTCTGGAGGAGGAATGTGAACTTCTCCTCTGGTGGTGAGATCCATGCGGGGAGTCCCGTCTGGATCTAGAAGATTGCTTTTGTTGTGGCCTGGCAAGGTCCCTGTCCTGAGAATCCAATCTTGACGGGCTAAAAGCAAGAAGACACACAGGGGGAGGGGAAAACAAAGGCATCAGAATGCAAAATAAAATGCAGTTGTACCTCCACCCCTCCCTTACCAGCACATACCTAGTGCGTAAGGGCTGGCCACTTAAAGGCGGTGATTTGTCCATAATCTCTGGACGAAGAGCGTCAAATATGATCACTGTAGTCTGCAAGAAAAAATGCGACTTAAGCAACCTGCCGGCAACACTAGCCCAGAAAAAAAAAAAAAAAATGCATGCCCGTTTTTTTTTTTTTTTTTCTAAATATACATACATATACCAAAATATATCCTACTAAGAAAAAAATTATATATTTTTTTTTTATTTTTTTTTTTTATATACCATATATACATATACAAAAAAGAATCACTTAATAAAAAAAACACATTTACTTTTTTTTTTTTTATTTTATTTCAGGCAAGGCATAGGCATAGGCATAAAGAAGTAGCACTGACCTTAGTAGTGGGCCGATGGCTGGGGAACAGGCTTGATGCTTCCAAAAACTGGTAGAGCCCAGTGACACTGAAGCAGCAGCCTGCTTTTTGAATTCCCCGCCCGTGACGTCACCGCCCCTCCACCTCGCGCCTGCGCCGTGGAGCATGGCCGTATCGCGCATGCGCGACCACCTGACCGCGCATGCGCAAACCAGGCCTCGATCTCACCAGAGGCTAGTGCGCATGCGCAAACCGCCGAGGCGGACGAGAAGCCGGAAGAATACGGCGAGCTGGAACGCAGAAGCGCTCCAGCCGCCATCAGGGGGGATGCACTAGACGCCAGGGATAATTATAATCTATACATATAATAACTGCCATGGAGCCATAAAACAAGAACGATGCAGACCTTGCCAGCCGCTGAAGACCTCCATCCATCCGATCTGACCGGCATACAGAGGCAATCCACCCTCTTCTGGGGGAACCATCCAGCCTCAAAAGCTACTCGCCCGCCCATGGCTGAGCACAGAGCTTGCACCGCATCAGTATGCCAAGAGAAGATCCGAAATCCGACCGGACGCGAACGACATGTGAAGGTCCATAGGAGGAGGACAAAAAAGGAACACAGTATGGAGTGGTGAGTGTTCATTTATGGGAATGGGGTCCTATAGCATTGGAGAGGAGGCGGGGTTAACCCACACGTAGGCTGCCATGAAGTCTGTCAGGAAATAATAAAAACAGATACTGATGAGCTCTGAAAAAGAAGGTATTACCCTTGAAACATGTAAGCTACGCCCCTGTGGATGGACATGTTTCCAGTGTTGTGACTAAATTTGTTATATGCACTCTTTTGTGTACCTTTGTGAGTACATTGGAATCTGTTTTTATTAATAAAGGGTCTTATGATAATGCAGCCGGTGCTCATTCTTCTTTTGCTTTTATATTTATTTTTAATGTTTTACATAGCTCTACCTGCCAAAAGGGCCAGCCTTAAGTAATCTATCAGGACCTAAAGCAATATTAAACCCAAAAGCAAACATTTATTATATCGCAGCTTACCAATTCTTAGATGTGATGGCTGCATTAGTGTTCCTTTTTAAGCTTTCTTTCTTTTTTTTCATCTGATGATCTGGCCAGTAAGTCATTTGTTTTCAACAGAATGTGCTCTCCTGCAAATGTAGCAGTTAGAGCATTGAAACAAACAATTTACCACTAACAGGGGTGCTTAAAAAGGGTGCTTAAAATGATCAGCTTTTATTTATTAATGTAAAACCTTTATCCCAAAAGAAAAAAAAATGTTTGCTTTATCTACTTGTGTGAGCTGGACATTGATTTCAATTTGTTAGTGTATCTAAATCTGCTAGTACACTCCCTCTTCCCAGAATGACAATGCTGCTGTCCAAAGGTGCCTCTGGTGCGCCTTCATCCAGAGTGGGTACACTGTACAGTAATATAAGAGGTGTGTTACTGCCCATATCACCATGTGAAAACAGAAGGAAAAAAAGTCTAAAATGTAAAAATGATGCAGCCACCACATCTGATGATTGGTAGGCTGCAATATGTTAGATTTTTGATTTGGGATTTAATACCCTTTTAATTTTATGACTAAAGTTCCAATTTGAGGATTTCTGACCTTTCAATATGCTATGAAAAGTTTTGCAAGATCTTTATACAATTGCCTTTTTATGAATGTATAAATATTACTTTCTGCATTGAAACCATTTTGTTTTTTACAAACCTTTTCTATTTTATTTATTGTTAATTAAGAGATGGATTCAATCAATCGTCTCAGTTCTCCTATGGCTTTGTGCGTAGAGGATTTTACAGAACCTCCACTGGAGCAAGAGAAAAGGAGAGAGTCCGTTAAAAAAGCTATACAAGGTTTTCAAGCTTGTATCCTTTATTGGTTTAACTGATTATTAAATAAACAAAAACTCAGGTGCTAAATAACTTTTTTGCATCACTACAACTTTTCCCTTTTTCATCTGTGTGAATGTACTACTACTTATACAATTCTAAATGAAGACTGGGAGGAAGAAAAGAAGGACCCATAATGCCCAGAACGTACAACTACAATTCCAAAAAAGTTGGGACGCTGTGTAAAATCTACATAAAAACTGAATGGAATAATTTTCAAATCTCATAAATCCATATTTTTTACACAATAGAAAATAGAAAACATCAAATGTTTAAACTATGTGTAGCAAGGAGCTGGCTATCTTACCTGCAGTATCAAAAGTAACAATGTTGCAATAAAACTGTTTCCCTCTAGTGCCATCTAAGACTCTGGGGGTTATTTACTAAAGGAAAATCCACTTTGCACTGAAAGTGCACTTGGAAGTAAAGTCGCTGTAGATCCAAGGGGGACATGCAAGGAAAATAAAAAACAGCATTTT
Source organism: Lithobates sylvaticus (assembly GCA_028564925.1). Classification (NCBI taxonomy): domain Eukaryota; kingdom Metazoa; phylum Chordata; class Amphibia; order Anura; family Ranidae; genus Lithobates; species Lithobates sylvaticus. Next base: position 76,277,348 of record CM053032.1, read on the forward strand.
AGCTTGCACATGATTGGATGATAAAATCAGCAGAGCTTCCACTAATTTCAGATCTACCCCTTAGATTTAGAGCAACTGCACTTCCAAGTGCACTTTCAGTGCAAAGTGGATTTGCCTTTCGTAAATAACCCCCTCTGTGTCATCACATAGTCAGGTTGATCTGTATGGAACTACAAAAGACCAGCATGCTCTGAGGGCAGGAAAGGAGAGACTCCATTGTGATTTGCTGAGGAGAATTCAGACAGCACGAGACGGAGGAAGAGATCAGACCTGAGGGAGAGATGCTGTCTCTCAGGTGATTTCAGCACCCGATTTAGAGCTCTGACGCCAGTCAGGACATTCAACCTGAGAGAAGGGGATCCCAGGTGCACATCCAGGTGCACCTGCTGCACCGACAGTGAAGCGTTCCAGGGTGAGGTGACCAGTCGGGTGGCCAGGAGAGCCTGCTGTTCCTGGACGTTCATTTGGGCCTTGACTGCAGGGTTGGGTGAGAGGGATTTTGCCCATTTGCAGGAAACAGGGACACTGTACCACAGAAGAAGTTAAATGGACGCTGTATACAGACATTGTTGCTGTTAGTCATCTTGCTGATACTTGTAGTGCCACAGGGCTACAGGATAAGGCCATCCATTTCCAAGGAGACTGTATACAGACACCATTGTCCTTTCACCTTGCTGAGAAAGATCCTGCCTTCTTCACTTGATAATCATGGCAAGTTGTGTTGTTTGGCCCTGCTATTCAGGAGTATAAGTGCACCAACGAAAGTGGCTAGCTGAAGACACAGTTTTATCTGTTCTTCAAAAGGACTGAAGCTATTAGTGCCATACGGACCTGCACACACATATTCAGGGCTCTGTGTATGCAGTGGGTGTGTGGTGGTGACAGTTTATCTAGGAAGTTAAGCCATTACATGTTGATTTGAAAAAGTGCTTAAAGTTGGGCCTGTGGTGTCAGAAGACAGAAGAGTTAGGCCTGATACAAAAAGGGTCATTCCTCTGCTCTCCTCCTGCCTGGACTGATAGAGTAAAGGTAACCAATCTGATACAGATTGCCATATTGGAATTTATTTGCCATGTAAGTGTGCCTCTGCTCTTGGGGTTATTCTTGGGGTTTGAATCCCCTGAAAGCAGTCTGAATATAGTATTCAGCTATATTGCTCATAACCTCAGTTATTGCTCTGCCATTGCATTCCTTGAACTTTAACAGTATCTCACAAAAGTGAGTACACCCCACACATTTTTGTAAATATTTTATTATATCTTTTCATGTGACAACACTGAAGAAATTACACTTTGCTATAATGTAAAGTAGTGAGTGTACAACTTGTATAACTGTAAATTTGCTGTCCCCTCAAAATAACTCAACACATAACCATTAATGTCTAAACCTCTGGCAACAAAAGTGAGTACACCCCTAAGTGAAAATGTCCAAATTGGCCACAAAGTGTCAATATTTTGTGTGGCCACCATTTTTTTCCAGCACTGCCTTATCCCTCTTGGGCATGGAGTTCACCAGAGCTTCACAGATTGCCACTGGCGTCCTCTTCCACTCCTCCATGACGACATCACAGAGCTGGTGGATGTGAGAGACCTTGCGCTCCTCCACCTTCCATTTGAGGATGCCCCACAGATGCTCAATAGGGTTTAGGTCTGGCGACATGCTTAGGCAGTTCATCACCTTTACCCTCAGCTTCATTAGCAAGGCATTGGTCATCTTGGAGGTGTGTTTGGGGTCGTTATCATGTTGGAATAATGCCGTGCGGCCGAGTCTCCGAAGGGAGGGGATCATGCTCTACTTCAGTATGTCACAGTATGTCACAAGTACATGTTGGCATTCATGGTTCCCTCAATGAACTGTAGCTCCCCAGTGTCGGCAGCACTCATGCAGCCCCAGACCATGACACTCTTACCACCATGCTTGACTGTAGGCAAGACACACTTGTCTTTGTACTCCTCACCTGGTTATCCAGGCATGGAGTCCCGGCCAGCAGGGTTTCCTGGTTCTGATTATGTGTACTGAGGCCGAGGCTTGGCTCAGGTCCGCAGTAACCAACAGGCGTCGAGCGCGATGAACGTCACAGCCAATAGCGGCAACGTTTTGGAGCATGCGCACTGTAGGTAAACAGACAGGCACGCTCCTTCTTCAAGCTTAGGGGACTGGGGCTGCATTACGGCTTTTTTATGTGCTCTAAAGTCCTTGCGCCATCTAGCGGTTGTAATGCAAAACGAGCATCCCATATATGTATACTTCCCAAGTATATTGAACATTAAAAAAATATATATATATGTATATAATATATATATAAAATATATATATATAACACATTAAATGGTATATTTGGTGTCACAACTGCATGGTAAAGATTATTATATGTAGTTTGTTTAATAAAATCTAAATGTTCCTTGCTATACTGATATAAAGATCAGGGAATATATATAGAATACACAGGAGCAGAGTTGATAGTTGGAGGAAAAAAAGAATTGATATTATAATCAAATTATAGCATGATCTAGCATGACTTTTATATTGTTCCCTACGGATAGAACAGTATTGTGTTAGACAGTATTGAAAGGTCCATAGAATGATATGAATCCTTATGTACTTATTTTTTGTCCCTCTAATATTATAAAGATATATATATATAAAAACGTATTGTGTATATATAGGGATAAAAGACAAAACAAATATAATGGTGAAAAAATTATAGGGTTTATAGGATCGTGGATAATTCCAGTGCTTCATTTATTCCACCGGGTGACAACGCATCAAGGGAATAGATCCAGAACGTTTCTCGTTCGCACAACCTAAAAAAAACTTTCTGCCTCTGATATGTTTTTAGGCATTTGTTCCAATACCCAGACTTTCAAACCATCTGTGGAACCTTTATGGTACTGGGCAAAATGGCGAGGGATGCTGTGCTTGTCCTTGCCTGCCTCTATTTTCCTACAGTGTTCGCCAAACCTCTCTCTAAGGGGGCGAATGGTGCGGCCTACGTAGAGTAACTGGCATGGACAGCTCAGACAGTACATTACAAAGTCCGATGAGCAATTGTAAAATTCACTTTGGCGAACACTGTAGGAAAATAGAGGCAGGCAAGGACAAGCACAGCATCCCTCGCCATTTTGCCCAGTACCATAAAGGTTCCACAGATGGTTTGAAAGTCTGGGTATTGGAACAAATGCCTAAAAACATATCAGAGGCAGAAAGGTTTTTTAGGTTGTGCGAACGAGAAACGTTCTGGATCTATTCCCTTGATGCGTTGTCACCCGGTGGAATAAATGAAGCACTGGAATTATCCACGATCCTATAAACCCTATAATTTTTTCACCATTATATTTGTTTTGTCTTTTATCCCTATACATACAATACGTTTTTATCTATATTTATATATATATATATATATATATATATATATATATCTTCATAATATTAGAGGGACAAAAAATAAGTACATAAGGATTCATATCATTCTATGGACCTTTCAATACTGTCTAACACAATACTGTTCTATCCGTAGGGAACAATATAAAAGTCATGCTAGTTCATGCTATAATCCGATTATAATATCAATTCTTTTTTTCCTCCAACTACCAACTCTGCTCCTGTGTATTCTATATATATTCCCTGATCTTTATATCAGTATAGCAAGGAGCATTTAGATTTTATTAAACAAACTACATATAATAATCTTTACCATGCAGTTGTGACACCAAATATGCCATTTAATATGTTATTATACATATATATATATTTTTAATGTTCAATATACTTGAGAAGTATACATATATGGGATGCTCGTTTTGCATTGTTTTTGATATTCGTTATCGATTTTAAATGTATATTGCTATTCTATATACCGTATTTATCGGCGTATAACACGCACCGGCATATAACACGCACCCCAAGTTTAGGAGGGCGTTTTAAGGAAAAAAAGTTTTAGGAGGGAAGTTTAGGGAAAAATAAAAACTTACATTTAAGCGTCATTTGCAGCCTTGCCCAGCGTCATTTGCAGCCTTGCCCAGTGTCATTTTAGCTTGCCCAGCGTCATTGCAGCTTGCCCAGCGTCATTGCAGCTTGCCCAGCGTCATTGCAGCCATGCCCAGTTTCTTTGTAACTTGCCAGCGTCATTTAAAGTCCGGTCCGGGTTTAAATTTCCCGCCGCCGAGACTCTCTGTCGCGTGCGCCGCCGAAAAAGACCGACGGAAAAGGCCGAGCCGACTGTTCAGCTCCGCTCGCGGTCCCGCCTCCCTGCTGTTTCCGGAGCGAGCACAGGGAGGCGGGACTACGAGCAGAGCCGAACAGTCTGCTCGGTCTATTCCGGCGCCGCTTCGGGTTTTTTCGGCCGCGATTCGGTCTTTTTCGGCAGCGCTCGCTATTTTTCGGCGGCGCTTGCCATTTTTGTCACTTTTTTTGGGGGGTATCGGCGTATAACACGCACCCACGACTTTCCCCCCCGATTTTAAGGGGGAAAAAGTGCGTGTTATACACCGATAAATACGGTATGTATTATTTTTTGCAAGAAAAATAGTAACAAAATATAATAATGTCCAATGTTTCTCCATAGAGCTTCTATTTATATTTATTTTTAGTCATTCCCCTCCCCCATTTTATTGTTTTTCTCCATTAGTTTTTTTCCCAAAAAGCCCCTTGCCATCAGTTATAATTTTAAAGTCATATTTTGTATATGCAATAATTAATCCTGTGTCTTGCAACCATACTAGAGTGTCAGGGAAATACCAGGCCTCTCCGCCGGGTTCCAGGGTTGCGCACGCGCGGTAGAGCGGCGCAACGAAGGTTGCAGGTACGTCGGGTAACGGGTGCGCATGCGCGGGTCCGCGGCACTCGGGTATCTGTCACAACCCAGCCTGTACGCCTCACCGCTGTGCGCGGCGCTGACAGAAGACGAGTGCGCATGCGCACTCGCTCGGGTATCCCACCTGACCATTTACCTGGCCTATAAAAGGCCTTCCCTGTCCGCTTTCAAGTTGCTGGTTTGTTGTCTCTTCTGAGTCCTGTCTCCAAGCCCAGTGTCCTGTATCCTGTATCCTGTATCCTGTATCCTGTACCCGGTACCCTGTACCTTGCATCTACCTGACTACCAGTGCCGACCCGGAATCCGTCTGACTACCGCTGCCGCTTCTCACCTGTGTTTGAACCTCTGGCTTGCTTCCTGGACTCCTCTACTGCTTGATTACCTATGCTTGACCCTCGGCCTGTCTACTGGATCCTCCGTGAGTTACCTACCTGTGTTTGACCTCTGGCTTGCCTCCCGGATACCTCTTCTGCCTGATTACCTGTGCTTGACCCTCGGCCTGCCTACTGGACATTCTCTGAGTTACTTACCTGTGTTTGACCCCTGGCTTGCCTTTTGGATTCCTCTACTGCCTGATTACCTGTGCTTGACCCCCGGCTTGCCTACTGGACATTCTCTGAGTTACTTACCTGTGTTTGACCCCTGGCTTGCCTTTGGACACCTCTTCTGCTTGATTACCTGTGCTTGACCCCTGGCTTGCCTCCTGGACATTCTCTGAGTCACCTACCTGTGTTTGACCCCTGGCTTGCCTTTGGATACTTCTATTGCCTGGTTGCCTGTGTTTGACCCTCGGCCTGCTTGCTGGACTATCTCCCACTCAGTGTTCTGGACTTGTAGACCTCTCATGCTACCGAGGGTCCTCCTTCAGTATATGCTTGGTTACCTCTACAACCTCTACCTGATCACAGTTCTGCCAGGTGTCTACTCCCAGTGCAGCTTCAGCCTCTCCTGGTCAACGACGCTACTGCACACCACCTGCTACACTCCTGCTGGCAACCCGTGCATCTTTGAGCCCGGTGTCCTCTGTACCCACTCCAGAGGCATCGTGCGCTTAGTCGCAAGGGGAGCAGCTCTCAGCATATCGGCCCGGGTGAGTACCTCTGACAGTACAAACCAGCCAATGTCTGAGGCCGACAGAGCTGGTTCACCCCTTGAGGCCTTATGCCAGCAGGTGACAACCCTTACCCAGGCTGTACAACGCCTCCAAGATGGATACTTTCAGATCGAGGGGCGTCTTCAGCATCTGACTTTATCTCCAAACCAAGTGGACCAGTCACCCCCTGTAGCCAGCACCTCCACTCTTCTATCAACACCTGGAGGTGCCCTCCCTGCCTATGATGTATCCCATCCTGATCCCAGGGTCCCCACACCTGAACGTTTTTTCCGGGGACCGAAGGAAATTTCGCTCTTTTAAAAATTCCTGTTTACTACACCTGGCCCTACAACCCAGGACCTTCCAGTTGGAATCCACCAAAGTGGGGTTCATTATCTCTCTCCTTTCTGATGACCCGCAATCCTGGGCACACCATTTGATGGAACAGAAGAGCCCACAGTTGAATTCTGTAGAAACTTTCTTTTCTGCTATGGCAGCACTCTACGAGGACTCCCAACGCACAGGTACGGCTGAATCTACCCTGCATACCCTATCTCAGGGGAGAAGACCTGTAGAGGACTATGTAGTGGATTTCCGCAAATGGGCAGCAGATACTGACTGGAACGAATCTGCCCTAAAATACCAATTTCGTTTAGGGCTATCCGAGTTATTGAAGGATGAACTGGCTCGAGGAGAAATCCCAAGTACCTTCACGGATCTCTGCCAACTTGTTATCAAGCTTGACCGTCGGTTACGAGAACGACGGGCAGAGAGACTGCAGAACCCTCGTCCCACCTGGACGATGCCCCGGGTCCCCCTGGCACCTGCTCCGTCTGGGAACTCTCGCTCCCCTCCTCATGGGGAACCTATGCAGTTGGGCCTGGCACGGTCCCCCCTATCTGCCGAAGAAAGGCTCCGTCGTCGTCAAGCCAATCTCTGCCTCTACTGCGGGGGCACGGGGCACTACCTACAGAAATGCCCCATAAGACCCAGTAAGTGTCTTTCTGGGCCCCTCTCAAGTTCACACTCTATTGGAGTCCCGCATTTTCATCTGTCTATTCCACTTTCCCTACAGGTAGCGGGAGAGTCTTTCCAGCTGGGAGCCATCCTTGACTCTGGAGCCTGCAGTTGCTTCATGGACCTGACCTTGGCACGACACCTGAACCTCCCTTTAACTACCAAGAAACAACCTCTTCAAATCCAGCTGGCTGATGGCTCTCCACCCTGCTCAGGACCAGTTACCCAGGAAACCGCTCCCATCCTGACCTGCACCAAATCAGGTCATCAGGAACTTTTACGTTTTGACATTATCCATTCTCCCATGTTCCCCATCATCCTGGGGTACCCCTGGCTACTGGCTCACAACCCTCGGGTTGACTGGGTCAACAGGGAAGTGGAGTTCTCCTCCCCTTACTGCTTACAGCACTGCCTTCCGGATCAACCCGCAGCACCTCTTACTCATCTTGCCATGCAACCCAGTGCCAAGGACCTGCAACACGTCCCAACACCCTACCAAGACTTCATGGACATTTTCGATGAAAAGAAGGCCGAAGTTCTTCCCCCTCATCGTTCATATGATTGTCCGATTGACCTCCTACCAGGGGCTGAGATTCCCTTCGGAAGGATTTTCCCCTTGTCCGAAACTGAGCTTGAAGCCCTACGGGTGTATATTGACGAAAATCTTGCTAAAGGGTTCATCCAACCATCTTCTTCGCCCGCAGGGGCTGGGATTTTCTTTGTTGAAAAAAAAGACGGTTCCCTCAGACCCTGTGTGGATTACAGAGAACTCAATAAGATTACTATCAAGAACAGGTACCCACTCCCACTCATTCCCGAACTTTTTCAGCGGCTCAGGACTGCCAAGGTGTTTACCAAGCTGGATCTTCGTGGGGCCTACAATTTAGTTAGAATACGCTCTGGGGATGAGTGGAAGACGGCTTTTAGGTCCAGATTCGGCCATTTCGAGTACCTGGTCATGCCGTTTGGACTTTGTAATGCCCCAGCTACCTTCCAGCACCTTGTCAATGACATTTTTCGTGAGTATCTGGATAACTTCCTCATTGTATACCTTGATGATATCTTGATTTTCTCCGATTCCCTAGAAGCCCACCGTCAACATGTCCGGAAAGTTCTCCTCATCCTCCGCAAACACGGGCTCTACGTCAAAGGAGAGAAATGCGAGTTCGAGACTGATACCATCCAGTTCCTGGGCTTTATCATAACCACCGGAGGAGTACTGATGGATCCCCAAAAAGTAAAGGCCATCCAGGATTGGCCTGCTCCCACAGACAAAAGGTCAGTCCAACGTTTTATCGGCTTTGCCAACTTTTATAGACGGTTCATTCAGGGATTTTCTGCTATTGTGTCCCCAATCACCCAACTGACCCGCCAGCAAGTCAAGTTCCAGTGGACTCCCCAAGCGCAGAGCGCTTTTGAGAAGCTCAAGGAACTCTTTTCCTCTGCACCCATCCTACAGCACCCTGACCCTGAACTCCCTTACGTCCTAGAAGTGGACGCTTCAGACTCTGCCTTGGGAGCGATCCTATCGCAGAGAAGTGGCCCAAAGGCCCTCCTCCACCCGGTCGCCTTTGCCTCCCGAAAACTAAATCCTCCTGAAAAGAATTATGATGTAGGCGACCGGGAATTACTTGCGATTAAGTTCGCTCTCGAGGAATGGAGATACCTGCTAGAAGGAGCTTCCCAACCCATCCTCATCTTCACTGACCACCGCAATTTGGAGTACCTCAGGGCTGCAAAACGCCTTAGACCCAGGCAGGCCCGCTGGGCCTTGTTCTTCTCCCGATTTAATTTCCACATCACTTACCGTCCTGGCTCCAAGAATGGCAAGGCAGATGCTTTATCCCGTATGTTTCTGGACACTGAATCCTCTAAAGAACCTGCTACTATCCTGTCTGCCCATAATTTCCTCCATGCCATTCAGCCTGACTTGACTACAGCCCTCAAACAGGCTTCCAACCAGTTCTCATCCCCCACATTACCTTTTCTTGAAAGGAAGCAGGATCTGCTCTGGGCCCATGCCCGAATCTTTGTTCCTCCTCCTGTCAGACTCCAAGTCCTGCAGACCCTTCATGACCACAAGATGTCCGGCCACTTCGGAGTACAGAAAACCGTGGACCTGGTAGGTCGATCTTACTGGTGGCCGGGCTGGAGGAAGGACTGTCAGGAATACGTCCTCTCTTGCAACACTTGTCAAAGGAACAAGGGGTCCAACACTAAGTCCTGGGGTCTGTTACGTCCATTATCTGTTCCGGAACGGCCATGGAAGGAGATTTCCATGGACTTCATCGTGGACTTACCCCCCTCAGATTCCTTTACCACGATTCTGGTTGTCATTGACCGTCTCTCAAAGATGGCTCACTTCCTTCCCATGAAAGGTACCCCTTCGGCTTCTGCTACCACTGACATCTTCATCAGAGAGATTATAAGGTTACACGGAGTTCCAGCTAACATCACCTCTGACCGAGGGGTACAGTTCACCTCCAGGTTCTGGAGGGACCTCTGCAAATCCCTTGAAATCAGGACTTCCATGTCTTCAGCATACCATCCCCAATCCAACGGTCAAACTGAACGCACTAATCAGACTCTCGAGCAATACCTGAGGTGTTTTTGTTCTTACTCCCAAGATGACTGGTCAGGCTTACTACCCTACGCGGAGTTTGCCTATAATAATTCTTTACATTCTGCCATTAATCAGACGCCCTTCTGGGCAAACTACGGTTATCACCCTTCCTTTCTTCCAGATTCCATTCCAGATGTCTCTACTCCAGCTGCACAGGACCTAGTCAAAAATATCCAAGACAACTTCCTCCGGATCCAACAGGCCATGAAGGAAGCACAGAAGGGTTATGAGGTACAGTACAACCGGGGCAGGAAGGAATGCCCGCCTTTCCAGATTGGTGAGAAAGTTTGGTTATCAACCGCTAATTTAAAACTCCCTTGTCCTTCTCGGAAATTGGGTCCCAGGTTCATCGGCCCCTTTGAGGTCAAGAGAGTGATCAATCCAGTGGCCTTTGAACTAGATCTCCCCAGTTCCTATAGGATTCACCCAGTTTTTCATGCCTCTTTGCTTAAACCCGTAATTGCCAATTCTTTTCCTGATAGGCAGACGCCACTTCCTCCTCCCATCACCATCCAAGGAGAGGAAGAATTCGAGGTTGAGAAAATTCTGGATCTCCGAAGAAGAAGAGGTCAGGTTCAATATCTGGTTAAATGGAAAGGGTATCCCCCAGAGGACTGCTCCTGGGAGCCATCCGAAAACATTCATGCCCCTCGTTTAATCCGAGAATACCACCAAAGACATCCTGAAGTGGGCATCCGGAGGCTGCCCTTAGGAGGGGGGCACTGTCAGGGAAATACCAGGCCTCTCCGCCGGGTTCCAGGGTTGCGCACGCGCGGTAGAGCGGCGCAACGAAGGTTGCAGGTACGTCGGGTAACGGGTGCGCATGCGCGGGTCCGCGGCACTCGGGTATCTGTCACAACCCAGCCTGTACGCCTCACCGCTGTGCGCGGCGCTGACAGAAGACGAGTGCGCATGCGCACTCGCTCGGGTATCCCACCTGACCATTTACCTGGCCTATAAAAGGCCTTCCCTGTCCGCTTTCAAGTTGCTGGTTTGTTGTCTCTTCTGAGTCCTGTCTCCAAGCCCAGTGTCCTGTATCCTGTATCCTGTATCCTGTATCCTGTACCCGGTACCCTGTACCTTGCATCTACCTGACTACCAGTGCCGACCCGGAATCCGTCTGACTACCGCTGCCGCTTCTCACCTGTGTTTGAACCTCTGGCTTGCTTCCTGGACTCCTCTACTGCTTGATTACCTATGCTTGACCCTCGGCCTGTCTACTGGATCCTCCGTGAGTTACCTACCTGTGTTTGACCTCTGGCTTGCCTCCCGGATACCTCTTCTGCCTGATTACCTGTGCTTGACCCTCGGCCTGCCTACTGGACATTCTCTGAGTTACTTACCTGTGTTTGACCCCTGGCTTGCCTTTTGGATTCCTCTACTGCCTGATTACCTGTGCTTGACCCCCGGCTTGCCTACTGGACATTCTCTGAGTTACTTACCTGTGTTTGACCCCTGGCTTGCCTTTGGACACCTCTTCTGCTTGATTACCTGTGCTTGACCCCTGGCTTGCCTCCTGGACATTCTCTGAGTCACCTACCTGTGTTTGACCCCTGGCTTGCCTTTGGATACTTCTATTGCCTGGTTGCCTGTGTTTGACCCTCGGCCTGCTTGCTGGACTATCTCCCACTCAGTGTTCTGGACTTGTAGACCTCTCATGCTACCGAGGGTCCTCCTTCAGTATATGCTTGGTTACCTCTACAACCTCTACCTGATCACAGTTCTGCCAGGTGTCTACTCCCAGTGCAGCTTCAGCCTCTCCTGGTCAACGACGCTACTGCACACCACCTGCTACACTCCTGCTGGCAACCCGTGCATCTTTGAGCCCGGTGTCCTCTGTACCCACTCCAGAGGCATCGTGCGCTTAGTCGCAAGGGGAGCAGCTCTCAGCATATCGGCCCGGGTGAGTACCTCTGACATAGAGTATGTTAGTTATTGTTTTGCATTACAACCACTAGATGGCGCAAGGACTTTAGAGCACATAAAAAGGCTGTATGCAGCCCCAGTCCCCTAAGCTTGAAGAAGGAGCGCATGCTCCGAAACGTCGTCGCTATTGGCTGTGACGTCAGCGCACTCAACGCCTGTTGGTTACTGCGGACCTGAGCCAAGCCTCGGTCTCAGTACACATAACCAGAACCAGGAAACCCTGCTGGCCGGGACTCCATGCCTGGATAACAACATCCACAGGCGATTTTAACGCTGACTGACGCCATAGAGGACTCGTGCTGATTACCCCTTTCTCAGATGTAAGTGGATGTATGCATCTTTTGTGTTTAATAAATGCAACAGTTTTTAATTTGGTGGCGCCTTTCTTGTCTATTTCTTGCATGTCATAGTACAACATCCTTGGGACATAAATGTCATCTGCATCTTCTGATCTCAGGGAAATCTGGACCTTCCTCTGCTCCCTCAGATATGTACTCCTCATGACACCAATTTTTGACTTCACATAGGTGATGTCTGCTGTGGGGACCATCGTCTTCAACAAAGCAAGCAGTTTCTCCAGTGCTGCCTTCCTCTTTCTTAGGTCCTTATAAAAGGGGTTGTTTATCTGCCACAGGCAGGGCAGCTCCCTGAGCATATCAATGAATAGCCCCAGAAAATGTGGTTCCTTGAAGGGATCCATATTATCTGCAAGACACAATACAAGACAAACCCTAAAGTCAGGCTATACTCTCCTAATCTTGTCCCAATATAGGCCTCAATCGAGAAGCAGTATAGGCTAGTGATGTAACAAGTTCAAATTGTATCTTCATTCGAATGATCGTCGCTTCAGTTCCTCCTTCCTCCACTCACAGGTCGTACGTACGACGCATGCGTGTTCCGTTTTATATACAGTGCGCATGCGTGAAACTCTGCCCGCCCCTGACGTTCTTTCTAGTCTATTCCCCGCCCCTTCTCTTTCAGTGCAGTGGGGATAGCACATAGCGGAGACACAGCAGGTGCGCACTAATTATTCTACTAACGAGGAGGAGAACGACGAAAGCCCGAAGCCAGAAACGTCCCGATCCCGGAGGAGAAGATTTAAGGCCTCAAATATGCCTTTTGTAGAGATGGCGGAGATGGTGGACATATTGAAGAGGAGTTACTATGATGGGAAGTATGGACCTTACCCAAACCCAAATGTGATAAAGGCCAAGATCATGGTTAAAGTTGTGAAGAGTCTGCAGAAGAATTTTGGGGTATGACGATCCAAGGATCAACTGAGGAAATGCTGGTCAGACCTGAAACTGAGGGAGCACGATGAGTACAGAAAGATCAAGCGAGTTCTTCAAAAAAGTAGGTAGTTGTCGTGTGTTCATATTATTATTATTGCTTGCATACTGCTCCATGTGCTTTGATTTAATGTTGTACAGTTTAACCACTTTCCGACCGGCGCACGACGATGTACGTCCCTTTTTTGAAGAGGGATATCTCGGTAACGGCAGCAGCTGCTGCCACAACCGAGATATCCATCTCTTCAGGCGCCGGTCAGCATTCCAATAATGGTGGTCATCGCGGCAGATTCGCCGCGAGATCACCGTTATCGGCGGGGGGAGAGGTGCCACCCTCCCGCTCTCCCGCGCCTTCCGCCGCTTACCGGAGCCGTCGGCAGCGGCGGAAGCGATCGGTCCTCCTCCGTGCTGGGTATAGTGACGAGTGAGGCTAAGATGGCCGCCACCCGTCTCTATACCATAGCAGGGCGGAAGCAACGTCAAAACGTCACTTCCGCCCATACCTCTTAAAGGAACATTTTCTAAATGTCATTTTTTTTAATTACATTTTTTTTTTTTTTTGCATTTAAGTCCAAATATGAGATCTGAGGACTTTTTGACCCCAGATCTCATATTTAAGAGGACCTGTCATGCTTTTTTTCTATTACAAGGGATGTTTACATTCCTTGTAATAGGAATAAAAGTGAGCCAATTTTTTATTTTTTTTAAAAACAGTGTAAAAATAAATAAAATCAAGAAAAATAAATAAGAAAAAAAAATTTTTTTTTTTTTAAAGCGCCCCGTCCCAACGAGCTCGCGCGCAGAAGCGAACGCATACGTGAGTAGCGCCCGCATATGAAAACGGTGGTCAAACCACACATGTGATGTATCGCCGCAATCGGTAGAGCGAGAGCAATAATTATAGCCGTAGACCTCCTCTGTACCGCAAAACATGCAACCTGTAGAATTTTTTAAACGTCGCCTATGGATATTTTTGAGGGTAAAAGTTTGATGCCATTCCACGAGCGGGCGCAATTTTGAAGCGTGACATGTTAGGTATCAATTTACTCGGCGTAACATTATCTTTCACAATATATACAAAAATTGGACTAACTTTACTGTTGTCTTATTTTTTTTTATTCAAAAAAGTGAATTTTTTCCAAAAAAAGTGCGCTTGTAAGACGGCTGCGCAAATACGGTGTGAAAAGAAGTATTGCAACGACCACCATTTTATTCTCTAGGGTGTTAGAAAAAAAACAATATATAATGTTTGGGGTTCTAAGTTTTTTCTAGCAAAAAAAACTGTTTTAAACATGTAAATACCTAAAATCCAAAACGAGGCTGGTCTTAAAGTGGTTAAAATGGCCACTTTCATGTTCATGGGTTCAACAATCATTCGTAGTAAACATTGTTCATTCGTCCACTTCAAATACAATGTTTTTTAAAGTTGGAGTTAACTACATTTGTTCAGGCCTATTTCTAGTCAAAGCAAGTTTGTTGTCTAGAGGGGTTTGTAACTAGAATGAAATGCAAACTTGATTCGTGTAAAGGAGAGGACACTCAGCAGCTGTTTACACATCTGGACTCAGGAGCACTAGTGTGGGACACCAGAACGCCTTTTTTTATTAATGTGTCCCACACACGTGCCCCAGTGGATACAATAGGGGTGTCTCCATCTGTGAAACTTGCACAAAACAGGTAAGTATTCCAGCTAGAGAAAGGATCTAAAATAATGTTTTCAGCTTTGAACACTTCCCAAGCAATGTTTCATCTTCCTATTTGTGCCCTCAAATATCTGTGTGCTAAGTATTTCTTTTTTACATTCTCATAGGGGAGAGAAGACTCGGAACGTCTGAGGACACCAGGGACCCCACACCTCCAAAAGAAGGGGAAATAACAACACCCGAAGGAGAGGAGGAGGTGGAAGAAGAAGGAGAGGTTGTTGAAATTGGCAAAATTGTCACCACAACAGGTGAGTGTCTGAGACCACAGCTTCAGGTAAGGTAATAGATGTATGCCTGCATATTTATAATACACAGTGTGTTTTTTTGGTTTATTTTTAGGTGATGTGGATGTTGTGGAAGAAGAATCGCATTTTACCAGTGAAAGTACCCAGATCCTCATTGGGGGGGTAATGGTGTGCAATTGCGATTTAAATATTATCAAGAAATACATCAATGATGTTCAACAAAAAATGAAGAACATCATTGATGTTTTAGGGAGAATCTAAAACACACAAAACTAGCTAGCATCCATTTTTGTTTTTCAAAACCACTTTTACATTTTTGAAAAAGCCAAATTTGGAAGTGTCAACATGTGCTATCTCCCATCATGGGGGATCAATGTACGTGTTTTGTGGGTGCAACCCCTTCCTTGCTACTAAAGTGGCTGAGATGAAGGGGTTGCACACCCAAAACACGTACATTGATCCCCCATGATGGGAGAGAGCACATGTTGACTTTAGCCATGGGATCAGGAGGAAAATGCCCAGTTTGATTCACAATTTGTGTGCATCTTCCAAATTTGGCTTTTACAGGGGTGACACCCCATGTGATGAAGGCAATATCAACACAATTTGGACATACTCATGTCTGATATTGTCTTCACTTTTCAAAGTTGAACTTTGTGAGTTCTTCAGTTCTGTATATTATGCTTTGATACATGCCTGTTTCCTCAAAAACGGTGAGTTATATTAATGTTACCAAAAATAATGTTATATACACCAAATATGTTGGTTTGTTGTAAAACCCTTTTATAAACGCACATGTGAATGTGCTTTGAGTAAAAAGTTTAATTGGCAACAATGTGTGGCTTCCTTTTTCAATGCACAAAAGCAGGATTTGTAGTAAAGTTGTTGTTTTCTGTGGCAATGGGTGTTATTTACTAAAGGCAAATCCACTTTGCACTCCAAGTGCAGTTTCAGGTGCACTTTTGCAGTGCACTTGTAGTGCATAGTGGATTTGCCTTTAGTAAGTAACACCCACAGTGCTATAAAATTAGCCCCAATCACGCCATTTTCATGACTCCACACATTTCTGCCATGGTGCTGAAACTAAGCAATATTTTTGTCAATAATGCACTACATACACTAACAACAAAAACAAGGTGTGTGTGTGTAGAAGACCCACAACATAAGAAGAATATTATCTGAAGAAGAGACTGTCACCTCATCTGGCACAGAAATTAGTTTTGCACTGTTGAATTAAAAGGCCAAAAAATAATAAAGAAACCTAGGAGACAGCTTAAACAAACCCAAGCAGTAAATTAAAACAAATATTATTGCAGTTTCCAAGATAAATTTATTAAAAAAATGCCTCTCAGACATTGTCTGGCATATCAATGGCCCCCCTACCCACAAAGTACTCTGTGTATCTGTTTCTGACCTTGCGGGCGCTTTGGGGGGGCAAGCCAGGACGGCCAGCTTCAAGGTCCGTCAGGTTGTCATGTGGAAATAAGTCAGCGTCAGGCCCAACTGAGGCCACATAGTTTGGAGAATATTTTTTCAAAAAGTTGTGCAGAATGCAGCATGAAAGGACAATATGATTGAGTTTATATTCCGCCATGTGGATGGGGGTCAAAAATAGGCGGAACCGGCTGGCCATTATCCCGAAAGTGTTCTCCACTACTCTTCTGGCTCTGGCCAGCCGGAAATTAAATACCCTCTGGTCCGGGGTGGGGGTCCTCATCTGAAATGGCCGCATCAGATGGTTTCCCAGCGCAAATGCTTCATCCGAGACGAAGACGAAGGGGAGTCCTTCCACATTCTCCTCTGGAGGTGGCAAGCCCAAACTGCCATTCTGGAGACACCAGTAGAATTCCGTCTGCACGATCACTCCACCATCCGACATCCGGCCATTTTTCCCCACGTCCACATACAGGAAGTCGTATGTCGCTGACACCACCGCCAACATCACAATACTATTATACCCCTTGTAATTATAATAGTAGGACCCCGAATTGGGGGTGGGACGATGCGGACGTGTTTACCATCAATTGCACCTCCACAGTTGGGAAAGTCCCAACGGGTGGCAAAGTGGGAGGCCACAGTCTGCCATTCCTGTGGCGTTGAAGAAAACTGTGGAGTCAAACAAGATTTTTTTTTTTAAATTTTGCACATCAACATTGCAAGCAGATTAGACACAAACAGTTTTGGCCAAGATCAGTATAACATTTTTGGAAATGAGTATTTAAAGCCAAAAGTATAAGATCCACTTATCAGATTCCTCACCCCATCTAATGCCCATTGCAAAAAATGAGGGGGGGGGTGTTTTGGACAGTTAACCCTCTCCACTTCATTGAGAGCTGAATGCATAATAATGTGTAATACTTTGGCCAGCCCCTCCTTACTTACATTATTGGCAGCCCACTGGACAGGTAAGAAGTGTCATAATCCCCCAAAAAAATAAAAAAATGGGAGCACATTTATACATTCTGATATTACCCATCAAGATAATAATAGGCTAAAAAATCTTTACACAGTAGCATTTGAAAGTATTGAGGCAGGCCCTTGCACTACATGCTTTGGTGAATTCATCCATAAATCTGACCACAAAAGAGGTAGGTACAGTGTGTATGGCAGCCCTCAAAATTTCAACTCGCCTGCTCGCATTTGGCGAGTGAAATTATGAGGAGTTGCGAGTATAATCAGGGCTGTGCTGTCCCGGGAATGTATATAGCCACTTAGCCAGCGCCTTCCCCCCCGTCGCCCACAGGCTCACAGCGAAGAGCATTTCAGGAGGAGCAATCGGCCGCCCTGGCCCGCCCCTCTCTACCTCCCTCCAGCCGCTCGTCCCCGCCCCTCGCACAGGCTTGCAGAGATTAGCATGACAGGTGGAGCAGTCGGCCGCCCTGGCCCACCCCTCTCTACCTCCCTCCAGCCGCTAGTCCCCGCCCCTCGCACAGGCTTGCAGAGATGAGCATGACAGGTGGAGCAGTCGGCCGCCCTGGCCCCACCCCTCTCTACCTCCCTCCAGCCGATAGTCCCCGCCCCTCGCACAGGCTTGCAGAGATGAGCATGGCAGGTGGAGCAGTCGGCCACCCTGGGCCGCCCCTCTCCACCTCCCTCCTGCCGCTCGTCCCTGCCCCTCGCATAGGCTGTCAGAGATGAGTATTTCAGAAGGAGGAGTCCGCCGCCTGGGACCACTCCTCTCCACCTTCCTCTTGCTGCACATCTAAGTGGGGCGGTGCATGTCATCAAGTGGGCAGGCTCAAACCCTCTTGGTCCGCCCGCTGTGTTAAGATGATGTCTGACCCCCTGGCTGCAGGAGAAAGGTAACAGTACAGTATGTCAGTTTGCTGTGATTGAAAGCATCACATGGATGTGTTGAAGACTGGAATTGAACAAGATGCATGCTGGGAGGAAAGGGGGGTTTAATTGGAGGCATAGGTCTGAATCATACTTATGCCTCCAATTCAACCCTCCCCCCCACCCAATCTATCATACCAATGCCTCAAAATCCAATGCATTGAAGCTGCATTGCTGGGCACTGATAGGGCTGCCTTTCTGGGACCTGATAGGCTGCATTGCTGGGACCTTATAGGCTGCATTGCTGGGACCTGATCGGGCTGCATGGATGGGCACCGATTGGGCTGCGTGGATGGGCACCGATCGGGCTGCGTGGATGGGCACCGATCGGGGTGCCTGGATGGACACCGATCGGGGTGCATGGATGGGCAATGATCAGGCTGCATGGATGGGCAATGATCAGGCTGCGTAGATGGGCACTGGTGAGCCTGCATTGATGGCCACTATTGAGCCGACACTAATGGGCGCTGATAAGAAGCACTGATAGGCTGCATTAATGGGCACTGATCAAGTTGTTAATATTTATTTTTGCAACTTAATTATCTACATAAATCATTTAACAGTGTAATTTCATGAGATAATTTATGAGGGCGTGTTTAGGGGCGGAATTAGGGGCGGGGCAAGGTAGGGGTTGGGTGGGGCAACTGGTGGCGAGTAAGTCTTAAGGCCTGGCTAGTAGCACAGGACTTGAAATTTTGAGCCCTGGTGTATGGGTTTGGCAAAGTCAGCAGATGATTGGTATCAGCTGACTTAGCGGTTGGGGGAGGGGGTTCCTAATGAGTTTGGCCCACAAAAAAAAAAACTCTGGCACTCTGCATGAATTTAAGGACACAAATAACATTTGTACACATTTTAGGGGGTGTTTAGGGGAAATCACTACTATGGAGCTGACAAAATACATTGCTAAGTGACTAGTCTATAGGTGTATGGGCCCAGGAGAGCATGCTGGGGAGGTTAGTGAAGGCAAATATGCATGAAGGACAAAAAAGGAACTTTAAAAGCTTCCAGCATGCATGAGGGCAAAGGGGCACAGCATATTACAGCATATTCCAATCATGGTAATTAGGGAAGGATTAAATAAATACAATACATTAGCAAACATTAAATACATAGAATGTTATGTTAACCGCTTCCCGACCGCCTCATGTAGATATACGTCTACAGAATGGCACGGGCAGGCAAAAGCACCTACGGGTACGTCCCCTTTAAATTGCCTGCCCGTGGGTCGCGCCGCCGACCCGGTCGGGAGCTCCGTGACCACGGCCGCGGGACCAGCGGACCCGATCGCCGCTGGTATCCCGCGATCAGGTTACGGAGCTGAAGAACGGGGAGAGGTTTGTGTAAACAAACCTCTCCCCGCGCTTCCTACTCTGCCTGTCATTGATCGGCTGTTCCCTGTCATCGGGAAAGCCAATCAATGACGTCAGACGTCAGCCACGCCCCCCTACTGTAAAAAAACACAACACATCACACTGACTCCTCCCCGCCCCCTAGTGGTTAACTCCTTCACTGCCACTGTCATTTACATAGGAATCAGTGCTATTTAAATAGCACTGATTTCTGTATAAATGACAAATGTCCCAAAAATGTGTCAAAAATGTCCGATGTGTCCGCCATAATGTCGCAGTCACAATAAAAATCACTGATCGCCGCCATTACTAGTAAAAAAAAAAAAATATTAATAAAAATGCTATAAAACTATCCCCTATTTTGTAAACGCTATAACTTTTGCGCAAACTAATCAATAATCGCTAATTGCGATTTTTTTTACCAAAAATATGTAGAAGAATACGTATCGGCCTAAACTGAGGAAAAAAATGTTTTTTTATATATTTTTTTGGGGATAGTTATTATAGCAAAAAGTAAAAAATATTGCATTTTTTTCAAAATTGTCGCTCTATTTTTGTTTATAGCGCAAAATATAAAAACCGCAGGGGCGATCAAATACCACCAAAAGAAAGCTCTATTTGTGGGAAAAAAAGGACGCCAATTTTGCTTGGGAGCCACGTCGCACGACCGCGCAATTGTCAGTTAAAGCAACGCAGTGCCGAATCGCAAAAAGGGGCCTGGTCCTTTGGCTGCAAATTGGTCTGGGGCTGAAGTGGTTAAAGGAGAAATCTTACCTTAATATAGTCCTTCTGCAGGACCTGGATGATGGCAGAACAGGTCTCTGGGATAAAGATCCCCAGAGCCTGGGGGGAGATGCCTGTCGAGAACTTGAGGTCCTGAATGCTTCTCCCCATCGCCAAGTACCGCAACGTGGCGACTAGCCTCTGCTCCGGAGTGATGGCTTGCCGCATGCAGGTATCCTGCCTGCTGATATAAGGGGACAGCAAAGGCAACAGACAGTGAAAAACGGGGTCCGTCATCCTGAGAAAGTTCCTGAAATCATCAGGATTATTCTCCCGGATCTCACAAAGCAAAGGCATGTGCGAGAATTGGTCACTTTTGCGCAGCCAATTCTTGCTCCATGAACTCCTTCTCGCCCTGTTCATGGACTGGGCTTGGGTCAAAGCTAAAAGCCCAACACCAAGCCCCTGCACAGCACGAACTCCACGACGAGTACGTACACGCAACATGGCTTCAAAGCGTTCTGCTTGTCAGAACGGACTAACATAAAGCACCGATAAACAGCAAGGCCTGAAAGAACGAACTGAAAACAAGAAACGAGCTGACAATAAGCACTGAAACTCAAAGCGTACTATATAAAATATAGGCCGCAATGCAACAAACAAATGCGAACTGACTACACGCACTGATAAGCAGATACGCACCGACAAGCACAAACTGAAGAGCAGTAACGATCTGAAGCACGTCTGAAGTCTGAAAAGCGCAAATCGTCTCTAACCAAACGTCTACTAACACGTGATAAACACGAGATCAGCAGAAGGAGCCCAAAGGGTGCCGCACGTGGCGCTGAACTTCCCTTTTATAGTCCCGTTGTACGCGGTTTACGTCACAGCGTTCTTGATGATCAGAAATTCCGACAACTTTGTCTGACCGTGTGTGGGCAACACCAGTTTCGGACAAAATCCGTCGGAAAATATCCAACAGATTTTGTGGTCGGAATGTCCGACCGTGTGTATGGAGCATTAAAGAGCTTTAGTTTTGCTTGACCAAATTACAAAGTTACTTACATACTTGGACCTAATGGCACGCTTACCCAGTGAAGTGCTCTCCTCCAAAGATGTTACTTTAGCATCCCCCTCGTCATTTCATCCACAGCTGCCGCATCTGCTGTTGGGCTGTTTAGGGGGTCTATTGTCTCCCATGTCTACTTTTGGGCAGCAACAGATCTGATAACATCTCCGCACCCAGCTCCTTTCTTGCTATCTTAAAGATGCTGCTGGGATGAGCCAGGAGTGTACACTGCACTGTCCGTGTGCCATAGGCAGTTAATTCAGAATAGACAATTTCTGTAAACAGGACATATTTGGAATGTGTCTTCTGCCCGAAAACTTTACCTCAGAGGAATTTTTTTTTAAAGACTTGTTCCGTATTATGTGCTCCCTTGCTTGTCTCCTGAAGAAGAATGTGACCGTTTATTCGGCCAATAAAAAGATTAAAAAGACCATCCTTATTCCATCATTATTTAGTAGACATTCTCAGGTATTGGATTTACAATTTTAATATAATTTCAATATATTTCTTAACCTAATTCCCAGCTTTTCTTATTGGTTCGATGGAAAAAGTCAGTCAGAAAATAACACATTTGGAGGAGGAGATAAGGGCTTTTGATACTCATGATTTGGTAAGATTGTGTTTGTTAGAAACATTATGGCACAGGTTTGTAATAACTGGCAGCATCTATTTTTCTACTAGCACACATGACATATTATATAAAGTAAAACACAAAATCGCTTTTGAGTTATTCCTACAGGTATACATTAGAGTACCACGACTGTGGAAGAAAAATAGAGGCAGCCATTTATGACCTCTCTCTCTGAAAAAATTTTTTGTCTGCCTGTAATCCTGCCTTTCGTGCTTAAACACAGTGAGCATAATTTGTTAAAGGAGTAGAGTATGGTCACCTTCCAATTTCATTTTCATTTTGTAAAGTAAAATTTCTTCTATCTGAATGGGGTCAAAGTGAAATTCACTTTTCAAAGAATACCCAATCATGTACAAAGAAAACTTGTTAAAATTACTTTTTTGCAGTTCTGAATAATTTTCTTCTGGTTCATGTCCTCTCCATTGTACCATCCTGAAAATCCTGAAGTTAAGAATTTTCTCAACTACCAATTCTCCATCATCTTGTACATCATTAGGTGAAGAGAGTGGAAGAAAAAGGGTAATGAGAAATGAAAAACAGGGTGAATTTTCACACTGACAGGAGGTTTTAAACAAAACATCATTCCATTGATTTGTGCTGAAATTTGAAAATGCTCCCAAAAACATTTGGCCCAGTTTGAATTATGAAATCTGCATCTTATATTTTTGGTAAATAGCCTGACCTTGTCATCTATATGAAAGGTAGAAAGTATGTTTGCACCGATACCGATAGTATTGGTGCCAATGCCGAGCATTTGCACGAGTTCTTGTACTCGTGCAAATGCTCTGATGCTTAATCTGATACCTGGGCAGCCTCACAGATGATCGGTGCAACAGTGGGGGCAGTTACAAGCACCGATCTCCCTGTATAGCTTTCAATAAAGCAGCTGACAGACACTTCTCCTCTTCCTCTCGTGGCTTTCAGCTTCTTTATTGAAAGCTATGCAGGGAGATCGGTGCTTGTAACTGCCCCCACCGCTGCACCGATCACCCCAGACTGTCCCCAGTGTCCTCCTCCGGCTTCCCAGGTCCTCCTCCAGCTCCCTGGGTCCTTCTCCGGCTCCCCGGGTCCTCCTCTGGGTCCTCCACCTGATCCCTGGGTCATCCGTGTCCTCCCAGATCTGTCATGATGCGGAGCGGAGGAAGGAGCCGTTAAATATGTCATTTACTGGCTCCTTCCTTTTCTGAATAAACAGAGTCAGTGATCACTGGCTGTCCATTCATAACTGAGCAGAGTAAACTGTGTTTACTCTGCTTCAGTTTATGAATGGAGAGGAGCCTCTGTCTCCTGTCCATTCATCTTCCATGCTGAGGCTGCAGAGAAAGGGACATTGGAATCTGTGTCCTTAGTCCCTTTCCCTGTCTCAAAGGGGAGATGGCCCGTGGCTTCCCTGTAGCGTCAGAGGGGGCGGGGTCACCCGTTTATGTCACCTGGTGGCCCCTCCCTCAGCTATATAAGAACTGTCACAGAGAAGGAGCGTCAGTCGGTGGGAGCCTCCCATGGAGGCGGGACGGTCGTGGCTTTTTTTTTCGGTCCATTGGGCAGCGTGAATTTACATTGCGGGACATTTTTATTTTTTTATTTTTTAATAAAGGACTTGTCCCAAGCGGTCTTTTTTACCATTTTTGACACTTTTTTTTGTGAAATGGTAGGGGTCTGGGGGTCCCCTTGCAAGGGTTGTGGGGATGAGGCCTTTGTCCCCGTCAACATGGGGAAAAGGTGCTTTGGGGTCAGACCCCAAAGCACCCTCCCCATGTTGAGAGCATATGGCCTGGTACGGTTCAGGAGGGGGGGTGCTCTCTCGTCCCCCCCCTCTTTTCCTGCGGCCTGCCAGGTTGTGTGCTTGGATAAGGGTCTGGTATGGATTTTGGGGGGACCCCTATGCCATTTTTTTTATTTGGCACAGGGTTCCCCTTAATATTCATACCAGACCCAAATGGCCTGGTAATGGACTGGGGGGAGGACCCATGCTCTTTTTTTTCAATGAGTTTTATCTATATTGCCGAGACCCGACAATTCATTACACCCGCTATCAATTTTAAATGACAATTTTTCCTTTAAAAATGTAATTTTTCTGTGGTACTGTTTTAAACACGGGAAAAATGTGCCACTTTGCAGGCATACTATAGACACCCCCCAGGCACGATATTTAAAGGAATATTTAATTTTTATTGTTTCACTTTAAGCATTAAAAAAATCACTGCTCCCGAAAAAACTGCCTTTTTTTAAAAAAAAATTGCATTGATACATGTCCCCTGGAGCAGGACCCAGGTCCCCAAACACTTTTTATGAAAATAACTTGCATATAATTCTTTAAAATTAGCACTTTTGATTTTTCATGTTCGTGTCCCATAGACTTTACCGGTTTACTGGCGCGTTCCCGCCAAATTTTTTGCTTGTCCGCAAGTTCTGGTGCAAACCGAACTGGGGGGGGGGGGGGTGTTTAGCTCATCCCTAGTGTCCACCTCTGTTTTAAGTTTTTATGGTCAGTGAGAACAGTCACAGGATGATTGACCCCTTCCAGCAGATGTCTCTATTCAGAAAAGGCTTCCTTAACCGACCCGGTCGGGAGCTCCGTGACCACGGCCGCAGGACCAGCAGACCCAATTGCCGCTGGTGTCCCGCGATCGAGTCACGGAGCTGAAGAACGGGGAGAGGTCTGTGTAAACAAACCTCTCCCCGCGCTTCCTACACTGACTGTCAGTGATCTGCTGTTCCCTGTCATCGGGAACAGCCGATCAGTGACGTCAGACGTCAGCCACGCCCCCTACTGTAAAAAAACACACAACACGTCACACTAACTCCTCCCCGCCCCCTAGTGGTTAACTCCTTCACTGCCACTGTCATTTACATAGGAATCAGTGCTATTTAAATAGCACTGATTTCTGTATAAATGACAATGGTCCCAAAAATGTGTCAAAAATGTCCAATGTGTCCGCCATAATGTCGCAGTCACAATAAAAATCGCTGATCGCCGCCATAGTAAAAAAAAAAATATTAATAAAAATGCTATAAAACTATCCCCGATTTTTTAAACGCTATAACTTTTGCGCAAACCAATCAATAATCGCTAATTGCGATTTTTTTTTACCAAAAAATATGTAGAAGAATACGTATCGGCCTAAACGAAAGAAAAAAAGAAAGTTTTTATATATTTTTTGGGGATATTTATTATAGCAAAAAGTAAAAAATATAGATTGCACACAAAAAAAACAAAAAATCATTAAAATTCCTAAAAAAAAATAAAAAAAAAACATTTGGAAAAAAAATGTTTTAACTCACCTCCAAATGCCTGGGCTGGTGACATAACTTCCCCTTGGCGCAGGAAGGGCTCAGCTCTGCCCCCTCCCTCCTGTCAGTCATCTGGGACATGTGACAGGTCCCAGATGACTGCGCGGCCAATCACGGCACACGACGCCGCTCACCCATGCGCAGTTTGTGCCACAGTTACAATGCCGGCGCCGCCGAGCGGAGGAGGGGGACAAGCGGAGCTTCGATCCCTGCATCACTGGACCCTGGAACAGGTAAGTGTCCGATTATTAAAAGTCAGCAGCTGCAGTATTTTTATTTTGTTTTAATGGTTACTCCTCTTTAATCACCAACAATTCTTTATTTCCAATGTCATAATTCTTTTCATCTGAAGACATTAAACAAAGAAGTACTGTAGGTAAAAGAAGAACAAGGATGAAGCTGCTCCTTGTCTCACACTCACTGATAAATAATAATTCCTACAGCAGAATCTGAAGAATCCACTTCCACAATAAAAGGCAGTTTAAAATCTGGCTGTACCAATATTGGTGCAGAAGTGAAAAGAGTGCTTTGTTTCCTAAACGCTGCCTGTGTCTCTGGTGACCATGAAAAGGGCTTCCCTTTTTCAGCTGGGTAATTTGTGCTGTTACATTGAAGGTATCCCTTATGAATTTTCTGTAAAAGTTGGCAAAACCAACAAATCATTGAATTCCCTTATAGTTTCTTGGGACAGGCCACTTCACAACTGCTTTGATCCATTTGGGGCCCATGGGCAACCCTTTCTGGAGGAATAATGTAACCCAAAATCTGGATCTGAGCTTGTTCAAACCTATATTTCTCCAATTTGATGTAAAGTTAATATTTTTTCTCAGTGATTCAAACGTTTAAAGATTATATAAGCATGCATGTGATGCTCCTCTAGATTATTTGAAAAGATAAGCACATCATCTAATTAGGCAAGAAAAAACTGATCCGAAATATCTTGTAACACGTATTTAAAATATGTTAAAATGTTGCAGTGGCATTGCAATGGCCAAATAGCATGCCCAAAGACTTGAATTGTTCATATCCGAAGATATGAACTTCTGAAGAAGTCCAGAATTAGACAACATGCGTTAAAGGGGTGGGGCTTGGTTACCGATGACATTAGTTACAGACCTCTAATACACAGGGAGAGTGGTGAGTGGTTCGCTACTTAATCTGAGAGGCTATATGTGTATATTACAGTATGTGATGTTTACTCTTATTACACAGCGAGTGTTCTTAATCTGTGTTTGATTGCCTTATGCCGCGTACACACGATCTGACTTTTCGACGGACTTGGTCCGGCGGACAATCCGACAGACTTTGCAGCTGAGGTCCGCCGGACTTTCAAACGAACGTACTTGGCCACACACGATCACTCCAAAAGTCTGACGGATTTGAACGTGATGACGTAGAATAAGGAAGTTCATAGCCAGTAGCCAATAGCTGCCCTAGCGTCGGTTTTAGTCCATCAGACTAGCACACAGATGACCGGATTTTTCAACCAGACTCGAGTCCGTCGGAAAGATTTGAAGAAAGTTTTATTTCTAGGTCCGCTGGACTTTTGGGAAGAAAAAGTCCGCTGGAGCCCACACACGAATTGTCTGACGGATTCCAGTCTGCCGGACCAAGTCCGGTCGTGTGTACGCCGCATTATTGTTTATTTTGATGTGTGTTGCACTAATAGCTTCATGATTATAATTTACACAAGTGGAGTTTTTTATTGGGATCGGGAGTGCTGCACTATTTTGGGTTATTAGATTTCAGTATCGGGTAGAATAATATCACTTTTGAGTAATACGAAGAGTAATTTTAATATATTTTTCAATTTTAGTTTTTTTGATTTTCTAATATTGTTGGAGGGTGGTGTGCGGGTGTGTTTTTGCTTATTAGTTTAATCAGCATTGCTTTTATCACAGACATCCTGAAATTCACTATATTGTGGAAGCAGGTTGTCATACTGCTGAGTAGATACTTCCTCAACTTGTGAATCCTCAGGAGTGAAGACAATGCTGCTCCTCTAGGACAGGTCCTGAGTTGCCTAGTACACATACCACTAGAGAAGAGGTTGCAACCACCTAAACGTAGGATGTATTATAAAAGATGTAAATTTAAAGGTGATGCACTCACTGCATTGATGGTGATGAAGGCACATCAGTGGTGTAGAAGAGTCTCCAGAATGCTGTGGGAACCATGCAAAGTTCGGCAGGCAAGCGGTCAGGCTGTGTGCAGAGATTGTCAGGCAAGCGGCTGGAGAGTGTACCTGGAACTATCAGGCTGCAGTGCTGAGCGCCTCACGTGGCTCGGTGTCTTCTGGGAGCTTTTGGCAAACTTCGAGAATAGCTAGTAATGACATCACTACTTTGGGGGCGTGGTTCACCATGACATACACTGACAGCTTGGAATTGTGCACCAGCTCCCAGCCACTGACTCTCCCAGCTAGGAGGCATGTGGAGGCAGAGTTGCCCATCTGACAGTTGTCATCCAGGTATGGCCTGCACTTCCCACACCCCCATAGCGACACCATTGAAGAGGAATAGTCCCATGTGTAATTGGCCCTGATGATAAAGGTGAACAGTCAACAGTTTGCGTATCAATAAGTGAAGATTTATTTGCCATTTCTGTATCATTGTTTTGAGCAAATTCTATGACTATGACGTTTCCCCTGAATCCAGAGTCCAGCATAGCACGAAATTTCACATCTCATTGGAATTAATTGGATGGGAATGACAAAATAATTAATACATTTTATTTTCTTCTTGAATTACCAGTGAGGCAGATTAAATAAGTGATTATTTGTTCAGACACTTAAACATCAATTATCCTTTAAATCTGTTTAGACGAGTTAAAATAAACAATTGAAAAGTGAACATTTTAAATATGGTTTAAGTGGGTGGCATAGGCGTGCTCATAGGGTGTGCCGGGTGTGCCTCGGCACACCCCAAACACCTCATGTGGTGCAAATTCCCTGCTACCCGGGCCCCTATGTCATTTACTGGCCCCTTCCTTTTGTGGATGAATGGTCCAGATCACTCACTGTGTTCATACATAACTGAAGCATAGTAAACTATGTTATATACACACACACACACACACACACACACACACACACACACACGGATGTATGTTTGAGCTTTGGGGTGCACACTTTAATGCAATAGGCTGCACACACCTTTGCTGGGTGGACTTAACTTTATCCACAGAGTATGGGGATGCTTTTATGGGAGATTAGCTTACCTCCCTGGTCTATTAAGGTGGTTGAAACTTATGTCTTGGGACATGGCTGTTTCCTGGGAATCCCACCATCCTCCCTCCCTTTCCCTCTGCTTATAGCTCATTTTGTCCCATTCTTTTTCTCTGTTTTACCTGTGCCTTGCTAGAAGTGACCCAGGTCTAGCTATACAGCCCTGTTTTTTTATTTCCCATAGTACAATGTTCTGATTATGTAAAAATTTGAAGAAGGCTGCAGGTTTAGCACTCCGTAGTGAAACTCCTTTTCACTGTTGAAGGCCAACACGTTTTTTACGTGAATAAATACAAGCTGATCATTGTAAGTACCCCCCTCAGTAGTTTGTCTCAACACTAACTGCTACATTTGCTGGAGAGCTTGTTCTATTGAAAAAAAAACACAGAAAAATAAGAGAAAAAAAGCCTAAAACAGGAAAACTAATGCAGCCACCACATCTTAGAATTAGTAAGTTGCAATATAATAAATGCTTGCTTTTGGGTATAATACAGCTTTCATTACTTCTAAATATTTATTGTCTCTCCCTCCTCCTTTCAGTAAGTCTCTAATGAATTTACATAAAAAAAAATTATGAAAGTTTCAAGTTCATTAGGAGTCTCTACTTTGGCGATCTCACCTTTAATTTATTCAGAAAGCCCCTGGTGTAATTGGCTATCTTGGGCTGCTGAATTCCAAATGGTTATCTGTAATTGAAGTTCAACTGTGTATTCAGCCATAGAGCATTTACCCTGTCCCAAACTGTGCCACTTAGCTTTGGGAGTCCCACAGCGATTGGAATATTCAAAAGCTTAATAATTTAAATTACAAAAGTATCAGGATTATCCAGGATTGCACTGTCCTGCTCTACATAAGAAAAATCCCAAGCTAGAGCTTCTTGAGTCAGTAGGATAATATCAAATGATACCCTTTTTCTGTTGGAAATAAAAGCCGCAGGTTGCTGCTGGAAGTATGTACGACATTGGTTAAGAAAACCTCATAATGACTGCATTACTCACCTTTAATTTGGGCGGCACAGTGGTGTAGTGGGTAGCACTCTCACCTAGCAGTAAAAAGGGTCACTGGTTCAAATCCCAACCATGACACTACCTGCCTGGAGTTTGCATGTTCTCCCTGTGCCTGCATGGGTTTCTTCTGGGTACTCCAGTTTCCTCCCACAATCCAAAGACATACAGATAAGTTATTTGGCTTCTGTCCAAAAATTTACCCTAGAATATGAATGCGAGTTGGGGACCTTGGATTGTGGGCTCCTTGAGGGTAGGGACCGATGTTAGTGTGCGATGTATGTGGACAGCTGCATAAATTGACAGCACTATATGGGTACCTTAAATAAATAGGGATAATTGTATACACACACTCACTCAGGTTGGACTGGTGTCTTTATTCAACCTTACTAGCTATGTAACTATGTGTAACAGAGTTTACAGATGCGCCATCACCGCAATGTAAATCCAGTAGTTTCCCCTGATGATCATTTGATCTTTCACATTTTTAAGTACAGAACATTTTTCTCGATAAGTAACACCAGACCTTTGCTAGAATGTCATTTGCTGCCAAAAAGGGGCCATAGCAGCTGCTACATTGGACTCCATGTTGTGGTCAGATTACTCAGGAGCATAGTCAGTGATGAAGCCAAAGTCAATAGCCAAAGGTACCAGGTTTAGTGGAGAGCAATAAAAGTGGATGGTGAATTGTCAGCCAAGAATAAGTACATGACTAGGGTGTAACAGTGGGTATAGTGGTATAAGCATAATAATCTAACAAATGAGGTGCAGATGCATTTTGGAAGTTTGGAGGAATTTAGAGAAGTAAGGAGTTTAGCAGAAAACTGTGTTTCAATGCAGGTAATTCAAGAGATCCATCAAGGAACTTTCCAGAGCTTCAGGTGACTAGTAGGAAGAGCTACTGCAAGGCACAACAGAGACCCTGGGTTTGGATACAGATCATGACACCATCGTAACTAAGTCAGTTGCTGTTGTGTTCCCCAATGGTTGATAGAGATGATACATGTTTGGGTTGTGTTAGGCTTTAAAAATAAATATAAGTAATATGTAATCTAACAGTTTTGCTACAGTCTCAGTAAATAAGCTGCAGTGTAACCCAGGCCCAGTATTATCACTACTTAGGACACTTTTCTATTTACAAGCTTAATATATGTAGCTAAGCACTTTAGGTACAATATATTGCAAAGATGCCAGATGGAATATTCAGTCAGTGAAAGTATCTCCCATGTTATTGTATTGCATAACATATCTTAAGATATATGTTGATGCAGGTGATAGAGTCTTCAGAGATTCATGGAATGCAATCCCCTCATGAGCATCATACATCAAACTATAAAGTTACTGGATCAAGCAATTTGAAGAAAAGTGAACAAATAAAAGGTACCTTCTTTACAATGACTTATTATAGCTTTCTTTTTATCTATGGTGTCTGTACCACCGAGGTAGGAGTTTAAAATGTGACTTGCTCTGTCCCAAATCACGGAGTCAGGCAGCAGTAGCCCCCAGCTTTACAGTGCTGTCTTATGGCACACAAATAACCCCTGAGCTCTGTGTCATCTACTACTGGCCTCTAAACTCCGCGTCATCTACTACTGACCTCTGAACTCTGCCTCACTTACTCCTAATCCCTGAACTCTGCCTCATTTACTACTGACTTCGGAACTCTGCCTCACTTACAACTGACCCCCGAACTCTGCCTCACTTACAGCTGACCCCCGAACTCTGCCTCACTTACAACTGACCCCGACCTCTGCTTTACTTACTACTGACCCCTGAACTCTGTCTCATTTACTGCTAAATGTTTATGTCACTTACTACTGAACCCCTGCCCTCTGTGTCCCTTTAAGCCACAGTCAATTTTCAGCACAATGCAAATCACACCCCATTTTAGCTTTCAGAAAAGGCCCCCCCTAGTCAACCTTACTGAGCATCTGCAAAGGGCATCGCCTTTTGTCACTCTAGCAATTGAGAGCAGACCCACTTCCCCACCTTTCACAGAAAAAATAATTATCTATGGCCCTGTTTGTGTGAATGGAGGAATCGGATCATTTTTTTTCAGCCCACTGCCTGATAGAAAAAAACGAAGTCAACTATATCCAGCTTTAGGACGAGTATTTAGGTATCAGTGTTTGACACAGAGAGTTGAAGTATTCCTGCTTTCAGTATGTAAGGTAGGTTGGAAGGTTTGGTGTGCTATTGCTAGAAGCAGTTTATACAGCAAAGAAATACATTAAAAGGGGCCTCATGTGGGCAAGAATACTTTTTACTCCAAAAATCCAGGGATGTATGCACCCATCTATTTCGTATTTCTGAAATATCAAGTGCCTTGCCACCTTGTATGGTAAGGTCACTGTGGATCTTTTATGGGCCAGTATTGAAAAGTGCTCTCAGACCTGGAGATGTAACCCAATCTGTAATACAACTGTATATATTCTCATTGTTTATATTGTAAACCTAATCAAATATTTGTAAAAGAGTCACAGCTGACAAGTCACTGAACTGTGTAACCAGCAGGTTTCTTTCCTCAAAGAAGTAAACTGAGAACCATTAAAACATGAAAAGGAGTCTAAAGCTTCACCTGCTAAGTGCCGGTTCACACTGAGGCAGCGCGACTGCCTCAGGCGACCTGGACACGACAGCAGCTGCGACTTGCAAAACGACTTCTGTATAGAAGTCAATGCAAGTCGCCTCAAGTCGCCCCCAAAGTCGTCCAGGAAGCTTTTTCTAAGTCAGAGCGACTTGAGTCGCTCCGATTAGAATGGTTCCATTGTACAGAACAAGACACAACTTGTCAGGCAGCTAAGTAGCCTGACAAGTCGTCCCAGTGTGAACCGGCTCTGACTCAAAAACAGAAAACACATTTTATTATGCTACGTATATTCATCTTTATCTGACTTAAATATATATGTTTTCTAAATATTCTGTTAGTCTTGATCATGCCAACCAAATAAAGAAAGAAAATACAGGGGGGGGTTTACTAAAACTGGTGCACACAGAATCTGGTGCATCTGTGCATAGTAACCAATTAGCTCCTAGGTTATTTGTCAAAGCTTAATTGAACAAGCTCATGTTAGAAGCTGATTGATCACTATGCACAGCTTCACCAGATTCTGTGTGCAACAGTTCTAGTAAATCTCCCCCATGTATTAAATAACTATTTAGTCCGATTAAGAATTAGCCCAAAAAACTCTTTGGTAGTAAAACTCTAGATTCCTAAATTTTAACTGTTTTTTTCTTTTTTTTTGGTAACCAGAGCGAGAAAGAAAGGACTTGCAGAGGTTCACACAAGAATTCCAGATTTCAATGAGAAATATGAAATCTGCAGTGTATCAACAATCTCATAGAAACCTTAAGAAAGTAAGAATGGTTAAAATTGTAAATATGAAAAAGTTTGTTTTATTCAAACATGTTTGCATTTTAACAAAGAATGGCTGGTAAAGCCATCACTAGAATAAGCATTTGAATAGGTTATAGACCTTCAAGGAAATCTGTACCGAGGTATGGATGACCTCCCCTTCATAAAATACTGCTTACTTGGCTGTCATGCGTATCCAACAGGGACGTTCGATGAGGTCAGTGGTTGGTGAGGCACTGGCTAGTATCAGAGCCAGATGCACACAGGCTACATATTCACAAGTTACGTATTTGATTCTCATTATGTAGGCGATTGCAGTTCTACTAGTTATACTCATTTAACAAAAATATTTTTATAAACGCTGTCCATTTAAGATGTTTTTCAGTCACCCTTTTTGTTGATGCTGGAAACAATATTACTAGCAAAGATGACAATAAAGATTGTAGAAAAAAATAAAACATGTCTCTTTATTTTCTGAAGCCAGAAATATAACAGTAATATTCAGTAATAAACAACTAAACAGTATCTATTTACTCATCATCTTTCACATTATACAAAAAAATTGTGCTAAATTTAGTGTTTTTTTTCTTTAATTCATGAAACCTTTTTTTTTAGTTTTGGATAGAGTAGAGAGGCATTAGAACACTTGTCAGTTTTTATTGCTGTCTGTGCCCCCATTACGGGGTACAGAGATTAAAGCCCCATACACACGGTCGGACTTTTTCATCAATTTGGTCCGATCGGACAAGGTTGTTGAAAAATCAGACCGGGGGGCGTGACCGGAAGCCGACCTGGAAGGCAGCACGGACTGAGAGCTCCTCTCCAGCCCGCAGCAATAAGGCTAATTTCGGGGGAAAAAAAGCCAGCCTATGGGAGGATCGCGCACCACCCGATCCTCCTCAGCCCGGAGACCTGCACACCCGCCACCGAGCACCGCAGCATCTTTCAAAAAGCTCTTCAAGCCGCCGGCGGCTCCGGGCGGGTGTACCAAGATGGCCGACAACACGAGGCAGCAGGCCTCAAACCCGCCGCCTCTCCGCAGCGGCAGGTCGCAGCAGACCGCAAAGGACTCCCCACAACAGCTCCCGAGCCCCTCCGGGCTCCAACACAGGGTGAGTGAAACCCACCAAACACCGGAGGGACACCATACCCCACAGGGGGACCAGGCCGGAACCCACCCACAAGAATACACCCAGTGCACAGAGGCCTTCCCTAAGCTACTGAGAACAGCCTCGGACCCATGCCTCCACACAGGCACCCTGTCCCCCACAGCATCTGACTCAGCAATGGACTTCCCCCCTCTCCCAGGCCCTGGACACCCCAGGGCGGACCAACAGCCCCCCACTGAGCAAGGGGCACAGTCCGCATGGCAGACACTACCCCCCCCAGGACCCCAAAGGCCCCGGGACCTTACCCTGACCAGGGATTCACGTGCAATCCCCCCCATACTCCCCCAAGCAACTCAGGGGAACACACGGCACCCAGAATACAGCCCACCGGCCCCCACCCCGAGCTCTCCCCACGCCACATCCTGGGCTGAACCCTGGGCACCCCAACCTCCATGGGACACCCCGCAATTGAGGGAGACCCCAGCAAGCAGTCATGCACCGACCCCACAGCATCTCCACCAGCCTCCAAGTTACAACGGAGACCCACACCCCCCATGGCAAGCATACCTGCAAGCCATCCCCACCAAAGAGGACTTTAAGCAGCTGATAGCTGACGTTAAGGCCACCTGCCGCTCCGAGATCCAAACACTCCATGCAGGCCTCAAGCACCTCTCAGACAGAGTAGAGATGGCAGAAGAGGAGATCCAAGAGACCAAACTGGCCGTACACCGCACACAACAACAGACATCAGATCACCACATTATGCTCCGCGACATGCAACGCCACGTCGAGGACCTCGACAACAGGGGCCGGAGAAACAATATTAGGGTACGAGGACTCCCCGAAACTGACGATACCGAAGACCTGCAATCCACTTTACAAATCCTCTTTAACGAGATGCTCGGAGAGGACCCCAACAAACACATAGAGATGGACAGAGCACACCGGGCTCTCCGCCCTAAAGGCCCCGCATCAAAGCCCCGGGATGTAATATGCAGAGTGCACTCCTATCCACTAAAAGAGGACATCATGCGTAAAGCCCGGCTTACACGCGACCTGAAATTTGACAACGCTCCAGTACAAATATATCCAGACCTTTCCTGGATCACACTTCAAAAAAGGAGACTCCTACAACCTTTACTCCGGGCACTTCAAGACGAGAAAATAACATACAGATGGGGATTCCCCTTCAGCCTAACAGCAAAACACCTAGGAAAATCGGCAATCCTCCGCTACCCAGAGGACCTGGAACTCTTTTGTGACACTTTGGAGATCCCCGTCCCCCAACTCCCCGAATGGGACCTGGTGGCCAACCCCCCACCGCAGCCACCAATGTGGCAGAAAGCCTCCTCGGCTAAACGTCCAAGGGGCACAGACCCCAACCGCCGATCCCCCAAACCCAAAATGGGATGATCCTCCCCCATAGGGGGCCTCTAACTGCGACACCAACATCCACCCCACAAAGATCTCCATGAAACCACCACTTCCCCCGAAAGCCTACTAATCTACAAAGCCTCACCCCACGGGCTACCCTGGGCCGAGAAGCCGGACAGGTTGCCCCTCCGAATTACGAACCCCCCCCGTGGTTTACCACCTACAAGTTCCTCTCTTGATTCCACCCCCCCGGTATCTCTCCGACCCGAACTTTCCGGATATCCTAGTCGGAGAGACCTACAGGAACTGTTTGGGCCCTTGGACCTTGACGGCCACCCAGACCCAGCAAATGTTGTTTAACTGTTTGACTTGTTTTATTCTTGTTCTAACCCCTCTCTTTCCTCCTAGATACCTCACCTCCATCCAACTAACGACTTACCTCCTCCCAGGGCCCCCCTGGGCGTCGAACCTCCTCCCGCGGATGCCACACTCCCGGACCAGACCTACCCACCGACCGGATCAGATAAGTAACACTACCACCTTCACACCCCCCTACCACAAATCATGGCCAAGGTAGTTACACTTAATGTCCACGGCCTGAACTCCAACAAAAAAAGACACCTGGCACTCCGAGAATTCAGGCAATCTGGGGCAGATATTATAATGATACAGGAAACACATTTCGGTAGGGGTGACTCCTTCACATTTGCCTCCAAGTCCTACCCCACAACATTCCAGGCCTTTAACCCACGTAAGAAAGCTGGGGTTGCCATACTCATCAAAAAAGGGTCCCCATTCTCCCACACTGAGACATACATAGACCCGCTAGGCCACTACGTTATTGTACGGGGCACATGGCAAACTCAAGCCATAACCCTGTGCACACTATATGCCCCGAACGTACACCAGCACCGGTTCCTGAACAAGGTCCTTACTCGCCTCTTTAAAACACCCCATAACATACTAGTAGTGGGAGGGGACTTTAACCTAGCACACTCCACTCAACAAGACCGCCTTGTGATCAACCCCCAAGCCTCCCAGACAAGAGCCCTCAGGGACTCTAAACAATTCCGGCAGATCACCAGGAGATATGCTCTATTCGACACATGGCGGGCCCTACACCCAAAAGATAGGCAGTATACCTTCTACTCTGCCCCGCACCATACCCACTCAAGACTGGACTACATCTTCGTCAACAACGCCACGCTTAGAACCACAAAGTCCGCACAAATCCTGCCCATATCTTGGTCAGACCATGCCCCGGTCACAATTTCGTTAGACCTGGGCACCCCCACACGCAGGCCCTACAACTGGAGGCTTAATAACCTCCTCTTACAACACCTCCCAACCAAGACGGAACTAGACACCACGCTACAACACTACTTCGCAGAAAATAACACCCCAGACATAACCCAAACCACCCTCTGGACCGCACATAAAGCGGTAATCAGGGGTAGATGCATTGCACTCTCATCTAAAATGAAGAAAGACGCTCAGACTGCCAGAATCCTAGGGGAAAAACGCCTCCGACATCTTGAAAGCAAACTACTGACCTCCCCCTCCCTAACGTTGATTAAGCAGATAGTCCAAATTAGAATAACACTCCGAGACCTAGCGCTGGGGGCAGTAGAAAAATCAATAATAAGACTGAGACAGCTATATTAAGATAAAGGCAACAAGGCACAATCACTCCTAGCCAGAAAACTCGCGGACCAAGCACACACATCCACACCCGACCAGATCAAAGACAAGAAAGGTGACTTAGTGACCCACCCCCGGGACATCGCGAAAACGTTTGCGGAGTTCTACACAGACCTCTACAATAAACGCGAAATACCCCACAACCCCCCGACAGCAGATCTAACCGACCGCATCACCCAATATCTCGAACAAGCCAGGTTACCACAACTAAAAGAAACTGACCTCTTAGAATTAAACACCCCCATTACCACAGAGGAATTGACGGCGACCATCAAGGCCCTTCCAGCACACAAATCCCCGGGTCCAGACGGACTCCCATACGAGTACTATAAAACCTACATACACATCTTAGGCCCGTACATGACCAGACTATTTAATGCTTTCCTCCGACAGACCCCCATCCCGAACGAGATGCTAGGCTCATACTTAACCTTGATCCCCAAACCCGACAAAGACCCGACAATATGCGCCAGCTACAGACCCATAGCCCTTCTGAATTCGGACCTTAAGATATTCACAAAAATTCTCGCCACCCGCCTCAACGCAATCCTCCCAACCTTGATACACAAAGACCAAGTAGGATTCGTCCCCATGAGACAGGCAGGAGACAACACCAGAAAAGTCATAGACCTCATAGACGTAGCGAACAGAGAATCCACACAAGCCCTGGTCCTTAGTCTCGACGCAGAAAAGGCATTCGACCGCCTCAGCTGGCCCTTTATGACGGCCACACTGCAACACATGGGATTCAGAGGTCCCTTCCTGAACGCAGTCCAGAACCTTTATACACATCCTTCATCCCAAGTAAAGACACCCTTTGCCACATCCCCCACCTTTCCGATTACGAATGGTACCCGCCAGGGATGCCCGCTCTCCCCCCTGCTATTTGCACTATGTGTAGAACCCCTGGCGGCTACCATTAGGAACAGCCCTGACATCAGAGGCATTCCGGTTAGGGGCAAGGAATTTAAGATATCGCTGTTCGCGGACGACATTATCCTCACCCTGACCAACCCCCGAATCTCCCTACCCAACCTCCACACCATACTAGACCACTACGGCACGCTGTCAGGCTACAAAACCAACACCTCTAAGTCAGTTGCACTCCCACTCAACACCCCGACAGACGAAACGAATCACCTGAAAACTACCTTTCCCTACAAATGGGCGAACACCTCACTTAAATACCTAGGGGTATCCATTACCCCATCATTCCACACCCTGTATCAGGCAAACTTCCCACCGATGTTTAGATCAATCCGCGAACTGATCCAAAAATGGAAACCACATCACATCTCCCTGTTAGGTCGGATCACCTCCGTCAAAATGGTCATCCTCCCAAAACTGCTATATCTATTCCAAACCCTGCCTATACCCGTCCCCTACATACAACTCCGTAAACTACAAAAAGATCTCCTGAAATATGTCTGGAATTTTAAGAAACACAGAGTACCCAGCTCAGTCCTGACAGCCTCACGGTCGGACGGGGGCCTGGCATTCCCTGACCTGGTCAGGTACTATCAGGCGACCCAGCTCCGCGCACTGACCTCATGGTTCACCCAGAGGTCCTACAGCAAGTGGTCGGAACTGGAAAAAATCTGGTTAGCCCCAGTACACCCAAATAGCATAATATGGAGTGCAAATGTGGAGGTGGACCCCAGACGCATGCTAGGCTCAATGTCACAACTCCACTTACTGTGGCGCAAGGTCTCCCGCGAACACAACCTTAAATCCAACAACTCCCTGATGAACTCGTTCCTATGCAACCCTAAACTACCAACCAGCCTAACACACCAGATGTCGTGGCCCTGGGCCACACGGAACTTGTTCCACTTTGGTCACATTGTGAATCCCAGATCTCGCAGGTTGCTCACATTCTCGGAGCTCCAGTCCAAATATGACATCCCAAAACAAGCGTTCTACAGTTATCTTCAGATCAGACACTTCGCCCAATCAATTGCTCCACAACTCCTCTTTTCCCCACCGTCTCCATTTGAACAGGTTATATTAGAAGGACGCAACCGCAGGGGCCTGATATCGGACATTTACAAAATTATAAACAAATACCAATTCCTATCCAAAGGTAAACACTCATACATGTGCAGGTGGGAGAAAGAACTAGGCGAAGAGCTCCCAATGGAAGCATGGCAGGCGGTCTGGAGACAGGCAACCAAAACCTCGATATGCACTCTATACAAGGAAAACTCCTACAAAATTCTCTTCTGCTGGTACCAGACCCCTGCCATACTCCACAAAATATACCCCTCCACCCCGGACAAATGCTGGCGCTGCCAACAACAGAGAGGGACACTTTTCCACATATATTGGACATGCTCACGTATAACCCCCTTTTGGGAATCCACCCGACAGCTCCTGACACGGCTATTCGGGGTGCCCATACCGTTTACTCCTAAACTCTTCCTGCTAGGCCTGTCCCAACCAAAAATGTCCAAGCCCAGCAAAAAACTCCTCAGGCACATACTGACAGCCGCAAGATGCCTAATAGCCCTAAACTGGAAATCCCCCACCCCACCCTCCCAAGAGGCCCTATACACCAGGGTCAAAGACGTTGAACTTATGGAAAAGATGACGGCCAGGATCCGACAAAAATTGGACGAACACAATGAAGTCTGGGAGACGTGGCATCGGCGGGAGGACTAAGACAACCCATATTGGCAACTAAGGTGATAACGTATCTACCCCCCCTCTCTTCCTACCCCCCCCCCCCCACCCTTATCTACCCCTTTCTCTACCCTCTCTTCCCACTTCCTCCCCCCCCCCCCCCACCTCATTCTTTTTCTCCTTTCTTTCCTACCATCTGTAAAGCAGACCAATCCTGCATGTTGTTACATAAATGTTACCATAGGTGTTATAAGCTAAAAACCTAACCCCCTGCATTTCGGCAGAGGGAATACTGTTTAAAATAACAATGTACCACTTATGGGCATACCCATGGACCAACCAGAACACGCACGAAGCATATTTTCTTGAACATGGGAGCTTGTTTCTGCTAAAATGTATGTAAAGTTACATAACCTGTTTGAATATGTTGATTAATAATAAAACGTTAATTGGAAAAAAAGAAAAATCAGACCGTGTGTATGCACCATCGGACAGTGTTCGTCGGTTTGTCCGTCGGACAAAGTCTTATCTCCTGCTGGAAAGATTTCCCGTCAACCCGGTCCGATCACACCAAATCCGAGCGTGTGTACGCTTGTCCGACGGACAAAGTGCTACGCATGCTCAGAAGAAATTCTGTGACGGAAGCGCTCGGTCAGGTAAAACTACCTTTCCTAATCGACACAGCACATTCGTCACGCTGCAATGTTAAAATGTCTTTAATGCAGCGCATTCTCTTTTTCTTTACAATGCAACAAGAATGACATCTTTTAGCTGCTCCTATTCACCCGCACTTCTCACAAACTTACTTCTTTATTACTTTGCACCATTTATACACTACATGTTTATTTTTACTCTGAACGGAAAAGAATCTTTGTTATTTTTTTACCATGATTTGTTTTTTGTTTTTTTTTTTTTTTTTGGGAATACATATTTGAATGTTTTTTTGTTTTTTTTTTGGAGGGGGGTTGTGTGTCTCAAATTACCAAAAACACATTATTTACATTTGTATTTCTTGCTTAAATTTACTAGGAGGTTGTTTGTTGTTGTTGCCCCTTGTTAATTCTACTTTAGGATTAGTGAAATGTACCAGCCTACTCAAAGAAAAACTGTCATTGTAGCAAAGTAAAACACAATAGTCAATGATTATTTCAAATCAAAAAAACCTTTATTTAGGTCACACCAACAAACCAAAGAGGAACGCAGCCATGGTGAAACTTGGGGAATTTGCAAAGCCTTGGCCCCCCACGGCAACCATCATTGTTCAAGCGTAGAAAATTGGGGGCCTGAGGAGTACGTATATTAAGGGGAGTGCAATCTGGTCGTGAAGTCCAAAGTATCCGGAACTGCAGCAGATGCCATCTAGGTCCCCAGGCTCTGGTACTACGAGAGGCTCCATCTTCTCTCAGACCAGACTGATTGCAGGTCGTCACTCTCAGGTCTTCCTTCCACGCTTCCTTGCACGCTGTGGCTGTCGTGCTGGTGGGGTGGCAGAAGGAGGAGGAGGAGGAGGAGGAGGTGGAGCATGGTAGCTATGGCAAACATGTGTGACTGGGGTCATCTCCCCAGCCCTACCCTTATTTAGGACATGGAGGATGAGCCCCTCACACATGTTGCGTTGCCTCACCTCCATACCCATCATTTTTGTGACAACCACCGAGCCAAAGGTCTCCTCGTCGGCGGGTGTGGCATGTAGGGAGTCTGAAGCCTCTCTTATCATCCGGAGCGCTGACTGTGCCGCATAACCCCCCCTTCTCGCCCTTTTGTACGGAGGGCGGAGGGGAGGGGTTTGGGTGTCAGTCAGGCTCCGAGGCCTAGCCCCCTCTTGGCTGCCACTACCCAGCTGGTGGCTGCCACTAACCCCTGCCTCCTCCTGACTGCCACCTTCCACAGCCACCTCCTGGCTGAGGTCTTCCTGTGTAGGAAAAAGGGACATAGTTTCAGTTATTTGTTCATCAAACACACACAATTCTCATCTAGTGACTGTTGCAAAATGTTTACAAATAGAAACCCATACAATTCTCAGCCCAGCAGTTTAGATTCTGGCCCCAAATGTCTCCAACACCACTGTCTGTTGATATGTCAAACACGTTAGGAACTAAGCAATTGGCGATCCTGAATTAAGTGAACATCATTCATTATTCCCCTAAATGGTAGCAAAACTACTATACCTGGAACAAGCTGGGCTCCTCCACCTCTTCCAGACTGGAAGGCCCAGGTTGCTCCTCGGAAGCCTCATCAGGGGTGGGCTGTGCGCAAGGAAGCGTGGAAGGAGGAGTTGAGGTTGGCTCCGTGACATCAGCCTGGTCCTTCAGAAAATGGAGACTCTGATAGTACCAGAGCTTGGGGACATAGACCTCATCTGCTGAAGTTGCAGTTTCCTCAGACTTCACGACCTTCTTCCTCTCCCTGATATACGCACTCCTCAGGCTGCCAATTTTCTTTCTAATATCATCAACAGTTGCCGTGGGGAACCTTGGCTTGACAAATTCCACAAGTTCCTCCAGGGCTGCGTGCCTCTTTGGTTTGTTGGTGTAATGTGGGTGTATACCCTGCCACAATATGGGAAAATCCCTGTATTTGGCAATGAAGAGGGGGAGAAAACTCATGTCGTTGAATCCCTTCATATCAATCTCTGCAAGACACAACAACACACAAAACCCTCAAAATTATGTCAGGCTAAACTCTCCTAATCTTCTCCATAAAGAAGCCTCAAGTTCAAATCAGTCTAGGCTAGTTATGTACCAACGTTAAATTGTACCTTCGTTTGTAGCGATCGTCTCGTGTGAGTTTTCTCTCCCCTCGTCTCCCAGATCGTGGCTACGACACAGGCGTGTGACGTTTTATATACACTGCGCATGCTTCAAACTCCGCCCGCCCCTGACGATCTTTCTCGTCTATTCCCCACCCCTTCTCTTTACGGCGTAGTGGGGAGAGCACATGGCGGGGACACAGCAGGTGCGCCACAAATATCCCACCAACGAGGAGGAGGACGAGGAAAGTCCGGAGGCAGAAACGTCCCGATCCCGGAACCTGAAATTCAAGGCCTCCAATATGTCATTTGGAGAAATGTTGGAGATGGTGGACATATTAAAGAGGAGCGACTATGATGGGAAGTATGGGCCTTACCTCAACCCCAATGTCCGCAAGGCCAAGATCATGTCTAAAGTTGTGAGAAGGCTGTACAATAATTTTGGGGTACAACGATCCAAGGAGCAACTCAGGAAACGCTGGTCAGACCTGAAACTGAGGGAGGCCGATCAGTACAGAAAGATCAAGAGAATTCTTCAAAAAAGTAAGTAGTTGTGTTTTGTGTTTGATTTCTTGCTTGCATACTGCTCCATTGTGTTTTGATTTTTACCAAGTTGTACATTCCAAAATGGCCACTTTCAGGTTCGTCTGTGCATTCGATCGTACTCAGCCTCGATCTTTCTGCCACTGTCATGGTCGTGTGTGTGTGCATTCGATCGTACGCAACCTCGATCGTTCGGCCACTTATAATACGATGTTTGGTGTTTTTTTGGGGAAAGGAAGTTTGTTCTCACTAGAAATGTCATCAAGAATGTAAAGCCAATTTATTCAATGTAAAGGAGAGGTCACTCAGTAGCTGTTTACCCATCTGGACTCTAGAGCACTAGTGCTGGGACACCCAAACCCCCTTTTTATTATGCTTTTCCACACATGTGCTCCAGTGGATACTAGAGGGGGGTCTCCATCACACAAACTTCTACCAAAAAGCTAGTCAGTTTAGCACCTTTACAAAGTGACTTCATTCATGTAGTTGACATTTGTAACTGGCCAAACTAAAATAGTGTCCGTCACTTTCAAGCAATGTTTGTCATTTCCTATTTCTGCCCTCAATAGCTTGTGTTGCTAAATCTTCCTTTTGGACATTCTCATAGGGGAGCGAAAACTTGGGCCGTCTGAGGAAACCCCCAAACCAACACCTACCAAAAAAGGGGAAAGAGCAGAAGCAGAGGAGGAGGAGGAGGAGGAAGGAGAGATCATCGAACTTGGAGAAATTGTCACCACAACAGGTGAGTGTGGGAGAACACAGCTACTGGTAAGCTAATCCATGTATGGCTGCCTCATTTCCAACACCCCATTTTTGTTTGTTTGTGGTTTTTAGGTGACGTGGATGTTGTGGAAGAAAAATCGCACTTTACCACAGAGAGTGCCCACGTACTCATCGGAGAGATAATGGTCTGCAATAGAGATCTAGATTACATAAAGCAAAACATCAATGATGTTCAACAAAAATTGAAGAACATCATTGATGTTTTAGGAAAAATATGAAAAAGCAACAAGTAATTTACACACATTTGTGCCAGCTTCTGAACACATTTGCAACTTAAAAACTGTGTGAAATTTGGAACATGCACACATTGTGTCCACATGTGCTAGCTCCCATCATGGTGGGTGAATGGCAACGTTTTTTTGGGGGTGCAAACACTTTACGAACTACGAAAGTGGTTGTGGTGAAGGGGTTGCACCCCCAAAAAACG
This sequence comes from Lithobates sylvaticus, assembly GCA_028564925.1. Lineage (NCBI taxonomy): Eukaryota > Metazoa > Chordata > Amphibia > Anura > Ranidae > Lithobates > Lithobates sylvaticus. The sequence goes on from CM053032.1 coordinate 76,321,349, forward strand.
TCCATTCATCCCCATGATGGAAAATGGCACTTTTGAAGCTTCTAGGCATGTGTTTTACCATCTAATGACCATTTTCAGAACCAAATTGTGTGCATGTTCCAAATTTCCACTTTTCGGGGGTGACCCCCCCATGTGATGAAGGCAAGATCAAACACACTTTGAACATATAGTCATGTCTGATCTTGTCTTCACTTTACAAAGTTGAACTTTCCTACTTCATAGGTTCTGCTTAGCTCCATGCCTGGTTTTACAAATTGCGTAATCTTTGTAAATAATGTTGTAAATAACCAAGATGTTGTCAGTTTTGGCGTGAAGATTGTAAACGCACTTGTGAATGTTTTCCAAGTAAACTTTTTTATTTTTCCAAATGTGTGGCTTCCTTATTTAAATAAAACAATGCATTATGTATGTAAAATGTAAAGGATATGGGGGGCAATGGGTGTTATTTACTAAAGGCAAATCCACTTTGCACTGCAATTTCCTTTCCCAGGGAACTTTTTCAATGCACTTGTAGAGCATAGCGGATTTGACTTATGTAAATGACACCCACAGTGCTTTGTACGAAAACACGGAGCACAGCATTTTGGAGAATACACACATGTCAGACCTGGTGCTGAAAAGGAGTATTTTGGGTGTCAGTTATGCAGGAGAAACCTTCTCTAGACCAAAGATTAGGTAGCAAACACACATGAGAATAATCTTTTTGGGAAGAAGAGACTGTTACCTCCTTTTGCCCAGAAAGTGCATTACCACTGTCGAAGGCAAAGGGAAAAAATGACAAAGTAAAATAAGCTAAAAAGAAGACTGAAATGACAAGAAATCAGAGGTTGGTTAAAATATCAGATTTATTAAAAAATGCCTCTCACACATCGTCAGGCAGAGCAATGGCCCCCCTACCCACAAAGTATTCCATATATTGGTCCCGGACCACGCGGGCATTGAGAGGGGGCAAGCCTGGACGTGCCACTCGAAGGGCTGTGAGGTCCGCATTTGGAGGGCCCTCCACATCTGGGCCAACGGGCACCACATAGTTCCTGTTATGTCTTTTGAGGAAGTTGTGCAATATGCAACAGGCAAGAACTATGTGGTTCAGTTTGTATTCCGCCAAGTTAAATGCCGTCAGGAACAGGCGGAAGCGGCTGGCCAGGATGCCAAAAGCGTTCTCCACCACTCTTCTGGCTCTGGACAGCCTGTAGTTGAAGACCCTCTGGTCCGGGGTGAGGGTCCTCATCGGGAACGGCCTCATCACATGGGGAGTCAGCGCAAACGCTTCATCTGCGACAAAGACGAAGGGGAGTCCTTCGGCATTCTCCTCTGGAGGTGGCAAGCACAGACTGCCACTTTGGAGACGCCAGTAGAACTCCGTGTGCGTAATGGCCCCACCATCCGATATCCGGCCGTTCATCCCCACGTCCACATACATAAACTCGTATGTTGCCGACACCACCGCCAACATCACTACACTATTAAACCCTTTATAATTATAATAGTAGGACCCCGAGTTGGGCGGTGGGACGATGCGGACGTGTTTCCCATCAATTGCCCCTCCGCAGTTAGGAAAGTCCCAACGGCTGGCAAAGTGGGAGGCCACAGTCTGCCATTCCTGTGGCGTGGAAGGGAACTGTGGAGTGAAACAAGAAAAAAAAATGAGTCACTTTGCACCTAAACATTGCAAGCAGATTAGACAATCAACATCTTGGAACAAGAGCATTGTATAAAATTGGAGGCTGGAAAGTATTTACACAGAAAAGTAGAGGCTCCCCTTCACAGATTACTCACCCCCCCATCAATCCCCCCACTTCTGATGGGACATTGGCAATAACTATGGTTTTGGGGGGGGGGGGGGTGGTGGACAGGTAACCCTCTGCACTTCATTGATTGGCAAATGGCTCAATAATGTGGCCTAGTTTGGCCAGACCCTCTGTACTTAACAATATTGGCAGGCCACAGGAAACAAAAAATAACATTCCCCCCCCCCCCCCCCCAAAAAAGGCAGGCACAGTGTGACATTATTAAATTACCAAGCAAGCTAATAGGAGGGAAAGAAGACAAAAAATTAGGAAATGGAATGTATGGAGGCAGCCCCTTGCACTACATGCTTTGCTGAATTCATCCCTAAAGATGCGCACTATAAAGAGGTAGGTATATAGTGTGTATTGACCTTGGGAAAGCCAGCAGATAAAGGATTGGTACCATCTGACAGAGCAGTTGGGGGAGGGGGTTCCTAATGAGTTTGCCCCCCCCCCCCCACCAAAAGAACAAAAAAAGGGGGCTCTACATGAAGTAAACCACACAGCAAACATTTGTGCATATTTTAGGGGGTGTTTTGGGGCAAACAATACTATGCAGCAGACAAAAGACATTGCTTAAGTGACTAGGCCATAGGTGTCTATTGGGGCAGAAGAGCATGCTGGTGAGGTAAGTGAAGGGAAAAATGCATGAAGGAGAAAAGGGGCACAGCATATTAGAACATATTGCAATCATGGTAATTAGGGAAGGAGGTCAAAAATACAAGTCATTAGCAAACAGAGCATACATAGAAGGGAATAGTAAAGTAGAAATGTTACCTTAATATAGTCCTCCTGCAGGACCTGAATGATGGCAGAACAGGTCTCTGGAATAATGATTCCCAGGGCCTGGGGAGAGATACCTGAAGAGAACTTCAAATCCTGAAGACTTCTCCCTGTCGCCAAGTACCTCAACGTGGCAACAAGCCTCTGCTCCGGAGTAATGGCTTGTCTCATGCAGGTATCCTGCCGGCTGATAAAGGGGGTCAGCAAAGCCAAAAGACGGTGAAAATCGGGGTCCGTCATCCTGAGAAAGTTCCTGAAATCATCAGGATTATTCTCCCGGATCTCACGAAGCAAAGGCATGTGCGAGAACTGGTCACGCTGAAGCAACCAATTCTTGGTCCACATACTCCTCATCACTCTGTTCATGGACGGGTCTTGGGTCAAAGCTAAAAGCCCGACACCAATTCCGCGTACAGCACGAACTCGGCGACGAGTACGCACGGGAAACATCGCTCAGAAGGTCACAAAAGGTCGGCTGGTCAGAACGGACAAACAGAAAGCACCGATAAACAGCAAGGCCTGAAAGAACGAAGTGAATACCAGCAACGAGCAGACAATAAGCAGTGCAAATCAAAGCGTCCTATATCAAGATATAGGCCGCAATGACCAACAAATGCGAACTGACTACACGCACTAATAAACAGATACGCACGACAAGCACAAACTGAAGAGCAGTAACGATCTGAGTCAGAAAACTGAGAAGCGCGAATCTTAAGTCACCAAACTTCCACTAACTCTCGATAAACACGGGATCAGCAGAAGGAGCCCAACGGGTGCCTGACGTGGTGCTGAACTTCCCTTTTGTAATCTCGTGGACGACGACTTACGTCACGACGTTCTTCCGGACCGGATATTCCGACAACGTAGTCCGACCGTGTGTACGCAACGCCAACATCGGACAAAGTACGTCGGACAAAGTCCGACCGACCTGGTCCGCGGATTGTCCGAGCGTGTGTATGGGGCTTAACCCTCTCTATTTGTCCTGTTTACTGTTATCATTGAAAGTGAAAGTAAAAAAAATCCCAGATTTTGGGTATAGAGTGGAAATATTTTAATTGGGACTCAAGTTCTCGTGACACTGGTAACACCCAGGATTCCCTCACTTTGGAGGGATTTCCTCTCACTTCTTGTTTTGGCTATGGGCCAGGAAGTGAATGGAAATCTCCCCTATGGCACACAGATGGCACAAACAAATAAACAACCCTGACAAAGGTTATAATCTTCTCCTACTCCATCCAAATTGAAAAAAAAAAAAGGTTTGCCTTTAGTTACACTTTAAGCTGGGCACAGACAGTTTGTTTTTTCTTGTTCAACCAGCAGACTGAACGAAGAAGAACTAACAGATTCCTCCAACCACACAAGCAAGGTGGACGGAAGAATCTCCCCGCTGGCATATACTATCCTTGACAGCAGCTCCCACTGCTGTCAGAATGCACTGATCGGAGGTTACAGCTAGTTAGCTAAAGCTGCTAATCAACAAAAGTTTCCCAGAACGTCCATTTGAAGTGAAAAAGCATTGTATAGGATATGGTAATCATATCAAGCATTGCAAAAAAAAAAAGTGGTTGATTTTATATAATAAGCCTATTCAAAAGGACATTCCATTAAGCAAGATCAGCTAACACTAACACAAAAATGTACTGTATGCTTACAGTGTTCCTTTTAATCTCTCAGAAGGCAAGCCCAAAGCCAAAACTGGTTGAGTTGTACCAGTTTCCAGGATATTTAAATAAAGGCCCTGTACCGCTCCCCTATGAAACAGCCTTGAGCACCATTATTGGCAACGTTGTGTCTAGCCACAAGAACAGAGGTGGTATGGTAAGTTGGACAGATAAAACTCAGCAAGAGTTACTTTTAATAACAAATACTTTATTTCTGTTATTTAACATTTGTTTGGCCAGCCATATATAACATGAAGAAGTTCTTCATTAAGGAGTTGCTGTTGATTTACTTAAAGCCGAGCGACACCCATTTTTAAAACCTATAATAAAAAAAAATACTCACCTTCCTTGATCCGAAACGGTAGTTTTTTTTTTTTTTTACTTACCTTTAGTTGTTCTTCTTCTTTGCATCCATCGCTTCCTGGTTCTTGGTACCTCGGATATGGGCGGGGATATTACGGCTATTACGTAATATCCCCTAGCCCGCACTGTCTCCTAGGAGCTTGTGTCATAGCTCCCAGGAGTCAGTGCGGCTGCCTGGCCCGAGATCACGTGAGACTTTGAACCGAACGTGACGTCATCACGACGCTGCTGACGGCGCTCCTATGAACGTTGTACTGCGCATGCGCGAGATTAGAAAGAGAGGCGTGAATGAAATCCAGGAAGACAATGCCCTGGAGTATTCAAATGCCCACACGCAAGATCGGGATGAACCCGGAAATTGATATAAAGTGTTTTTAAGACATAAAATCCGAACGGCAAAAGTGAGACAGACAGGACAGGTGAGCTAATGATTTACAAATCTATTTATTAATCAATCCCCATTGAAAAAAAAAACGTCAGGGGCAGTGTAGCTCCGCTTTAAGGTAACCACAAATGTGATATCTGAAATCTGTTAGAAACAGATTCAATCCAGTCCAGTCTTGGGGAAGAAACATCAATCAAACAGACGTCATAAAAATAAATTGATATGGATACATAAATTTGTATAAACACGCACTATGCAAAAGTATTATTGTGCAGATAATAGAGAAAATTATTATAAATGTATAAACAATTCAATGCCAATGCATAAAATACAAAACCTATCCATTAAAAACAGTCTATAAAAGAGCAATGTGCTAGTAAAGTACATAGATTGCAAAACTCATCCTTTTAAATACAGCATAATAACAATATAATATCAGTCCATACATCATCCAAAAAGTGCTCGTAAGGTGCATCCATTCCTGGACATATACCACCGCACTATTGGTACCTCTTACCAGAAAACTATGACCCCCCTATGCCAGAGTGCTCATAAAAGGTTCTCCCAAGTCTCCCAAGTCCAGGGTAAACACACAAACAGCAGATACAAAAATATAGAAAAGAGAGGCTTGTTCTAGGTACTGAAATGGGTCTCACATTACTGAGAAACTCACTGTTCAACCCCTAAACATATATAAAGAAAAAAGTATCCCCAATAGATGGAGATAGAAAAGTGGGGCTTATTGGACAGTGGTGTCAATTAAGTAGAAGTCAGGAGACCGTATCTAAAATATATGTGAATACATTTATTATAGATATTTATATCATTTACATGTACCAAATATTGAAGATTGATTTAACAAAATACCAGAACTAAGACTATACTAAATGTAAGTTACCCTGCTGATTCTTTTGACCAGACCGGGTAACTAAGGACAACGGGGGGACAAACAACATGTAACAAAACATAACAAAAATCCTTACGGATACCAGAGGAAATTCGTGACAGCCTTGCCTACTGCTGAAATCAGCTTTTTCTTAGAGTTGGCTGAAGGTAAAAGTAGGGAATTACTAAATTGATAAGTGCCCAATATTGTGTGGCTGGTTGTCACGAATGCCCCCTAGGGGCTCGAGCCTATGGGGAGGGTAGAGGGAGGGGAGCAGGTGGAGAAAGGTGTAATCACTATCTAACCAATGCAACAATTACCCTGTTTATATCGTGTATAAATATTTTTCCTTTCAGAGGAGAGTCCTATGAATTGTTTCTATTAGTAACCACTTCTCAAATAGGTGTCATTATACAGGTATTGTATTACCAACACATTAGTGTCCTTCCGGTGTATATCAAGAAAATTTCTTTCAACCGAGAGTGTTGATTGCTTACTGAAACATCACAGTTTATATTGTTGGTTTACATTGGTAATAGGTACTGTTACCATACTTTACCAGTCCGGTGTGGATAAATGGTTGTCGATCAGGGGCTGTAAATAGCCTATAGAGCTCCTCAAAAATCCTTATGCAGCCTGTTGTCCTCCGTATATAGGGCTACATATGTTGTTTCCGTGCCAGTCCTTATTTTCAGGACCGGGTTATTTGGTTGGCCGTTTGCGGAGTGCTGCTGAGGGATTGAGGAGACCGTCAGGTTTTTAGCGCCTGGAGATTTGAATTCTTGTGATCGCTTCCGCATTGAGTATCCGTGGCGATTGTAGCCATTCCCTCCTTACTCCAATGGCATTCCGGCTCGTACGCTCACGTGGGGGGTTGCGTCATGTCCTCAGGGCATGGCGTCCATACAGAGATGACGTTGACGCGTTTCACAACAGGGGGAGTGTGTGTAGCTTCTTCTGGACGTCAGAAGAATGCCATTGGAGTAAGGAGGGAATGGCTACAATCGCCACGGATACTCAATGCGTAACCGATCGCAAGAATTCAAATCTCCAGGCGCTAAAAACCTGACGGTCTCCTCAATCCCTCAGCAGCACTCCGCAAACGGCCAACCAAATAACCTGGTCCTGAAAATAAGGACTGGCACGGAAACAACATATGTAGCCCTATATACGGAGGACAACAGGCTGCATAAGGATTTTTGAGGAGCTCTATAGGCTATTTACAGCCCCTGATCGACAACCATTTATCCACACCGGACTGGTAAAGTATGGTAACAGTACCTATTACCAATGTAAACCAACAATATAAACTGTGATGTTTCAGTAAGCAATCAACACTCTCGGTTGAAAGAAATTTTCTTGATATACACCGGAAGGACACTAATGTGTTGGTAATACAATACCTGTATAATGACACCTATTTGAGAAGTGGCTACTAATAGAAACAATTCATAGGACTCTCCTCTGAAAGGAAAAATATTTATACACGATATAAACAGGGTAATTGTTGCATTGGTTAGATAGTGATTACACCTTTCTCCACCTGCTCCCCTCCCTCTTCCCTCCCCATAGGCTCGAGCCCCTAGGGTGCATTCGTGACAACCAGCCACACAATATTGGGCACTTATCAATTTAGTAATTCCCTACTTTTACCTTCAGCCAACTCTAAGAAAAAACGGAAAATTGTATCATACTTACCGTAATTTTCCTTTCCTGGTGCCTATCCATGGCAGCATACCTGTGATAGAGCTCCGCCTCGACTCCTCCCTCAGGACTAGTGAATAGCATAAATTAAAGGCACCGTCCCTCCCCCAACATTCTCTGTAATATAGCATACCGAGGGTGGGAGCGTATGCTGCCATGGATAGGCACCAGGAAAGGAAAATTACGGTAAGTATGATACAATTTTCCGTTTTCCTGGTGCCTCCATGGCAGCATACCTGTGATAAATAACTAGCTGACAAGGGTGGGATAATGCTTATTAAATGTTTAATCAGAAAAGGACATTGCAGCCTGGACTGTCCTCCTTCCGAACTCAACAGTAGTGAGAGCTCCTGGATCGATATGGTAGTGCCTGAGAAAGGTATGGCGAGAAGACCAGGTGGCGGCCCTGCAAACCGTCTCCAACGAAACATTAGCCCTTGCTGCCCAGGAAGCTGAGACTGCCCTTGTGGAATGAGCATTCACTCGGGAAGGAGGTTCCATATTCTTCACCCTGTAGGCCTTCTGAATCAGCTTTACGACCCAAGATGCCAGAGTTCTGATGGAAGCTTCTTTCCCCCTGTATTTACCGAAAGGTACCACAAAAAGTCTCTCGGAGTCTCTGAAGGGTCTGGTGGCTTCAAGGTAAGCCCTGAGCACTCTGGAGATGTCTAGCTCGTGACAAGACTCTGAATCCGTATTTGTGAATACTGGTAGTGCCCAAGGTTCTGCCATATGGCTTGTGGTAGTGACTTTAGGCGTGAAGCCCCTAAGGGGACGGAGTTCCACTCTGTCTGGGAAAAAGGAGATATGGTCGTCACCTATCCCTAACGAATGCAGTTCTGAAACTCTTCGGCCGGATGTGATGGCTAACAGGAAGGCAGTTTTCAATGATAGGTTCCAGATTGCCACTTGTTCTACTGGAGCAAATGGATGGCTAGATAGGACCTCCAGGACTAGGGACAGATCCCACTTAGGGAACGGCCGTCCGGCAGGAGGGCGAATCTTTAGCACCCCCCTGAGGAAGGTGACCACCAAAGGATCCTCTGCCCATCTTTTATTTGTGGCTGCGGAAATTGCTGCTACCTGCACTTTGAGAGAACTCAGACCGAGCCCCAGGTCAAGACCTGACTGAAGGAAACCCAAAATATTGGGTGTGGAGGGAAGGATTGGGTCAAAGCCTTTATCTGTAGCAAAGGACAAGAATTTGTTCCAGATTCTTGAGTAGATAGCGTTGGTCGCCGGCTTTCTGGCCCTCAGTAGTGTTGAAATAACCTCTGGGGAACAACCTAAGGCTTCAAACCTTCGCCTCTCAACTTCCAGATTCGAAGATCTAGTTTTTGTGGGTTCGGATGAACTAGGTTGCCCTGCGACAGAAGATGAGGGAAAGGGGGGATCCTGATTGGAGGACTCACGCTGAGACGCATGGCCAGAGGAAACCAGGGTCTCTTCGGCCAATACGGGAGTACCGCCAACACTTGCACTGATTCCCTGAGGACCCTCAGGAGGAACCTGAATATTAGTGGCCGGGGAGGGAAGGCATATGCTGTCGTGAACCTCCAGGAGCACGTCAGGGCATCCACTGCCTCGGCTTGCGTGTGTGGCAGGCGGGAGAAAAATCTGTCCAGCTTTGTATTCTCCGGAGTGGCAAATAGATCCACCTGAGGGGGATCCCACAGGTTGGAGATCTGAAGGAAGACCTGGGGATGGAGGGCCCACTCGTTGATGTCTTGGAAGTTTCTTGATAACGAGTCTGCTTCCGTGTTTAGTCTGCCCGGGAGATACATCGCTTTGAGATCCAGGAGGTTCTTTTCCGCCCAGAGCATGATCGGCTCTACCTCTCTGAGGAGTGATCTGCTGCGCGTGCCTCCCTGCCTTTGCAGATATGAGACAGCCGCCCTGTTGTCCAGGCGTAGGAGTATCCTCCGCCCTCTGACTTGAGATGTCAAAGTAGTCAGTGCCAAGAAGGCTGCCCTCATCTCCAAGATGTTGGATACCACTCCCCGGGTAGAACATGACCATCTCCCTTGAATCATGGTTTCCCCGCAATGGGCCCCCCAGCCTTGCCCGCTCGCATCGGATGTGACCGTGGTCCAAGAGAGGGAGCCCAGATGGTGAGGCTTGGAGAGGTTCTCCGGGATTGTCCACCAGCGCAGACTCCTGCGCATTACTCCCGTCAGCAGGATTGTCTGTGAGAGACGCTGTCTCTTCCACTGAGCCAAAAAACCTGTTTGAAAGTATCTCAGGTGCCAATGGGTCCAAGGCGTCAGGGGAATGCAAGAGGACATTGTGCCAATAAGACTCAGACATTGTGATGCCGTCAGATACTGGCTCTGGATGGTCTTGCGCATCCTGCGGATGATGATCCTTGCCTTCGAAGGAGGTAATGACACTGTCCCTTCCTGAGTGTTGAACATCGCACCTAGGTAGACCATCTGTCGAGTTGGTGTTAATTGACTCTTGTCCATATTTATCAGCCATCCCAGTCTTCTTAGGGACTGTAGAAGGATCTCCCGGTGATGTACCAATTGCTCCGGACTGCTGGCTAGTAGGAGGATATCGTCCAGATAGTGGTATATCCTCAGGCCCTTCTCCCGAAGGGGGGCCAGAGCGGATATCAATATTTTGGTGAACACTCTGGGGGAGGTGCACAGCCCGAAGGGTAGGGCTTGAAACTGTAGGTGGGTTTGGCCCACTGCAAACCTTAGATACTTCTGGAATGCAGGAAGAATTGGAACATGCAGGTATGCATCCTGCAGGTCGACCGAGATCATCCAATCCATCGGTTGGACTACTTGGATAATTGTTTGCAGGGACTCCATCTTGAAGCTTTCGGTGCTGATGTACAGATTGAGCTTCTTCAGGTCTATCACTGGCCTCCAACCACCTGTCTTTTTGGGTACTAGGAACAGGGTAGAGTAGAAGCCTGTGAAGCGCTCTGACAAGGGAACCGGTACAGCCGCCTCCTGAAGCTGGAGGGATGTTATAAACTGTATTAGGGCCTGCGCCTTTGACGGCGAGGACGGGATCTCGGTTCTCTTGAAGGATATGGGAGGTGGAGTGTGAGAGAACTTCCAAAAGTGTCCCCACTGGATTGTTGATAACACCCAGGGGTCTCGGCAATGGGTAGCCCAGACTGTGACAAAAGACTTTAGTCTGGCTCCTACCGATGGTTTCTGGACTAACCCGGCGTCAAAAGGACTGCTTCTGCTCCTGTGGGGTCCTAAGGGTTTTATTTTTTCTGCTCAAAAAGGATGCTTGGGTGCCTCTCCAGGGCCTTCTGTTGTCTCTGAAGTGCCTTGACTGTCTATAGTCCCTGGCGTTCGACTGGCGGAACCTAGACGGACCTCCTCTGGGTCCTCGCACCCTTTTGTCCTGGGGGAGCATACCAGATTTCCCCCCTGTCACCCTGGAGATAGCCTTATCCAATTTGTCTCCAAACAGCGCTTTGCCATCGAATGGGATCTTACACCAATTTTGCTTGGAAGCGAGATCAGCCGTCCAGGGCTTCAGCCATAAGGCTCTCTTTGCCATCACAGAATGTAGCATAGACCGGGCCGAGCATCTGATGGTGTCGATGGCCGCTTCGCCGACAAAATCTGCCGATAGTCTAAGTTCCTCCAAGGCTTTTATTATGTCTTCCCTGGGGACCTCCTGTCGTAAGGCCGTCTCGATGTTATCTGTCCAGGCTCTGATGGCATTTGACACGGACGTGAGGGCAATGGCCGGTTTACAGGCGGCTCCTGCGGCCAAGTAGCTCCTCTTAAGCTCCAGATCGATCCGCCTATCTAGAGGATCTTTAAAGGAAGCAGAATCCTCCATTGGGAGGGTGACATTCTTCGCTAAACGTACCACGGCCGCGTCTACTACCGGCATGGAGTTCAGCGACTGCGTTTCAGCCTCTGGTAGAGGATAAAGCTTGTTGAGCCGGCCCACGGAGAGCTTCTTGTCGGTCCTTAACCATTCATTTTGAATGACTTCCGTGATCTCCCCCATCAGAGGGAAGAGAATCTGTCTTCTTTTGAGGAATGGGAAGTAACTCCTGGACCTTTGAGGTGGTTCCTCCGCCTCCTCCCAGGAGATCGCGGTCTTGACCGCTTGGATGAATGGTGGGACCAGGGCATAGCTGAATCCAGACGGCTCTGATTCCTCTGAAGAGTCCCCTGAGGGGTCTTCAGGTGGTAATTTCTCAGCCGGCCGTGACGGCGGCGGGGGGGTACTGACTGCCGAAGGACCGGGGACTTCATGATCCGTCTCCCCTGCCTGTGTCCGTGGGACTGGCTGAACGGGGACTAGGGCTGCTAGCTCAGAGAATGAGTCCTTCATTGTCCGTTTAAGTAGATCCACGACCTGTTGACTCTCGAGCTCGCGGTTGGCCGCGTAGTCCCTGAAGCAGTCCTTACAGACCAGCTTGCCCGGTAGAGGCGTAGCCCCACATGTCCAGCACTTCTTCTTTGCGCAACTTCTAGGGGAAGGAGACCGGTCTCGTCTTCTGGATCTTGACCTCTCTGATTCGTGGCGTGAGGACCGGGACCCATGATGAGAGGAACGGGACCTGCGGTCTGGGCTGTCATCATTGTCGCTGCGTCTTGACGATTTCTTGGTGCTTTTGGAGTGGGCAGGGCTACGATGCAAAGAATCCGTGTTAGATTCATGCAGTGCACTTTTTTTTTTTTTTTTACTTACGTACAGTTGGTCTCATACCTAATGGAAGTAGGAGGATCTTTGTTACGAGATGAATAACTCATAGCGCGGTTGGGCAGGAGGATCAGCTGCGGAAATATAGTAAGATAGGGGAAGGGAGAGAGAGAAAGGACTATGTAGATTTAAGCGTATACATAAATACCTACATGTAACATAAACTTGCTTATATACCCGCATACACGTGCGCCCCTCCCGCCCCCCCTTCCCCCCCATCTCTCCTCTTTTTTTTTTTTTTTTTTTTTATACAGCGATTTCCCATGTATACACAACACACAAAAAAAAAGGTATATTATATTGTATTATGTCCTGCGTTTTCCCTTTTAGTCATTAAAAACTTTTAATTGCTCATTTGGGGAACCTACCGAGAGACGATCAGCAAGAGGCTCGCAGGGCACGGCTGAAACAATACTGACAGCCATGACCCTGCTGCTAGCCTTTAAATACAGAAGGAGGTGGATGGGCTAATCCCAAACCACCTCCTACCTATTAAAAATGAAGAAAGGGCAAAAACTGGAATTTTTTCCAGTAACCAAGATGGCCGCCGGGCGGTCAGGCCGCTGCGCATGCGCACGCGCATGCGCAGTAGCTATCGGCGGCGCGGGCTCTGTGCGGAGCCCTCGCCAGTCGGCGTCTCCTCACTACCCCGGAACGCGCATGCGCCCATCAGGCGGCGAGGACGCCGACCAGGGGGGGACCTGTCAGCCGCAAGCATGGAGCAATAAAGAGCGCTCCCGCGGCCCCCCCATGAAAGATGACTATTTGGCATTCCTGTATAAGACAAAAGGGAGGGCATGTCAGCAACATCCAAGGCACAGGTATATGGGAGGGAAGAGAGAGGGAGAAGGGGAGAAAAGAGAGAGAGAGGAAAGAAAAAAAAAAAAAAAGTAACCGGCCTGAGACTGTGAGCTGATCCACCTGCGACTCGCTGCGATTCATCCTAGAAAGCGGCAGACTGCGTTCCTGTGAGGAAACTCTGCAAGAAGACCCCACAGATCCACAGAGGGGTTCCCAGTCTTATTAGTGCATTGAGCGGACCCAAGAACAGGGACTTCGCACGGGAAAGGCTAAACCCGGCGGACGCTGCCGAAGGCAGAGGTATGGACATCTGCTACTCTTCACCAGCACAAGAGGTATGAGGAAAAAAAGGAGAATGTTGGGGGAGGGACGGTGCCTTTAATTTATGCTATTCACTAGTCCTGAGGGAGGAGTCGAGGCGGAGCTCTATCACAGGTATGCTGCCATGGAGGCACCAGGAAAGCTGATTTCAGCAGTAGGCAAGGCTGTCACGAATTTCCTATGGTATCCGTATGGATTTTTGTTATGTTTTGTTACATGTTGTTTGTCCCCCCGTTGTCCTTAGTTACCCAGTCTGGTCAAAAGAATCAGCAGGATAACTTACATTTAGTATAGTCTTAGTTCTGGTATTTTGTTAAATCAATCTTCAATATTTGGTACATGTAAATGATATAAATATCTATAATAAATGTATTCACATATATTTTAGATACGGTCTCCTGACTTCTACTTAATTGACACCACTGTCCAATAAGCCCCACTTTTCTATCTCCATCTATTGGGGATACTTTTTTCTTTAAACACACAAACAGGGCTGGATGTATCACAGATCTGCTCCTAATGCTCCTCTCTTAGGCAAGATAAAATGATATGCAGGCAAAACATACAGAAAGAGAAGCATGCCTAATAGTGTAAAAACCTGTCAAAACTTTTTATTAAAAGAACACACATTTCCATGCATAGCAGTACTGTGTATACAAATTTCACAATCCAAGATGGCGGCTGGCTGACCAACCTGCGTGCATGGCCTTTTACTGACTAGACAAAATACCTTTCTAGCATGGAAATAGTCCAGATCACCCAACTAGTAGTGTCTACTTATTATAGCTGCTGCCATGCCATATCTATCTATCTATCTATCTATCTATCTATCTATCTATCTATCTATCTATCTATCCAAACACACACATAATATACTGTAAAATATATCACCATGAACAGGGTTAATGATACTATCTCAATAAAAACATTATATTTTCTTTAGATTTTGCCTCCAAGGAAGCTCTGGAGGATTCTCAACATCCCCGTGGTCCAGGATATTGTGCTGGACTGCTTCTGGTGGATCTTTCTTCACATGTATAAAGTAAGGTTTGGGTGGGTATATTTTTGTGAAAAAAAAAATTACAGCTCACCTGTACTGAAGTAAAGCCCCTTAAAAAATTTTATGAAGTCATGTACTTGTTATACAGCACCTTACAGCTGCAAAATAAAAAACAACCCTTGATAGGTTTTACACTACAGAGTTTAAATTCTTTCTAAAGTTCTACTATAGACGACTTTAAACTATGTAGTGTGAAAACTATCAAGGCTTTTTTTGCAGCTGTAAGGTGCTTATTAAATAAAGTTTTCCGGTGCTGTACTCCAATTTATGGACTCTATGCGTTTGTATCAATGTACAGCTGGGCAAGGCTAGTAAGTCAAAAGTAAGAGTAGTGTGGATGCAAGCTGATCCCCTGATGGCAACAGTGTTTGTTTATGTACACTCAGTCAGACTAGGATTTAAAAATGTCAACTAATAGCTGAAAAAAAGAAAATGACTGTTATGTTTATTCTGAGCTTTGAAAAGATGCTCATATATTTGTGTTGATATTTAAACCCCAGCTGGATATACACTATATTAAAAAAAGTATTGGTACGCCTGCCTTTACACGCACATGATCTTTAATGGCATCCCAGTCTTAGTCTGTAGGGTTCAATATTGAGTTGGCCCACCCTTTGCAGCTATAACAGCTTCAACTATTCTGGGAAGGCTGTCCACAAGGTTTAGGAGTGTATCTATGGGAATGCTTGATCATTCTTCCAGAAGCGCATTTGTGAGGTCAGGCACTGATGTTGGACGAGAAGACCTGGCTCGCAGTCTCCGCTCTAATTCATCCCAAAGGTGTTCTATCGGGTTGAGGTCAGGACTCTGCACAGGCCCGTCAAGTTTCTCCACCCCAAACTCGCTTATCCATGTCTTTATGGACCTTGCTTTGTGCAGTGATGCACAGTCATGTTGGAACAGGAAGGGGCTACCCCAAACTGTTACCACAAAGTTGGGAGCATGAAATTGTCCAAAATGTCTTGGTATGTTGATGCCTTAAGAGTTCCCTTCCCTGGAACTAAGGGGCCAAGCCCAGTCCCTGAAAAACAACCCTACATCATAATCCCCCCTCTGCGAAATGATTTGGACCAGTGCACAAAGCAAGGCGTCCCAATACTTTTGGTAATATAGTGTATTTCCAGGTGCATCAAAACAAAAGGTGTGCAAAATCTTAACCTTCATATTCTTCAAAAAGCAGCCACAGCCTGAGAAGAAAAACCTGACCACGGTCTCTCTGTAGAGGTCTGGGGTTTCCTCTATGGGGACAAAGCTACAACTCTATAATCAAAAGAAAGGATGAGCTTTGATTGCAGAGCTATAGGCCTGACTCAGCACAAGGTGTGTTGTGCCTCTGCAGAAAGACCACTGCTTCCATATAGAGATCAAAGGTTTTCTATACAAGCCTTTCATGCTGTGGCTGCTTTCTTAACAAAACTAACTGTAATGCCGCCTACACACGATCGGAAATGCCGACAGCAAAACTCAGATGAGAGCTTTTTGTCGGAAAATGCACCGTGTATATGCTCCATCGCTCTTTTGCTGGCGGAATTCCAGCCAGCAAAAGATTGAGAGCAGGTTCTCTATTTTTCGGTCGGGAAAAGTTCCTATCCGAAAATGCGATCGTCTTTATGCAATTCGGACACGCAAAAAATTAAGCATGCTCGGAAACAATTCCACGCATGCTCGGAAGCATTGAACTTCATTTTCTCGGCTCGCCGTAGTGTTGTACGTCACCTTGTTCTTAACGGTCGAAAGCTCAGAGAACTATTGTGTGACCATGTGTATGCAAGACACACGGAATTCCGTCGGAAAAACCATCCAAGATTTTTCAGATGGAAATTCCGCTCGTGTGTACACGGCATAAGACTTTGCATACCTTTTGTTTTGAAGCACCTGGAAATGTATTTAGCTGATTAAAGATTTTGTAGCGGTCATTGGAAAGAAGAAGTGACACCTGTTCTGGTGACAATTGTCACCAGTTCCTCTTACTTTGAAGAGATTTCCTCTAATTTCTGTCATTGATTCTGTGCTCAAACTAAAATTAAAAAAATATTTTTCCTAATGCAGAATGAAAAGTAAGTGACATTGAATAAATGAATAAAACAGCAGCACTCAAAATGATCTCAATACAAGATAATAAACAAAAAGTATAGTTTTTTTTTTTTGCGCTGTAAGATGAAAGTCAATACCTAGTAACAATGACCAAATCGGTGAATATAAATGTGATCAATGTGATAACTAATTAGTAAGTCCATGCAAAGTCCATAAAAATCTGTGACATAATGTGGAAATAAAATCCAAAGGGTTCAAAGGAATACTGACTCCTGTTTTCCACAATTGGAAAGAACACACTGTTAGCTTTCCAGAAATGCAGAAGGTCTGAATTCGCACAAGAAATTGCCGCACCACTGGTGGATATCTGGAGAGCCTTCCAAAGATTATGTTGCCAAGAATGTAATCTGCTGGAGGGATCTCCAAATTTAATGGATAATAGACTTGCATCTTTTTATATCAGGCTACCTCTGATCCATCGTGTTGGTTGTGAAACGTGAAAAAGCACTCGGCCCTTTCCATTTTTCTTCTGAAACCTGGACAGACTAAAGCCTCGTACACACGATCAGATTTTCCGATGGGAAATGTGTGATGACAGGCTGTTGGCGGAAAATCCTACCATGTATATGCTCCATCGGACAATTGTTGTTGGATTTTCCGCGGACAAATGTTGGATAGCAAGTTTTAAAATTTTCCACGAACAAATGTCTGTTGGATTTTCCGAGCGCGTGTAAACAAGTCCGTCGGACAAAAGTCCAAAGTACAAACACGCATGCTCGGAAGCAAGGATGAGCCAGAAGCGGTCAGTCTTGTAAACTAGCGTTCGTAATGGAGAACTCATTAGAATGAGAATTATTATTTGTGACGTGGCAAATTATGAAATCTCGAAATGCAGCGCACAATTCTCTTCTTCTTTAATGGGCTAATAATGAAGCTGCTTTTCTGGTGATACTGATGGAGTTATTGCAAACGAATTTTCAAAGGCTTTTTTTTTCTAGTGATATCAAGAAAAATATTATTTTGCTTTTTTTTTTTTTATTTGGGCAACATTATCCCATAGTTTTTTTAAGATCAAAGATACAACTATGTTGGTGTCCCTTGTTAATTTTACATTGTATTTTTTAAAATGTAACTACCAACTCCCAAAATGTCATTTGAAGTAAAACACATAGCCAAGTATTATTCTCCACAATTTTTTTTTTTATTGCGCATTAAAAAAAGAAAACAAATAAAATTATACATGCTATCTGCCAATAGAACTTTACCCAAAAGTGCATTCTATGCATCCAAAAATATCGAAAATATACCAAATCAAATAATTATTCAACCAAAAAAATAATGTCAATGCAATAACTCCAAGGCCAATAATAAATAACACGTTATCTCCTCCGATTCCACAACATGTCTGGTTGACGAACGGCCGCTCAGAAAGGAACTGAAAAGCACAAAATTTAAAGTGAGAACTGAAAAGCGCTAGATGAAAAGCACTAAAAGAAAAGTGTGAATCAACACTCACCAAACTTCTACTGACACGAAATTAGCAGAAGGAGCCCAAAGGGTGGCTATAAAGTGCTGAAAAAACATGTAGTACGTCACTATGTTCGTGATTGTTGGCCAACAATTGTGTGCCGTGTGTATGCAAGACAAATTTGGGCCAACGCCCTTCAGACAAAAGTCCACGGTTTTGTTGGCGGAAAATCCGATCGTGTGTACGAGGCTTTAGAGGTGAGCAGATGTAAACCAATGCAAGCCCTTTTACATCTGCATGCCTACAGATTACACAGAGCTGTCCATCAAGTCCACCTCAAAAACTGGCAGGCGGACCTAATCAGAAAGCTCACTTAGTCAACCCCTGGCTTTTTACATGTCTTGGCTACTTTGTTGGTACATTTATTTGATTAAATTTGAGTATGCACCTCCCCTGGAATGTTACCCATGAACTGTCAATGCCATTTATACTACCCATACAGAACCCTCTGTCTGCTATCCTTGCCATCTTTTCCCCTCCAACCTTTTATGCTGGAATAAGAGTGTGGTATGATCTGTTAAAGAAATATTACTGTTTTATTGTAGATACAATTTATGAAATTACTAGTTACTAAATTCTGGCCATATCATTTGGAGAGATTCTGTTTTCCTTCACTACTTGAAAAGTTTAGAGCTCTTTTATCATAAAACACATACGTACGTTTCCAGATTCTGCTGCAATTCATTTGGTAATGCCATCAAATGAAACCACTTTGTTATTTAAACCCCAATAGAAAAATTGGTTCATCCTAAAACAATAGAAATATCACAAGAGTATCTACACCTTCATGCCAGTAAACACACCACAGATGGCATCCTCAACAGCTCAGAGTCCTATATAAAGCCATGGATCAAAATTCGGCCAATTCAGCAGGGATTCGGTCCATGTATGGTCAGGCTGATTGTACACAAGTCGATCCATCTATTAACTTGGGTACAACCAGCCAGTCAGATTTTTCTAAATGCTATTACTGCCAGCGGCTATAGCCAGATAACTTACTGTAAACGATTGTTATTGGACTCCAGATCTCTCTTCGAACTTTTGCTTACGAGTTAAGCAGCCCATAGATTGCTTGATTTCCTTTCCTTCCACAACACGTGGAAGGAAAGGATATCAATATTTGGGTTATTGAAGTGATTTTGAATTTGCATTAAATTTTATCTTGCAGCCCGATGAAAAGTGCCAACAACAACTGTTTGATCGCGTGGCAGAGAATTATGTCCGACTTCTTGATTTGTGTCAAAAACGAGTCAATGGGGATGCGTTTCTCAATGTAAGCTGTGTTTTTTTTTTTTTTTTTTGCACTGAAGATTTTATTGAGTACACAGGGATTTAAACAGCAATATACCACCGCAAAGGCTTAGCATGCAGATTTATAATCTCAGGATTGTATGTTTTGCATACAGAGTGCTAAATGTTTGTTCCCCTTTATTTGACAAGTAACAATGTATACATAAAACTTTTGGAAAACAGTAAGGGGTATAGAATAAAGGAAATTAAGATTTTTTTTATTACAATTAAAAATATATCATAGACATTTAATACATTAAAGTGATTGTAAAGTCGCGTGTTTTTTTTTCAATAAAAATAACAAACATGTTATACTTATCTGCTCTGTTGCAGTGAATTTGCACAGGGCAGCCCAGATCCTCCTCTTCTCGAGTGCCTCTTCTGTGCTCCTGGCCCCTCCCTTCTGTTGAGTGCCCCCCACAGCAAGCTCCCTCTCTCTCTCATGATTGGCTAACTGCAGCGGGAGCCAATGGCGCCACTACTTTGTCTCGGCCAATCAGGAAGGAGATTTTCGGATGGCCGAGACACTCGGGTTACTGGAGGGCTACACACAGAAGACTTTTTATCTTAATGCATAGAATGATGAAATGATGAAAAAAACCTTCTGACTTTACAACTCCTTTAAAGTTGTTGTAAACCTCAGACATAAAATATAAACAAAGCATATCCCTCTATAGTGTGTACTCGTCCCAATCCAGACCACTAAGTGTAATTTCTGTCTGCTGCCTCGATCCTCGATTCTGTTGCTGTGTGCTGTGTGAAGGGGATGTGTCCCTCCCCTCCAATCAGCTCTCAGAGCCCTTCCCACTGATGTAACTTCAGCTCTCCGCCCCCTGCTTTTCAAAGATGAGAGGTCTTGTGTAAGTTTGCACTTTGAATGGATGTAGGGGAAAGATAGCTGTAGAAAAACACATACAACTTGTGAATGTAGAAGGATTTGTTTAATCTCTGTGTATCACTTGAGGCCAGTCACTTCACTGGGTATATGTAAGGGTTTGCAACCACTTTAATTAACCTTGCCCATGTTATAGCAGGCGTTAAAGGAACTATTCCCTAAGGCAGGCTATACGCGATTCATTGTCTTTTTTTTTTTTCATCCAACCTGCGGGTTGAATGAAAAAAAAAATGAGCCTATTCCCCATCCACATACTTTATGTGGATGCCGGAGACCATACTGCGGTGCTATGCCAGTAGCCTTCCAGTAGCCAGCCAGTAGCCTTCCCTGGTAACAGAATACAAAGATCAGTGTTGCCAACAATAGCTGGCGGCACTGATCTTGTGGGAAAAGACTGACAGGCTGGTTGTACACAAGTCGATCTACAGATCGACTTGTGTACAACCATAGTTACATAGTTACATAGTAGGTGAGGTTGAAAAAAGACACAAGTCCATCAAGTCCAACCTATGTGTGTGATTATATGTCAGTATTACCTTGTATATCCCTGTATGTTGTGGTCGTTCAGGTGCTTATCTAATAGTTTCTTATAACTATCAATGCCCCCCACTGAGACCATCGCCTGTCGAAGGGAATTCCACATCCTTGCCACTCTTACAGTAAAGAACTCTCTACGTAGTTTAAGGTTAAACCTCTTTTCTTCTCTCATTTTAACCACTTCAGCCCCGGACCAATTGTCAGCTTAAGGACCAGAGGTCTTTTTTCAATTTCGCACTGCACTACTTTAACTGGTAATTGTGCGGTCATGCAGTTTTGTAACGAAACGAAATTTGCGTCCTTTTCTTCCCACAAATAGAGCTTTCTTTTGATGGTATTTGATTGCCTCTGTGATTTTTATTTTTTGCGATATAAACGGAAAAAGAGCGAAAATTTTGAAAAAAAAAGAGATTTTCTACTTTTTGTTATAAGAAAAAATCTAATAAACTCAATTTTAGTCAAACATTTGGGCCAAAATGTATTCAGCCACATGTCTTTAGTAAAAAAAAATGCCAATAAGCGTATATTTATTGGTTTGCGCAAAAGTTATAGCGTCTACAAACTAGAGTACATTTTCTGGAATTTACACCGCTTTTAATTTATGACTGCCTATTTCATTTCTTGAGGTGCTAAAATGGCAGAGAAGTACAAAACCCCCCCAAATGACCCCATTTTAGAAAGTAGACACCCCAAGCTATTTGCTGAGAGGCATGTTGAGCCCATTGAATATTTTTTTTTTTTAGTCCCAAGTGATTGAATAAAGACAAAAATAAAAAATAATTTTTTTTTCTTCAAAAAGTTGTCACTAAATGATATATTGCTCACACATGCCATAGTTATATGTGGAATTGCACCCCAAAATACATTTTGCTGCTTCTCCTGAGTATGGGGATACCACATGTGTGGGACTTTTTGGGAGCCTAGCCGCGTACGGGGCCCCGAAACCCAAGCACCGCCTTCAGGATTTCTAAGGGTGCAAATTTTTGATTTCACTCCTCACTACCTATCACAGTTTCGAAGGCCATAAAATGCCAAAAATAGCACAAAACCCCCCCAAATGACCCCATTTTGGAAAGTAGACACCCCAAGCTATTTGTTGAGAGGCATGGTGAGTATTTTACAGCTCTCATTTGTTTTTGAAAATGAAGAAAGTAAAGAAAAAAAATTTTTTTTTTTCTTTTTTCAATTTTCAAAACTTTGTGACAAAAAGCGACATCTGCAAAATACTCACAATACCTCTCAGCAAATAGCTTGGGGTGTCTACTTTCCAAAATGGGGTCATTTTGGGGGGTTTTATGCCATCTGGGCATTCCATGGCCTCCGAAACTGTGATTGGCAGTGAGAAGTGAAATAAAAAAATTACTCCCTTAGAAAGCCTGAAGGCGGTGCTTGGTTTTTGGGGTTCCGTACGCAGCTAGGCTCCCAAAAAGTCCCACACATGTGGTATCCCCGTACTCAGGAGAAGCAACAGAATGTATTTTGGGGTGTATTTCCACATATGCCCATGACATGTTTGAGCAATATATCATTTAGTGACAACTTTTTGTAAAAAAAATATATATATTTTTTTTTTTTTCATTATTCAATCTCTTGGGACAAAAAAAAAAAATATTTAATGGGCTCAACATTGCTCTCAGCAAATAGCTTGGGGTGTCTACTTTCCAAAATGGGGTCATTTGGGGGGGGTTGAACTGTCCTGGCATTTTATGCACAACATTTAGAAGCCTATGTCACACGTCACCCACTCTTCTAACCACTTGAAGACAAAGCCCTTTCTGACACTTTTTGTTTACATGAAAACATATTTTTTTTTTGCAAGAAAATTACGTTGAACCCCCAAACACTATATATATTGTTAAAGCAAAGGCCCTACAGATTAAAATGGTGGGTGTTGCATTTTTTTTTTCCACACAGTATTTGCGCAGCGATTTTTCAAACGCATTTTTTGTGGAAAAAATACACTTTTTTTTATTTTAATGCACTAAAACACACTATATTGCTCAAATTTTTGATGAAATAAAAAATATGATCTTAGGCCGAGTACATGGATACCAAACACGACATGCTTTAAAATTGCGCACAAACACGCAGTGGCGACAAACTACATACATTTTTAAAAGCCTTTAAAAGCCTTTACATGATACCACATTAGATTCACGGAGGAGGTCTACTGCTAAAATTACTGCCCTCGATCTGACCTTCGCGGTGATACCTCACATGCATGCTGCAATTGCTGTTTACATATGACGCCAGACCAACGCTTGTGTACGCCTTTGCGCAAGAGAAGGGGGGGCAGGGGTGCTTTTTTTTTTTTTTTTTTTTTTTTTTTTATTTATTTAGCTTTTTTATTCTATTTTTAAACTGTTCCTTCCATTTTTTTTCTTTGTTATGATTTTTATTGTTATCTCAGGGAACGTAAATATCCCCTATGATAGCAATAGGCAGTGACAGGTACTCTTTTTTTGAAAAAATTGGGGTCTATTAGACCCTAGATCTTTCCTCTGCCCTCAAAGCATCTGACCACACCAAGATTGGTGTGATAAAATGCTTTCCCAATTTCCCAATGGCGCGGTTTATATCCGGGAGGGGGGACATTCCCTCCTACTGCTTGTAAAAGCAGTCTAGAGGCTAATTACCCGCTAGAATTGCTTTTACATGAAAGCCGATCACTGGCTGAAAAGAATGATACCAAGATGATACCTAAACCTGCAGGCATCATTCTGGTATAACCATTCAAAGTCCAGCAACATACTGGACATATATTGTAATCTTTTTTTTTTTTCATGCAGCCTCTTGGCTGAACGAAAAAAAGAGATTGATTGGTGGGTATGCCCACCATTAGAATACCTCCCTTCATCCACCCACTTCTAATGATGGGCATACATGCACCATTTATATATGCCGATGCATGGGGGCATCCTCCCGCAAAAGTTATGCCGTGTACACACGGTCGGAATTTCGACCGTATGTACGTGGCATTAGGAGCCAATCGCTCCTCCGCCCCCCCTGCTGCCCCCATGCTTCGGCACATATGCTCTTTTTTTTTAACTGTGGTGGTGAAATCACCTCCTACAGCGTTGGAGTCGCGGCTTTATGTATCGTGGGAGCAAACGCTGTTGCTGTCAAGATAAATAAATCCGCGCTGCAACTGAATGGCGCACCTGAAAACAAAAAAATGCTTAACACTAAAACACAGTAAACAAAATTACATACCTGAAAAGCAAGCATGATAAAACATGATAAAACATAATAAAACATTGCAGAATAGAATGGAGTAAAAAAAGAGCAACAATAGAGAGAGAGAGAGAACAATAAAACGACAACTATTTTTGTTTTTTTTATTTTTTTTGAGATTCACAGGTAAAAAAAGCTCCTGACTGTTAGCGACTGAATCAAAACGCTACCACAAAAAAAATGTTAGCGATCGCAGGGATCAGGCCTGACTCTGCGAACACTGCAGTTATGTGTGCTTAGTGTTTTGTAAGTGACAGTGATCGATCGATACTGCACTTGGGTGGGCTGGGCTGGGCGGAGGGGGAAAACGCAGGTGCTAGCAGGTATCTGGGCTGATCCCGCTAACAATGCGTTTTTTTGGAACCCTAAACTGCTGGGACGCTAGTATAGATCTGATCAGATCAGATATTGATCTGTTCAGATACTATACCACTAAGGGAGGTGTATGCTTTGCGCGTGGGTGTTTGCGGTACTGGCACTAACCTGGGGCGACGCAGACCTTATTTGACCCTAAAACCTAATTGATATCACCCGCCGGGCGATCAGGGGGTTAAACCGTTATTGGGTACTAAATGGCGGGTGCCCTGACAGTATAAAAAACAAGCTAACTAACCAGCGTCACCCGTAACAGTAATACAAAAAAAAACTGGTTACCTAGCGACACTAATGCAGCGATCAGAAAAACGATCGCTTAGTGACACTGGCAAAAGGGGGTGAAAGGGTTAACTAGGGCAATCAGGGGGTTAAACCTTTATTAGGTAATATATGGGGGTACCTGACGCTATATAAAAACCTGACGGGGAACCTAAATAACGAAATAACTAACTGGCTAACCAGCGTCACCAGTGACATTTTATACGGTGATCACTGGTGAAAGGGTTAACTCTAGGGGCAATCAGGGGTTAAAACCTTTATTTAGGTTGTAATATGGGGGTACCTGACCTATAAACCTATTTATGAACCTATATAAACATGGCGGTTAACCTAAAAAAAAACTGGTTACCTAGCGACACTAATGCAGCGATCAGAAAAACGATCGCTTAGTGACACTGGCAAAAGGGGGTGAAAGGGTTAACTAGGGGCAATCAGGGGGTTAAACCTTTATTAGGTAATATATGGGGGTACCTGACGCTATATAAAAACCTGACGGGGAACCTAAATAACGAAATAACTAACTGGCTAACCAGCGTCACCAGTGACAGTTATACGGTGATTACTGGTGAAAGGGTTAACTCTAGGGGCAATCAGGGGGTTAAAACCTTTATTTAGGTTGTAATATGGGGGTACCTGACCTATAAAACTATTTATGAACCTATATAAAACATGGCGGTTAAAATAAAAAAAAAATGGTTACCTAGCGACACAATGCAGCGATCAGAAAAACGATCGCTTAGTGACACTGGGAAAAGGGGGTGAAGGGGTTAACTAGGGGCAATCAGGGGGTTAAACCTTTATTAGGGGGGGGTAGGGGGCTACCTAGGACCTAAAACTAACTGCCCTGACAGTTATTACAGTCACACTGACACTAAATGCAGTGATCAGTAAATAAATGATCACTGCAATTAGTGACACTGTGACTGGGGGGGGAGGGGGTGATCTGGGGGGTGATCAGGGGGTGACAGGGGGGTGGAATATGTGCCTAACTGTACTGGTGTCAGTGTACTGTTGTGCACTAACCTCTACATGTTCGCCGCTCGGCGTCTCCGGTCACATAGACCGGCGCACCGAGCGTGACATCACTTCCGCCTTCCTGTCTATACAATAGACAGGAAGGGGAAGCTTTTCATTCGCCAGGAGCGATCGCGAGGGGGTGGCCAGAAACCACTGGCCGTCCCCTCGTCCCGGATCGCTCCTGAAGCGATGCCGACCGTCCCCGCCGGCGGAGGGGGGTCCGATCGGACCCCCCAACCGCCTGAAGAATGGCACGTACAGGTACGTGGTTCTGCCTGTACGTGCCATTCTGCCGACGTATATCTCCCTGGGGCGGTCGGCAAGTGGTTAAACTCCCTTCTGCAAAAAAGTTTTATTGTGGGGTCACCAGCATGGTATTTGTATATTGAAATCATATCCCCTCAAGCGTCTCTTCTCCAGAGAGAATAAGTTCAGTGCTCGCAACCTTTCCTCATAACTAATATCCTCCAGACCCTTTATTAGCTTTAACCAGCTAGCCCATACATGGATTGAAATTCAGCCAGGCCCTGTTGAACCATCTGAATTTCAATCCGTGTATGGCTAGCTTAACCACTTCAGCCCCGGAAGAATTTACCCCCTTTCTGACCAGAGCACTTTTTACAATTTGGCACTGCGTCGCTTTAACTGACAATTGCGCGGTCATGCAACACTCTACCCAAACAAAATTTGCGTCCTTTTTTCCCCACAAATAGAACTTTCATTGGTGGTATTTGATCACGCTATAAAAAAAAAAAACAATATTTTTTACTTTTTGCTATAATAAATACCCCCAAAAATGTTTCTAAAAAAAAAATTTCTTCATCAGTTTAGGCCAATATGTTCTTCTACATATTTTTGGTAAAAAAATCCCAATAAGCATATATTAATTGTTTTGCGCAAAAGTTTTAGCCTCTACAAACTATAGGAAAGATTTATGGCATTTTTATAATTTTTTTTTTTTTTACTAATACTGGTGGTGATCTGCGATTTTTAGCGGTACTGCGTCATTGCGGCGGATAGATCGGACACTTTTGACACATTTTTGGGACCATTGACATTTATACAGCTATCAGTGTTATAAAAAGGCACTGATTACTGTGTAAATGTCACTGGCAGGGAAGGGGTTAACACTAGGGGGCGATCAAGGGATTAACTGTGTTCTCTAGTTAGTGTCTCTAACTGTATGGGTAAAGGACTGACTGAAGGAGGAGACATATCGCTGTTCCTACTTAATAGGAACAAACAATATGTCTCCTCTTCCCTGACAGAACAGGGATTTGTGTGTTTACACACACAATTCCCCATGCTGGTGTATCGCCGGCCACGTGCATCGGGTCCCATGTCGTGCAGCGGGTGCGCCCATATGGGGTTTCGCCCAGCAGAGCCATTCTGCCGACATATATCAGCGTGAGGCGGTTGGCAAGTGGTTAAGAGAAACCTGAGGGCTCCGACTGCTGACTTCTGCTTCTAAACATGCTAGTTGTCTGTCTGTCATGCTTCAAAGCTAAGGTTAAAGAGCAATATACAGTGGGTAAAATAAGTATTGCACAGGTCACCATTTTTCTAGGTAAATATATTTCTAAAGGTGCTATTGACATGACATTCGCCACATGTCAGTAACAACCCATGCAATCCATACATACAAAGAAACCAACACAAATACATTCAGAAATTAAGTTACGTGTATTAAAATGGAATGACACAGGGAAAAAGTATAGATACATATGAAGAAAGGAAGGTGCAAAAAGGCATGGAAAGCCAAGACACTAGCTGAAATCTATCAGTAATTAGAAAGCAATCCTGCCCCTTGTCAGTGCAAATTATTATCAGCAGGTTCAGCCTCAACTGATGGCCTATAAAAAGGTGTCTCATTACCAAGGTGTCACACAAGAAACATCTCATGATGGATAAAAGCAAAGAGCTCTCTGAAGCTCAACCTTATTGTTGCAAAACATACCGATGGCATTGATTACAGAAGGATTCTAAACTTCTCAATGTTCCAGTGAGCACTGTTGGGACCATAATCCGGAAGTGGAACAAACATAATTTCACCATAAACCGGCCACGACCAGGCAGGTCAGCAAGATTTCTAACAGAGGAGTAAAAAGAATGATCACAAGAGTTGTCCAAGAGCTAAGGACCACTTGTGCAGAGCTTTAGAAAGACCTGGAAATAGCAGGTACAATTGTTTCAAAGAAAACAATAAGTAATTCACTCAACTGCCATGACCTGTATGCATGCTCACCACAGAAGACTCCATTGCTGAAAAAAAGCATGTTGAATCTCGTTTAAAGTTTGCTGCACAACATTTAGACAAGCCTGCGAAAGAGAATATAGTCTGGTCAGATAAGACCAAACGTGAACTCTTTGGATACCATAATACACACCAAGTTTGGAGCTCAAATGGCAATGCACATCACCCCAAAAACATCATACCAACAGTGAAGTTTGGAGGTGGGAACATCATGGTGCGGGGCTTTTTTTCAACAAACAGGAAGGATGAATCGAAAAATGTACCAAGACATGCTTGATAAAAATCTGCTGCCATCTACCAGGATGATGAAGAAGGGTGGACATTTCAGCAACACCATGACTCCAAACACAAAGCCAAAGAAACTCTCAATTGGTTTCAAAGAAAGAAAATAAAGCTGCTAGAATGGCCCAGCCAATCACCTGACTTGAATACAATAGAAAATCTATGGAAAGAAGTAAAGATCGGACTTCAAAGAAGAGGCCCACGGAACCTTCAAGATTTGAAGACTGTTTGTGTGGAAGAATGGTCCAAAATCACACATAAGCAATGCATGCAACTCCATACAGGAGGCCTCTAGAAGCTGGGATTACCAACAAAGGATTTAGTATTAAGTATTAAATAAATTTCAGTTAGCGTGTTCAGTACTGTTTCCCTATTTCATTCCACTTTATTACACAACTTAATTTCTGAATGTATTTGTTTTGGTTTCTTTGTACGTATGGATTGCATGAGTTGTAACCAACATGTGGTGAAAATTTAATGTCAATAGCTAACTAAAGTTGCCCATAGATGCCCATAGATGGATTGAAATTCAGACGGTTCAGCAAGTACCTGCTCAATTTTGATCTATGGCTGTACCTGTTCAAAACAAGTCAATCTGACGATCGACTTTTGTTGAACCAGACTGTTGGAAAACTTTTGTCCATCAGCAATTGCAGCCAATTAGTCTTTTCAATCAGCCTTCTGGCTATTGAAAAAAAAGAAACAAGGCATCTATGGCCAGCTTTAAAGCAAATCTTACACTACCACGCAAGGTCTGCTTCCTATTCATGCCCCCAAACAAAAATGCTGCAGTAAAAATAAAATAATACAAAGAAAAAACTTGAAGGGGAAAAAAGTTAGTAAATATACCCTGGCTCAGTAAATGCTGAATACCCCACTTTTCACGTGAAGACATTCCTGCACTGTGCTGAAGCTTACTTAGCTTTCACCTGAAGGATCATTGTAATGCTACTTTTGCCTGGGGACTGCATGTAGAACCTAGGGCTTGTGTTAATATATTTACAGTATTCGATTCTTTGCTTAACAGTTTTTTAAGGTTACTGCAGCATTTCGTCATGAAGGGAAGATCTAAATAAATAAGTGTACTTTGATTTTTTTTAGTGCAAGACTCACTTTAAATACTAAAATTTAAATATATATGTTATGATTTTTTTTGTAGCAACAGTGGAATTTAATTAAATCATCGTCATGTGTTAATTTTGTTCCCAAACAGAGTTTCCCTTTATCTGTAAGTCAGACCATATACAGCAGCTTCTGTTTCTCCTTTCCTCAGTCCTTACACCAGTTCCAGTCAGATGATTTCAAGACACAGCTGTGTAGTGTGATTTGGCAGTGGTTCGGAGGTTTGTAGGCATACTATCTGGTTGTTTTATAAGAGGATTAAACAACTATATTATAACGTGTTTTTAATTATAAAGGTATATGTCCAACACCTGGCAGTTATAATAGTTGGGACTATGACACACTGGAGCCAAAAGATGACATGCCCCACAAAAAAGAAAAGCAAAGGAAAGGTACGTGGATTTGTTAACAGCTGCTTGCAGGGCTGGACTGGGACCAAAATTTTGCCCTGGACTTCATCCAGAACGGCCCACTTTAATTTTGCAAACAGTATATAAACTATACGCAATTACGCCCAAAAAGTAAGTAAAAGCATTCCACTGTAAGTATAAACTACTTTTTTTTTTTAACTCTTTATTTAGAGAGTGGGTCCTGCTGGGAGCTGGCCAGGGCCTATGGGTCCTGCTGGGAGCTGGCCATGGCCTATGGGTCCTGCTGGCCTGTGGGTCATGGCCAGTGGCCAGCAGGACCCACAGGTGACTGGCCAGCAGGACCCACAGGTCCATGTCCAGCTCCCAACAGGACCAACAGGTCTGCGCCCAGCTCCCTTTACAGGTCATGGGCACTGGTGCAAGCTAAATAAGGTGTATGGGGGGGGACAGATGGGATGATCATGTGGTGGTGTCAAGTCTGTCACCTCTCAGCAGCTATGGGCCGATGACAGCTGCCAGCTTAGGCTCAGAGCTCAGCAGGACAGGTCCTCCTCCTTGGCTTCCTCCAGTCCTGGAGGGGTGGGTGATGCTCCTGTCTCCTGGGGTCAACTTCT
Source organism: Lithobates sylvaticus (assembly GCA_028564925.1). Lineage (NCBI taxonomy): Eukaryota > Metazoa > Chordata > Amphibia > Anura > Ranidae > Lithobates > Lithobates sylvaticus. The sequence goes on from CM053032.1 coordinate 76,351,630, forward strand.
GGTGCGTGCAGCATGCACAGTGTACTGTAGCCAGCAACTGGGAGTTGTAGTTATCTCACTAAGCTCAGGCTGGCTGCTCTCCAGACTCCACCCACCTGGAGCAGGGAGCTTGAGCGCGCAGCCACTGCCGTGGACTACAACTCCCATAAACAACAGGGGCTCCAAGACTGACAGACAAGTGACGAGTCAGTCGGACAGCCATGGCGCTGGCCGTTATATTAATGAGTTATACTTGGGGGGTACATTATAATATTGGGGGGGTTGCGGCCCCCTCAGGCCCCCCCCTAGTGATGCCACTGTAGAGCGGTGCTCAAATTAATGTCTGCATGAGAAGCGCAGCCATTACTTTGACAGGCTGTCACTGAAACCGGCCCACTGAGCCATCGGCTCACTGGGAAACTCCTGGTAGTCCCGATGGGCAGTACATGATTGGCTGCTTAAAACTGTCATGAGTACAGAAGTGATAACATCATAACGCTTGCTTTTAGATTATTATATATTCGATTTGGCTGTTCTACTCTTGTGTAAGGATGAGCTTGGGTACCGTCCAAACCTATGTTCCCTGGAAGCCTGAAGGAAGCTGTCAGTACCGGACCAATTAGCTGGGATGGGGATCCTGCTGCAATTACACCATAAGAAGGGGATGCTTGTGACATCATTGATCTAATATGGCCTTGTGACCATATTAGGTCAATGTCATTGTCCTAATGTGGCCATATAAGGTCAATGATGTCATGATGCATCCTGCTCTTTTGTGTACAAATGCCCCTGCCTGCAGCTGATTGGTCTGGCAATGACAGCTTCTTTTCAAGTTTGGACAGAACCCAAGATCTTCTCTGCACTTGAACTGCACGATAACAGGATAATTATAGCAATCTTATGCTGACAGTAGAAAAACAGGCTATTCACACCTTCCCGGCATAGGCAAGCATTGTGACTAGGATGCCTCGTGTAGGGGTTTATCCCCAAGTTTTTTCATGTACTTACGAGCTTTTGAAATGTTTAACAAATGCTGAAAAATCTTTGTGAATATTTAGGGTGGTTTTCCTTTCTCATTAGGAAAACACTCTCTGGCTGTAATGACTGATATCAGTCAGCATTGTTTTTTTAAAATATAATCTTTATTTAAGACAAAGACAAAATAACATGTCATATCAAACAAATCCAAAGTTGAAATGGAAGCTTCTTGAGGACATGTACAATATATGTAAGTACAAATGATAGAAAAGCAAAATAAAAAACGGTTTTAAGGCAATATACTGATAGGGCTCTTCCCAGAGGAAATTAGGAGCAGCCTGGAGGGCTTAATTACTGATTTGTGCATTAAAGGGTCCTAACAAGTAAACCCATAATCCAGTCTTATGCCCCGTACACACGAGCAGATTGGTTTTTCCGACGGAATTCCGCTCAAGCTTGGCTTGCAACACGGTCACTCAAAAGTTCTCTGAACTTTCGACAGTCAAGAACGCGGTAACGTACAACGCTATGACGATCCCAGAAAATGAAGTTCAATGCTTCCGAGCATGCATCGAATTGATTCCGAGCATGCGTAGGAATTTTTTAGAACATGCTCTCAATCTTTTGCTGGCCGAAATTCCGCCAGCAAAAGTCCGATGGAGCATACACACGATCGCATTTTCTGACCAAAAGCGCTCATCTGACTTTTGCTGGCGGAATTTCCGATCGTGTGTACGGGGCATTAGTCTCACAAAACCATAAATAAAAGAAAACCCAAGAAGGTATTAGGTTACAGTCTAGGTAGCCTGTCCGGTTCAAATACCGGGGGAAGTGGGCATAAGATGCCTCCATCTAGCCTCCTCCAGCATGTCACCACTACGAGAGCCACTCTAGGGCATGTTAGACTATCGAACAGGAGAATCAGCATCATTCTCATAGGAGGTGACCTCCCCTAAAATAGTGAGACATTAAATCTGCATGTCGGTCTAATGCATTAGAACAGTGTTCTCCAAACTGTGGCCCTTTGCCCTTTGCTTGCTTTTATCTGGCCCTTGGGACACAATTTCATCCACTGATGCCAATGATGGGGTGCAATTCCTCTCAATGACAACAAAGATGGGGCCCAATGACATCAACGTTGGGGCACAATTCCTCCCACTGACACCAATGGGGCGCAATTACTCCTACTGAAACAAACTATGGGGAATCATTTTTTTCCTACTGATGTTGGGAATTTTCTACTCCCAATGGCCACAGTCTGGCCACCCTAAAGTCTTCAGGACAGTAAACTTGGCCTTTGTTTAGAAAGTTTGGAGTCCCCTGCATTAGAAAATAGTATATAAACCGAGTTTCAGAAATACGAGAACATTGTTTACACCCTAAGGAGGAAGAAAGGAAGAAGAAGAACAGGTACATACCTTAACGAACAGTCGCTTAAATCAAGTCCATCACTCTGTAATAGCAAAGTAGTAGCAAACAAAAAAAGAGGTGAAAAAGGTGTGGGGGGGGGGGGGGGGGACAGGAGATGGCTATATCAGTCACAAAAGGTAAGTCTTGTTTTGCTGCTGTTGAAACTGAATACGCTGTCTAAGGGATAGTTCTGCCAATTATAGCAATGCCAAGTCCAAACTGGATGATACTTGTCTTGAATCGTAAATGTGATCTAGCTATGATGCCCAGATGCTGGTGAATCACTTGTAGGTACTTATGCAGGTCACAATCCAGTCCTCAGCTTCCCTGATCTCTTTCACCTTGCAGATCCACTCCTCCCGGGCAGGAATAAGTGTGCACTTCCAATAAATTGGGAGCAATCGCTTGGCTGCATTCAATAACTGAGACAAGAAGCTTTTCTTATACTGTCTAATTGGTAGAGGAGGGATGTGGAAGAGAAAATTAATCAGAGAAAGGTGGATATCGAGGCCAAGGATATCTTTTATCTGAGCCTTGAGATCAACCCAAAGAGGGTACAATCACAGGACATTCCCACCAGAAATGGAATAGCGTACCTTGATGGCCACAGCCTCTCCAGCACAGATCAGAGCTAGAGGGATATATTCGTGACAAATCAGCGGGCACCTGGTACCAGCGTGAAAGAATCTTATAGTTTGTCTCCTGCGTTTTGAAGTCAATGGAGCTGGAATGACTAGGCTGGTACAAGTGAGTCAACTAAGTCGTGGTGAACTCAATTTTACTCAAAAGTCCCTTTCCCGAGCTCGTAAATATGTGGGCTTGGCAGTAGAAGTAGCGGAACCCAGCAGTTGATATAGTTCGAAAATCATATGCAGTGTAGGCTCTTCGACTATAAAAAGACGTTCAAAAGAAGTAAGTATCTTTAAAAGTATGGCCATTTACCTGAAAAAATTGGTGAAGTTGTCTGTACCTCCAAAGGTCCATACAGTATGTGAACCACCGTGTCGTGCCTTCAAAGTCTCGTAGGACAACAGCTTACCATTCTTCAGTCAGCAATGTTTTTAGCTATCTTTTTGGACTACAACTCCCCCCCGGAATGTAGAAGAGAAAGGATAGTGTTCTTGTGTTCTTTAGTCCTGTCCTGGAGTAACATACTGTAGATATTGTACAGTGTGTGAACATTGCCCCCCTAGTAGTAGCGTGTGTTTCTGGCAGGATCACCGGGTGTAGGTGACCCAGAGGGGGAGGGTGTGGCTGTGGGTGGGGTGCACCAATTACCACCCCCCCCCCCAGAATTATGCCACCAGCCGCCACTGCACTGTAGCAAACACAATAATGTATTTTCACTTAATACAATGCTCTAACACACACATATATCTTATTTTTATGTCCTACAGGTTCTTCTTTTTTTGACCTGTATCCCACCAAAGAACAGATACCGGTAACTACCTGTTACAATATGAAGCCTACGAAGAATTCTAAACAAAAGGTTGGTCTTACCATTAAATGTTATTAATAATAATTAAACAATAATTTATATGTTGTTTAAACTAATATAATACACATGTTGCTGTTTCCTGATGGGAGGCATTTTTTTAAACTTCTAATTACTAGCTCAATTTGACATTTAGGGAGCAATGCCAAACCTATTAGGGTTACAGATAGTGCAAGTTCTTCCGAGACCTAACATCAAGCAAAAAAAATAGTTTTGTGTGTGAGGGTAAAATATATAAAGTATTTACCTGAATGTTATCTTTGTTAATTCAATGTTTTCGTCTTGTAGTCTCATCCAACATTTTGTGAACCAGAATTTACATGCATGGCTTTTAACCTAAATGGGCACAGCCCTCTCATGCAGTATTATCTGAAGAAAAAAAAAGCTGAGTCGCAAGCTGGAATGAACATCTTGGTTCGAAGGACTGAACTTCAGAAGTAGGTACCATATCCTTTATAATATTTTTATACATTTTTACAGTTATTAAAATCTCTTTATTTTCACTCCTTTGACAGGCAGTGTGGGTTTTAATATAAAACTAATAAAAGTGTGTCTGTTCTAAAACAGGGAGATATTTGGAGGTTTGGAGAAATTAGAAATAATGTCAAAGAACTATTTTAGTGTGTAAGATGCTCAGGGGAGTGATGTGGAGGGTATTGCTTAGAGCTGCACGATTAATCGTTAAAAATCACGATCTCGATTCACCACCCGGACGATCTCTCGTGCTGAGAGTAGACAATTCTTTCATATAAACAAGTGGAAAGATTATCTGCTCACTCAGCTGTCAAAAGAAAGCATCCAGGGCAATCTGCCAAGTTTAGAACTTGAAACATTGTAACTAATGCTTACTTATTAGATCAAAGGGATAGAGCTTCTTGTGTAAACAAATAATCTGGGCAGTCTGCCAAGCTTTCAACCACGTGTAAATGCAGGAAGTTTAACCACTTAAAGTCTAATGCGGTGTACACACGGTCAGAATTTCCGATGGAAACAGTCCGATGGGAGCTTTTCATCAGATTTTCCGACCGTGTGTATGCCCAACGGTCTTTTTCTGTCGGAATTTCCGACGGACTTTGAATTGAGAACCTGTTCTCAATTTTTCCGACGGAAAACCTTTCTATCGGATTTTCCGATCGTGTGTATGCAATTCCGACACGCAAAATTCCTACGCATGCTCGGAAACAATTCGACGTATGCTAGGAAGCATTAAACTTCCCTTTTATAGTGCTGTCGAACGTGTTTTATGCCGCTGTGTTATTGATCATCGGAATTTGGTGTGATCGTGTGTAGGCAACACAGCTTGAGCGGAATTCCGTCGGAAAAAACGTCAGAGTTTTTTCCGACAAGAATTCCGATTGTGTGTACGCTGCATTAATCTTTTTCTGACACTTCTTTCTTAAAGTGGGTGTAGATGTTAAAATCTTAGCTAAAATACTGGCCAGCCGCTTAAAACCTCTCATTCCACATATTGTACACCCCGACCAAACGGTTTTGTCGCAGTACGCAAGGCGCAGGACAATTCGCTATGAGCTATCCATCTTATTCATTGGGCACGCTCTTATCCAAAACAGACCATATACCTGGTCCTCTCGACGGACGCAGAGAAGGCCTTTGATCGAGTAGAATGGTCCTTTCTGCGAACAACCCTAGAGACTGTGGGACTGGGCCCGCTTATGTTGACTTGGATCATGGCCTTCTACTCTACCCCAAGTGCCCAGGTTAAAGTTAATGGCATCCTCTCCCCTAGGTTTCTGATTAGGATTGGCACGAGGCAGGTCTGCCCCCTCTCGCCCCTCCTGTTTTCCCTTACCCTGGAACCTTTGCTGCGCAGGGTGAGGGCAAACAGGGACATTAAAGGCCTGGCAGTGGGAAATATGGAACATAAGCTAAGCATATGCAGATGATGTTCTGTTCCATCTTACTGAGCCTCTTATCTCGGTGCCGAATCTCCTGAAAGAACTCCATGTGTTTGGAGCCTTGTCCAATTTTAAAATGAACTACTCGAAGTCGGAAATTCTTCCGATAGTGCCCCCTCAGTCAAAGATAGCTTAAAAGCGGCGTTCCCCTTCACATGGGCTAGGTCCTCTATTAAGTACCTGGGTATCCAACTGACTGACAGTTATGAGATTCTTTACCACCACAACTATCCCTCCCTGCTGACAACTATCAAAGCCGACCTCTCCCTATGGACTAAAACGGCCTTCACTTGGCTTGGGAGGGTGAACATTATTAAGATGAATGTGCTTCCCTGAGTATTATTCTATCTGCAGATGTTGCTGATTCCCCTGCCTAGCATGCTCATAGACTTTGTGTAAAGTGCAAAGAGGCCTAGAATAGCCATGAGGGTGCTGAAACCATCCAAGAGGGCTGGGGGTCTGGGGTTTCCAGACATCCGAAGGTACTACAGGGCCATTGTCCTCCAACTAATTCTGAATTGGCGTTTCCACACCTGCACTAGATTATGGGTCCCCCTGGAAAAATGTATGGCTGGTAGGGACCTGGCCTATGCCCCATGGCTTGCGAAGGAGTACAGGGGGCTGTTTGGAATAGGATCAACGCTTTATACTCCTTAGCGCCCCCTGGATCCCCATTGGCTCCGCTCAGCTTCCGTTAGTTCCTTCCGGGGGAGCAAAGGGCTTTTTTTAAGAAATGGGTAGATGACCCCATGTGGCAAACTTTTGGAGAGTGGGAAACTTCCCACACTGGAGTCTCTCAGGGCACGCTATGGCAGTTTTCCAATGGACTTCTGGCGACATAAGCAGCTTATCCATTTTTTTGATACGCTGAAAAAACCCATCAGAGCCCCTTCTCAACTTGCACCTCTCAAGCTTCTTTTTGCTGTGAACGAGCCCATCCCCCACATGATCTCCGAGCTATATCAGCTACTGAGCTCGTCCAAAGCGGAAAACAAGCCGGCCTACATTAGAGAGTGGGAGCGAGACCTGGGGAGGGAGCTTTTCGAGGCGCAGCTGGCCCCCCTGTACCGCCTGACTCATTCTAGCTCTATTGAGGAGAAACAGCATTCGCCCTGAAGGGCTATCCTGGAGCGGTGGTTCCCTTTCTCTATCTATTGAGTCTAGAACGCAAGAAACAAATTATAAGTTACTGACAAGGTGGTATAGGGTTCCGGCTGTGCTCTCACGCATCTACCCCACCGTGTCTGATCGTTGCTGGAGAGGCTGCAGCCTCCGGGGCACCCTGCTTCATATATGGTGGGAATGCCCGAAAATTCAACCTTTTTGGGAGACAATCCAGGCACAAATCAAGGTCATATTAGACATCAATGTCCTACTTTTGCCAATGCATTTTCTCCTCCATGTTTCTTCTATACCGATCAGCCATTATAGGAAGTGTGTACTACCGCACCTCCTAAACGCAGCCAAACGCCTGCTTCCCATTTACTGGAAGCAGGCTCATGTACCTGGTCTGGAGGATTGGACCAAGAAGGTGCAGAAGATCATGGCGGCTAAGGAATGGGTGGCAACCTGCAATGGCACAAGTTATCGCTTTAAAAACCATATGGGCTGCATGGTTGCAACATACTTCTGACGAGAGGTTTACTCCCTCGAGTCTGGATATCGCTCTTCTGGAACTTGTGGAGCCCTCTCTGCAGGGACGTAGGAGCAGGGTAGTGCAGGTCCCAGAGAAGCATGAGTCTTCAAACTGAGCTGATCGATAACAGTAAGCCTATAAGCGGAAGCGCCACGTAGTAATAGGTGCGCACGTCTGGTGGAGGTGGTCTTGTTTTCTTCTATTCTTTCCCTTTGTCTCTTCTTCTGACTTCTCTACTCACCTTGTGACTTGCTAGAAAGTTACAATGTTGCAGTCTGAATAATGGGTATGAAGAGACTAGTGCCCCATACACACGATGAGATTATCGGACAAATGATCGTCCGTTTTTTATTGCATGCTAATCTCACGTCAAATCTGATGAGTTTACTAAAGTCACGAAAATTCCCACAGGACAGAAAAAAAATTCGAAAGTGATGTCATAGTGTTGTAATGCATTTGTATTGCATTTTCGAACGATAGCTGTACTGATTAACCACTTCAATACCAGACACTTAGACACCTTCCCGCCCAAGCCAATTTTCAGCTTTTAGCGCTGTCGCAATTTGAATGACAATTGCGCGGTCATGCTACACTGTATCCAAACAATTTTTTTATCATTTTGTTCCAACAAATAGAGCTTTCTTTTGGTGGTATTTGATTACCTCTGCGATTTTTATTTTTTGCGCAACAAACAAAAAAAGACCGAACATTTTGCAAAAAAAATAGTTTTTCTTTGTCACTGTTAATTTTTTTTGTAAATAAGCGCGTTTTCTTCTTCAATGATGGGCACTGATATGGCTGCACTGATGGGCACTGATAAGGCGGCACTGATAGGCACCGATGAGGTGGCACCAATGAGGTGGCACCGATGAGGGGGCACTGATAGGCGGCACTGATAGGTGGCACTGATGGGCACTGAAAGGTTGTACTGGTATGCGGCACTGATGGGCACTCAGGTGGCACTGATGGGCACTCTTAGGCGGCACTGATGGGTACTTATGGGTGGCACTGATGCACACATATAGGTGGCACTGATAGGTGGCATGGATGGGCACTAATGGGCACTGATAGGTGGGCATGGATGGGCACGGATGGGCACTGATAGGTGGCACTGATGGACGCTGATGGGTGGCACTGATGACACTGATGGGTGGCATTGCTGGGCATCCCTGTTTTAAAACATAAATATGATGTGCCAATCAGTGGGCACTGATTGGCATATTTTGTGCATTTTTTTTAACATGTGGATGACCATGGGGGATGTACCTGGCCATCCACATGCTGGGGGCTTCCCTGGTGGTCCTGGGGGCTTCCCTGGTGGTCTAGTGTGGGCATCTGAGGGGGGGCTGCGCTGATAAACAATCAGCGCATACCCCCCTGTCAGAAGAGCCGCTGATCGGCTCTCCTCTACTCGCGTCGGACGCGAGTGAGGAAAAGCCGATCAACGGCTCTTCCTGTGTACATCGTGATCAGCCGTGATTGGACACGGCTGATCACGTGGTAAAGAGCCTCCGCCGGAGGCTCTTTACCGAGATCAGTGTAGCGGTGTGTCAGACTGACACACCGCTTCACCGGGGGCGCGCGGCGGCTTTTATCCTAAAGGACGTCATATGACGCCCAGTCAGGATAATGAAACCACTTCCCGGACATCAATCTGCTATTGACCGGTCGGGAAGTGGTTAAACAAAAATTGTACGATCTGGCATCGTACAAAAAAAAATTCTGTGCAGACTGGCGACATCATCTCAGCCTTGGCAAGGTCACTTGACTGAATTTCAGTAACTGTTTTTTTAATGATGAAATTTTACTTTTTAAAAAAAATGATATTGTTATTTTATTTTGTTACATGCTACAAGTTTTTTCATGCAAACTTGTATGTAAAGTTATTGATAGGTCAGTTTAATAAGCAATTATACAGTAGTTACATCTTAAGTTACTTCTTAACCAACTTTTCTTTGCACTACATATTCAGTGAATGTGATGATCACAAGAAGACAAGATAAAACAAGAGCAACAACTGCACACAGAGGCTGAGTCTGCTGAACTCTACAAGATGTTGGAAGAAAACCTAGATGGAAGCTATTTAAAATCAATTTAAACTAGGGTTCTGTTCACATATATGCAGGTGCAATGGCATGCTTGCATTTTTTTACAGTGTCTTGAAGAAGTATTCATAATCCTTGAAATTTTCCACATTTTGGCATGTTACAACCAAAAATGTAAATGTATTTTATTGGGATTTTATGTGATAGACCAACACAACGTGGCACATGATTGTGAAGTGGAAGGAAAATGATAAATGGTTTTCAAAATGTTTTACAAATTAAATATTTGAAAAGTGTGGCATGCATTTGTATTCAGCCCCCTTTACTCTGATACCCCTAACTAAGATCTAGTGGAACCAATTGCCTCCAGAAGTCACCTAATTAGTAAATAGAGACCACCTGAGTGCAATTTAATCTCAGAATAAATACAGCTGTTCTGTGAAGCCCTCTGAGGTTTATTAGAGAACCTTAGTGAACAAACAGCATGATCAATACTTTTTCAAGGCACTGTAAGTGTGTTGCTTTAAGGCAGTACATTTATTTCAATAGGCTGCCCTGTGCGCGACAATCACACAAAATACAGTTTTTACGGTATGTAATGTGCCCCACCCCCACACTTTGTTTTTGCAGCAGACCAGACCTTAAGCTGCAGTGGGAACTGAAACATTTAGCAGTGGTATTGATACCACTGCTAAATGTTACACTTTAGCTTAGGGATGCTGGTTGTTAAGGAGCCAGCACCTAACAACCATGACTCATCCCTGCTGTCAGCGTGGGATTCCCCTCTGACAGCAGAATGTAAACAAAAGAGTCAACAGTAAAAAATAAAAAATGGCATACGGTCCTAATGCCAAACATTTTTGAAAAAAATGCAGTGAGGTACCCCCAAAAATCCATGCCAGATGCTTATTTGAGCAGGCAGCCTGGCAGGCCAGGAAAGGTAGGATAAGTGTGCAGTTCCCTTCTTCCTGCACCATGCCAAGCCACATGCCCTCAACCAGGGGCGGATCCAGAGTCAAGTCTCGGGAAGGGCACTGCCAGAAAATAAGGTGTTGCTTACGGAACTAAATTGAATGTATAATACAGTGTAAAAAGGTCAGCAGGATGTAGGGCAGTGTACAGGGAACAGTAAGGCTGAGAACAGGGGGTCAGCAGGGCAGAGGACAGGGGGGGGGGTCAGAGCGGCGGTCAGGAGGGCATACACTGGGGGGATCAGAAGGGCATACACTGGGGGATCAGGAGGGCATACACGAGGGTGATCAGGAGGGCATACAAGGGGGGGGGATCAGGAGAGCATTCATCAGGGGGCAGTCATAATGCTTTAAGGAGTTCACTTTCTCACTGGTCTACATGAAAAGAAGATGCAATCCCATTTGTCAGTTAACAGCACCTATATACACTGGGGAGGGGGATCAGGAGGGCATACATCAGGGGGCAGTCATAATTCTTTAAAGAGTTCAATTTCTCACTGGTCTACATGAAAAGAAGATGCAATCCCATTTGTCAGCTAACAGCACCTCTATGCTAAGCTGCAGTAACTCAGCAGACTCAGCATTAAGGTGCCTGTAAACTAATCCACAATGTACTGCTAGCTCACCTCCAGGAACATACACTCGGCTCCCTCTGCTCAATACAATATATTTATTAAATAACATGTGACTAGAACACAACTTATTTAATTAATTTGTAGCACTGACCCCCGAAGGAGCTGCTGGTATTTGTTGGGCTTACCGTTACTTCACCTGTTCACTGTTTCCGTCCTAGGGGTCCCGTTGTAAAGTTGATCAATGAATATTAGACACTTAGTCCTTTTTAAAGATTTATTTGAAAGAACATGAATTTTGCAATAGAGGGATAGGGGAATTCAGGTACCTTGTAATTGCGGGTTAGAGGTATTTCTTTGATCCAGAGGACAAACAGCTTCCACAGGCTGGATCCAGCAACCACCGGATAGGCCTCTCTCACTGGCCTAGCGGCCGATGAGATGCTTGGTTAAAGTCTCTGTCACAGACTTGTCAGTATAACGGAATCATTGTGCAATCCTCTGCCGCAGGAAGGTACAACCATCAACTAGTTGCGAAGTTAAAGAACTGTCACACAGTACCAGTTTCTTTCAGCCAATCCAGCAGTACTGTGTGGTAGGTGACCTGGGATGCGTCCTCCAACTGAGTTTCCAGGCTCTCCCAGAGATACCAGCCTTGTTGCTCGGTCCTCTCCTGGAAAAGTCCTCCCCTGGATCCTCCAGTCGCTTGGCTTCTCCCCGCAGGCATGACAGCACAGGACCACCCCTGGATCAGTAGGCCCCAATACTTCTGGGCTCTTTAGTTGCGAAGGCTCGGGCCAGCCGGGCCGAGACATAAAGTAAGGCAGCACACACCCTAGGCCAGGAGGGCCATGAGGTCGGGATAACGAACCCCAAAAAATGGCATCTGTACCTTAAATACCCTTACCCAAAATGCGTAGCAGGCAGACCACTCCCACCGGGCTGTTTCTGAGTAAAAGGGGTACCCAATGCATTTAGCCTGTTGCATTTCCAACACTTACCGGTGGTGACAGCAACACCCACGGTCAAGTGGAAACTAGCACAACCCAGCTAAACTGGTACAGAAACCAGAACTTTAATATAATTAGTCTGAGCCAAACTGCAGCTACAGACAAACTTAAGTTTACAAAATAATAGCGTCTGCTCATTAGGAGCAGGGCCCTACAAATGTATGGTGTTTTTCTTGTGAATTAACTTTAAAGGAGTTGTAAACCCTCATGGTTTTTCACCTTAATGCATTCTATGCATTAAGGTGAAAAACCTTCTCTCATGCTGCAGCCCCCCCATTTTACTTACCTGAACGCCGTCATTCTTTGGCCGGAAACGAGCATACCAGCTCTAGCTGGTGTCTCGTGTCCTGATTGGATAGATTGATAGCAGTGCAGCCATTGGCTCCCGCTGCTGTCAATCAAATCCAATGACGCAGCGCCGAGTCCTGCATTCTGTGAATGGACACAGATGCAGGACTCGGGAGCGCGCCCGCACGGGTGTCTACCTTAGGAGAGCGCTTCTCTGACATGGACACTCGATGCGGGGAGGGGCCAGGAGCGCCACTGAGGGACCCCAGAAGAGGTAGATCGGGGCCACTCTGTGCAAAACAAACTAAACAGTGGAGATAAGTATAACATGTGTGTTATTTAAAACAAAAAAAAATAAAAAAAAAGCTGAACAATCCCTTTAAAGCGGGGCTCCACTGCTTCTGAAGTTTTTTTTTAAGTGACATTTTTAAACAAATTCCTTTGGACATGTGTTACTTACATGTCCCGTTTTTAGAAGGTTTCCCATTGTTTTCTTAGCTTGAAAGAACGCTTTATAAAATTCATTCCCATCGTTTTCATCTTGCCTGTGGGCATGTGAAGCCCATAGGCATTCTCTTCCGGGATGCAGTGACGTGCATCTCCCAGAATTTAAAGCCCGTTCGAGCTAAGATCTTGCGCATGCGCAGTAACATTAACAGCATCAGCCATCACAACGGGCAGCGTCGTCGTAAGTCCCGCCCCGTTGTGATGGCAGATAGAGCGGACAATCATCGAAACGCCCTCCGAACGTGACTGTCGTAATGACGTCACATTCGGTTTCTAAATCTCGAGATAACTCGGGCCAGGCCGCCGCACTGACTCCTGGGAACTATGAAACAAGCTCCCAGGAGACAGTGCGGATAGGGGATATTGCGAAATAGCCGCAATATCCCCGCCCATATCCGAGATCACAAAGACAGGAAGTCCAGCATGTCAGCAGAGAAAAAAAAAAAAGGTACTGTAAAAAAAAAAAAAATACAGTTTTGGATAGCTGAATGTTAGTATATACATTTTACATTATATGTTTAAATCAGGTGGAGCTCTGCTTTAAGACAGTTCTGTGGTATTTACAGTGTTTCTTATTTTTGTGGTAAATACCACATAAACCTGTAGTGAACTGACATTTTACATATTACATGCAATATTTAGATACATGGCCCAAATATCACATGCGATACCCCTGTTAGTGAATTAAGCCAGGGCCCTGGGCAAACATTTTCTTGGCGCCCCCCTTTACATGCAATTTTATTCTTCACCTGCTCTGAGACATACAAAAGATAGCAGTTCACTGAATCAGGTCAGACAGCAATTGCGATTGGTTGCCAGAGGTTACAGTGTATCATTACCGCTCACTGACTGGCTGCTAGAGGTTACAGCACAGATTATGGCTCACTGATTATTTGCTAGAAGTTACAGCACATGAATTTTGGTTTGTTGATTGTTTGCTAGAGGTTACTGTACATCAATGCTGCCCACTGATTGGTTGCTAGAGGTTGCTGCATATACTTACTGCTCAACAGTGGTGGCTGCTCATTAGGGGCGCAGGGATGCCACCCCCTAATCCATGCGCCCGGCTCCTAATCTACATGCGGGGCGTTGGACGCATGGATTCCAATGGTGTTTTTTCTTTTTTTGAAACAGGTAATTAGAGCCGGAGGCTCTAATTGGCTTAAAAAAAGACCTTACATTGACCTGACATTAGCGAAGTAATATTCACTAATGTCTTCCGGTTTCTCCTCCCAGCTAATCAGGAAGCAGGTCCTGATACCCCATTGGGTGGGAGTCCGAAGACTCTATTGCCTGGGAGTCCAAAGACCCAATTGGCCGGGAGGAGAAGTGACGGCCGGGAAACTAAGGAGATGGAGAGGGGAAGCTGCCACCGCAGCCGTGACCTGCATGGGGTAAGTGCTGGGCTGACGGGGGCCTGGCGGGCCAAAGGGCGAACGAGCTGGCAACTGGGGGGTGGGGGGTGTGGGTATGGCGTGCAGTGGTGGGTTTAAACGAAGGGGGGAGGGTTAGTGTGGGGTGGCGGGCTGGAGAGATGAGATGGGGATGTCCGTCATCAGGTCTGTCTACCTGGAGCACCAGCCACCACTGCTGCTCAACGATTGGTTGCAAGAGGTTAGTGCACATCATTACTACTCACTGATTGGTTACTAAAGGTTACAGCACATCATCTCCTCACTGCCTGCACACCATGAACTGGGGAGGTGAGTGGACCCATCAATAGACAGAATAATCCTAGGGATCCTAGGACTTCTGGGATCAGTGGCAATGCTGGAGGGGAGAGGGGGGTGATCAGTGACAATGCTAGTCACGAGCCATTAGTTCTGCATATAAGTGCCCATCAGTATGTGCTGCAAATCAGTGCCCATTAGTCAGTGCCACCTATCAGTGCCACTGCCACCCCATCAGTGCAGCCTCATTAGCGCACATCAGTGAAGGAGAAAAAGTACATATTTACAAAATTTTCGGACAGAAACTAACATAATTGTAAAGAAGATATTGTTAGTCTGTATTGTGCTTTGAAAACTTTTACTTGACATTAAAAAAAGTATCATTAATCGGTATCGGCGAGTACTTGAATAAAAGTACAGGGTTTACATACTTTGCATACTGTACAGGCTGCATCACAGTGAGGCTGCATTTAATGTGTACAGTGAGGCCGCATTTGATGGGCACAGTAAGGTTGCATATGATGAGCACATGCCTGCGCTTTATGTGATAATGACTAAGCCCCTATCCTTCATGACATTGTCAAAAATGAGTGGAGCATGGGTGACCTTAAAATTATGCCCCCCTTGAAAAAAGTTCTGCGGACACCCATGCAAATGCCACAAATTTATAAAATTACCCAGCCAAATGGCTCACTAAAAAACAATCCTAATGTGCATCAGACACAAATTTACCAAAATCCAAATTAATACTAATTACATCTTACAACTAAATATATACATTAAAACAGACAATAGACTCACATATAACAGATATCGGACGAGGCGCCTCTATTACCAGGCATACATTGAGATCCCGTAAAGTTCCCACTTTTGTCAGTACTATAAATAATCCGTATAATATTAAAACAGGAAATAAACATATGCGTGGTCCCTAGGGTTGCGGAGACCTGATATAATAATCCACTATATACCAAGTTAATAGGCTGGCAAGAAGGGCAACAAAGGGTCTGGAGGATATTAATTATGAGGAAAGGTTGCGAGCACTGAACTTATTCTCTCTGGAGAAGAGACGCTTGAGAGGGTATTTGATTTCAATTTACAAATACCGTACTAGTGACCCCACAATAGGGATAAAACTTTTTTGTACAAGGGAGTTTAAGAAGACTCGTGGCCACTCATTAAAATTAGAAGAAAAGAGGTTTAACCTTAAAGTACGTAGAGGGTTCTTTACTGTAAGCGCGGCAAGGATGTGGAATTCCCTTCCACAGGCAGTGGTTTCAGCGGGGAACATCGATAGTTTTAAGAAACTATTAGAACGACCACAACATACAGGGATATACAAGGTAATACTGACATATAATCACATACATAGGTTGGACTTGATGGACTTGTGTCTTTTTTCAACCTCACCTACTATGTAACTATGTAACACAAAACTCAGGCTGCTTTTAGTATATGTGATGGAGAACTTGTCAGGAGCTGCATCACAGTGAGGCTGCATTTAATGTGCACAGTGAGGCCGCATTTGATGGGCACAGTAAGGTTGCATATGATGAGCACATGCCTGCGCTTTATGTGATAATGACTAAGCCCCTATCCTTCATGACATTGTCAAAAATGAGTGGAGCATGGGTGACCTTAAAATTATGCCCCCCTTGAAAAAAGTTCTGCGGACACCCATGCAAATGCCACAAATTTATAAAATTACCCAGCCAAATGGCTCACTAAAAAACAATCCTAATGTGCATCAGACACAAATTTACCAAAATCCAAATTAATACTAATTACATCTTACAACTAAATATATACATTAAAACAGACTATAGACTCACATATAACAGATATCGGACGAGGCGCCTCTATTACCAGGCATACATTGAGATCCCGTAAAGTTCCCACTTTTGTCAGTACTATAAATAATCCGTATAATATTAAAACAGGAAATAAACATATGCGTGGTCCCTAGGGTTGCGGAGACCTGATATAATAATCCACTATATACCAAGTTAATAGGCTGGCAAGAAGGGCAACAAAGGGTCTGGAGGATATTAATTATGAGGAAAGGTTGCGAGCACTGAACTTATTCTCTCTGGAGAAGAGACGCTTGAGAGGGTATTTGATTTCAATTTACAAATACCGTACTAGTGACCCCACAATAGGGATAAAACTTTTTTGTACAAGGGAGTTTAAGAAGACTCGTGGCCACTCATTAAAATTAGAAGAAAAGAGGTTTAACCTTAAAGTACGTAGAGGGTTCTTTACTGTAAGCGCGGCAAGGATGTGGAATTCCCTTCCACAGGCAGTGGTTTCAGCGGGGAACATCGATAGTTTTAAGAAACTATTAGAACGACCACAACATACAGGGATATACAAGGTAATACTGACATATAATCACATACATAGGTTGGACTTGATGGACTTGTGTCTTTTTTCAACCTCACCTACTATGTAACTATGTAACACAAAACTCAGGCTGCTTTTAGTATATGTGATGGAGAACTTGTCAGGAGTTATCAGGCTGATAACAAAATAACAGAGCATGAGACAGCTACGGAACATTGCAGATATATGTGCCCAGCTCAAATTGAATGAATCGGGTTTACATCCACGTTAAAGACGGCCCTGCTCAGAGCTAAGTTACATAAATTGTGTTACAATGCATTTTTCTGGATTTTTCAATGTTGAAACAATTGTTTAAAAAACACATACTAGCCCATTATGTTGCACTTACCTGCAAACGAAGCCCACAATGTCTGCAATGTCCCCGCTGGTGGAAGCATCCATATTTGCCCCTCTTCCTTCTGGGGCCACAGACTCTGTGACTGGCAGAGCTGCGTGAGCAGCAAGGCCGAAACAGCACGGAGGGACGTTTCTTCACTGCGCATGTGCCGATGACCTCATCGGCACACTACAAGGTAAATATCTACTAAACGGCGCACATTTAGGAGATATTTTCAGTACATATAGGTAAGCCTTATTATAGGCTAATGCTGCATACACACGATCGGAATTCTCGTCGGAAAAAGCTCTGATGGTTTTCCCATCGGAATTCCGATGGAATTTTGCTCAAACTGTCTTGTCTGCACACGGTCTGTCAGGAACGGTGTTATTACCTGGATCGCCTGCTGGTGTCACTGTTTCCTTCGGCATCAAAGGGTGCAGTTCTGGTGGCCACCAGCAGGGGTCTCACAGCCGATGGACATGCTAGTGATCAAGCTGCACCTGATGTGGGACTGCTGGGAAGTATATAAGCCCGTCCTTCACTGAGGCTCAGCGCTTCAGAATTCCTTCCTGCAAGCCTTGTCCCTGCCTGTTCTGATCCTGTGCCTGAAACCTGTTCCTGATCCGCTTCCTGTCCTGGACGTTGTTTCTATACCTGGTTCCTGAGACATGTCCCCTGATTCTTGCCTTGGCTTCCCCTTGCTTCTGCTTCCTACACCTGGCCTCCTGTTCCCCTTGTTCTCTTCTCCCTGCCTTGTATATATGTGTTCCATTTCCTTGTGTGTATTTATAGTTAGTTAGTTAGTTAGATAGTTAGATTAGGGTTTTGGGGTTTGCTGTGTATTATTTGCGTTCTTGCTTGTTTGTGGTTTGCTGTGTTGGTTTTCACGTGTGTCTTTATCCTTTAATAAATATATTTTATCACTTACCTTGGAGCCTGTTTCCTTTAGTGCAGCCCATTGATCTGTTCACTTGTGCTGGATGCCTGTGTTAGGCATCTCTTCCATGACACGGTCACACCAAATTCCAACGGTCAATTACACCACAACATACAACACGTTCAACGGCACTATAAAAGGGAAGTCTAATGCTTCCGAGCATGCATCGAATTGTTTCCGAGCATGCGTCAGAATTTTGCGTGTGTCGGAATTGCATACACACGATCGAAAAATCCGATATAAATTTTTCCGTCTGAAAAATTAAGAACAGGCTCTCAATCCAAAGTCCATCGGAAATGCCGACAGAAAAAGACAGATGGGCATACACACGGTCGGAAAATCTGATGAAGAGCTCCCATCGGACTGTTTCCATTGGAAATTCCGACCGTGTGTACGCGGCATTACGGTACCTATATGTAAAAATGTCTCAGGGGGGTTTACAACCACTTTAATCATATATATGGTATATACTACGCAATCAATTATTCTTTTATTCAGATAGATTATTTTTGTATATTTGATTTTTATTGTATAAGTTTGTATATTGTATTTTTATTTTATAAGCGTGTCTTTTTTGTATATACCAACACACTTACAAGTACCAATATGTAAAAGATATGGCGAATACAGAAGTCGTAGAACAAGTACTACATTGTGGCAAGGGGAAATAGGGATCCAAACAATAGAAAGGTATAAGCATCATTGCTATACAGCCATCATATAAATATTGCACAGGATGTTGAGTGTTACGATTTGTTTTTTATCACAATAAAGCTGAACAACCATGCAATTTTTATGCTAACTGTTACAATTCATGATCCTCTGTGGTGTAAAGTTTTACAAAACTGTTTATTGCAGTTGAAATAAAGATCTACTACCAAATCTCTACTTCTCCTAATTTCATTGTCATTATGTAAGTTTGTTCTGGTTTGGTACAGAGTGTAGATAAAGATAATGTTGTCAAGCTGTTGTAATTTTGTGACACAGTGTTAAACTAGGCTATACGCATTTCCATGTAAACATTTTAAAAAGACCAACTGTAT
Source organism: Lithobates sylvaticus (assembly GCA_028564925.1). NCBI lineage: Eukaryota > Metazoa > Chordata > Amphibia > Anura > Ranidae > Lithobates > Lithobates sylvaticus. The sequence goes on from CM053032.1 coordinate 76,370,809, forward strand.
GCATACTTGATCCATGTATCCCCTCCCTTCCCTATCTTCTCGTAGAAGTAGGGAACTGGATGCACCTATCTATATTGAGGAAATTGCCGTAGACCAGGGGTCTTCAAACTATGGCCCTCCAGTTGTTCAGGAACTACAATTCCCATCATGCATAGTCATGTCTGTGAATGTTAGAGTTTTACAATGCCTCATGGGATGTGTAGTTCCGCAACAGCTGGAGGGCCGTAGTTTGAGGATCCCTGCCCTAGACGTTTCACAACTGCCTGCTCACGAAAACTCTGGGCCTAGATGGGTTCCTGGCTGAATGGTATGCCAAATTCAGTCAACTGCTGTGTCCTTTTCTTCTCTGTACCGTTAAGTCCTAGATGTCGGTGTTCTTCCAACTTCTATGCGAGCGAGAAGCGTTCATTATTCTTCTGTTGAAGCCTCATAAAAATCCCCTTAAATGTGATTCCTATAGACCAATTTCCCTTATTAAAACCCCTTCCCGCTGAGCTTACGCAGATATGCAGCCTCGGCTTTCGGGGGTTGTACCGGGGATGGATGCCCGCAGCTGCAGGCATCATCCCACTACCGTTTTTTAGAGCAGGCGATCGGCTTTCCAGAGAGAACAACGGATGCGGCTAAAAGCCCTTTCGATTGTTATCCCGGAGGAGCGGGAGGGGACAGCCCCCCCTCCCGCCACCACCCGCCGCTCTGACTGGGCCTCCCGTGCCACCGTGAGACCCGATCCGCGATCCTTCACTTCCGGCATCTAGGCACAGACTGGAACGAAGCCGTAAACGGCTTTGTTCCAGTTTCCTGAATGTAAACACGGAAGCGACGTCACAACAACACTTCCGAGTTACTCGGCTGCCAATGGCGCCGGATTTAAAAAAAATACAGTATTCAGAATCACCGTTTTCAGTGATCTGAATACTTTGAAGTGCAAATGAGGGATTGGAGGTCTTTTAGACCCCCGATCCCTCCATAGAGAGTACCTGTCACTACCTATTACTGTCACAAGGGATGTTTACATTCCTTGTGACAGCAATAAAAGTGATCACATTTTTTTTTTTTAAAAACACAATTTAATAATATAAAAATAAGAAAAAAAATTTTTTAAAGCACCCACGTCCCCGCGAGCTCACGCAGCAAAGAAAACGCAAAAGGAAGTCGTGCCCGCATATGTAAACAGTGTTCAAAACACACATGTGAGGTATCACCGCGATCGTCAGAGTGAGAGCAATAATTCTAGCACTAGAACTCCTCTGTAACTCTAACCTGGTAACCGTAAAAAAAATTTAAAGCGTTGCCTATGGAGATTTTTAGGTACCGTAGTTTGTCGCCATTCCACGAGTGCGTGCAATTATAAAGCGTGACATGTTTGGTATCTATTTACTCGGCGTAACATTATACAAAAAAATTGGGCTAACTTTACTCTTTCATTTTTTTTTTAATTCATGAAACTGTTCCTTTTCCCAAAAAGTTGCGTTTAAAACACTGCTGCACAAATATCGTGTGACATAAAATATTGCAACAATTGCCATTTTATTCTCTAGAGTCTCTGCTAAAAAAAATTCTATATATATATATATATATATATATATATATATATATATATATATATATATGTTTGGGGGTTCTAAGTAATTTTCTAGCAAAAAATACGGATTTTAACTTGTAAACACCAAATGTCAAAAATGGGCACTGATGCCTTCCTAATTCACAGAGGTACCCAACAAGATTGTCCTCTATCCCCCCCCTTTTATTTGCCCAGGCAATAGAACCCCTTGATATTCGTATTTGTACCTCCCCTTCTATTAAGGTCTTCCTATTGGGGCCATAGAGGAATGTTTCTCTCATTATGCGGATGACACCCTGGTATACCTAGCTGACCCCCATGATTCATTGTGCTGTTTACTGCAAGAAATCAATACATTTGATGATTACTCTGGCATCCAGGTAAATTGAGACAAATCTAACTTATTCCCTTTTGACCAAGCAGCCATTCCTAAAGTTCACCCGGACTCCAGATTGCAAGTTGTGACCTAATATAGATACTTAGGTGTCCGGATTCAATTACCTTTTATATTTGCATATTACTGATAACGTGTCCTTTGCTGTCCCAATTACAGCTCCAAACTAAACAGTGGATGGACCAACCTTTGGACCAAATGGGAAGGGTTAATCTCCTCAAAATGATTTATCTCCCTAAATTGCTGTATGTTCTGGCCAATTCCCTGTGCAAGATACCTAAATCGTTCATTAAACAAATTGATAATATTTGGACAGCATTTTTATGGCATCATCACCCTCCTAGAATGGCGCTTAAGATTCTGAGGCTGCCAACCCAATTAGCGGGACTCGCGTTCCCTAACTTTTATTTGTACTATTTAGCGCCTCAATTGGTGCACATTGATGATTGGCTATACCCCATCTCAACCAATGCCTGCACTACCACTGAAGCGCCAATTTCTTCCTCATCAGAGACCCTCAACGACATTATTTATAGGCGTTGTGTATCTGCTCGTCCAGGTACAACAATGCTAAATGCCTTCCTCTATCTGTAAAATTTTAAACTATTGTGACCTGAATCTCTACGGTGCCCTTATTGACATATCCGAATAATCCCCTATGGTTTAATCCCAATTTTAATGAGCTGTATTCTTTGCTTGACCCCCAAAGGTGATCCTCACAAAGGGTTAAATACGTATGCCATTTTTTTACAGCACAGGGCTTTAAGTCTTTCCAACAGTTAGTCAGATTTGAGCTACCCTTCAATTATATAATTTACTATTATCAGCTTCATCATGCAGTACGGGCCCAATTTGGGTCCTTGGATAATCCCATCCAAATACGGATCTTAGAAAAGATATTAAGATGGCCAGACCCCACTAAACTGATCTCTACTTACTACTCCCTGTAGCGGACAGAGTAGTAAGTCCTAGATTTAGTGCTGCAAAATGAAATGGGCCCTGCTATAACACTTGCAGATGCAGATTGGACTACATTTGGTGACACCTATAAAAATGCTGTTATCTCGTCCAAGGATAGAATTATACAGCTAAAAATGTCCCATAATTCACACCTTACTCCTATTCGACTAAACAAGATGGGCCTGAGTAATTCAGCAGAATACTTTAGAGGTTGTGGCCAGGTTGCCGACTTCCTCCACTGCTTCTGGTCCTGCCTGATAGTTTAGGGATTTTGGGAAGAAATAGGCTCCTTTAGCTCCTCTACATTAGACCTGCCAAATATATAACGGCCTCCTAGGAATTTTTAGGGACTTAACACTCTTCACATGCTAAAAAATTACTAAGCATTTTATACTTTTATGTTAAGAAAACAATTCTATTGTCCTGGAAAGAATCGGCCTTGCTTACATTGGCCCATTGGCTAAAACTTGTTAATGATTCCCTCCCTCTATATAAATTTACTTTTGAACGTCGGAAAAAATCTAAAGTGTTTCATAAAATCTGGGGTAGATGGCTTTCTAATCCTCTTACTTTAGATTCTTTAGATCCAAAAATGTAATACTCCCCTAGATAGGTATGATTATTGTACAACCTGATATGGAGTATGTCTTATTCATTTATTACGCATCCTACTTTTGATTTCTATGCTGATGAAAACATGAGACATGTGAGACATTGTGCTTGTTTATTTTTTTTATACACTGGGTCTCTTTTGTACAAGTGTTTTTTTTTTTCTTTGCTTAAAAAGAGAAACTGGATAAAATAACATCTGCCGGGCCCGACTTTAATTAAGGCCTTGTTAACACGGGTGTACCTAAGCATACATGCGTGCAAAGGGCTGTGTTTGTCCGCAAGGGGTGCACAGGTATTCCGTTCATCTGCATGCTGGCAGTCCCATTCATGTCTAATGGGATGCATTTCTGTACAGACACAGCTACTACTCCCAATTTGCTATCTGTGAGGGTGCTTCTGTGTGTCTTTAAATGCAGACAGTGCAAGTTCAGAGCCATGCACCCATGCAGATGTCAGACTGTGAGTAGCGGCTGTGTCTGTGCACTGCGGCCCAATAGACATGAATGGGACTACATGTATGCGGATGCACGGAATACCTGTCTACTCCTTGCGGACAAACACAGCCCTTTGCACGCATGCATGCTGTTGTGGAAATTATAATGTATAAAATTTATGTGGACATTTTATTCTAGGATGTGTGTTTTTATAGATTGTCATCTGTCTCCCTGTGTCTGATTTAATCATATGCACTTCCTCCCGTGAGTGCCCTCCCCTTTACTCCATGTCACTTCCTGTGATGTCATTTTGTATTGAGGGAGTGCCTGGCTGTTGGAGGCAGGCACTTCCTGTTTGTGAAAGCTTTTGTGATAATAAAAGGCCATGCTGGCTAGTGTGGCCAAGAATGGCTGACTGACCAGGCAAAGATGAGGCTGTAAGAATACTTGCTGTTGATGGCTGTTTACTGGGGAATGGAATGGGAAAACAGGGGCTTAGATGGGAAGCAGCTAGGCTGGAAAGGTGATGTATGGATGCTATGCTGAGATAAGGATGAATGCATGGATGAAGGGGTTTGGGAGGTAATGGAAGATCTAAGGTAAGGCATTATATATCATTAAGACAGAAATGGGTATTTATATTAGAAACAGGAAAAATTGGCTGTTTGCTCTGCGGACAGCCGAATTTCGCTAACAGCGATGGCGAGCCAGGTAGGAGTGAACAAAGCCTCTTTAGACATCAGATCAGCAGGGGAAGAGAATGGGTCCATGGTCCGATGTGCTGGGAAGGTCTTGCTTCACAAAAGAATATTTTTTTTGTCTTTTTCAGATAATGCTGGAAGTTTGATTGTGTGTGTGTGTGTGTGTGTATGTATGTGTGTATGTGTGTGAGTGTATGTGAGTATATGTGTGATCGTGTGTGTGTATGTGAGTGTGTGTGAGTGTATGTGAATGTATGTGTGTGTATGTGTGTAAGTGTATAAGCTATATGTGGTGTTTAACTGAAACTGTATATTGGGTATAGTTTGTCAGTAGAAATGTGGCTTTAGTTGTAACCTGCAATGGTAGGATGGCTTGTCTGATGCCAGATTGTATGAGAAAAGAGGGTATGTGTGAGCCGTATTATACTGTGGTTTATGTGGTGTTGTCGTTTCATTGGATGGCATGTGTTACTCTCAATTGTGTGGCGAGATTACATGCTTTTCAGTGAAACTGTTCCTAAACTGTGTGTCTATGTTTAAGTGTGCATTTTCAAATGTGTGGGGAGAAGGGTTGGGTAGTAGGGAAGTTGTGCTTTTTCATGATGTCCCATGTTTGTCAGTTTTGGGGTGTGCTGGTTTTGGCGGAAAAAAAATGCATTTGGCTGCCATTTTCTTTTTTTGGATGTCTACAATGTGCTTGGTGCTAGGCATCATTTCCGTTTTCTTTTAAGTGAATGTAAGCTATTGTAGTTTAGCTGTTGTTTTAGTTTTGGCAGGAAAAAATCCTCCATTTTGTTGTAGCCTAGCCTTTGTTGTGCTTGTTTCTAGGCATCATTTAATGTAAGCTATTATAGGTTAGCTGTTTTCGTTTGGCGGGAAAATCCCATTTTATGATGGCCTGGCTATTTGTTTGTAATCACCATGAGGTTGTAGACGGCGGCCATTTTCAGCTTGTAAATCATCCCAGAGTGGAAACTGCTCTGATTCCTTTGTGTGTGTAGCCATGTGGCCTGGGCCGTCACTTTCTGTCTAGGCACCATTTCCTTTTTAAGTGAATTCTATTTTTTGTACTTTTTACATATTTTTAAGTAAAGCTATTGCATTTTCTGTATTGAATTTTGATTTCCATTTAAATCTACACTGGGTTTCAGTGTATAGTGAAACTAGCTTTGCAAGTGTGGGGGAGTGTCTCAGATGGTAATTCATTGTTTTTTTTAGGCTTGTATTGTTTAAACCTGCACTTGGAAATCTGGGCTCCCCTCCCTCTTCATTGATATTTAAATTAACCAGTTTGATGAGTTTTGATGTATCCACCGGAGGGGAGGGGCTTTTTGATTGTTTGTGGCCTGCAGTGGAAGGGAAAGGCTTTGATTGCACTGTTGTGTGGTATTCCGGTCTCATAACTTGTGGTTTGATTTCCCAGGGGATATGTGAGTCAAGGAGGATTGCAATATGGGGGTTTATTCCACCCACTCCTAAAAAAAAAAGTTTTTTTATTTGCTGATGTTAGCCATAGATTTTTCTAATGTCTTGATAGACAAAATATAAGATATTCAAGGCTTCCCATCCCCCTCCCTCTTCTTGTTCAGGTGTGAAACAGGAAGTTGGTGGGAGGAGCCTGGGGTCTTTTGACTAAGGACAAAATTATTTTGATTTTTAAAGTAAATTAAGGTTTATATTGTAATACAGTTTTGGGGAGGCATTTAAGTTATAGTAATATCAAGTCCCTATGTGTTATTTTTAGTCTTTATTTGTTTTGGCTTTTATAGCTTTAGCTGAGTCTTGTAGAAAAGACTTTGGTTTTTAAGAAAAAACTTGTTTTATATTCACTATATAGTTTGCAGTAAGTAGTACATTATTTTTGTTCATGCCCAGATTGTTAGTTTATTATTAGGTTGATCATGTAACTACTGAGAACACGGCTGTCTCCATTTAATTTTTATTTCTTTTTAAGAAAAGCCACATTGTTGAGCAGGCATAAGTGCTCTGTGTAGTGTCGTCTGGCGACGCAGTGTACGGTCGTACAGCGCAATGCGTTTGTGTATGCATACACTGTGAGGGGTAGAGATCTTATTCGGAGGGGGGGGGGAAACGGCCTCGTTCAGGTTTCTAGTTGAAGGACTAGAGCTGTAGTCTGACGATCCACCGCAAAAGCAGCCACCTGGCGGTGCTCTCCGAATTTTAGGTGCGTTTACAGTTTCACTGGACGCGGGGGTAAGACGATAAGCCAATTCGAATTGCCATGGACACTAGGGGGTTCATGTATGGGAAATAATGGAGATTTCCCACAGTCAGACAGTATGGCACAGTGCATGAAATATGTAGCTCAGCTGTGGCTTCAGAAGTTTATTATGGTAGAGCGGGAGGGGGTGTACAGAGGGTGGTTTCAGTCCGGAAGGAACCGCATTTATGTACACCTGGCCCAAGGGGATAGCAGTGACTGGTGATCCAATGCTGAGAGGCAGGCTGGGTCCACCAACACTAGATCTGTTGTAGTTTCCTCTGATAATTCTGCCAATGTAACCAACTTATTTTGGCGGGATCAAGAAAAATAGATAAACAAACAAAATAAAAGTGAATGGCAGAATTCCATCTGGTTGGTTTTAATTTTAATTTTTGATTTAGGAACTATGAAATATCTCCCCCACATTTGTATCAAAATGTTTGTCTAAAGTTTTAGCTGTCTCATGTTCTATGTGGTAACAAGAATAAGTCTGAACCTACCGCGACAGTCGTGTTATGGATGTTGTATTTTAGTAAAAACATGAAAGTAAGGGTTACAGAGGGTTTGGCTATTATCGGTTTTGAAGAATGTCATTGACAATTTACGAATGTACACGAATGTTGTATTGTTTATGAATGACAGATTAATAATTTGTGTGTATAAGTATCTTTTCAGGTCCAAGGAGTTTCTGAGGCTCTGCACCATTCTAAACCCTGCATGTTTTCCTCCACTTTGTAAAGATGAGGAAAAGGGGGGGAAGAGAGGGCTGAGTGACAATTTTTCAAACCAATGATACTGTCAGGAAAGCCTCTCCAGCAGATCTCCCAACATCCCCAGGAACAGGAGAAACCCCCGGTTCAGAACGGGCCCTCTGCGCCCACACAGGTGCAATAGCGCGGCTGACAGCGCGCACGGGAACATGCACGTGCACGCGGGAGCGCGCGCGCGGCCACCCTGACACTGTTTGGCGCCAAGAGCGCTATTTAAACCAGCTCCAGTCACTTCTGCCTTGTTGCCCGATCAACAGCGTTTCCTGTATTGACCCTGTAACCTGTAGAACCTGACCTATCTGATCCGTGCTGTACTTGGCTTGCCTCTGACTCCTCTGATCTCTGCCTGCCCCGATCCCGGCTTTGGACTTTGACTACTCTCCTGGATATCCCCCTTGTGTTGATCTGCTCGTTTGTGTCTGCTGCACATTACCTGCTTGCTTCCTGCTGCTGGACTACAGGACACCTCCTTGTGTCTGCTGCACATTACCTGCTTGCTTCCTGCTGCTGGACTACAGGACACCTCCTTGTGTCTGCTTCACATTACCTGTTTGCTTTCTGCTGCTGGACTACAGGACACCCCCTTGTGTCTGCTGCACATTACCTGTTGCTTCCCGCTGCTGGACTACAGGACACCTCCTTGTGTCTGCTGCACATTACCTGTTTGCTTCCTGCTGCTGGACTACAGGACACCTCCTTGTGTCTGCTGCACATTACCTGTTTGCTTCCTGCTGCTGGACTACAGGACACCTCCTTGTGTCTGCTGCACATTACCTGTTTGCTTCCTGCTGCTGGACTACAGGACACCTCCTTGTGTCTGCTGCGCATCACCTGCCTGCTTCCTGCTCCCGGACTACAGGACTGCTCCCGGTTCCTGCTCAGCACAGACCTTCAGCCCTCTACTCAGCTTACCAGCCAGGCACTTGTGCTCCCGAGCCCCTGTCATACCTACCCGGGGTTCCCGAACCAGGGGTTTATGAGGGGCCGCTCCCTGCATTCCGGGCTCTGCCTTAAGGTACGTGACAGTATCGGGCAGCCATGACTGAGCCCACGCAGGGAGCCACGGCCATGGAGGACTTGTGCCGTCACCTGGCTGGATTGACACAGGCCATCAAGGCCCTACAGGAAGGGTACTCCCACCTAGAGGAACGTGTGCAGGTCCTAGCCACCTCACGTACCTCAGCACCTGGTGCATCTTCCACACCATCAGTGGTCATGCTGCCTCCTGAGCCCAAGGTCCCCACTGCTGAAAGATTCTCCGGGGACCGGAGTAAATATAGGGCGTTCCGTAACGCCTGTGAACTCTTTTTTGCTCTCCAACCCAGAACTTTCTCTCTTGAGTCCACTAAGGTGGGGTTTGTGGTCTCACTACTGCAAGGTGAGCCCCAGGCCTGGGCCCACCGTCTGGTAGAACAGAAGCATGAATGTCTCACCAACCTAAGTGCCTTCTTCCAAGTAATGAATGTGCTCTATGAAGACCCTCAACAGGCAGCAACCGCGGAAGCATTATTATCCCTGCAACAAGGCCGTAGGGCGGCAGAAGATTACACATCCGAGTTCAGGCGTTGGAGCGCTGACACGAACTGGAACAACGCAGCCTTGCGTCACCAGTTCCGCCTGGGCCTCTCCGAATCCTTAAAGGATGAGCTGGCCAGAGTGGGCATCCCAGAGACTCTTGAAGATTTGATCAACCTGTCCACTCAGATAGACAGGCGTCTGAGGGAGCGTAGGACTGAACGCACGACGGGGCCCTCTCGTTCCGTAGGGTTGTTACCCCGGGTACCTAACCCGTCTGCCCGCTCCATGACGGTACCTTCAGAACCTATGCAGCTAGGCGTTCTCCGCCCATCACTCACTCCAGAGGAGCGACAACGCAGGCGGATCCAGAACCTGTGCCTTTACTGCGGAGAACCCGGACATTATGTGAGATCCTGTCCTGCGAAGTTCTGTAAACACCCCGCTTTATCTTCCACTGTTCTACCTGCAGTACTTAGTAATGCCTCTCACCTGACTGTCTTCCTTTCCCTACAGCTCCCAGGAGGGAATACCTTGGTCCCCGCCATAATAGACTCTGGAGCTTGTAGTGGATTCATGGACCAGACGTTTGCCCGCAAGTTCCAGGTCCCTCTACGTCCCAGAGCCAGGGGACTGTCGGTACATCTAGCAGACGGGTCAGCCATCAAGTCGGGGCCTGTGACCCAGGAGACGGTTCCCTTACATGCCACCATCTCGGGTAACCACAGTGAGCTACTCTGCTTGGACATCATTGAGTCCCCTCTTTTCCCTGTGATTCTGGGCATACCCTGGCTCAAAGCCCATAATCCCCAAATTGACTGGCCCACAGGGGATATCCGCTTCCTCTCACCCTACTGTCTTCGGCACTGCCTACAAGGGACCACCAACGTTCCACCCTCTCTGTTCTGTCTGGAGGTCGACGTTGAGGCCCGTAGGGCTGTCCCAGAAGTTTACCACAGCTTCCTGGATGTCTTCAGCCAAAAAGGGGCAGAGACACTTCCCCCACATAGGCCCTATGATTGCCCAGTTGAACTCTTACCAGGAGCAGAGATCCCTTTCGGGAGAATATTTCCTTTAACAGGATTGGAGCTAGAGACTCTCAAGACATACATTGATGACAACTTGAGGAAAGGGTTTATACGTCCTTCCACGTCCCCAGCAGGAGCGGGGATTTTCTTTGTGGAAAAGAAGGACCATTCTCTACGCCCCTGCGTAGACTATCGGGACTTAAACAAGATCACAATCAAAAACCGGTACCCGTTGCCCCTGGTACCGGAGCTGTTCCAGAGACTGGGAACAGCTGTGGTGTTCACCAAACTGGATCTCCGTGGGGCATATAACCTGGTCCGCATCCGAAGCGGGGACGAATGGAAGACTGCCTTTCATACCCGCTTCGGACACTATGAATACCTTGTGATGCCGTTTGGGCTTTGCAATGCCCCTGCGACTTTTCAGCACTTCGTAAATTACATTTTTAGAGATTATCTTGACCTGTTTGTTATAGTCTACCTGGATGACATTTTGATTTTCTCCCCCTCTTTGCCTGCCCATAGGGAACACGTCAAGAAGGTCTTAACCCGTCTCCGCCTGCATGGTCTGTATGCTAAACCTGAAAAGTGCAAGTTCGAACGCCAGAGTATCCAGTTCCTAGGCTTGGTCATCTCCGTAGACGGAATTAAGATGGATCCACAAAAAGTGTCTGCCATCCTGGATTGGCCTGCCCCTACAGACAAGAAGGGAATTCAGCGGTTCGTAGGATTCGCAAACTTCTATCGCAAGTTTATCAAGGGGTTTTCTAACATCATCGCCCCCATCACGAGATTGACCAAGCAAGGTACCAAGTTTCAGTGGTCCCCAGAGGCTCAGGCGGCCTTCTCTACATTAAAGGATCAGTTTGTGTCGGCTTCAGTTCTAAAGCACCCAGACCCGGCGCTTCCTTACATCCTGGTGGTTGACGCCTCTGAAGTGGCAATAGGGGCAGTTCTCTCCCAGAGACAAGGCCCCAAGGCGCTCCTCCACCCGGTGGCCTTCTTTTCTCGCAAATTGACCGAAGCAGAGAGGAACTACGATGTGGGGGATAGAGAGCTATTGGCCATTAAAGCCGCACTCGAGGAGTGGCGTTACCTCCTGGAAGGAGCTGCTCATCCTATCCTGGTCTACACAGACCACAAGAATTTGGAATATTTAAAAGGTAGCCAAGAGATTGAGACCACGCCAGGCTAGATGGGCACTCTTCTTCACACGATTTTCTTTTCATATTACCTACAGGCCGGGTTCCAAGAATACTAAGCCTGATGCTCTCTCCCGAATGTTCAGTGAATCCGCAGTTCCGCCACCTCCTGACACCATACTCACCCCAGGTAATTTCCTCCTGCTTCATGAGGATCTTCTGTCTCAGATCAAGCAAGCCTCTGCAGTGACCCCTCACCGGTCGGACAGCGTCTTGCAGCCTAGGGATGGTCTACTTTGGCATAAGGGAAGGATCTTTGTACCACAACAAGTACGGGTGGCCGTCCTGAAGTCCTGCCACGACCACAAATTGGCTGGCCACTTTGGAGCACGCAAGACCTCCGACCTTATCCTACGCACCTTCTGGTGGCCCAACCTCCTGAAGGACTGCAGGGCGTACGTAGAATCATGTACCACATGTAACCAAAACAAGGGCAGGAAGACAAGGGCCTGGGGCTTATTGAACCCCCTTCCGGTCCCGGAGAAGCCATGGAGGATGATCTCCATGGACTTCATTGTCAAACTTCCCCCGTCTGAAGACTGTACAACCATCTTCGTGGTAGTAGACAGGTTCTCCAAGATGGCCCACTTTCTCCCAATGAAAGGTACCCCCTCTGCACCTGAGACCGCAAGGGTCTTCATCAAGGAGGTCGTGAGGCTCCACGGAATTCCTGCCAACATCGTGTCCGACCGAGGGGTACAATTTACGTCCAGGTTCTGGAAGGCACTATGTGCGGCCCTGAAGATTGATCTTCTGTTCTCTTCCGCCTACCATCCCCAGACCAACGGCCAAACCGAACGGACCAACCAGACCCTGGAACAATACCTGCGATGCTATTCATGTTTTTCCCAAGACAACTGGGTCCCCCTCCTACCTCTGGCTGAATTCGCCTACAATAACTCTGTTCATTCTGCAACCGATTAGTCCCCATTTTTTTCAAATTACGGCTTCCATCCCCTGTTCCTGTCCAATAGCATTCCAGAATGCTCTGTGCCAGCAGCTCAGGAAACCCTAAATTTTTTCAGCACCAACAACAAATTGCTCCAGGAAACAATGCAGAAGACTCAGGAACGTAATAAGGCGATATTTGAGGAGGAGGAGAGGAGGAGAGGGGACCTCAACCTAAAGCCAGGAGACTTGGTTTGGCTATCTACTCGAAACGAATCTGAAACTGGCGTTCCCGTCTAGGAAATTGGGGCCAAAGTTTGTGGGTCCTTTTCCCGTAACCAGGAAGATCAATAATGTGGCCTATGAGCTAAAGCTGCCTGATTCATTCAGAATCCATCCAGTTTTTCACGTAGCTCTCCTAAAGCCTTCAACTTCAGACCCCTTTGCCAACCGGAATATGGGCCCTCCTGAACCTGTGCTGATCAATGGCGAAAAGGAATTTGAAGTGAAGTGGAGACTATCGTGGACTGCAGGAAGAGACGTCACCAGGTTCAGTACCTCGTAAAGTGGAAGGGCTATGTGCCAGAGGAGAATTCTTGGGAGCCAGAGGCCAACATCCATGCCCAGAGGTTGATCTCGGCCTTCAAGAGGGCCAACCCAAGTAAGTGGGCCCAGTTGGGCATCCAGAGGCTGCCCATTGGAGGGGGGCAATGTCAGGAAAGCCTCTCCAGCAGATCTCCCAACATCCCCAGGAACAGGAGAAACCCCCGGTTCAGAACGGGCCCTCTGCGCCCACACAGGCGCAATAGCGCGGCTGACAGCGCGCATGGACGCGCACGAGTGCGCACGGGAACATGCACGCGCGGCCACCCTGACACTGTTTGGCGCCAAGAGCGCTATTTAAACCAGCTCCAGTCACTTTTGCCTTGCTGCCCGATCAACAGCGTTTCCTGTATTGACCCTGTAACCTGTAGAACCTGACCTATCTGATCCATGATGTACTTGGCTTGCCTCTGACTCCTCTGATCTCTGCCTGCCCCGATCCCGGCTCTGGACTTTGACTACTCTCCTGGATATCCCCCTTGTGTTGATCTGCTCGTTTGTGTCTGCTGCACATTACCTGCTTGCTTCCTGCTGCTGGACTACAGGACACCTCCTTGTGTCTGCTGCACATTACCTGCTTGCTTCCTGCTGCTGGACTACAGGACACCTCCTTGTGTCTGCTGCACATTACCTGTTTGCTTCCTGCTGCTGGACTACAGGACACCCCCTTGTGTCTGCTGCACATTACCTGTTGCTTCCCGCTGCTGGACTACAGGACACCTCCTTGTGTCTGCTGCACATTACTTGTTTGCTTCTTGCTGCTGGACTACAGGACACCTCCTTGTGTCTGCTGCACATTACCTGTTTGCTTCCTGCTGCTGGACTACAGGACACCTCCTTGTGTCTGCTGCGCATCACCTGCCTGCTTCCTGCTCCCGGACTACAGGACTGCTCCCGGTTCCTGCTCAGCACAGACCTTCAGCCCTCTACTCAGCTTACCAGCCAGGCACTTATGCTCCCCTGTGCTCCCGAGCCCCTGTCATACCTACCAGGGGTTCCCGAACCAGGGGTTTACAAGGGGCCGCTCAGTGCATTCCGGGCTCTGCCTTAAGGTACGCGACAGATACTAACCACTCTAATTCTAGCCAAGTTTGTGACAGGTGACAGGTGACTGGGACGTTGCAGAGAAGATTGATGAACAAGACAACAAGGATGAGAAGTATCTTTATTTATATTTTTTTAAAGTGTATTTTCCAACTAGCTAAGAAAGTGAACAGGACACATGGTTGGGTCTACTCTGAGTCTCCACGGAGCTCTAGTGCCCCAGTGATGACAGCGGTGTATGATATATAGGCAGATTGATGTGAGGAGTTTTAATGGACAAGTAAATAATCCAAACAGACACTTGTCAAAGGAATTTATCGATACATTTCTAGAGGGTAAAATTAATTATAATTTTGACAATAGCTCTGGTTCTCGCCAGCTTTGGTATCGGGATAACTTAGTAGCCCACAAGTGTGCTTCGGATCTACAGTTTATAAAGTAATTCCCCTAATGGAAGGAGTGTCCTGGTGGAGCGCTGATGAGAGCAGATGTGTGAGGAGTGAGCTCCCGCACACGCCCGGACCATACAATGCATCGCCAGAAACTCCCCACTTGTTGAGCAGAGGAAGCCAATCTGAGAGGAACGCACCACCGGACGGGAGCGAGGGCGGCACAGATTGAGCAAGAAACGCTACAGGCGACTCAGTTCCCTGGAATCCCCGCACCCACTCGTCACTTCCCAGCAGGTTGAGGCATGCTGAAGCCCGTATTCAGCAGTTCGGAGCCCGGAGGCAGCAACCCATAACACAACGTGAGGCTCCATGAATGAATGAATGAATAGCGGGAAGTATGAGAAAGGGGGGGCCGACACACGCCACCTCCGCTATTCCTCCACCCCTGGCTAAACGATCGGCTTACCGGCCACATATCGGAGCAGTGAAAGTGCTCAGAACACTCAGAGCCCTATGCTTGGACACCGCCGCCGGATCCCATAAGGTATTATCCTTTTACTTTACACAGCCCACTGCTAAACTTCACTGAAAGCTAATGTAAAGGCAACCGCAAAGGTAACCAAACAAATGACTCTTGCTGTATGTATTGATTAACCCGGCATACCCTGCATATATCTCAGTACATATCTTGAGGCAAATTAAGCTGTATTATATATGCAAAGATCTGTAGGCAGACCCAGATAAAGCTACATTGGAAAAGAGGGGAAGGTCCACTCTAATCTTGGGCACGCTGATTTTGCGCCAATGAACTTGGAGCTCTGAGTACATTTGAAATAGGAGAATTGTTACCAAAGCGGTATCAATCTGAACTTAACCCTGCATGATATTTTTTTTTTTATATTTTAATATGTTTATTGAAAGGTATGCAACAGATACAATTATGGGGTAACTTCATAAAACTAGACAATCATTATATCACAACATGAAAATAACCAATACTCTGAGGTTTCCTGCTGAGGATTCAAGGCATATAATTGTTGTATCAAGGGAGAGGAGATGTTTATAACGAGTCGCCATGTCTTCTCCAGTTAATGAGCATTAGGGGTAGCCTCTCCATCCTGGAGGGAGAGAGAGACCAGCCAGGGCACTGTCGGAAGTTTATGACCGTGTATATTACTAGGTTCTGAGTACACCGTTCATTTTTTTTTATTTAAGTACCTGAAGTCAGGTAGAAATCAGGGATAGCCTTAGGTGAGAAGAAGAGTACAAGAAAGGGGTGGAGAGAGAGTGGGGGGGAGATAAAGAGGAGAAAGGGCAAAAAGGGGAAGGGGGAGTGGAGCAGTGGGATGGGGGTGTGTCATCCCCCGGGAGCTAGGATCAAAGCCTGTCAGGCATTAGGGTTTATTGGCAAAAATCTTGATATTCATCGGAGAAGCGGTACTGGACCCAATAAAACCATCTGGTCTGGTGCTCCTCCGTCTTATCTCGCAGTACCGAGGTCAAGTCCTCCATCTGTTCTATGTCCCTCACCCTTGCGAACCATTGAGCCACTGTTGGCGGAACTTGTTGTTTCCATAGAGGCGGGATGCACGCTCGTGCAGCATTAAGAAGGTGTTTGAGGAGGGATTTATTATATCGTTTCCTTGATAGAGGGGTAAGGTTTAGCAGGACAGCGGCCGGGTTGTCCTGTAGGGCTATGTCGGTAAACTTATGTATAAGTTT
The DNA here is from genome assembly GCA_028564925.1 of Lithobates sylvaticus. Classification (NCBI taxonomy): domain Eukaryota; kingdom Metazoa; phylum Chordata; class Amphibia; order Anura; family Ranidae; genus Lithobates; species Lithobates sylvaticus. The sequence continues at coordinate 76,386,862 of CM053032.1, forward strand.
AAGGACTGGTTCCCAGAAAGTTTTGAGCCCTGCATGATATTTATAGTGGGAGATAACCTAAGTTGATGGGTGAATGTGAACAGTCTTTCCGTCTAAACTGTTGTTGCTACAGGGACAATTTTATCAGTATTTTTTTTCTTCTCTGGCTCCTCTCTTTTTTCTTTTTTTTTTTTGTGTTGGCTCCTGCTCGGGGCGGGTTGCAACTAGAGTCAGCTGGCGGTGAGTGAAGGAGGAAAAGTAGCATCAATATAGCACGAACAGCTCTGCAGGTATGGCCACCCGAAGGCGCGCGGCAAAGCAGCCGACCGGAGGAGGCAGGAACATGGCTGGTGGGCTCAGAGCCTACATGACCCCTCAGACCTCCCAGACCCCCCAGGGCGGGAGCACAGCAGCAGGATTTAAAAACGCAGCCAAGCGGCTCCCCTGAAGTGGCAAGAAAACAGGGGGCACAGGAGAATGGTGGCAGGGGTTCCCCTGGGCTAATAGCAGGTAAAACACAGCCCCATAGTAAACTATCAGGAGGAAGGGGCAGACATCTGTTGGAGGTGAGCCAATTAGAATCCGGCACGATATACCAGGGAGACCCGGAGGCGGGGTTAGAGCAAGAGGGGGAACCCATACACTCCATATACCCCTAAAAACACAAAGGAATATGGAGGGAGGAAGGACACATGTTTAAATACGGATAAAGGCAAGAGGGAACTTCCCGAGCTGGGACACACGCCTTCGGAGTTAGGAGAAACAACACCAACACAATTAAGGGAAGAAGCTCAGGGGATGTACGGGAATCCCCCAGACCACCTCACCCACCCCCCACATCTCCTAGGCCCTCATCATGCCTCCCCTGCCAGGAAAGATACAGGTCCCCTCCAAGACCTAATAGATGTCTCAAGTAGAGAACAAAGAGAGGAAGACTCAAGCGGAACGGGAGAGCCAGAAAAGAGGGATACAGGGGAAAAAAATACCCCTGGGACAGAACCCCCGAAAGAAAATTTACAAGAGACAGAGATAAAACAGATAGATGGGAAGACAGGGAGAATGGGTAAAGACCCGGACTCGGACTTTACCGAATTAAGAAACCTGATAAAAGCCCTACCGACAAAAGAGGACATACAAAACCTAATAGCTTCAGTTGAAAGGACATGTGCGCAGTCAACAGAAGAATTAAAAAGGAGGAGATAGGGGCGGTGGGCTATCGAGTGGAAAATTTGGAAGAGGAACAGGACGAGATAAAGATGGCAGTGGGAGAAGTCCAAGGGCTTATTAAAAAACAAGAAGACACAATGAATTTTTATAAAGGTATAAGTATTTCCGCGCTACTATGGGAATAAATAAATGGTGTGAGTGGGTGGTATGCAGCAACACCGAGGGGTCAAACGATACCCAGAAACATGTATGTAAAAAATCAATATATGGTGTTGCGCTCCCAAGAGATGTGATAGACAATTGTGTTGAGGTGTAGGTAGTGCTCAACAAAAATACAATATGTCAAAGTTGACAAAATATATAAACATAAAATTAAGTCAATAAAAGTGGTAAAACATAGTGAAGATACAATAAAAGTGACTGTTGTGCATAAAATTTGCTAAACTCCAGTCAGCATCACATTCAGGTGCACAATAGGTGAATATGTGTGCAGAATATGCTAGATATGTTGCAAAATCGCATAAATGTGCAAAATTTGCTAAAGAATCGCATGGAGAATCGCATAGAACGCTAAGTAGCATGTGTAATGAGGTGAACAGGATGGGTGTCTATGGTGGCTTAAATAGGTAAAATTAAAAGTGTACAATTCATAAACACATATGTGATTATTTAGAAAACGCATGTGAAGCATAAAATCACATAAAAGTTTGTGAAGAATAAAATCGCATAAAGGTTCGCATACACAAACTTTTTCAGAAGCGTATAAAAGTATAAAAGTTCATAAAACGCATGTGCGATGACTATGAGGAAAGGATGGGAACATTGATGCTGCTAAGCTGTGGCTCTGCGGCGTTCCTTTTTAAAATTGCAAGTGCGGTGTGGAGAGAATACAGTGCTGCTGAATCTTCAGTGCAGTGCCAGTGGAAATACTACGCGCTCTATGCTGTGGGTCTTCGGTGATAATTCACACCTAAGGGTGTCTTAAATAATTACCTTTTTTTTTTTGAATCAAAAAGGTTTTTATTGAACATTTTGCTTATCACAACAGTTTCCTTTGTACACAAACAGGGGATTCTGTTCTTTTTACTCCCCAATAAACATATATATTACAAATATATCCATTGCTTTTCTCTCATTAGCTACACATATTGACATTCTCGTATTGTACATCTACAGTCATGCGACAAAATTTATGCACATTGCAGCAGTCTGGACATGACCAATTCCCTGGGACTCAAGCCGGGTGTGTCTAGCCATTTAGACCAAATTTTTTCGAACCTGCCTGGGCTGCCCCTGTGTTGATATATATATTTCTCCATTGTAAGAGTATTACCCATGTGTGTTATCCATGAAGACACGGTAGGTGGGAGTGTGGATTTCCACCCAAGTAGTATTAGCTTTCTAGCTTGGAACAATGCTCTAGAGGCTGCCATTCTAGTGGGTTCTTCTGGAATTATGTCCTCCAGGACCCCCAGCAAACAGCACAAGGGGTCCATGGGGATCGTTGTCTGAAACACACCGTTTAGTGTGTTTACCACCTCATGCCAGTACCTGTGGAGTTTTGGACATCTCCACAGTAAGTGTATAAGGTCTCCATTTTGTCTCCTGCAGCGACCGCAAAGTGGGTCCTGTAGTTTACCCATTTTAAAGAGTTTGGCCGGGGTGTAATGTACCCTCAACAATATGTATAGCTGTGAGACTTTCTGTGCTACATTAAGCGAGGATATGGTTACCGCTTGCATGGCCTCAATCCATTGGTCTCCAGAAATCTGGCCCAGGTCTCTTTCCCACATGCCTTCTGCTCTATTTGGGAATGTACGTAAGTGCTTTGTTAACAACATCTGGTAGCATTGGGAGATAAACCCCTTGGTTTCCGTGCTGTCTTGCATTACCCGGAACACCGGAGTGGGAGACCGTGTCCACTCCACCGCGCTCCCCTGTGCAGCAACAGCATGGTGCAGTTGTATATAGTAGTAGTGCATATTAGCCGGCAGGTTATACTTCGCCTGTAAATCTTGGAAAGATAGCAGTCTACCATTTTCAAATATGTGAGACAGCAGAGATATCCCCCACGCCCTCCACCTGGGTCCCTGTTGCAACTTGACCAACTCCACGTAGGACTTGTTGTCCCAAATTGGGCTGTATTCCGTGAATCCCTGCACTCCCTGAAACTGCCTACTCTTGTTCCATACCTTTTGTACCAATGATAGTGTCGGGGTCTGTTTGTTGGATTTTAGGAACATTTGGGCCTCCAGGCCAGCCGGTATGGTCTCCGCCCCAGTAGCCATCAGCATTAGTTGAGCCGATGACCCACCTGGGTTCGGTGACATAGCGCCAATCAGATGTTGCAGCTGGGCCGCAATATAGTACAGCCATGGGTTGGGAACAGCCAACCCACCACTGTCCTTGGGTTGCTGCAGCTGTTCTAATTTTATTCTAGGGGGTCTAGTGTGCCACAAAAGCCTTCTGAAGAGCGTGTTCACTATCCTAAATATCTTTAAGTGTATCACTACAGGGGAGTTATGTAGGAAATAAAGCAGCTGTGGCAACAGTATCATTTTTATTAAGTTTGCTTTACCTGCAAGTGACATTTTAAGGGCATTCCACGTATTTATTTTATCTCTAAACCTGGATAATAAAGGATGTACATTGAGGGCACCTGTACCCCGAGGTACTTAAAGCTGTCCACTACCGGGATGGGGCAGGAGTCGGGGATGTGCACCTCCCGGCTCTCGTCCAACATCATCAGTGCCGACTTTGACCAATTTATGGTCAAACCGGAGAAGTGGCCGAATTCCCCTATAATTGACATAACCCCTGGGAGGGAGTGCGATGGGTCCCCAAGGAAGAGCAGCATGTCGTCGGCATATAGCATAATCTTTTCCTGCATCAAACCTCGTTGGAATCCCCTAATACTGGAGCTCGCTCTTACCATAGCCGCCAGAGGCTCTATTGCAATCGCAAACAGCAGCGGGGACAGCGGGCAACCTTGCCTCGTCCCCCTGCTGAGTGCGAATGCTGGCGACATCCTATCTGCCATCCTGATAGTTGCTTGAGGCGATGTATACAAAAGCCTCACCCAGGCTATAAATCTTTCCCCAAAGCCAAATTTCTCCAATGTTGCCCACAGATATTTCCAGCTAACGCTGTCAAATGCTTTATTGGCATCCAGGGACAGCAGGGCCCTACAATTCTCTCCGTCAGTCTGTAGTTGCATATTAAGATATAGGCGTCTCAAGTTTGTGGCTGTGGACTTCTGTGGCATAAAGCCAGCTTGGTCCTGGTGTATAATGCTGGTTATTACCCCGTTGACCCTGAGCGCCAGCACTTTAGCTAGTAATTTTATATCGCTCTGGAGCAAGGATATGGGTCTGTACGACCCAGGGTCAACCGGGTCCTTCCCAGGCTTCAGCAATAGTATTATGTTGGCCCTAGTCATAGAGTCTGGTAGCTGTCCTCTCTCCAGAGAGGCATTAAAAACTGTCAGGAGTTCAGGTAGCAGTTGTTCTCCGTAGTTAGTATATATCTCCACAGGTAAACCGTCCTCCCCCGGGGCCTTGTGCGTGGGAAAGGAGCTTGCCGCTGTCTGAAGCTCCTCTAAGGTGATAGGGGCGCTAATCAGTTCCCTAGCTGCAGCAGGCAGTTGGGGCAGGTCCATTTTAGTCATATACCTCTCTAATTCCTCCTCTGTATAGTCATCCCTGGACACATATAGGTTTTTATAAAACGTCGCCAGCTCAGAGACAATGTCTTCCGGCGTATTGACAAATAATTACCTTACTGCTGTAAGGTCAACAGCATTGTACAGGAGCCAGGGGGGTTTGTGGTGACTTCAGGGTGGATCTGGTCACTAGCCTCTTCCTCTGTGGAGTTCCTTCTCTAGTGTCCTGGATTAGGTACCTCTGGGGGCTGAATATCACTGGGGGCTGGAGGACTCTTCGGTAGTAGCACTCAGCATATAAAAGCCATGGTAACCCAGGGAGGAAATAAGAGGGCTATCTAGTGTAGTATTTCGTGCCAAACAGCATTTATTGATAAAAAACAAGAAATAAACACTCACATTTGTATGTGTGTAAACAGTCCTGGTAGGGAACGAGCGGCGAGCTCGCGAGCCATACAAAAAACATTGGAGAGGAGGCCATAAGGTCAGAACCCTCAGCCAGCTAGAATCGAAGTGGATATTTATTTTAAACACTTCCACACCCCATGGTCTCAATATAGAATTCAATTTAAACTGCTTCATCAGTGACTTTTAGCCCCCTTTTTTATCTTTAACCACCAATCACGTAGTTCCATCTTGTTTTAGCCTTCAAACATTCACCACCTAAAATATCTTTATACATAGCACCTCGGATGCACCATGTTTGAATTTTAATCTATTTATATATGTATCCTTTTAATGACAATATATATTTTAATATTGTTTACTATATATTTTCTATGTTGCTATATATGGCAAATATTTTATATATATTCCAGTTACCAAATAATGCCCTCTTTGCGCCAGAAAGCCATTTCCGGAGTCCGCTTTTCCACCCCCCCTTTTAAAATTTGTATCGACTTGTATGTATTTTATACATTTTTATACATTTTTTGCACATTTTTTATGTGTGCATTTTTGTATGTATATATTTCTTATATTTATCAGTACGCATACACATCTATCTATGATTTTAAATTTATACATTTTTATATGCACACTTTTTAATATATATGTATTGTATTCACCCAGTCCATAACCATAGGAATCAATACTATGTGATGCATCTTATGTTTTCATATCATCTACACTTTCAGACTTACATCCCTCATTATCCATCTTTCCCACGGCCATAAGACACCCTGCTTTTAAAGAGTGTGTTGTCATGTTCACTAAATTACAACAAATACGGCCGCCGTTTAAACCCGTGTAATCCGCATTACATTGCAGTCTTAATATGTATGTTACATTTACATCTATATCCCCTTAGTCTCTTGAAATATACTAAGCATCTTTCCTTATGTATATCGCGGAGCGATACAGCTATCTCCCTGTTTTTTATAGTTGTATATACTATCTCAAGTATATATGTCCTCAAAAACCAAACAAATATGGCCGCGATTGAAGCCTATCCCCACAGAAAATGGCCGCCATACATTATTATAGCATTTGTCCCCAGGAAAATGGCCGCCCGATGTTCTAATTACCACCACTATATAGAGACACTTCCGATGCCCATAACCTATCCCCGATGAAGTCACATGACGGTGATGACACGCGTAGGATACACGGACACCGGAAGTGACATTCTAGACGCGAGCTCGCCGCTCGTTCCCTACCAGGACTGTTTACACACATACAAATGTGAGTGTTTATTTCTTGTTTTTTATCAATAAATGCTGTTTGCACGAAATACTACACTAGATAGCCCTCTTATTTCCTCCCTGGGTTACCATGGCTTTTATATGCTGAGTGCTACTACCGAAGAGTCCTCCAGCCGCCAGTGATATTCAGCCCCCAGAGGTACCTAATCCAGGACACTAGAGAAGGAACTCCACAGAGGACGAGGCTAGTGACCAGATCCACCCTGAAGTCACCACAAACCCCCCTGGCTCCTGTACAATGCTGTTGACCTTACAGCAGTAAGGTAATTATTTAGGACACCCTTAGGTGTGAATTATCACCGAAGACCCACAGCATAGAGCACGTAGTATTTCCACTGGCACTGCACTGAAGATTCAGCAGCACTGTATTCTCTCCACACCGCACTTGCAATTTTAAAAAGGAACGCCGCAGAGCCACAGCTTAGCAGCATCAATGTTCCCATCCTTTCCTCATAGTCATCGCACATGCGTTTTATGAACTTTTATACGCTTCTGAAAAAGTTTATGTGTATGCGAACCTTTATGCGATTTTATTCTTCACAAACTTTTATGCGATTTTATGCTTCACATGCGTTTTCTAAATAATCACATATGTGTTTATGAATTGTACACTTTTATTTTTACCTATTTAAGCCACCATAGACACCCATCGTGTTCACCTCATTACACACGCTACTTAGCGTTCTATGCGATTCTCCATGCGATTCTTTAGCAAATTTTGCACATTTATGCGATTTTGCAACATATCTAGCATACTTTTATTGTATCTTCACTATGTTTTACCACTTTTATTGACTTAATTTTATGTTTATATATTTTGTCAACTTTGACATATTGTATTTTTGTTGAGCACTACCTACACCTCAACACAATTGTCTATCACATCTCTTGGGAGCGCAACACCATATATTGATTTTTTACATAAATTAATTTTTATAGAGATCAATTAGACGACTTCGAGAACAGAGACCGCCGATAAAAGATCTACCCGAAGTATACAATAATAAGGACTTACCCGAAACAGTACAGAGGATCTTCCGACAGATAATGGGGCTTAATGGGACGGAGCATACCGAGATAGACAGAGTACACCGCATAACTTACCGGGCCATCCAGACAAGACAGAATAAAGAAAGGCCAAGGGATATAATTTGTAAAGTACATAGTTATACTGAAAAAGAGAAGATAATGAAGGCGGCACGAGAATTAGCAATAATCAATTTTGAAGGCACGAAGATATCATTATACCCAGATATTACACGCAGGACATTAATGCAGCGTAGAATGGTACGCCCCTTGCTGGAGGCAATGAGGAAAAAAGACTTAAGGTATCAATGGGGATACCCTTTCTCACTAACAGCAACAAAAGACGGGAAAACTGCGGTGCTACGCACTAAAGATGATTTAATAAAGTTATGTGAAATACTGGACCTGCCCCAAATAGATTTTGTGGACTGGAGAGCCGATACTAGGATGAACATTAAATAACCCCCTGCGCAATGGTCCACTGTAACAAAGAGATAATGAGGGGCTGGGGCTACAGGAACCCCCCTCGCCTCCCCCCTTTTCCCCATATAACTATTTTTTTTTTCTCTTTTTTTTTTTTTCTTCCCTCTTCTCTCTGGAAATTTAGGGTTGCCGGGTAGAGGAGGGGAAGGAATTGGGGAGGGAGGGGAGGAAGGAAGGGAAGAAAGGAAGGGGGGAAAGAAGCAAGAATGGTAACATGGACTCATGTATGAAATGTAAACGATTCTAATAGGAGGTTTTGCAAGGACTGCACAAGGAATTAATGATGGTCTTTACAGTTTCTTGTGGTTTATATAATGTGTGAATTCTTCTATTTTTCTCTTTTTTTTATTTATTTTTTTAGGGGTTGACGGGTAAGGTAAAGAACACGCTGGACTGGGGTGGGGAAGGGGAGAGGGGATGGATGGAGAGCGGGAATGAGAAAGGAAGAAAAGGAGCACCGTAAGAAGAATAATAAAAGTAACAGGTCCGGGCGGGGAAGGGAGCTCAAGGTTAATGGTGGGTTAAGTTTTAGTGTTTTTTGATATAATTAGGAAGGTCCTGAGGTCGGACTCGTAATCTGCAGTATGCGGATTAAAGGGAGGGGAAGGGCAAGGGTTGCCCGGGCAGGGGAACCCCTCTATTAGTGGGCTCGGGATGGGGAAAAATGGGCCAAGGGGAAAAGGAAATAGGAAGACAGGTTGGGGAACAGAAACTCCCAGAAAGAAACGAAAAATACAAGTAAAAGAGAAAAACAGAGAGGGGTACTTCAAAAAGAAACTAGAGGATGGAAAAGGCGTTGAAAATAATGACATATAATGTGAGAGGGCTGAACTCTCCCCAAAAAAGGGAACCGCTTGTGGCACGAGGTGCACCATCAAGAGGTGGATATAATTTTTTTTTAGGAGACGCACTTCGGGCTGGGACCGGTCCCCAAATTACCAGTATTCATATATAATCAGTGGTTCCATGCTGTATCCCCAATAGCGAGAGCAAGAGGAGTATCTATAGCCCTCGGGAAAACCTGCCCTATGAGGATGACTGAGGTGCAGGCGGACCCGGAAGGAAGGTTTATATTTATAAAAGGGACTCTTCTTGGATCAATTTACACGCTGGCATCCATTTATGCACCAAATGTGGGTACGGCAGAATTTTTATTAAAAACATGGAGAAAGCTAGACGGGTTTAAGGAGGGATGCGTGATTCTGGGGGGGATCATAACATAATTATGGACCCCGACTTAGACACCACATCCCAGAGAACTGGACTACCATTCAAGATATGGAAATGGGTGAAAGAATATTTGAAGTGCACTGGGTGGATACCTGGAGAGCACTTAATGAAGGAAAAAAAGTTTATCGTTATTTCTCTAAAACCCATGGGGTATATTCTAGGTTGGATATCTTGATGGTAGACCAGTATTATCTGGATTATGTACAAGAAGTAAAAATAGGAGCTATAACAATTTAGGATCATGCCCCAGTGGTCATGAGGTTCCGACCGATAACTGGAGGTCAGAAGGAAAGGATATGGAGATTAAACGAGTCACTACTAGACGACAATCAGATATCGGAAGACATAGAAAATAAATTGGTGGGTTATTTTGAGGAAAATAGATCTGGGGAAACATCAGAACAAGCAAGATGGGATGCCCATAAAGCGGTGGTAAGAGGAGTACTAATAGGAGAAAAAAGAGAGAAAGAGCAGCACCACTCTGAGTGTAGTGGGTCTAATTAGAGTGGGAACTGTATGTGAAATTAAAAAGAAAGTATGTACTCACACTTTTTGTTATAAACTTCTCACAACACTTCTAATACATGATCAGCGTTGGCCAATTTTAAAGTTTTTTTAAAGTTTTTAAAGTATAAAGATAGATACCGCCCCCATTTTTTTTCCCACACTCCCCCTTCACCCACTATAAATATGTGTCTACAAGCTGCGGCTGTTTACACCGCCTGATGAAGGAGCACGCATGCTCCGAACGCGAGCGCTTCCAACCACGCATCCAACGTCATCAATCCTGCTGACGTGCCTATCCTGGGACGCAAGGGACCGGGGTGCATTTCCCCACCATAGCCATGACACCGGAGGACAGCCGAGGACTTCAGACAAAATAAAGATACCGCTACGTGCCTGATATTTTTAAACAAAGTGTGAGTACATACTTTCTTTTTAATTTCACATACAGTTCCCACTGTAATTAGACCCACTACACTCAGAGTGGCGCTGCTCTTTCTCTCTTTTTTCTCCTCTACACCAGAGTCTCTTCTGCTCTATGGAGCCGGCTGCCGCATCTTACAAGCACACACTGTTACTCCTGGACTGAGAAAAAAACTGTCCAAAAAAAAACACATCACAGTGTTTCTCCTCTTCAGCCCCCACTCTCTCTCGCCCACCCTCAGTGTCACTCCATCTGTGACCCCCCATACTCGCTTATCACTAGCTGTCGTTGGCGCTCCATCCTCCCCCTCTCCAGAGCAGTACTAATAGCCCATGGAATTAGAAAAAAGAAAAAAAAAAAAAAAAGGAGCTGGAGGAACTGATCGGAAAGATACATAAACTGGAACAGAAACATAAAAATAGTTTGAACCCGGAAGAGGCCAGACAGCTGGAAAAATATAGATTAGAATATAATTTGCGACTGGACAGGAAAACGCAAAACAAATATAGATATGCTGCGCATAAATTCTATGAAAATGGGAATAAATGTGGCAAGTTATTGGCCAATCAACTTAAAAAACAACAAGAAATCTCCCATGTACACGGTATCCAAACCAGGGACAAATTAATAATAGACACTAAATCTATAGCAAAAGAGTTTGAAAAATTTTATAAAAAACTATACAATATAAAAAGGGAAGGGGGAGATGGGGATAAAAGGGAACAAGCTGAAAGAATTAGGGAATATATTAGAGAGTCCTCATTGCCAATTCTGGCACGAGAAGTGGTAGAGGGGATGGAAGTGCAGATAACTGAGGAAGAGATAAAAGGTATAATAGAAAACCTCCCTAATGGTAAGAGCCCAGGCCCTGATTGGTTGACGAGTGCAAACTATAAAAAGTTTAAAAACACATTGGTAACACCGGGTTAAAGTAAATGGAGTATTATCAGAAGGATTTGAAATTAAAAATGGAACAAGACAGGGCTGCCCACTGTCCCCCATACTTTTCTCTCTGGTATTAGAACCTTTCTTATGTAAAATAAGGGAGAATAGGATGATAAAAGGAGTAGAAATGGGCATCAAGGAATATAAGGTCTCAGCATATGCTGATGATTTATTGTTCTTCTTGTCAGACCCACAAGAGTCAGTAAGAGAAGTTATGGGGGAGGTGAGGAGATTCGGAAACCTCTCAAATTTCAAGATCAACGTAGGGAAATCGATAATATTACCCATTCACATATCAAGAGAGTTAAGAACAAAAATACAAAATAATTACCCATTTGAGTGGGAGGAAAAGTCACTGTTTTATCTGGGAGTACATATTTCAGCGAATGTAAAAACAATGTTCGAACAAAATTATAGCCCTCTATTAGTAAGGATAGAAGAAGACCTGAAGAAATGGAAAGGAAAGACGCTAACTTTATTCGGTAGAATAAACACGATAAAAATGAATATAGTGCCCAGGCTACTTTACGTCCTATATACTCTACCAATCCCAATACCCCAGAATTTTTTTTAAAAAATACGTAAAATATTCACTGCCTTCATATGGGAAAACGGGAGAGCAAGGTTGGCACATAAGATTTTGTGTAGGAACAAGGGGGAGGGAGGGGTAGGCTTACCGGACATGTTAAAATGTTACAGAGCAATGACACTAGTCAGAATCCTGAACTGGTGCCATGATCAAGATAATAAAGCATGGGTACTGTTGGAAAAGAATCTGGCCGGTAGAGATTTAGCAGGGGCACCATGGTTACCAACCAAAGAAAGGGGGCTATCGGAATGGACATCACCATTAACGAAGAATACGCTGTCGGTATGGGACAGAATGAATAAAACAGGAAGATATGCCCCTGGCTCCATTAGGTGGGTAGCCATGGTTCCCCCCAGGTGAGGAGAAGGGAGCATTAGGACCCTGGGAAACAGAAGGAAACACAATGAGTTTAAAATATGCCCCTAAAGGGGTTATTCTGTCACAGAGGGATCTAGAATTAAAGTACGGAAGCACGAGTTGGGCGGGATGGAGATATAATCAAATGAAACAATTCTATAAGAAAAAAGATAAGCAAATCCGCTCACAAGATTCTTTAACAGTGTTTGAGAAAATGTGTATAGATATATCAAAGCCTAACCACCTATTATCCCAGATGTATAAAATAGTACTCAGTGAGGTAGAAAATACAATACCATACTTCATAAGGGAATGGGAAAGAGAACTAGGGTACAAATTTACGACATTAAAAATAAAAAAGGTAATAGAAGCCACTTATTCATCGTCAACAAGTTCAGCCACACAGGAAATGTCATATACATTTTTAACCAGATGGCATAGAACCCCAGCCCGATTAGCACAAATATACCCAACCGCAGAGAGCTCCTGTTGGAGAGGATGTGGAGAAAAGGGAACTCACCTCCACATTTGGTGGACTTGCCCAGAGATAAAGAAATATTGGTGTGAAATAGCCCCATGGATCCGGAAAATGGAAAAAGGAGAAGATAGAGATGAAACCAGAACATTACCTGTTCCATGGGGCGATGAACACCAAGACAGTATATAGAGAAAACATGATACAGCACTTATTGAATGCAGCCAAGAAATTAATACCAAGAAAATGGAAACAGACCAAGGGCCCAACATTGGAGGACTGGAAAAAAGAAGTAGACAAAATGCAAGAGGCAGAAAGATGGGTATATAAAACGAGAAATAAACAAGAGAAATATGATGCAATCTGGGAAGGATGGGAAGAACACGCCAAAGAAATAGAAATTGAAATACAAGCTAGAAAAAACGAAAGGAACTGAAGGAAGTAGATGGGGAGGAGATCACAACCTGGACAACCTATTTGGGGAATTTTTTTTTTTTTAAATTAGAAATGTATAAGGGAATGCTGAATATAAATGTAATGGATGTTTGTTGTGGAGGGAGAGGGGCGCTCTCAGTGGCCATGGACCATGGGGGGGAGGAGGAAATTAACATAAAAGGGGAAAAAAAAAAGAAAACATTTTTTTTTTTTTTCCTTTTTCACAAATACAAGATAAATCACACTTGATTAGGAAGGCACAAGGATGGGATATTAGGAGAAAATAATTTAACACATAAACTGAAGGGCACGTAGAAGTAGGGGGGGTGGGGAAAGGGTAATTAGAGATTGAAACATAATTTGAAGAGTTGATAGGATATACACACTTTTACAAGGAATTATTTTAAATACTCTTTTCAACAAACAAGAGAGTAGGACGACACTAAGGACACGATGTAAGAAAAGAACTGTAATCACTTAGGGAGAAATGTGTTTTCTCCCCCTAATTAAACTAATTTTTTTTTTCCTCCCGGGGGTCGGGGGCCACTGGAAGGGCCGATCTTCAGTCCACAATTGTATCAAATGACTGGATAGATTATTGAAATGAAATCAGCAAAATATAAATTGTATATGCAAAACTACTAATAAAGATTTAATTATATATAAAAAAAAAAAAAAATCCCCTAATGGAAGAGATTCATTTGTGCTGGTGAATCTCGTCCCAGCATCTTATGTCGCGGCCGATTCTGAGGATCAGATGACGCGAGGGAAGGTAAGAATGACAGGGACACCTAGAAGGGAACTGCTTGTACACGGTGGGGGCTTGAGCTTATGAAACGATTGAAAAATGTATCGTCCATTGAGGATGGGATGTTTTCATGTAACTGTTGAAGCTACAAGAAAGTTCCCACAATCCAAGGGGGGTCCTGGGAATTCATAAGTAAAGATTGTTATACCTGAATCGGGGATACTAGTGACAAAGTTCAGGCCCATATGGATGGGGCTTGGATCCCTGAGAAGCGAAGCCAGAGCTGTAGCTAGTGAAGGATGGAATTCTCTAAAAAGTCTGGGAATCTGTGGGGATTTAATTTTTATTTTTGCAGCGGATCATAGTTGAAGGAAGTAGGAGTATATTTACTCATGTTGTTTTTGTTTCTATTCCTTATATATATCGTGATGAGGTGCTCCTGCTGCCTGATTTGGACGCGTGACCAGAGCCCGAGCAGATGACCACATTTTCCTCAACAAGACGCCCAAGACGCCCGACCTGCAAACAAGACACAGAGGATCCCAGACCGACCAGCGACTACAACAGCTCACCATGTCATCTCTACTGAAGAACAGAGTCTACATGTCAAGCCGTGTTCTCCTTTTTTATGGACTCATATGGACTGATTCATTTCCAGGTGTAAGAAGATCAAGATTCATCGTGGGACACATAGGAGCATATGACAAAAAAGGAAGGACTGTTGTGGAAATTATATTGTATAAAATTTATGTGGACATTTTATTCTAGGATGTGTGTTTTTATAGATTGTCATCTGTCTCCCTGTGTCTGATTTAATCATGTGCACTTCCTCCCGTGAGTGCCCTCCCCTTTACTCCATGTCACTTCCTGTGATGTTATTTTGTATTGAGGGAGTGCCTGGCTGTTGGAGGCAGGCACTTCCTGTTTGTGAAAGCTTTTGTGATAATAAAAGGCCATGCTGGCTAGTGTGGCCAAGAATGGCTGACTGACCAGGCAAAGATGAGGCTGTAAGAATACTTGCTGTTGATGGCTGTTTACTGGGGAATGGAATGGGAAACCAGGGGCTTAGATGGGAAGCAGCTAGGCTGGAAAGGTGATGTATGGATGCTATGCTGAGATAAGGATGAATGCATGGATGAAGGGGTTTGGGAGGTAATGGAGGATCTAAGGTAAGGCATTATATCATTAAGACAGAAATGGGTATTTATATTAGAAACAGGAAAAATTGGCTGTTTGCTCTGCGGACAGCCGAATTTCGCTAACAATGCTTAGGCACATGTGTGAATGAGGCCATAATTAAAGTTGCCCAGCACATATTATTTTATCTAGTTTCTCTTTTTAAGGTTTTTTTTTTAAGCAAAGAAAAAAAAACACTTGTACAAAAGAGATGAGTGTACAAAAACGCCCTTGTGGGCCATAGGAGTAATAGTCAGCTTAAAATGATTATTATTATACAGGATTTATATAGCGCCAACAGTTTGCGCAGCGCTTTACAACATGAGGGCAGACAGTACAATTACAATACAAATCAATACAGGAGGGATCAGAGGGCCCTGCTCGTTGGAGCTTACAATCTAGAAGGGAGGGTCAATTGGAACAAAAGGTAATACTGTGGGGGATGAGCAGATGGAGAAAATGAAAATACAGTTGTTAGGTGTGGGTAGGATATGCTTCTCTGAAGAGAAGGGTTTTCAGGGATCATCTAAAAGCTAATAAAGTAGGAGATAGGCGGACAGATTGGTGTAAGGCATTCCATAGGATTGGAGAGGCTCTGGAAAAGTCCTGGAGGCGAGCATGGGAGGAGGTGATGAGGGAGCTAGAGAGCAGGAGGTCTTGAGAGCAACGAAGAGAACGAGTAGGTTGGTATTTAGAGACTAGGCTAGTGATGTAGCTGGGGACGAAATTGTGGATGGCTTTGTACATAGTTGTTAGTATTTTGAATTTAATTCTTTGGCCAAGTGGAAGCCAGTGGAGGGATTGATAGAGAGGAGTGGCAGACACAGAGCGATTGGTAAGGTGGATGAGTCTGGCAGCAGCATTCATGATGGTTTGCAGAGGTGATAGACTATGTAGAGGTAAGCCAATGAGAAGGGAGTTGCAGTAGTCGAGGCGAGAGATGACGAGCGAGTGAATTAAGAGCTTTGTTGTGTCATTGGTTAGAAAGGGGCGCATTTTGGCAATGTTGCGGAGGTTGAGGCGGCAGGATTTGGACAGTGATTGGATGTGTTGCTTGAAGGAGAGTTCAGAGTCCAGGACTACACCTAGAACCTTGGCATGCGGGGATGGGCTGATAGTTGTGCCATCGATTTTGACAGAGAGATTAGGGGAAGGGGAAGGGGCATATAGGGGAGGAAACTCTATAAGTTTGGTTTTGGATAGATTGAGTTTGAGGAAGTGGTGTGATATCCAGACGGATATATCTGATAGTAGATTAGTGATACGTGAGGAGACAGAGCTAAGGGGTAGAGAAATAGATTTGAGTGTCATCAGCATAGAGGTGGTGTTGGAAGCCATGGGAGGCTATCAGTTGACCCAGGGAGGAGGCGTAGATTGAAAATAGAAGGAGGTCCAAGAACAGAACCTTGGGGGACCCCAACAAAGAAAGGAAGAGGTGAGGAGGAAGTAGAGTTGTAAGAAACGCTAAAGGTGCGGTTGGATAAGTAGGAAGAGAACCAGCGAAGAGTAGTCACGGAGACCAAAGGTGTGGAGTTTTTTGAGGAGGAGGGGGTGGTCAACCGTATCAAAGGCAGCAGAGAGGTCCAGGAGTACAGAATAATGTTGATTGGTTTTGGCCGTTAGTAGATCATTTGTTAGTTTTAGGAGAGCAGTTTTTGTGGAGTGTTGAGGACGAAATCCAGACTGATGCGGATCAAGAAGACTATTATCAGCGAGGTGGACGCTCAGTCGGTTGTAGACCAGGCGTTCAAGGAGTTTGGATAAGGAGATGGGGCATAGGTTGGTAAGATTGGATGGGTCCAGTGAGGGCTTTTTAACCACTTTAGCCCCGGACCAATTGTCAGCTTAAGGACCAGAGGTCTTTTTTCAATTTCGCACTGCACTACTTTAACTGGTAATTGCGCGGTCATGCAATTTTGTAACCAAACGAAATTTGCGTCCTTTTCTTCCCACAAATAGAGCTTTCTTTTGATGGTATTTGATTGCCTCTGTGATTTTTATTTTTTGCGATATAAACGGAAAAGGAGCGAAAATTTTGAAAAAAAAAGAGATTTTCTACTTTTTGTTATAAAAAAAATCTAATAAACTCAATTTTAGTCAAACATTTGGGCCAAAATGTATTCAGCCACATGTCTTTAGTAAAAAAAAATGCCAATAAGCGTATATTTATTGGTTTGCGCAAAAGTTATAGCGTCTACAAACTAGAGTACATTTTCTGGAATTTACACGGCTTTTAATTTATGACTACCTATCTCATTTCTTGAGGTGCTAAAATGGCAGGGAAGTACAAAACCCCCCCAAATGACCCCATTTTGGAAAGTAGACACCCCAAGCTATTTGCTGAGAGGCATGTTGAGCCCATTGAATATTTTTTTTTTTAGTCCCAAGGGATTGAATAAAGACAAAAAAAAAAAAAAAAAAAAAAAATTTTTTCATAAAGTTGTCACTAAATGATATATTGCTCACACATGCCATGGTTATATGTGGAGATGCACCCCAAAATACATTTTGCTGCTTCTCCCGAGTATGGGGATACCACATGTGTGGGACTTTTTGGGAGCCTAGCCGCGCACGGGGCCCCGAAACCCAATCAACGCCTTCAGGGTTTCTAAGGGTGCAAATTTTTGATTTCACTCCTCACTACCTATCACAGTTTTGAAGGCCATAAAATGCCAAAATAGCACAAAACCCCCCCAAATGACCCCATTTTGGAAAGTAGACACCCCAAGCTATTTGCTGAGAGGCATGTTGAGTACATGGAATATTTTATATTTTGCCACAAGTTGCGGGAATATTACAAACTTTTTTTTTTTTTTTTTTTGCCCAAAGTTGTCACTAAATGATATATTGCCCACACATGCCATGGGCATATGTGGAATTACACCCCAAAATACATTCTGCTGCTTCTCCTGAGTACGAGGATACCACATGTGTGGGACTTTTTGGGAGCCTATCCGCATACGGGACCCCGAAAACCAAGCACCGCCTTCAGGATTTCTAAGGGCATAAATTTTTGATTTCACTCCTCACTACCTATCACTACCTATCACAGTTTTGAAGGCCATAAAATGCCAAGATGGCACAAAACCCCCCCAAATGACCCCATTTTGGAAAGTAGACACCCCAAGCTATTTGCTGAGAGGCATGTTGAGCCCATTGAATATTTTTTTTTTTAGTCCCAAGTGATTGAATAAAGACAAAAAAAAAAAAAAAAAAAAAATGTATTCAAAAAGTTGTCACTAAATGATATATTGCTCACACATGCCATGGTTATATGTGGAATTGCACCCCAAAATACATTTTGCCACTTCTCCTGAGTACGGGGATACCACATGTGTGGGACTTTTTGGGAGCCTAGCCGCGTACGGGGCCCCGAAACCCAAGCACCACCTTCAGCATTTCTAAGGGTGTAAATTTTTGATTTCACTCCTCACTACCTATCACAGTTTCGAAGGCCATAAAATGCCAAAATTGCACAAAACCCCCCCAAATGACCCCATTTTGGAAAGTAGACACCCCAAGCTATTTGCTGAGAGGCATGTTGAGTACATGGAATATTTTATATTTTGCCACAAGTTGCGGGAATATTACAAACTTTTTTTTTTTTTTGCCCAAAGTTGTCACTAAATGATATATTGCCCACACATGCCATGGGCATATGTGGAATTACACCCCAAAATACATTCTGCTGCTTCTCCTGAGTACGGGGATACCACATGTGTGGGACTTTTTGGGAGCCTATCCGCATACGGGACCCCGAAAACCAAGCACCGCCTTCAGGATTTCTAAGGGCATAAATTTTTGATTTCACTCCTCACTACCTATCACTACCTATCACAGTTTTGAAGGCCATAAAATGCCAAGATGGCACAAAACCCCCCCAAATGACCCCATTTTGGAAAGTAGACACCCCAAGCTATTTGCTGAGAGGCATGTTGAGCCCGTTGAATATTTTTTTTTTTAGTCCCAAGTGATTGAATAAAGACAAAAAAAAAAAATAAAAAAAATTTATTCAAAAAGTTGTCACTAAATGATATATTGCTCACACATGCCATGGTTATATGTGGAATTGCACCCCAAAATACATTTTGCTGCTTCTCCTGAGTATGGGGATACCACATGTGTGGGACTTTTTGGGAGCCTAGCCGCGTACGGGGCCCCGAAACCCAAGCACCGCCTTCAGGATTTCTAAGGGTGCAAATTTTTGATTTCACTCCTCACTACCTATCACAGTTTCGAAGGCCATAAAATGCCAAAATAGCACAAAACCCCCCCAAATGACCCCATTTTGGAAAGTAGACACCCCAAGCTATTTGTTGAGAGGCATGGTGAGTATTTTACAGCTCTCATGTGTTTTTGAAAATGAAGAAAGTAAAGAAAAAAAAAATTTTTTTTTTCTTTTTTCAATTTTCAAAACATTGTGACAAAAAGCGAGATCTGCAAAATACTCACCATACCTCTCAGCAAATAGCTTGGGGTGTCTACTTTCCAAAATGGGGTCATTTGGGGGTGGTTTGTGCCATCTGGGCATTCCATGGCCTCCGAAACTGTGATTGGCAGTGAGGAGTGAAATAAAAAAATTACACCCTTAGAAAGCCTGAAAGCGGTGCTTGGATTTTGGGGTCCCGTACGCGGCTAGGCTCCCAAAAAGTCCCACACATGTGGTATCCCCGTACTCAGGAGAAGCAACAGAATGTATTTTGGGGTGTATCTCCACATATGCCCATGGCATGTTTGAGCAATATATCATTTAGTGACAAGTTTTTGTAAAAAAAAATATTATTTTTTTTTTTTTCATTATTCAATCTCTTGGGACCAAAAAAAAAAAATATTTAATGGGCTCAACATTGCTCTCAGCAAATAGCTTGGGGTGTCTACTTTCCAAAATGGGGTCATTTGGGGGGGGTTTGAACTGTCCTGGCATTTTATGCACAACATTTAAAAGCCTATGTCACACGTCACCCACTCTTCTAACCACTTGTAGAAAAAGCCCTTTCTGACACTTTTTGTTTACATGAAAACATATTTTTTTTTTGCAAGAAAATTACGTTGAACCCCCAAACACTATATATATTGTTAAAGCAAAGGCCCTACAGATTAAAATGGTGGGTGTTGCATTTTTTTTTTTCCACACAGTATTTGCGCAGCGATTTTTTCAAACGCATTTTTTGTGGAAAAAATACACTTTTTTTTTTTTTTAATGCACTAAAACACACTATATTGCTCAAATTTTTGATGAAATAAAAAATATGATCTTAGGCCGAGTACATGGATACCAAACACGACATGCTTTAAAATTGCGCACAAACACGCAGTGGCGACAAACTACATACATTTTTAAAAGCCTTTAAAAGCCTTTACAGGTTACCACATTAGATTCACGGAGGAGGTCTACTGCTAAAATTACTGCCCTCGATCTGACCTTCGCGGTGATACCTCACATGCATGGTGCAATTGCTGTTTACATATGACGCCAGACCAACGCTTGTGTTCGCCTTTGCGCAAAAGAAGGGGGGGCAGGGGTGCTTTTTTTTTTTTTTTTTTTTTAGTTTTTCTTTTTTATTTAGCTTTTTTATTTTATTTTTAAACTGTTCCTTCCATTTTTTTTTTTTCTTAGTTGTCATTTTTATTGTTATCGCAGGGAATGTAAATATCCCCTATGATAGCAATAGGCAGTGACAGGTACTCTTTTTTTGAAAAAATTGGGGTCTATTAGACCCTAGATCTTTCCTGTGCCCTCAAAGCATCTGACCACACCAAGATCGGTGTGATAAAATGCTTTCCCAATTTCCCAATGGCGCGGTGGGTATGCCCACCATTAGAATACCTCCCTTCATCCACCCACTTCTAATGATGGGCATACATGCACCATTTATATATGCCGAAGCATGGGGGCATCCTCCCGCAAAAAAAGTTATGCCACGTATACATGGTCGAACTTTTTTCGACCGTATGTACGTGGCATTAGGAGCAAAATCGCTCCTCCGCCCTCTGCTGCCCCCATGCTTCGGCATATATGCTCTTTTTTTTAACTGTGGTGGTGAAATCACCTCCTACAGCATTGGAGTCGCGGCTTTATGTATCGTGGGAGCAAACGCTGTTGCTGTCAAGATAAATAAATCCACGCTGCAACTGAATGGCGTACCTGCTAAGCAAATAATGGTTAACATTAAAACAAAGTAACATTACAGTATAACAGTAAGACCTTACCATACCATACCTGCAAAGCAAATACCAAAAAAAAAACATAGTAAAAAATAAAACATTTTGTTAACGCAACCGGTGCCTAAAATATATATATGCCGAAGCATGGGGGCATCCTCCCGCAAAAAAGTTATGCCACGTACACATGGTCGGACTTTTTTCGACCGTATGTACGTGGCATTAGGAGCAAAATCGCTCCTCCGCCCTCTGCTGCCCCCATGCTTCGGCATATATGCTCTTTTTTTTAACTGTGGTGGTGAAATCACCTCCTACAGCGTTGGAGTCGCGGCTTTATGTATCGTGGGAGCAAACGCTGTTGCTGTCAAGATAAATAAATCCACGCTGCAACTGAATGGCGTACCTGCTAAGCAAATAATGGTTAACATTAAAACAAAGTAACATTAGAGTATAACAGTAAGACCTTACCATACCATACCTGCAAAGCAAATACCAAAAAAAAAAAACATAGTAAAAAATAAAACATTTTGTTAACGCAACCGGTGCCTAAAATATATATATGCCGAAGCATGGGGGCATCCTCCCGCAAAAAAGTTATGCCACGTACACATGGTCGGACTTTTTTCGACCGTATGTACGTGGCATTAGGAGCAAAATCGCTCCTCCGCCCTCTGCTGCCCCCATGCTTCGGCATATATGCTCTTTTTTTTAACTGTGGTGGTGAAATCACCTCCTACAGTGTTGGAGTCGCGGCTTTATGTATCGTGGGAGCAAACGCTGTTGCTGTCAAGATAAATAAATCCGCGCTGCAACTGAATGGCGCACCTGAAAACAAAAAAAATGGTTAACAATAAAACATACCTGAAAAGCAAGCATGATAAAACATAATAAAACATTGCAGAATAGAATAGAGTAAAAAAGAGCAACAATAGAGAGAGAACAATAAAACGACAACTATTTTTGGTTTTTTATTTTATATTTTTTTTTGGGGTTTTTTTTTTTTTTTTTTTGTACTTTTTTATTTATTTTTTTATTTTTTACACTTTTTTTTTAAACTATAACTATAATTTTAACTGTAACGGTCGGGTCTCAAAATGCGATGGCATTCTTGAGACCCTGTAACTATAATTTGAACTGCAACGGTCGGGTCTCAAAATGCGATGGCATTCTTGAGACCCTGTGAAAGTGTATCCTAGCCTGTGAAATGCTGTACCCTACGCTAATACCTCACTAGTTCGTGGTAGCGTTCAAAGCATTCACCAACGCAGAGACCAGGATTGTCAGGACAGCGTGGACAATAATAACGGGTGTCACGCCTAAATCCGCGCTTGCTACAGACACGACATCTTCTTTGGGGGGCTCGTTGGGTAGGGGTACTCTGGAGGACATGAGGATAATGCCTCTCATGCAGCCGGCTTACTGCATTTGGTAGGGGATGGTGAGGTGTGGAATCGCCTGGATACAGGAGTTCCATGACAACCGCTCCCTGGAATTCAAGGAAGGGTAACGTCCCGCCTGAAGCTCCGTATAGCACATGAGCATTCAGCAAAGCCAATTGGAATAAATAAATAGACACTTTTTTGTACCAGCGTCTAGCCTTACGGACAACTAGGTACGGCGCCAACAACTGGTCGTTGAGGTCCACCCCCCCCATATTAAGGTTGTATTCGTGGATACAGAGGGGTTTCGTCACAACACCAGCCGCCGTACGAATTTGGACTGTCGTGTCTGCATGAAGGGAGGTAAGAACGAAAACATTCCTATTATCCCTCCACTTCACAGCGAGCAAGTTATTACACTTCAAGCAGGCTCTCTCCCCCAGCCTAAGACGGGAATCTACAAGCCGCTGGGGAAAGCCCCGGCGATTAGGTCGCACGGTGCCACATGCTCCAATCTGATGATCAAACAAGTGACTAAACAGTGGCACGCTCGTGTAATAATTGTCCACGTACAAGTGGTACCCCTTTCCGAATAAGGGTGACACCAAGTTCCACACTATCTTGCCAGCGCTCCCTATGTAATCTGGACAGTTCTCCGGCTCTACGTGACTATCTTTTCCCTCATAAACCGAAAAGCTCCACGTATAGCCTGTTGCCCTGTCACAGAGCTTGTAGAGCTTGACCCCGTATCTGGCACGCTTGCTGGGAAGGAACTGTTTGAAAGACAAGCGGCCAGAAAACTTAATCAGGGACTCGTCAACGCAGACAACTTGATTGGGCGTAAACAAGGCTGCAAAACATTGGTTGAAGTGGTTTATGAGGGGCCGAATTTTGTAGAGCCGATCAAATTCAGGGTCTCCACGAGGACGACAAAGTTCATTGTCACTGAAGTGCATGAACCGCAAGATCTGTTCGTATCGTGCCCTGGACATGGAGGCAGAGAACACGGGCATATGGTGGTGCGGTGAGGTGGACCAATAAGACCTCAGCGTCGGGAATTTGTGTATGCCCATGTTGAGGGAAAGGCCCAGAAAGGTCTTAAATTCGGAAACCGTAATTGGTCTCCAATCTCTGGCAAGGGAAGGCACTTGGGGATTAGCGGCGATGTGTTGACCAGCGTATATATTACTTTGGTCCACAATAGATCTATAGAGATCTTCCGTGAAAAACAGCGAATAAAAATCGGATGGCTTAAAATCAGCTGTTTCCACCTGAATACCGGGTTGGCCAGTGAATGGGGGAAGTACGGGTTCTGCAGAAGTGGTGGGCACCCAATCAGGATTGGCGAATTCTGCAGGAAGGACACTATGTGATCGACGGGCCTGCCTTTGTCTTCTTCTTGGTGGCAGCGGGACACTACTTGTGCTTGCCACCTCGCCAGCTTGAACTGCACTTATGGGACTCGCCACGTCACCAAGTGTTACTGCAGTGCTGGTTTGACTACGTCCAGGGTGTACTAGGCCGCTGGTGCTTGCCAGTTCACCAGAAGGAATAGCGGCGCTAGTACTTCTCTGCTCCATACGAGAGACCTGCGGTTCCTGCACCTCAACAACATCAGAAGATCGGGATCGGGTACGCCTGACCTTAGCAGGGACCACACCTTCGTCGCCAGAGCTATCTGTCATGGAGCCGCTGTCGTCTACTGGATCGTATTCTGAGCCTGATTCTGACAGATGAGTGACCTCCTCTTCACTATCTGACATACTCAGAAACAAGTAGGCCTGTTCACTAGTGTACTTGCGATTTGCCATTTTGGGCTCTAAATTTAGTAGTACACTAGTGAGATTCACAGGAAAAAAAGCTCCTAGGCTGCTGGCGAATGAATCAAAACGCTACCAAAAAAACTGTTAGCGATCGCAGGGATCAGGCCTGACTCTGCGAACGCTGCAGTTATGTGTGCTTAGTGTTTTGGAAGTGACAGTGATCGATCGATACTGCACTTGGGTGGGCTGGGCTGGGCTGGGCGGAGGGGGAAAACGCAGGTGCTAGCAGGTATCTGGGCTGATCCCGCTAACAATGCGTTTTTTGGAACCCTAAACTGCTGGGACGCTAGTATAGATCTGATCAGATCAGATATTGATCTGTTCAGATACTATACCACTAAGGGAGGTGTATGCTTTGCGCGTGGGTGTTTGCGGTACTGGCACTAACCTGGGGCGACGCAGACCTTATTTGACCCTAACACCTAATTGATATCACCCGCCGGGCGATCAGGGGGTTAAACCGATAGTTGGGTAATAAATGGCGGGTGCCCTGACAGTATAAAAAAACAAGCTAACTAACCAGCGTCACCCGTAACAGTTATACGGTGATCACTGGTGAAAGGGTTAACTAGGGGCAATCAGGGGGTTAAAAACCTTTATTAGGTAATATATGGGGGTACCTGACGATATATAAAAACCTGACGGGGAACCTAAATAACTAAATAACTAACTGGCTAACCAGCGTCACCAGTGACACTTATACTGTGATCACTGGTGAAAGAGTTAACTCTAGGGGCAATCAAGGGGTTAAAACCTTTATTTAGGTTGTAATATGGGGGTACCTGACCTATAAACCTATTTATAATCCTATATAAACCTGGCGGTTACCTAAAAAAAAAAACTGGCTACCTAGCGGCACCAGTGACACTAATAGAGCGATCAAAATAAACGATCGCTTAGTGACACTGGCAAAAGGGGGTGAAAGGGTTACCTAGGGGGCAATCAAGGGGTTAAACCTTTATTGGGGGGGGGTAGGGGGCTACCTTGGACCTAAAGGGGCCTAAAACTAACTGCCCTGACAGTTATTGCAGTCACACTGACACTAAATGCAGTGATCAGTAAAATAAATGATCACTGCAATCAGTGACACTGTGACAGGGGGGGCAGGGGGTGATCTGGGGGGTGATCAGGGGGTGACAGGGGGGTGAAATGTGTGCCTATGTGTACCTGGTGTCAGTGTAGTGTTTGTGCACTTACTTGATGTCTTCTCCGCTCGGCGTCCCGGTCAGAAAGACCGACACGAGGAGCGTGACATCACTTCCCCTTGCCTGTGTTTACAATTACACAGGAAGGGGAAGGAAGCGGACGAATCCTATTGGCCAGAGCGATCGGGAGGGGGTGGCCAGAAACGACTGGCCGTTACCTCGTCCCGCATCGCTTCTGAAGCGATCCCGACCGTCCCCGCCGGCGGAGGGGGGTCCGATCGGACCCCCCAACCGCCGGAAGAATGTCACGTACAGGTACGTGATTCTGCCTGTACGTGCCATTCTGCCGACGTAAATATACAGGGGGCGGTCGGGAAGTGGTTAAGTATGGGTCTGACAAGTGCGTGTTTTAGAGAGTTGGGGAAGATGCCAGAAGAGAGGGAGAGATTGAAGATGTGGGTTAGAGAGTGTAGCATAGAGCCAGAGGGTGAACGTAGCATTTGTGAGGGAAAAGGATCAAGAGGGCAGGTGGTAAGGTTGACATTATCAAGTAGTTTAGCAACTTCGTCTATAGTGGTGGGGTTGAAAGAGGGAAGTAATGATTGTGCCTGTGGGTATGAAGTGTAAAGCGTGGGGGGTATCAGAACAGTAGAGATCTCTGCGCGAATTGTATCAATCTTCTGTTTGAAGTGATTGTCGATCTCCTGGGCAGTGAGTGAGTTGGCGGGTGGAGGCGGTGGAGGACGAAGTAGAGAGTTGAAGGTAGAGAAGAGTTGACGGGGACGGGATGATAATTTGCTAATGAGAGTGCTAAAATAGGTCTGCTTGGCAGAGAGGAGGCTGGAATTGTATTTTTGGAGGGCAGATTTATATTGGTTGAAATCTCTGTGAGACTTGGTCTTACGCCACAGTTTTTTCAGACTTCTAGTAACATCTGTTTGCCAAGGTTGAAGGGGTCGGGGCTTGATTCTGTGTGTAGTGAGGGGGGGGGGGGGCAGTGAGTCCAGTGAGGCGAGAAGTGAAGTGTTGTAGACAGAAGTGAATATAGTATATAAAGCAATCAGCTCAAACCAAAATTAACAAAAGACAAAACAAAATTGCAAGCTGAACACAAAAAGGTAAATCACAAATCCTTAAGAATAATATGTAAAAAAAGAAAGTGCAGAGCAAAACATATAAAAAATGGAATATAAAAGTTCATATCCAATTAGCAATGTGTAGAGTGATGTGGATGAGAACACCCAGTGACTGTAGACTTTCAGTAAGTTTCACTGTGACAATCCACCAAACGGAAAAGGTACTCTTACCAAATGTGATAATCAAAAACGCATGGACCCATTCGTGGGATGATGGTGCGATAACGATCCAACCAGGAGGAAATCCAAAAGTGTGTGATGACCAGGACACCAGAACAATCTTGAGGATGCAGCTCCAACCAAGATGATCCACCATGAGATGATTATGCAGGTTTAATGCCCAAGAAAAAATAAAAGATGCAATCTCAGTGCAGACTGTATAAAAATCTTGTTTTATTTAAAAAAAAAAGGGGGGATGACACTGAAGCTCCAATGAATATGAAGGACTGCACAGACCTTAAAGAGGAAGTAAAGCCGTTTAAAAAAAATAAAAAAAAATAGGAACCTGCAAGGCAAAGGCATAATGAGCTAGTATGCATAGCATACTAGCTCATTATGAATGACTTACCTGATAACGAAGCCCCCGTAGCAGTCTACATCCACGATCTTCGGCGTCGCCATCAAACCCGGAGTGACTTCCGGGTCTCGCCGCTCCAGCGCTGTGATTCGCTGGAGCGGCGATGACGTCACTCCCGCGCATGCGCACGAGAGCGGCATATCACCGTGATCTCGGCATGCGCAGTGCGCCTGCGCGCTGCTGTCTACGGCACATGCGCCGTAGATAGCGGTGCATTTTCTTTTCTAAATATCTCCTAAACCATGTAGGTTTAGGAGATATTTATTGGACCTACAGGTAAGCCTTAATCTAGGCTTACCTGTAGGTCAAAAGTGGTCCCAGAGGGTTTACTTCCACTTTAATATTCATTATTGTGGTCATGGAGAGAGGTGAGTTTGTTGCAGACAGAGCGGGAATTCCAAAGGGCACAAAAGAAAGGGAGTTTGGTCTTTGGAAGAATAGAAATGGGAACTAGATTGTGTGCATTGCGGCTGCAGCCAGAGGGTGCAGGGTGATGGGTGCATGGGGTACAGTTAAATGATGGAGGCCCAGGGTTTGGGGATATATCTCCAGATGTTAGGAGAAGCAGGAGGGTGAGGGAGGTAATATGGGAATGGGATTTATATGAAGGGACATGCCCCAGGGTCTTGGAGATTTTTAGTGTGTGTGGATTTAGAATTAGCAGGAGTTGGTGGGTGCAGTAATAAGGAGAGGACAGAAGTGAGGGTTATATATAGGGTTGTCCCGATACCACTTTTTTAAGACCGAGTACAAGTACCGATACTTTTTTTCAAGTACTCGCCGATACCGATTACCGATACTTTTTTTAATGTCATGTGACAGTGACGTACTGATGGCTGGCACTAATAGATGGCACTGACTGATGGGCACTAAAAGGTGGCACTGACTGATGTCTGGGACTGATTGCTGGCAGTGGCAGTGATGGATGGGAACTGATAGGTGGCACTGACTGAGCGGCACTGATAGATGGCACCCACTGATGGCTGGCACTGACTGATGAGCACTGATAGGTGGCAGTGCACTGATAGGTGGCACTGATTATGCAGCACTGATGAGCACTTATAGATGACACTGATAGGTGGCACTGACTGATGGCTGGCAGTGGCACTGATGGATGGGCACTGACTGATGAGCATTGATGAGCACTGACTGATGGCTGGCACTGTTGGATGGGCACTTATAGATGGCACTGACAAATGGCACTGACTGATGAGCATTGACAGGTGGCTGGCACTGATGGGCAGGAACTGAAATAAACGACATGAGAGGAAAGGAAACTAAACTATTTTGCTATGCTGCCTGTGATGCCCATCTTGGTACACCCTGGACTGGGCCGCATAAAAGCAGCAGCGGACATCTTGTTACACCCAGCCCGAACTATATGGGCTGGGTGTAACAAGATGTCTGCTGCTGGCTTAATGTGGCAGAGTGCAGGGTGTACCAAGATGGGCGTCGGGATTATCAAGCACTGACGAGGACGAGATGTGTAACGGTGTAGCATGAAATCCACTATCCCGTGAAAGACGCTACCCCCCTGACGCTACTGCGCATGTGCCGGTTTCAGTCAAAAGAAACCAAGCGCAGAGCTGCTCAAAACTAATACAGGTGGCTCGGATTAACCCCTCACACCCTGATCGATCGCCTCATGACAGCATGGCGAGGGCTCACGGCGGTGGACACAGGCTGTATCACATACACACACACACGCACCATGCATATCAC
Organism: Lithobates sylvaticus; assembly: GCA_028564925.1. Lineage (NCBI taxonomy): Eukaryota > Metazoa > Chordata > Amphibia > Anura > Ranidae > Lithobates > Lithobates sylvaticus. The sequence continues at coordinate 76,415,708 of CM053032.1, forward strand.
AGGGGGCACAGTGTATGTGATACAGCCAGTGTATGTGATACAGCCAGTGTATGTGATACAGCCTGTGTATGCGATACAGCCAGTGTATGTGATACTGATACAGCCTGTGTATGTGATACAGCCAGTGTATGTGATACTGATACAGCCTGTGTATGTGATACAGCCAGTGTATGTGATACAGCCAGTGTATGTGATACAGCCAGTGTATGTGATACAGCCAGTGTATGTGATACAGCCAGTGTATGTGATACAGCCTGTGTCCGCCGCCGTGAGCCCCGATCGATCGGCGTGTGAGGGGTTAATCCGATCCACCTGTATTAGTTTTGAGCAGCTCTGCGCTTGGTTTCTTTTGACTGAAACCGGCGCATGCGCAGTAGCGTCAGGGGATAGCGTCTTTCACGGGATAGTGGATTTCATGCTACAACGGCAACACGGAGCGTCATTGCATTACCGAATGTGACGGCTCCGGTCGCCTATCCAGATGCAGCCCTGCACTACCTGCTTGTAGACACGGAGGACTCACTTTCCACTCTCCGCTCCGCCCTCGCTCCGCCCTCCGCTCCGCCCGCTGACTTCCAGGTATCGGCTAAGGCATCGGGAGCATTTGCGCGAGTACAAGTACTCGTGCAAATGCTCGGTATCGGTATCGGGACAACCCTAGTTTATATATATATATATATATATATATATATATATATATATATATATATATATATATATATATATATATATATATATATATATATATATATATAATGCTGTGGGGGGGAGGAGAGGGGAAAAGGAGAGATAGTTTTAGGATAGAGGACAGAGCTGTCAAAAGGAGTGGTAGAGAGTGCATGTTACAAGGAGTAAAGCTAAAGGGGTAAACCAGGTCACCTGATGATTGTGTGATGTTTTTCAAAGTATTTTCTTGTGTCCCTTCGCTGAAGTGCAGAGTCAGAAGTGCTTCCACTTAGAAAATCGCCACTTTGAGAAAGAGCCCCAGTTGCAAATGTGCCCCCTGCAATAGCTTCCCCCAAAAGAAGCTTATCTTTATACTGATAGGGGTGGGGTGTGGGTGGATTTCAATTATCACTCAGGAGGTAATAAAGGTTGGCTGGTTAACAGGGCAAAATTCTTACTTCAGAAACAGACTAGCAAGAGGGCACTAAAGTTAGACGGGCCATCATTTTGGGTAAGACAAGGGAGATAATAAAAGCATTGTAATGTGGACAGGTCTACAGACTGTTGAGCAAAAATAACATTGTAGTGATATAATATATAGTTCGTAGATGGTATGTAGTTATTAAAAAGTACTCCTCCGCAGCAGACCCAATTCTCCAGAGAGAGATTTTATTGGCTTCCAAAACAGAACAGTCTCGTTATAGATGACAAAATCCAACAGAGTACATGACAACAAATCAACAAATATTTCTCTTAGACCTATGCCTTCATAATCACACACCCTTCTCTGAGAGAGTTTTTTAGACTCAATCCAAGGTTATATTCAGCTGCAGTCAAAGGCTGCCCTAATTTGCATTCTTGCATACATCAACAAGTCCCCTTTGATATGTGGAGTAATTCTTGTTTGGCCACTTCCCCTTTGATATATGTAATTAGGTTAACAGATAACAATGTGGCCTGCTTAGAATGCCTACATATAATGCCTATATAAAATACATTAAAAACACTACACATATCTAATATTATATATATATATATATATATATATATATATATATATATATATATATATATATATATATATATATATATATATATATATTACTACAAACATACCAGCATTTTTAAAGACACACATGAAAAGCAGATAGCAGGGTTTCAGTTTTTGGGTGAAGATGGACTTTTGTCGGCTCCAATGGGACAGAGCCACGCCAGGCTCTGGAAGAATTCCCACAATACTTTCAGGATCCACCCCACTGCCTGATTGACAGCTGGCTCTGCCTTTCAGCCTGTAGCTGAGAGCTGGAGCCAGCCATGCTAACCCCCTTCCCAGAACTCCAGTGAGCGAAGAAGGTGCAGGAGATCAGTGATTGACAGTAGTTTATGCTCCTGTCAGAAAACATGAAATCAGGCCGAGACAGAAGTACAGTTAAATCACACTTGTTTAATAATAAAAGTAAAAAAGAACAAACGTAGTCAAAACATAGCCAAAGTTCAGTAACCGGAACGGATAGTCAGCCAAGCCAGAAGCCAGGGATCAATGAAGTGGAACAGCAAGCAGGATCTGGAGCCAGAAGGGATGTCAGCAAAGCAAGTATTGAACAGGATTGCAGGAGTTTCTGTGATGTTGACCAAGGCGAAGGCAGAGATCCATTGGGCTGAACAGCTTAAGTAGGCAGGAGTGACGAGTAGGATATCATTAACAGCCGAGTACCTGTGGAGAGATAGGAGCTGGCAATTAGCCGACAGCTGAGCGGCCAGCACTGAGAAGGAAGAGCTGAGCCCAGCCCTGACAGCTCCTTGCAGTATAGGTGTGGTAAAGATGCAGCATAGGTAGAGGTGCAGTATAAGTACATAATACTTAATGTCTTGCCTCCAGTAACTCGTTCCCTGCTTGCAGTGTAAAATCTGGACCATACCCTCTCACCAGTCCCTGTGGTGCAGATGTGAACTCTCATTGTAGAAAGGGGTCTCTCCAGAAAATGCCTCCAGATATTTATATTTGGGAAGTAGAGGGTGAGAGGATGCTCTGGCGTCCCTGTGGCAACAGTGATGATGCGTCGCTGAAATCTGTGCTGTGCTGCCTCAGGTGTCTCAGCTGGTCTGGCCTGTCAGCAGTGTGGTCAGTATGCAGCAGATGTGCACTCCTCGGTTGCCTCGGCCCCAGTATGTAAAAAAAATAATTCCACCACTTCTCCCTCTGCCTGTAAAGGTTTCCTGAGCCTTTAAATCAGTGTCTCTCAACCTTCTAGTGCCGTGACCCCTTGATAAAATTTCCCAAGTTGTCGTGACCCCTAACAGTAAAATTATTTTCGTAGCGTGGGTTGTCAGCACTCAAGGTAAGACAAGTAATTTGCGCCCCAACCCACAGACATTTAGCGCTCTCAGAGCTCTTAGATTCCCATCCACTCGTACAGTATTAAAACGCTTTATGGTAAAATTTAGGATGTACTACTCTCTCTTGGTTCTCCTTTCTTTCCCTTTTATCTCTCTCTATCCAAATTTCTTTTTTTTTTTTTTCCCCATCCCTCTCTCTAGCCGTTTTTCTTGTTCTTTCTCTTATTCTTGCTCTCCCTTTTTCTTTGTTCCTCCCCCTTATTTCCTCTCCCTTCCATATATTCTCTATTTTATTCCTTCTCCTACTCCTTGGTGGGGGGGGGGGGGGGGGGGATGGGATGAGTGGTAATGCTGGGGGGAAGTTCTGATCATCCAACTTAGGTGCTCTTGTTGAAGGTCATCTGCTGATCTGAGAACTGTAGTGGAGACTTTTAATGGCAACTATAATCACAGGCAGTATTACTACTGTGTCTCTGACTTTGTGTTGTCTCGTACCAGTGACACCTATGCCGAAATCACGAGATAGGGTCTCCTCCAGCCCCTCCCACTTCACATTCCTCACCAGTCAGCTAACCTCTAGTCTCTGACCCCCAGCCATGTCGTGAACTGAATGGGCCGATGCGAAGAGGCTGAGTGGGCTCCAGGAACAGCCCAGCTGGGCGGCCATGGGCTCCAGGGACAGCCCTGCTGGGCGGCCGCAAATCGGCTTGGAGAGCGGCGCAGACTTCAGGAACAGCCCAGGATTCGGTGACCCCTGGCAAATCATGATTCAACCCCCCAAGGTTGAGAACCACTGCTTTAAATGGTCTCTTAGGCTGGTTCAGTAGGTTACACAATCACACGATTTGGGGGAGATTCACCAGGAGTGGACTACGGCTGGTGTCAGTGCTTCAAGAGCCACCACACACAGACGTATCCAGGATATAAAGTGAAATTTACTGGAAGGATGCCAAATTGTTTTACTGACACTGAAAAAAGTACCTAATATCAGTGTTCAATGGTAAACAGTACAAATATCAATATTTTAACTATAAACATATAGCTAGTGCTATTAGCAATGTGTTTAAGTTAAACAAAAATCAAAAGACATATTTATCCATTTACATGAAGGTCAGGCTACTATAACCCAGCCAGCACCCCTTACATCAGAGTCTGCAGGATTCCCCCTTACAGTGAAAGGGAACTCTTATGTAAAGGGGAATGCTGCAGATTATGATCTAAGGGGATATGCTGAATATACAGGAGGTGGACAGAGGCTGCGGACATGATACAGGAGGTGAACAGAGGCTGCGGACATGATAGAGGAGACGGACAGATGCAGCGGTCCTGCGCATATGATACAGGGGGCGGACAGAGGCTGCAGACATGATACAGGAGATGGTCAGAGACTGCACGGACATGGTAGTTTCCTCCTCAGTCCTCCTTCATATTACCTCTCCACATCAGTGTCCTGTCCTTCTGTGCCCTTTTCACCTCTCCACAGGGCAGCACCCAGTGTCGTCTTCTGTCCCTTTCATGGCTTCACCCCCCAATAATGTCCTCCTCTGCCCCCTTTTTATTATCCCCTCATAGGAGTGAGTTTCACAGTGTCCTCACCCCTCCTCTTTCTCTGCTGTGGCGAGTGGGCAAGGCACCGCCGCGGCACTGCCAAGAACGACTGGCTTCCATTCAAAAATGGTGCCCGAGGCGCCATTACGTTACCGCGCATGTGCCGCCCAGCCGAGCGTGTACAAGCTTTTCCGAGCCCGGCAGGCCTCGAAATGGAGCATACGCAGTTGCATGGTCGGCCCACAGCCATCTATTTTATGGGCGCTGCTGTCCGTAACGGACATTTACGGGCAGCCCGAAAATGGGCTGAAATTTACAGGCTGCCTTAAAATTAACGGGCAGTTGGCAACACTGCATGGGCTACAACTGTTGCATTCCTTGTGTCAAGCCACTTCTGAACCAGAGACAACGTCAGAAGCGTCTTCCCTTGGCTAAAGAGAAAATGGACTGAACCGTTGCTTAGTGATCTAAAGTCCTCTTTTCAGAAGAAAGTAAATTTTGCATTTAATTTGGAAATCAAGGTCCTGGAGTCTGAAGGAAGAGTGGAGAGGCACAGAATCCAAGTTGCATGAGGTCCAGTGTGAAGTTTCAACAGTCAGTGATGATTTGGAGAGCATTGTCATCTGCTGGTGTTAGTCAACTGTGTTTTATCAAGTCCAATGTCAGCGCAACCCTCTACCAAGAAATTCTAGAGCACTTCATGCTTCCCTCTGCTGACCAGCTTTATGGAGATGCCGATTTAATTTTCCAGCAGGACTTGGCACCTGCCCACACTGACAAAAGTACCAATACCTGGTTTAATGATCATAGTATCACGGTGTTTGATTGGCCAGCAAACTCGCCTGACCTAAACCCCATAGAGAATCTGTAGGGTATTGTCAATAGGAAGATGGGAGACACCAGACCTAACAATGCAGACGAGCTGAAGGCCGCTATCAAAGCAACCTGGGCTTCCATAACACCTCAGCAGTGCCACAGGCTGATCGCCTCCATGGAATGCCACATTGATGCAGTAATTCATGCAAAAGGAGCCCCGGCCAAGTATTGAGTGCCTACTTTACTGTTCATGGACATACTTTTCAGTTAGCAAAAACATTTCTATATTAAAAATCCCTTTTTTATTGGTCTTATGTAATATTCAAATTTTCTGAGATACAGTATTTTGGGGTTTCACTAGCTGTAAGCCATAATCATCAAAATTAAAAGAAAGAAAATGCTTGAAATATATCACTCTTTGTGTAATGACTCTGTATAATATGAGTTTCACTTTTTGAATTTAATTACTGAAGCCTACTAAGTAAGGGGAGTGGTTAATTGGTCACAGGTGCTTGAAGCCTATATAACTTTGTGTAGAACTCATTTTGAGCCTGCCACCTTTTTGCTTGCTGGAACTCTTAGTGGAGCTGGACTAAGTGGCGAGTTAAAAACCTGAATTGAAAACAGGAGGTTATAACAGGAGTCATTAAACCTGTAAGTAGCAGTGGCAGCCCGTGCATTGTGGGCGCACGCAGGCTTAGTGAAGTAATGGCTGCATATACTGGGCAGAAGTGGATGCATATGATGGGGCACGAGTGGCTGCATATAATGGGGCACGAGTGGCTGCATATACTAGGCACAGGTGGCTGCATTTACGGGACACAAGTGGCTGCATATACTGGGCACAAGTGGCTGCATATACTGAGCACAAGTGGCTGCATATACTGAGCACAAGTGGCTGCATATACGGGGCACACGTGGCTGCATATACGGGGCACACGTGGCTGCATATGATGGGGCACAAGTGGCTGCATATGATGGGACACAAGTGGCTGCATATACTGGGCACAAGTGGCTGCATATACTGAGCACAAGTGGCTGCATATACGGGGCACACGTGGCTGCATATACGGGGCACACGTGGCTGCATATGATGGGGCACAAGTGGCTGCATATGATGGGACACAAGTGGCTGCATTTACTGGGAAAAATTGGCTGCATTTGATGGGGCACAGTGGCTGCATATGATGGGGCACAGTGGCTGCATGTGATGGGGCACAGTGGCTGCATGTGATGGGGCACAAGTGGCTGCATGTGATGGGGCACAAGTGGCTGCATGTGATGGGGCACAAGTGGCTGCATGTGATGGGGCACAAGTGGCTGCATGTGATGGGGCACAAGTGGCTGCATGTGATGGGGCACAAGTGGCTGCATGTGATGGGCACAATGGCTGCGTTTGATGGGACACAGTGAGGCTGCATTTGATGGGCACAGTGAGGCTTCATTCGATGGGCACAGTGAGGCTTCATTCGATGGGCACAGTGAGGCTTCATTCGATGGGCACAGTGAGGCTGCAATTGATGGGGGGGGGGTTCAGAATTTCTCAGGTTTGTTTGCACCCCCCAAAAAATTTTGAGCACTAGCCGCCACTGGTAAGTAGTAGCTGAAATTTCCTGTTAGTAATATTATTGTAACCATAGGGGTGACCGTAGACACTGACAAGCCCTGCAAGTGTCAGATTGCATGGCAGATTGAGCAGAGCAGTCATAACCAGTTAACAAAAAAAATATATAAATATAAATAAAACTGACTGTGTCTAGCGGGGACGCTGTGTATTGTGGAGTAACTGTTTTTTATTGGGAGTACCCGAGTATTGTGTGTGTGTATTGTGAGTACCTGAGTAGTGTGTACCTGTGTATTGTGAGTGCACGTGGACTCTATTATTGAGTATTAGTGTCAGGAAGCTAGTTGTTAATTTTGGACAGGTTATAATCCCCAATCCTCATTAAATTAGTAGGTACGATGACCGGCGGGTGTGGAGATACGACCATTAGGGGCGCCGCCCCCTCTGTGTACTATGGATAGATTCATGCATTGCATGAATATATCCACGGACGCTGTAGACGCCCCCTATTCAGGAGTTTTTTCGGGCACCGGGTGTCTGAATTATAGCGGCAGGGGGTGTTTTTGAAGCACCTGATTAGAGCCAAAGGCTCAGGTGACATGCGAGCGCAATCAATTTCGCTCGCAGTGCACCCAGGTGTGTTAGCAAAGCAAATTAATATTTGCTTTGCTAACATAGAACCGCCTCTCAGCCAATCAGGAGGCCTGTATTTAATACAGGGAACCTGATTGGCTGAAGGCACAGGCGCTCCCATTGGCGCCAAGGAATACAGGAAGAAGACACGCACGGAGAAGTCGGAGGACACACAGGAGCCATCGCCGCGCTACTGTCGCACAGCTCGCCACCTGTCCCACCACCACGATAGGGTAAGTGTCGGGCAGACAGCGGAGTGGGGGCACAAAGGCTGCATATGATGGGCACAGTTGGCTGCATGTGATGGGCACAGGTGTGTCGGGTCACCTTGAGGCTAGGTGACAGATGCCCACCGTAGGGATCAGGAGTGAACCACAAGGTAGGGGACCCTATGGCTGACTGCAGCGGACGGGAGTCAAAGTGATATGGAAGACAGGGCCGCCGGACACCAAGACGGATCCCAGTGGGGTTAGAGCGTAAGATTCCCTGGGACGCGGAGTCTAAGAGCCAGCAGGTGTTCACCAGAGCCTCTAGTGGTGAGGATAGACTGGGCTGCAACTGGCTCCAGGTCACGACCCCCAGCTCACAACCACAGTAGGCAACAGGAGGACAGGGATAGTGAGGGATAAGCCAAGGTCAGGGCCACAAGCAGACAAGGACAGCAAGGTACACGCCAAAGGTTCAGGGTCACAGGCAACCAGGGATAGTCAGGGACACGCCAAAGTCGGTATCAGAACAACTGAAATGCACACGGCAGGTAACAGAAAGCCAAATACACAAAGGTTGATCAGAAGGGTTGGCCTGCAGTGCACAGTTAATATAGAGTTCTCTGATAGGAGCTAGGGTGGAGCCCTGCCAGAGGAGGGATTATAAGAGCAGTCAGGTGAGGGTCGGCTGGTCTCTAGAGATGAACACATGGAGACAGGTAAGCAGACAACTATTGCATAACCATGACAGTACCCCCCCCCCCCCCCCTCTTACGAGGCCTCCCCCTTCCCCGCCTGGGACCAGGTTTAGAGGGGAACTTCAAATGAAACTTCCTCAACAGACGAGGTGCAAAGACCTCGGAAGCCGAAATCCTCGACCTCTCCTCAGGACCAAACCCTTTCCAGTGCACGAGGTACTGGAGAATGCCTCTACAGAGTCGGGAGTCCAAAATCTGGCTAACCTCATACTCCTGATTATCCTCAGAGACCGGTGCTACAGTAGAGAGAGGACGAGAGAACTTATTGAGGACAACATGGAAGGAGTTAGAGGTTTTGAGGCTTTTGGGAATCTGGAGCTTGAAACAAACTGGGTTCAGTTTAGAAGTTATGGTGTACGGACCAATGAATCTTGGGGCAAATTTGAGAGAAGGAACCCGGAGTTTGATGTTCCTGGTGGAGAGCCAGACTTTGTCTCCTGGCAGAAGAGAAGGTGGCTTACGTCTGCGACGGTCAGCAAAACTCTTGAATTTATTGGCAGCTTTCTGGAGAGAATCATGAACGTCAGCCCACACGGAATTGAATGATTTCTGAACAGTAGCCAAAGCTGGAATGTCAGAAGAACAAGTCATAGGAAGAGGGAGTTGAGGATGTCTTCCATAAACAGTGACAAAGGGTGTTTTCTGAGAACTGACATTGACATGATTATTGTGGAAGAACTCAGCCCACGGTAATAGTGATGCCCAATGATGGGCCGAGACCAAAGTACGGAGAAAGACCTCTAACTCCTGATTAACCCTCTCAGTCTGGCCATTGGATTGAGGATGGTAAGAAGAGGTAAAATCCAAAGTAATGTCGAGGGATTTGCAAAAGGCTCTCCAAAAACGAGAAGTAAACTGCACACCCCTGTCCGAAAGGAACACCATGAAGGCGGAAAATCTCTCATACAAAAATGGGAACCAAGGCAGGGGCAGAAGGGAGACCAGGAAGAGGAACAAAATGAGCCATCTTGGAGAACCGATCGATCACCACCCATATGGCCGTATTATTCTCCGACAGTGGAAGATCAGTGATAAAATCCATGGCGATATGAGACCAGGGCTCCTTAGGAATGGGCAAGGCATGAGAAGACCAGCAGGGGCTTGAGTGGAAGATTTAGACTTCGCACAGACGTGACAAGTCTTAACGTAGTCTTTAACATCCGAGCGCGGAGATTAGGCCACCAGTAGTGACGACTGATGAGCAGGAAGGATCGGAGGAACCCAGCATGACCTGCCACCTTGGAATCATGTCCTCAACAAAGGATCTTAGCTCTTAGCTCCGTGGGAACAAAGGTCTTGCCAGGAGGAATTTTTGATTCCAGGGTGGTAGAATGGGCAACAATGCATTAGGTAGGAATGATCGGCTCAGGATCAGGGGTGGACTCCTCGTCCAAAGTGTCAAATGACCTAGAGAGCGCATCAGCCCGACCGTTGCAGGAACCAGGTTTGTACGTGATCGTGAATTTAAAATGGGAAAAGAAGAGACTCAACCTGGCCTGTCTGGGGTTCAAACGTTTAGCATTCTGTAGGTATTGTAGATTCTTGTGATCTGTAAAGATCGTTATGGAGTGAGGGGAATCGCCAATTTAATTGCGAGAAGTTCCCGATCACCAATGGCATAATTTCTCTCTGCCTGAGAATTATTTGGAGAAGAACGCACATGGTTGAAATTTCTTCTCAAAGAACTGAAGAAGCACCGCTCCCACCCCTATCGAAGAAGCGTCTACTTCGATAAAAAATGGGTCCCCAGGATTTGGTCTCCTCAAGAGAGGTCCAGAGACAAAGGCCTGTTTCAGATCTTGAAACGCGGAGACAGCCTCGGGAGGCCAGTCTTTGGCATTCGCACCCTTCTTGGTCAAAGCTATAATAGGCATGGCAATGGAAGTATAATTCCTTATGAACTGTCTATAATAGTTTGTGAAGCCAAGAAAGCGCTGTGCGGCCTTGAGGTTAGCGGGAAGGGGCCAGTTGGTAATGGCTGAGACCTTTCCGGGATCCATGTGAAGACCCAAACTAGAAACAAAATATCCCAGAAACAGGACCTCAGAACATTCAAAGGAACATTTCTCCATCTTGGCATAGAGATTATTCTCTCTAAGGCGCTGAAGTACGGTGCGGCAGGGGCGGATCCAGGGGGGGGGGCAACGGGGCAATTGCACCCCCGAGAAAACATTAAAGACTGAGGCTGAGCGTGCCCCAGGTAACCAGATCTGCTCTGTTACCCGGGCAGCGGATGGGCTGAACAACTAGCAGCCATTCTAAGCATGAATTGCTGTTCAGAACCCTCGGGACTGCACTCTCCGCCCCCTGTTACTCCCCCTGAAGTTTTTCAGCCTCTCTCCTGCAGGCTGCTGCTTGAGTGGGTGGGGTGGGGATCTGCCTTTTCCCCCAGATCACGCTTGTCTGGAAGAGGGAGATGTGTGCAGCTGCTGAGCAGAGATCCATGTGAAAGTTCCTGGAGGTGAGCTTGGCTGCTAGCACTACATTGCGGGGTTGTTTACAGGCACCTCTATGCTGAGTTACTGCAGCTTATCATAGAGGTGCTGTTAGATGACAAATGAGAGCTTCATCTATTTTCATGACAAGTAAAAAATATAACTCATTAAAAGATTATGACTGCCCCTGGTGTATGCCCTCCTGACCCCCCCTCCCCAGTGTATAATTGTATGCCCTCCTGAATCCCCCCCAGTGTATCAGTGTATGCCCTCCTGAATCCCCCCCAGTGCATCAGTGTATGCCCTCCTGAATCCCCCCCCAGTGTATAAGTGTATGCCCTCCTGAAACCCCCCCCCCCCAGTGTATAAGTGTATGCCCTCCTGAATCCCCCCCCCCCAGTGTATAAGTGTATGCCCTCCTGAATCCCCCCCCCCAGTGTATAAGTGTATGCCCTCCTGAATCCCCCCCCCCCCCCCCCAGTGTATAAGTGTATGCCCTCCTGAAACCCCCCCCCCCAGTGTATAAGTGTATGCCCTCCTGAATCCCCCCCCAGTGTATACGTGTATGCCCTCCTGAATCCCCCCCCCTAGTGTATAAGTGTATGCCCTCCTGAATCCCCCCCCAGTGTATAAGTGTATGCCCTCCTGAATCCCCCCCCCAGTGTATAAGTGTATGCCCTCCTGAACCCCCCCCACCAGTGTATAAGTGTATGCCCTCCTGAATCCCCCCCAGTGTATAAGTGTATGCCCTCCTGAATTCCCCCCCCAGTGTATCTGTGTATGCCCTCCTGAATCCCCCCCCCCCGCAGTGTATCTGTGTATGCCCTCCTGAATCCCCCCCGCAGTGTATCTGTGTATGCCCTCCTGAATCCCCCCCGCAGTGTATCTGTGTATGCCCTCCTGAATCCCCCCCCAGTGTATCTGTGTATGCCCTCCTGAATCCCCCCCCCGCAGTGTATCTGTGTATGCCCTCCTGAATCCCCCCCCCCCGCAGTGTATCTGTGTATGCCCTCCTGAATCCCCCCCCCCCCCCCCCCAGTGTATCTGTGTATGCCCTCCTGAATCCCCCCCCCCCGCAGTGTATCTGTGTATGCCCTCCTGAACCCCCCCCCCCCGCAGTGTATCTGTGTATGCCCTCCTGAATCCCCCCCCAGTGTATCTGTGTATGCCCTCCTGAATCACCCCCCAGTGTATCAGTGTATGCCCTCCTGAATCCCCCCGTGTATCAGCAAATGCCCTCCTGAATCCCCCCGTGTATTAGCATATGCCCTCCTGAATCCCCCCGTGTATCAGCATATGCCCTCCTGAATCCCCCCCGTGTATCAGTGTATGCCCTCCTGATCCCCCAACCAGTGTATCAGTGTATGCCCTCCTGATCCCCCCCAGTGTATGCCCTCCTGAATCTCCCCCAGTGTATCTGTGTATGCCCTCCTGAATCCCCCCCAGTGTATCTGTGTATGCTCTCCTGCTCCCCCCCAGTGTATGCCATCCTGACCCCCCCCCCCCCAGTGTATGCCCTCCTGATCCCCCCCCCAGTGAATGCTACCCCAATCCCCCCCTAGTGTATGCCCTCCCGACCCCCCCCCCCCAGCGTGTGCCCTACTGTTCCCTGCACACCACCCTACATACTACTGACCTCTGTACACTACCCTTCCTACTACTGACCTCTGTATACTACCTTACATACTACTTAACTCTGTACACTGTATTACATGCAACACCTTATTTTCTGCCAGTGCCCCTCCCGAGACTAGACTCTGGATCCGCCCCTGCGGTGCGGACATGGTTTCTGTGAGCAGGCAAATTTTCGGAAAAGATGAGAATGCCATCCAGATAAATGACAACAAACTGGTACAGTAGATCCCTGAAGATTTCATTGACAAAGTTCTGGAACACAGCAGGAGCATTACACAACCCAAAAGGCATAACCAGGTATTCGTAATGCCCGTCCATAGTGTTAAACGCAGTCTTCCATTCGTCACCTTCTCGTATTCGAATGAGATTGTATGCAACTCTGAGATCCAACTTAGTGAAGATGGAAGCCCCCTTCAACCTGTCGAATAGCTCAGAAATTAGAGGTAAGGGGTAACGGTTTTTGATAGTCACTGCAGGGTCTGAGGGTACCATCCTTTTTGGTAATGAAAAAGAACCCTTCTCCTGCAGGCGATGAGGATTTCCGAATTAAACCTCTCTCTAGATTCTCTAAGACATAATCAGACATGGCCTGGGTCTCTGGAATGGACAGAGGGTAGGTACGACCCCTGGGCAGGGTTGCTCCAGGGACAAGATCAATAGCACAGTCAAAAGATCTGTGGGGAGGAAGCACCTCAGCAGACTTCTTACAGAACACATCCCGGTAATCGCTGTATGCCGTGGGAAAATCAGACGATACGGATGTGGTAGCAATGGGAAGTTTCCCCTTGGGGGCCACCTTGAGAAGACAGGACGAGAAACACGAAGGACCCCAAGCCAGGATCTGCCCAGAGACCCATTCCACATGTGGAGAGTGGAGCTGTAGCCAAGGAACGCCCAATACAATGGGCGTAGAGGCCTTGGGTAGAATGTGGAAGAAATCCACTCCTGGAGGAGTATCCCTACCGACATCCTAATAGGTAGCGTCTGAAAACTGATAGGGCCCCCTGGGAGCACTGTGCCATCAATAGCCGAGACTACCAGTGGTGTAGTGAGGGGAGAAAGGGTAAGCTTCATAGATTGGAGCTAGGGTGGAGCCCTGCCAGAGGAGGGATTATAAAAGCAGTCAGGTGAGGGTCGGCTGGTCTCTAGAGATGAACACATGGAGACAGGTAAGCAGACAACTCTATTGCATAACCATGACAAGGTGGCTGCATGTGATGGGCACAGGTGGCTGCAATTGATGGCACAGTGAGGCTGCAATTGATGTTTTTGTTTCAGTATTTTTCAGTTCGTATGTGCCCCCCCCCCCAAATTTTTGAGCACAGCTGGGACTGGACTCGGTGTACATCTTGCGGTATGTATGCATTCCTTGATCATCTGGTCAAGGGCGAATACTGCTGTGCAAAATGTAAGCATTGGATAGTGATGTTTTATTCCGCCCTCATATGAAAACACCGCTCTGCGCTATAGGTATGCATTACTAACAATTCTAGGCTGGTCTTTTAATATACCAGTAATGTATTGGGAGGGTGTATATAAATATATAATTTAAATAAATAAATAAATATATGTATATATGTGCAAAATAAATATATAAATATCAAAATAAATGAGAATATATAAATATATGCATATGCATAGATGTGATGAAGATGAATGTGTGATGTGCAAACAAAATCTCAGTATGATATATACGTATAGTGAGACCTATACATATATCAACAGCTGCTGCTTAAACAAAATCAATATAGAAAAATACAAACAACGTTGGGTGGACCGTGCTCAGTCCCCTCTAATAGAAGTTTGTAGCAGCGCTACAGATATTTTTCCAAGTGAATGAAAAATCGTTAATATACACACTTAGAGTGAATGACCATATATCTCACTAGAATATGTACATATAAACAATAAAATCAATATATATATGTAAAAACATCCAAATCGAGTGAAAGTGATAAACAGTCCAATAAGTGCTTTAAAAGTATCCAAGTGAATAGTGAACCATATATATGGTGAAAAAAATGATCAATAAAATAAATTAAATAAATAAATATGTATAAAAAAATATATTAATGAAAAAACTGTCTCCAGTCCACTTAAATATTGCTTGACAATCTGGTCAAGACAATCTGCAGTAAACCACCGAGTGACAGTTCCCAATTGGTATAAAACAGTTCAAAATTTGGTGATATCTGAGTGATCCGGCCACCATGCGTTTACACCTTGTGCAAGAATCGTCCCCCTATGGGGCTGCACTCACCAGAACACTGCTTTAAATACGCCTGTAGTTAAATATGGGCCTTCTCCTCCAACATCAGACCGTCCACCAGCGCGAAAATAAGACCAGATCCTCTATCCAGCATCCCCTGATCAATACTCCACCAGCGCGGTTACATAATGTGTGAAAAACAAATGGAGGGCCACATAGTGTAATATTGCTTAAAAATTATACTTTTATTGAATCACTTCCCCTTTAAAAAAGATCCCCCCTAGTAGTAACTGCGTACCACACAATAATTTTCATAAGCCTTTGGATAAATGTAGGATCTACAATGCCTGGGTTCCACAGGATGTGGAAAAACGAGTTCCGCTGTGTGTCTGAGCGGCGTCTCTCCTTCCTGGTAACCTGGAACGCACAGTGGACCGCAAGCGTGATGACGTAACTTCCTGCTGACCTACGCCCTGACGCGTTTCGTCATTTCCGACGTCTTCTCGAGGGCGTAGGTCATCAGGGAGGAAGTGACATTTATATGCACTGACTGATGGACCTATCGTCCAATGGGGAGGCTGGAATACTCACACCACGGACGAAGGAGCCGTAGACCAAATGTGCAGACACTAGAGGTCTACCAAAGACATCTAGCAAATGCCTCCGGTGTCAGTGTATTTACAGCTTCGTTCACAACCATATTTAAGGCATCATCATGATGTGAACTGTTTCTTAGTGACAAAGATGTGTACATATTCAATACCATATATTATTCCCATGTCATTTCGTTTTAAATGGGCTGTCATTATTAATAATCGTATGGCCTATTGTAAGTGGTGCATGGCGCATGTCCGCGGGGTATGCGGATAAGTGAATGTTAATTGCATAATCTGACCTGCTGGATGCGGAGGAGACCTATTGCAATATTTGTACCTTACGATTAGCAATAATAGCCCATGTTCAAAATACAACAATGTTATATATATATATTAAAGGAACGTGAACCTGAACATACAATGGTCACAAGATATACATATATATATATATATATCCTCCGATGAAGGTGTATTGCGGAGGGGTATGCACCGGACAAATAAACAATGGGAATATATGTAGGACAGGATGTGTAGTCCTGTTCTGTTAAAGGGGTATATGGTATAAAAACTGTGTACATAAATAATCCTTGATGAACAAAGGGAATTACCATAATAAAAAGGTTATTGTTGTATAAAAAATACATATGTAATAATGTAAAAATATATATAAAAAAATTCATATAAAAAATACATGTATATATATTTTATGAACTCCTTTTTAAAAAATAGACAAGGATATATAAAAATCAATAAAATGGTATTGACCCTGAAGGTATTCGCATATATTTTTAGAAAGTATAAAAAAATATAAAATTATAAAAATGGGTAGATGTCATAATAATAGTAAAAAAGGAATGCTTAGTAAGATAAGAGGGACTAAAAGGGTGGTTTTAGTATCTCATATTCATGTTCCTTAAATATGTACATGTAACCAGAACGGAGAAATCAACAACGTACAAAAGACTGTATAGTAGTATTTGTGAGTGGATGGATTTGCAGTATGTTTTTCCTAAGACGCTATGTGTCGCTTATAAAGCAATTAATATCTAGCTCGATGTTTAATCCTTTAGGCGAGAGGACGTCAACTAGATATATCCATTTTGTTTCTTGCTTTGACAGTTCCCGGACCATATTTAAACCTCTCCAATGGGGTTGAATCTGTTCAATGCCCCAGAATTGGAGACCATTGGGGTCCTTGTCGTGTTTGAGTTTAAAGTGCAGTGAGACATTGTGGTCTTTGAAACCAATCTTTATATTATGAATATGCTCAGCAATTCGCACTCTTAGCAATCTTTTTGTACGCCCAATATACATTAATCCGCATGGGCATTTTAAGGCGTACACGACATGTGTGCTGTTACACGTAATGAACTGTTTTATGGAAAAACTGTTATTGTTGACTGTGGAAACAAAATTTTCCAATTTCCTGAGCGGTGTGGATACTTCTCGGCATGCTTTACATTTCCTGCAAGCGAAAAAAACGTTCTGTTCCCAGAATGTGGGTGGTTTTTTTGGGGGGTCTATTACCTTCTTTACCACCTGATCTCCAAAACTGGGTGCTTTTCTGTAAATGAATCTAGGAGCTGGAGGTAGTGCTGTCATTAATTTCTTGTCCAACAATAGGACGTGCCAGTGATTTTTAAAAATTTGTTCTACCTCTTGGTACTGTGCATGGTAACCTGATATAAAAGCCCATTCCAGGTTTTGTTTACTGGCAGGTGTACATAATTTCTTATTTTCTTCTAAGGTGGTGGATCTGGGTATTGCATTAACCTCTTCCACTATCTTCTGTAACTTCATAGGATCATATCCTCTCACTTCAAACCTATCTGTGAGGATCTTCGATTGTTCAATATAGTCGTTTTCTTCAGAGCAATTTCTTCTCACCCTCATTAGTTGACCTTTTGGGATATTCTTTAACCAGAGTGGGTGATGTCCACTTGATATCGGTAGATAGCGGTTTCGGTCGGTTTTTTTGAAAAAAACTTTAGTTTCTAGTCTGTCTTGTTTCCGATATATTGTGACATCTAAAAAGTTAATTTCATTAAAATCACTGACCGACGTTAATTTGATGTTATTATTGTTGTTATTAAGACTATTTAAAAATATTTCAAGACTAAAAGAGGACCCTGCCCAGATAAAAAACAAATCATCGATAAAACGTTTATAAAATCGCAGTTCTGGTCGCTGATTGTTAAAAATAATCTTATCTTCCCATTCGGCCATGAATAAATTAGCAATACTAGGGGCGAACTTAGCCCCCATGGCTACACCTCTTTGCTGGGAATAAAACTCTCCTCCATACCAAAAATAATTGTGGGATAAACAGAAATCCAGAGCATTCCTTAAAAACCTCTTTTGATTAAAAGCCAAATCTTCTCGTTTACTTAGAGCCCAGTTCAGGGCTAGCAGAGCGTCGTCATGCTGTATAATCGAGTACAGTGAAGAAACGTCAGCTGTGACGAGAATAATTTGTTCGTTGTTCTCAAGATTGACTTCTTGTAGACAGTTAAGGAAATTTTTTGTGTCTCTTAGATATGACTTCGTCTCCCTCACACTTTTCTGTAGGAAGGTATCCAAATATTGTCCCAGCCTGGATGAGACAGACTCAATACTATTAACTATTGGTCTTGCTGGTGGGTTGGTTGGATCCTTATGGATCTTAGGCAGGGTGTATAGTGTGGGTACTCGGCTGCTTGTGGGTATTAGGTATCTTCTCTCTTTGCTGGAGAGTACTCCCGAGTGAGCGCCCATCTCTATTAGTCTTTCTAGGTCGTCTCTATATGCTTGTGTGGGATCTTTATTCAGAGTTTTATAAGTATCTTTATCTGACAACATCTCAGAAATTTGTTTGTGGTAGAACTCTTTGGAGAGTATCACCACTCCTCCACCTTTATCGGCCGGTCTGATTACTATATCTTTACGTTTTTCTAGAAGTTTTATGCCTTCTTCAACGTGTTTTATGTTCACTTCTTTTTTTGGAGCCAATGTTTCCAGATCTTGTAATATCAGACTCTTGAAAACTTCCACATGGTGGTTTGGGTTGTTCGGTGGATTGAACAGTGATTTGTTCTTTAGCCCACTGTTTATAATCCCAGGTCTTTCATTTATTTTGGTTATTTGGGGTGTTTGCGTTGTTTGGATGCTACTGGTTATTTCATTAGTGCTTCCATTGCCCAAAAAATATTTTTTTATGTTTATCTTTCTAATGTATTTGTGTATGTCAATGTACACATTAAACTTGTTGATGGGCTTTTTAAGGCCACATTTAAGGCCCAGTTTTAAAATGTTGAGTTCCTTGTGTGTGAGATCAACTTCTGTGAGATTAAAAATTCCTCCTACTCCGATCCCCTTCTTCTTTTGTTGGATCTTGCGTCCTGCCCTGCATCCTCTGTGTTTTCCTTTCTTTGTGGTAGTTGTGTACCCTCCTTGGGTTTTTTCAAATACTCTTCTCTTTGGTTGTAATCTTTGTGTTGACCCTGGGTAGATGGATGCTTCAGATAGGGCGATGGGTTTCTTAGGTGATAGGGGGGTTGGGATAGCATTGGGGGGCGCCCCCTGCGCGGGGGGTATCCCCTGCCTCTCTGTTGCCCCCCCCCCGGCCTCTCCCTAAAAAAGGACGGGGTAGCGGCCGCGATTCGTATTCCTCCTCATAGTTATATATTGGCTGGAACCTATTCTGTGTAATTATTCCGTTAGCTTGTTGTTGATGTTGTGTTCTTTGATTATTGCCTCTTGTTCCTTTATTTCTCCCTTTTCCTCTGTGTGTTGGGGTTGAATAATACCTTGGGGAATTCATATACAAATTATCTTCGTATTGCTCCCTTTCCTCTATCCATGGGATATTTGGTTTTTGGACTGGGGTGATATTTGGATTTCTTGGTGCCTGACTGGCCGTGGCTCCTTTAGGTTTTGCCCTTTCCGTATTTGGGTTATCTTGGTTGTCTGGTCCTTGTTGCCAGGAGTACATTTTATTATTTTTAAAATCGTCAAAATCCTTATGATATTTTTTGATTTTTTTCTTTTGGGTATCCTTGTCTACCTTTTCTAATCGTTTCTGTACCTTTAGATTAAAATCAATGATCTGTTGCGATTCTTTAATTGGATCTAATTGGAGTTTTAGATCGTTAATCTTTATCTCGATATTTGCCATTTTTCGTTTTTTCCTTTGTATGATTAACTGCTGTAATTTAAAACCGACCCCATTAAAAAAATCCAGCCATTCCTGGGTGGATGCTGGGTCGTCTAGTCCATCATGGGGGATCACATCCCATCTTAAGCTCTTGATAATAATTTTATCTTTGATATATTGCTCAAGCGTACAGATGTCCCACCACGTTCTTACTTGCTTCTCCAAAATATTGCCTAGAGCCGCCATGGCTCCATTATAGTTGGTTTCAGTTGATGAGGGTGTATGATCTGAAAAAAGGGTATCTATGTCTATGTGTCTACTGTTTAGAAATTGTAGTACATCCATGGCTGCAGAGAAATTTGATATCTAATATTGGATAGTGATGTTTTATTCCGCCCTCATATGAAAACACCGCTCTGCGCTATAGGTATGTATTACTAACAATTCTAGGCTGGTCTTTTAATATACCAGTAATGTATTGGGAGGGTGTATATAAATATATAATTTAAATAAATAAATAAATATATGTATATATGTGCAAAATAAATATATAAATATCAAAATAAATGAGAATATATAAATATATGCATATGCATAGATGTGATGAAGATGAATGTGTGATGTGCAAACAAAATCTCAGTATGATATATACGTATAGTGAGACCTATACATATATCAACAGCTGCTGCTTAAACAAAATCAATATAGAAAAATACAAACAACGTTGGGTGGACCGTGCTCAGTCCCCTCTAATAGAAGTTTGTAGCAGCGCTACAGATATTTTTCCAAGTGAATGAAAAATCGTTAATATACACACTTAGAGTGAATGACCATATATCTCACTAGAATATGTACATATAAACAATAAAATCAATATATATATGTAAAAACATCCAAATCGAGTGAAAGTGATAAACAGTCCAATAAGTGCTTTAAAAGTATCCAAGTGAATAGTGAACCATATATATGGTGAAAAAAATGATCAATAAAATAAATTAAATAAATAAATATGTATAAAAAAATATATTAATGAAAAAACTGTGTCTCCAGTCCACTTAAATATTGCTTGACAATCTGGTCAAGACAATCTGCAGTAAACCACCGAGTGACAGTTCCCAATTGGTATAAAACAGTTCAAAATTTGGTGATATCTGAGTGATCCGGCCACCATGCGTTTACACCTTGTGCAAGAATCGTCCCCCTATGGGGCTGCACTCACCAGAACACTGCTTTAAATACGCCTGTAGTTAAATATGGGCCTTCTCCTCCAACATCAGACCGTCCGCCAGCGCGAAAATAAGACCAGATCCTCTATCCAGCATCCCCTGATCAATACTCCACCAGCGCGGTTACATAATGTGTGAAAAACAAATGGAGGGCCACATAGTGTAATATTGCTTAAAAATTATACTTTTATTGAATCACTTCCCCTTTAAAAAAGATCCCCCCTAGTAGTAACTGCGTACCACACAATAATTTTCATAAGCCTTTGGATAAATGTAGGATCTACTATGCCTGGGTTCCACAGGATGTGGAAAAACGAGTTCCGCTGTGTGTCTGAGCGGCGTCTCTCCTTCCTGGTAACCTGGAACGCACAGTGGACCGCAAGCGTGATGACGTCACTTCCTGCTGACCTACGCCCTGACGCGTTTCGTCATTTCCAACTTCTTCTCGAGGGCGTAGGTCATCAGGGAGGAAGTGACATTTATATGCACTGACTGATGGACCTATCGTCCAATGGGGAGGCTGGAATACTCACACCACGGACGAAGGAGCCGTAGACCAAATGTGCAGACACTAGAGGTCTACCAAAGACATCTAGCAAATGCCTCCGGTGTCAGTGTATTTACAGCTTCGTTCACAACCATATTTAAGGCATCATCATGATGTGAACTGTTTCTTAGTGACAAAGATGTGTACATATTCAATACCATATATTATTCCCATGTCATTTCGTTTTAAATGGGCTGTCATTATTAATAATCGTATGGCCTATTGTAAGTGGTGCATGGCGCATGTCCGCGGGGTATGCGGATAAGTGAATGTTAATTGCATAATCTGACCTGCTGGATGCGGGGGAGACCTATTGCAATATTTGTACCTTACGATTAGCAATAATAGCCCATGTTCAAAATACAACAATGTTATATATATATTAAAGGAACGTGAACCTGAACATACAATGGTCACAAGATATACATATATATATATATATATATCCTCCGATGAAGGTGTATTGCGGAGGGGTATGCACCGGACAAATAAACAATGGGAATATATGTAGGACAGGATGTGTAGTCCTGTTCTGTTAAAGGGGTATATGGTATAAAAACTGTGTACATAAATAATCCTTGATGAACAAAGGGAATTACCATAATAAAAAGGTTATTGTTGTATAAAAAATACATATGTAATAATGTAAAAATATATATAAAAAAATTCATATAAAAAATACTCTATAAAAATACATGTATATATATTTTATGAACTCCTTTTTAAAAAATAGACAAGGATATATAAAAATCAATAAAATGGTATTGACCCTGAAGGTATTCGCATATATTTTTAGAAAGTATAAAAAAATATAAAATTATAAAAATGGGTAGATGTCATAATAATAGTAAAAAAGGAATGCTTAGTAAGATAAGAGGGACTAAAAGGGTGGTTTTAGTATCTCATATTCATGTTCCTTAAATATGTACATGTAACCAGAACGGAGAAATCAACAACGTACAAAAGACTGTATAGTAGTATTTGTGAGTGGATGGATTTGCAGTATGTTTTTCCTAAGACGCTATGTGTCGCTTATAAAGCAATTAATATCTAGCTCGATGTTTAATCCTTTAGGCGAGAGGACGTCAACTAGATATATCCATTTTGTTTCTTGCTTTGACAGTTCCCGGACCATATTTAAACCTCTCCAATGGGGTTGAATCTGTTCAATGCCCCAGAATTGGAGACCATTGGGGTCCTTGTCGTGTTTGAGTTTAAAGTGCAGTGAGACATTGTGGTCTTTGAAACCAATCTTTATATTATGAATATGCTCAGCAATTCGCACTCTTAGCAATCTTTTTGTACGCCCAATATACATTAATCCGCATGGGCATTTTAAGGCGTACACGACATGTGTGCTGTTACACGTAATGAACTGTTTTATGGAAAAACTGTTATTGTTGACTGTGGAAACAAAATTTTCCAATTTCCTGAGCGGTGTGGATACTTCTCGGCATGCTTTACATTTCCTGCAAGCGAAAAAACCGTTCTGTTCCCAGAATGTGGGTGTTTTTTTTGGGGGGTCTATTACCTTCTTTACCACCTGATCTCCAAAACTGGGTGCTTTTCTGTAAATGAATCTAGGAGCTGGAGGTAGTGCTGTCATTAATTTCTTGTCCAACAATAGGACGTGCCAGTGATTTTTAAAAATTTGTTCTACCTCTTGGTACTGTGCATGGTAACCTGATATAAAAGCCCATTCCAGGTTTTGTTTACTGGCAGGTGTACATAATTTCTTATTTTCTTCTAAGGTGGTGGATCTGGGTATTGCATTAACCTCTTCCACTATCTTTTGTAACTTCATAGGATCATATCCTCTCACTTCAAACCTATCTGTGAGGATCTTCGATTGTTCAATATAGTCGTTTTCTTCAGAGCAATTTCTTCTCACCCTCATTAGTTGACCTTTTGGGATATTCTTTAACCAGAGTGGGTGATGTCCACTTGATATCGGTAGATAGCTGTTTCGGTCGGTTTTTTTGAAAAAAACTTTAGTTTCTAGTCTGTCTTGTTTCCGATATATTGTGACATCTAAAAAGTTAATTTCATTAAAATCACTGACCGACGTTAATTTGATGTTATTATTGTTGTTATTAAGACTATTTAAAAATATTTCAAGACTAATGACTCTGGTGAGTGCAGCCCCATAGGGGGACGATTCTTGCACAAGGTGTAAACGCATGGTGGCCGGATCACTCAGATATCACCAAATTTTGAACTGTTTTATACCAATTGGGAACTGTCACTCGGTGGTTTACTGCAGATTGTCTTGACCAGATTGTCAAGCAATATTTAAGTGGACTGGAGACACAGTTTTTTCATTAATATATTTTTTTATACATATTTATTTATTTAATTTATTTTATTGATCATTTTTTTCACCATATATATGGTTCACTATTCACTTGGATACTTTTAAAGCACTTATTGGACTGTTTATCACTTTCACTCGATTTGGATGTTTTTACATATATATATTGATTTTATTGTTTATATGTACATATTCTAGTGAGATATATGGTCATTCACTCTAAGTGTGTATATTAACGATTTTTCATTCACTTGGAAAAATATCTGTAGCGCTGCTACAAACTTCTATTAGAGGGGACTGAGCACGGTCCACCCAACGTTGTTTGTATTTTTCCAAAATGTAAGCATGTTGTTTCCCTGGAAGCCCAGGTTCTGAACCTAAAGAAGCAAAGCAACTGTCAGCTGGAGCTGTGGGACTTCCCTAGCTGCCAGGGGAAGAACTCCTCCAGTGAGAGTGGGGGGGGGGGGAGCCAAGGCAAAGGAAAGACAGATTCTGGTGGTACGGGACTCAATTCTTAGACGGACAGAGAGGGCAATCTGTGACAAAGACCTGAAGTGCCGAACTGTGTGTTGTCTACCGGGCGCTCGGGTTCAGCACATCACGGATTTGTTGGACAGATTACTAGGAGGGGCTGGGGAAGACCCGGCTGTCATGGTGCACGTTGGCACCAATGGGTGGACTACAGATACTGTACCGCTGTATGAGGAGGATTTTGATTTTGCGGGAATTTCAGAGACTTGGTTCAACAGCACTCATGATTGGCTGGCAACCATTCAGGGGTATTCCCTTTATCGCAGAGATAACAAGGGTAAAAAAGGGGGAGGGGTATGCCTGTATATCAAGTATAATGTACAAGTGAATGTAAGAGATGACATCACTCGGGGAGCTAGGGAGGAGGTGGAATCCTTATGGGTAGAGCTCCAAAGGGATGAAACTAAGGGGAAAGTAATACAGGGAGTATGCTATAGGCCCCCTAACCAGAGGGAGGAGGGGGAGACGAACCTCCTGTCACAAATTGGATTAGCGGCAAGGATGGGAGGTGTCATCATAATGGGGGATTTATGATGACAGCTCATTATCCAGACATAGACTGAGCGTAAGGAACCGCACATTCGTCTAAGGTTCGCCAGTTCTTAAATGTTTTGCAGGACAATTTCATGGGTCAGATGGTAGATGCACCAACTAGAAACAAAGCATTACTAGACCTACTGATTACCAACAATACAGACCTGATCACGGATGTGTAAATAAGGGGCAATTTAGAAAACAGTAATCACAGGTCAATTAGCGTCAATATAAATCACACAAATAGGAAACATAAGGGGAATACAAAAGACACTGAATTTCAAAAGAGCCAACTTCCCTAAACTACGAACCTTGCTAAAAGATATAAATTGGGATACAATCTTAGGAACAAAGAACACGGAGGAGAGATGGGTTTGCTTTAAGAGAATATTAAATAAGGGCATTAGCCAGTGTATTCCATTAAGAAATAAATTGCTTAACTCCAATGTAAAAATGCATATAAAAGCAAAGGAGAAGGCCTTCAAAAAAAAAAATAAAAAAAAAATAAAAAAAGGCTGAGGGATCATCATTAGCATTTAGACTTTACAAAGAATGCAACAAAAATGTAAGGGTGCAATTAGAGCGACTAATATAGAACACAAAAGACAAATAGCGGAGGAGAGCAAAAAAAAAAAAAAACCCAAGATATTCTTTAAGTATATAAATAGTAAAAGAGGGAGGACAGACCATGTTGGCCCCATAAAGAATGAGGAAGGGAATCTGGTTACAAAGGATGGGGAGAGGGCGAAGGTATTGAATTTTTATTCTTCTCCTCAGTCTTCACGAGGGAATCGGGGGGGCATCAGTAACCAAAACTGCAGTGTTTATCCTCATGACATATCACAGGAAGCACCCTGATGGCTAACAGAGGACAGAATTAGAAATAGACTTGAAAAACTTAACATTAATAAGTCACTGGGACCATATGGCTTGCACCTGAGGGTCCTTATGGAACTCAGTCAAGTAACTGCCAGACCATTGTTCCTTATTTTTTACTGACAGTCTACTGACTGGAATGGTACCAGCTGATTGGAGAAAAGCCAATGTTAAAAAAAGGGCCAAAATACATCCCTGGGAATTACAGACCAGTTATCCTAATATCAATAGTATGGAAGATCTTGGAGGGAATGATAAGGTACTATATAGAAGATTTTTAGTAATGAAAACTTTATAATTAGCAGTAATCAGCATGGATTCATGAAGAATCGTTCTTGCCAAACCAATCTATTAACCTTCTATGAGGAGGTGAGCTGCCATCTAGATAAAGAGAGGTCCGTAGATGTAGTGTATCTGGATTTTGCAAAAGCATTTGAGACAGTTCCCCATAAACGTTTACTGTACAAAGTATGGTCAGTTGGCATGGACCATAGGGTGAGTACATGGATTGAAAACTGGCTACAAGGGCGAGTTCAGAGGGTAGTGATAAATGGGAATTACTCTGAATGGTCAGGGGTGGAAAGTGGGGTCCCCCAGGGTTCTCTCCTGGGACCAATCCTATTTAATTTATTCATAAATGACCTGGAGGAGGGGGTGGACAGCTCAATCTCTGTATTTGCGGACGATACTAAGCTAAGCAGGGCAATAACTTCTCCGCAGGATGTGGAAACCTTGCAAGTAGATCTGAACAAATTAATGGGGTGGGCAACTACATGGCAAATGAGGTTTAATGTGGAGAAATTTAAAATAATGTATTTGGGTGGCAAAAATATGAATGCAATCTACTCACTGGGGGGAGAACCACTGTGGGAATCAAGGATGGAAAAGGACCTGGAGGTTCTAATACATGACAGGCTCAGCAATGGCATGAAATGCCAAGCTGCTGCAAGCAAAGCAAACAGGATATTGGCATGCATTAAAAAGGGGATTAACTCAAGAGATAAAACGATAATTCTCCAGCTCTACAAGACTCTGGTCCAGCCGCACCTGGAGTATGCTGTCCAGTTCTAGGCACCAGTCCTTGGGAAGGATGTGCTGTAAATGGAGCGAATACAGAGAAGGGTAAAACTAATAAAAGGGACTGGAGGATATTCGTTATGAAGAAAGGTTACGAGCACTGAATTTATTCTCTCTG
This sequence comes from Lithobates sylvaticus, assembly GCA_028564925.1. Lineage (NCBI taxonomy): Eukaryota > Metazoa > Chordata > Amphibia > Anura > Ranidae > Lithobates > Lithobates sylvaticus. Next base: position 76,442,463 of record CM053032.1, read on the forward strand.
GAGAAGAGAAGCTTGAGAGGGGATATGATTTCAATATACAAATACTGGTGACCCCACAATAGGGATAAAACTTTTCCACGGAAGGGAGTTTAATAAGACATGTGGCCACTCATTAAAATTAGAAGAAAAGAGGTTTAACCTTAAACTGCGCAGAGGATTCTTTACCGTAAGAGCGGCAAGGTTGTGGAATTCCCTTCCACAGGCGGTGGTTTCAGCGGGGAGCATTGGTTATTTCAAGAAACTATTAACCGGCTCCCGACCGGCGCGCGACGAAATACGTCGGCAGAATGGCACGGACAGGCAGGGGGGCGTATATATAAGTCCCTCCTTAATGCCGTCCGTGCCATCGGGAGCGCGCCGGGAGCGGCGTGCTCCCGCGCCGGTCGTGACCCCCGTGAGGCCGGTCGTGGGTCCCGCGGTGTCGATCGCCGCGGGGACACCCGCGATCGTCTCACGGTAAGGCAGAACGAGGAGATGCGGAAATAAACAGCATCTCCCCGTTCTGCCTAGCAACTAGTGACGCCGATCTCTGCTCCCTGTGATTGGAGCAGAGATCAGCATTCACTAGCTGACAGCCACGCCCACCCACAGTAAGAAACACACCCCTAGGCATACTTAACCCCTACACTGCCACCCCCTGGTTAACCCCTTCACTGCCAGTGTCATTTATACAGAAATCAATGCATTTAAATAGCATTGATTGCTGTATAAATGACAATGGTCCCAAAAATGTGTCAAAAATGTCCGATGTGTCCGCCATAATGTCGCAGTCACAATAAAAAAATGGCTGATCGCCGCCATTACTAATAAAAAAAATTATTAATAAAAATGCTATAAAACTATCCCCTATCTTGTAAACGCTATAACTTCTGCGCAAACCAATCAATAATCGCTTATTGCGATTTTTTTTACCAAAAATATGTAGGAGAATACGCATCGGCCTAAACTGAGGAAAAATTTTTTTTTTTTATATATTTTTGGGGGATATTTATTATAGCAAAAAATAAAAAATAATGCGTTTTTTTTCAAAATTGTCGCTCTTTTTTGTTTATAGCGCAAAAATAAAAACCGCAGGGGCGATCAAATACCACCATATTTGTGGGAAAAAAAGGACGTCAATTTTGTTTGGGAGCCACGTCGCACGACCGCGCAATTGTCAGTTAAAGCGATGCAGTGCCGAATCGCAAAAAGGGTCCTGGTCCTTTGGCTGCAAATTGGTCCGGTCTGAAAGTGGTTAAATAAGCACCTGAACGACCACAACATACAGGAATATACCATGTAATATTAACATATAATCACACACATAGGTTTATCTTTTTTCAACCTCACCTACTATGTAACTAAAAATAAATGATGATATTCTATTTTTTTTATATGCACCTGTATATATTGTACATTCACATCAGCCCCTGCTCTCAAGAAGCTTACAATCTAAGGTCCCTATCTCACATTCATACATACACATATTAGGGCCAATTTACACAGGATCCAGTTAATCTACCGCATGTCTTTGGAGTATGGGAGGAAACCCATGCAAGCACAGGGAGAGCATACAAACTCCAAGCAGGTAGTGCCATGGTCAGGGGCGGACTGACAACTCATGGGGCCCCCGGGCAATAGGAGATTATGGGGCCCCCAGGCAATCAGAGATTATGGGGCCACACAGTATACACACACACAGTATACAATCACACAGTATACACATACATGTACACACAGTATACACAGACATGTTTCTATTGGCTGAGAAGGTACTGGAGAGGTGGGGCAGCTATAATCTCAGGATTTTTAGACCAAAAGGATGTCGGTAAGGGACATTTCAGAAATTTTTACATACTGTCCCTGGTTTTACTGAGGCTGGCAACCCTGATGGGGCCCCCTAGTGGCCTGGGGCCCTCGGGAAGTGCCCGAGTGGTCAGTCCGCCCCTGGCCATGGTTGAGATTGGAACCGACAACCCTAGTGCTGCTGGGCGAAAGTGCTAATTACTTCTGCCTAACTCACATCACCCTCTAAAACTACCCCACCCTCTTCACTGGCTGCACTATTACAATGATTATCTTTTTGCCGTCCATGCCACCTATGAAAAAATGCAATACTTAGCCCAGAGCCTGTCATTGCAAGTAATTTGTCAGCACCAGTTTGTGACCACCTTACCAATGAGAACTTCCACAGTCCTGGAAGAGGGAAGCAGGAGCAATCAATTTCCAAATTCCTGATTTATTGGCTTGCATGGACAGCAGCAACAATCATAAAAGCAGCTAAATGCTTGGGGGTGAGGAGGATTTTGGCTAGTCGGGTATCTTTTCATTTTTTTGCGAAAAGGTGAACTAACCCTTTAACCTATCATGTCAGTTAAATTAATTTATCCAGCCTTGTTTTGGTGCTGCTTCCAGGAAAGGCTGCTGAATTACATGTATGTCCCTGTCCATTATGGGCAGAGCACCATACTGTTGCTGCAGGTGGAACTTCCCCCAGTCGCTGTCTGGCGCAGAGTAGCCAATCAGATTGCGTGACAAGGCGCGAAAGGTCGTGTGAGGCAAGAATGAGCCGAATGTATGTAGGAGCCAATCAGATTGCGGGAAAAGACGCGGTCGTTCATGTGAGGAGAGCAAAGCGCGGCTGTACTGACTGAGGAGAAGTGAGCTGTGAGGAGATTGCTGCGGATCTCTCGGTTTGTGTGTATGATAGATACTATATCACTGTACTCCATAGAATTACCGGGGAACGGATCACATACGAATCACTGTGTTACATTAATAATCAGCTGGCCCACCCTTGAAAGGAAAGCCCCTTCTTTTTAAAACCAGATATCTCAGTTTCTCATTAGGTCTAATTCTTTTTGTAGGGGTGATGTACAAATTTATATTAATTTATGTGTTCTTACTATTACAACCGTTATATCGGAGTGGCTAATTGTCATAAATGAAAGGTAATTAGGAATGAACAAGATCAAGCATCTCTACTAACTAGATGAAGAATGAAGAGAACGTCATTTTGGCCCAGCGTGTTAGTAAACTAACAAAATCATCCATTTTATGGCCCCCACCATAGACAAAGCTTCTGCTTAACCACCTCAATACAGGGCACTTACACCCCCTTCCTGCCTAGGCCATTTTTTAGCTTTCAGCACTATCACACTTTGACAATTGCGCAGTCATGCTACACTTTAACCACTTGAAATTCCTATCATTTTCTTCACACAAATCGAGATTTCTTTTGGCAGTATTTAATCACTCCTGTTTTTTTTATTTTTTTCCTAAAAAAAAAAAAAAAAATTCTTAGTTTCTGTCCATAAATTTTGTAAATAAGTAATTTTTTGCCTTCACTGATGGACACTGATAGGCGGCACTGATGAGGCATGAATATGCTGCATTTATAGGCACTGATAGGTGGCACTGGTGAGCATTGATCGGTGGCACTGGTGGGCAGCATTGATGGGTGGCATTGATGGGCAGCACTGACTAGCATCACTAATGGCCACTGATTGCTGGCCCTTGTGGGCACAGATTGGTGGCAATTGTGGGCACTGGTTGGCATTGCTGGCAGTGGTGGGCACTTAATTGTAATCAGGGCACTGCTGATCAGTGCCCTGATTACATACCTAGCTGTCCCCTGTGAGGAGATGCTGCTGATCGTCTCTCCTCACACTCTGTCAGTGTGAGGCGAGGAGCACCGATTACCGGCATCTCTGTGTTTTACATGTGACCGGCTGTGATTGGACACAGCCGATCACATGGTTAAAGAGCCGTGGCTCTTTACACTGATCATGGTCGCTCAGTGTCCTAGCACGGGGGCGCGAGAGTGGTTGTTCTGGGAGGCCTTCATATGATGGCCACCCAGAATGAGAGCCGCACCACCCAGCCATCATTTGACTGTTCCTGCCCAACCCCCCCCCCCCCCCACTGCTCCAGTGAGCGCTGGAGGGGCAGTGCACAGCAGTGACTGATAGTCATTCTGTGCTCAGAGCGGAACTGAGTGATCAGTGGTCTTTGATTGTTCAGTGTAGAGCCGGAGGGGGACAGCTGCTGCGACTACATAGTTGAGTATAAATGTTTGCATGCTATATCAAGACTTCTCTCTCTTTTATTTACAAATTACAGCTTTACTGAGCATTGGGAGTACAGCTATTGCTATATGCCAATATATAATGGTAAAATTAGCTCTGCACTTCACAAAGACTGGTTAATGCACCGATCGTTACTTATGCTGTTGTTCATTCATTCAGCATAGTTACACTTTGCTTTTTTCAGTCCATGTTTTTCATCAGAGAAATTCCTTGTGCTTGGCTGCTAGCGCTGCAAACTTACATCCCAGTAGTGTACAGGTGAGGGCGAAACTTTAAGGAGTCAGTACAAGTATAATTGGTAAAACTATTTTCATTTTTTTTCCCGTGAAATATCCGTATGGTCTTTTTAACAAAACCGCACTGTGTAGGAGGGATTTTAGTCAGAATTTGATTACAGAGTTCTTTGATTTTGATGGGATCACAGGACTTCGTTATCGGAATACAAACACTCAGCAGGAGGGATTCCCCCATCCACACATTCAATTGGTTGAACTAAAAAAATAAAGACTCCTGTATAACCAGCCTAAGCCGATTACACCCAGTAAATAAACAGTGAAAATTGAGTAAAGAATGCTACAGCATAAAATGCAATATTAGGCCGGGTTCACATTGCTGCGGTGCGGGAGATCGGATATGATTCGCACCGCACTGCAGTTCAAATCATATGCGATCTCTGTGCGATGCAAATTCAGCCATACAGATAGTATGGCTGAATTCGCATCGCATTCGGCCCAAAATCGGACAGGACCCTTTTTTTCAGTCCGCAGCAGAATCGGATCGCATGGTGTTCTCACCATGTGATCCGATTCCTGTCCGAGTTTGCAGATCGCACTGCGATATGCGAGCTGCTATGGGGGTGTCATTAACATTTCATTGACACTCCCAGCAGCTCGCATAGGGCAGTGTGAAATGCCGGCGGGAGACATGCGGTGCGGGAACCCGCAGTAGATTTGCAGCGTTCCCGCACCGCAGCAGTGTGAACCCAGCATTACTCTCTGGGCAACATTTACTAAGGGTCCTTTCACACGGGGCGGATCCGTAATGATCCGCCCCGTGAAGATCCGTTGCTCAGCGGGGATCGCACAGCTGTTCCCCGCTGAGCCGGCTGATGACAGAGCGGTCCCTGCACACTGTGCAGGGACCGCCCTGTCAGTTCTCCGCTCTCCTCTATGGAGGATCGGATGAACACGGACCGTCTGTCCGTGTTCATCCGATCCGCTCTGCAGACGGATGAAAAAATAGGATTTTCCTCCCTCTGCAGAACCGGACAATTGCGGAGGCGGACAATAGCCCCCATAGACATGCATGTATGTCCGTTTTTCATCCAAAAACGGATGGATGAAAAACGGACATACGGTCCGCATGTGTGAAAGGGGCCTAAAACTGATGCACACTGAATCTGGTACAGCTGTGCATAGTAACCAATCAGCACCTAACTTCAGCTCAGAAGCTGACTAGTTACTATGCACAGCAGCACCTGCTGATAAGACAGTACAGTTGGTGTTTTTGTATCGGGCCCTGGGCAGCTTCGTAATTCATGTTTTCCCCCAAAAATGATAGGTCTTACTAAATTACACCCCTGCTCCTACATGCTTAGGAAGGTGTATAATTACATTTTCCTGGGTCCTATGAGGTCAACAGAGAGGCCCAGGAGGTTGGAGCATTGAAGAGACTTTTTCTTCATGTTCGGGGAGCAGCTGCATAATCCTGCACCTCACTGCATGCTCAATAGTCCTGGTCGACTGCTCTTTTCCTTGCCTGGCGGAGTGATCTTTAATGTACTGTACCTGCTTCGCTCTCTGTGGTGCCGAGACTGATGTGAGGTGGCTGATTGGGAGGGAGCAATAAAACTAATCCAGACTGTGGCTGGGTAGTATGGCAAGCAATGGCAGCACACAGTGAGTGAGATGTCGTATATTGTTTTTTTTTTTTTTTTTAACATTTAAATTTTTATTTAAAAAATAAACACAGTTAACAAAGCATTGTATAGACTTTTCAAAGTGCATATAAAACTGGTACACTATAATACAGTTTATACTATGAATTTTCAAAACATCGGATGCCTCTTTCACGTGGAAAAATTCCTATTCCAACTAATCAGTAGTTTTACTGTAACTTGAGCATCCTCTAAAATTGCTTTACTTGGGTGTAAGTAGCCTTAATACATCAAGGTAAAGATCAAGAGAGGAAGAAAAAGGAGTGACATCCCATATTGGGATGTCACCATGGAAGGAAGAGAGAAAAAGAGAGGGGAGAGGACAGTTCCAGGTGGGTATCTGGGGTGGGGGAGGGATGACCACTTTCAGTTCAGGTCTTTGCGTTCAGGTTTCCTTTACCTCCGCATCAGCGTGTCGTATACTGTTGAGTACTTGAAGATGAGCCAAGGTTGCCAGGTACTATTAAATTTGTCTATCTGTTCGTGTGCTATTGCCCTGAGCTCTTCTAAATTTGTCTATCTGTTCGTGTGCTATTGCCCTGAGCTCTTCTAGTTTATACAGGAGTTGAACTTCCGTTAGCCATTCTGTGAGCGATGGGGCAGTGGTACTTCTCCAGTGTCTGGGTATGAGCGACTTGGCCGCTGTGAGCAACAGAAATCATTTATATTTTAAAAAGACGCTCAGGAAAAGTAGTTTTACGACAGAGGGCATGGAGGTTAAGAAAAGGACAGCCGCCTACTCATATAACAGTACGGACGGCACTTACTTTGATGAGGCTCATGTTCAGCAAGAAGGGGCCATTGGGGGCCCATTTGAAACAGGAGGTGAGAGAGAAAATTTGGAGAGGGGAGTACGTGGAGATATTTTCTCTCCTTCCCCTTGAGAAATTTAACTTGGATAGGGTGAAACCCGAGGATAGTAAAAAAGAAGAGGAGGAGAAGAGAAGGTACAGACTAATACCCTTACGGACTTTCCAGAATTGGCTGCAAGCGTTTGGGGTATTGGCAAGCGTGATAGGCGAAAAGGAGCCAGAACACTGCTCGGCCCTGTTCTGTTATTTGGATGCTATTGGTGAGGCTCACCGGACTTACGGGGGTCTAGCATGGCTGCGATACGACGAACAGTTCCGCCAGAGAAGGGCAGTGAGACCGGCTTTAAGGTGGGATCACAAAGACATCAGTCTTTGGATGCGCCTGATGTCTTCAGCCAAGCCTGTGAGTCAGTTTTTTCAGGGGGGGGCCGGGGGATCAGGGACTTCGGGTCAATCGGCCACAAGGAAAAAAGGAGTCTGCTGGCAGTACAACGAGGGAAGTTGTAAATTTGGACATGGATGTAAGTATAAACACGAGTGTTCAGGGTGCGGTGGATCACATCCCTCATCAAGGTGTTTTAAGCAGGGTAAGGGAAAGGCCAGCGATTTTGCGGGAAAGGGGGAGGACGCCAGTGAAGGTGGAAAAAATGCGCCCTTTTCTAGATAGATATCCAGATAAGGCAATGGCTCATCTACTTTTGTTGGGATTTTCTGAAGGTTTCATGATTCCTGCCGTTTTGAATTTAACTCCTCCCATTCCGGAAAATTTGCGGTCCGCTTTAAAACATCATGATGTAGTGTCCGAAAAACTGAATAAAGAGGTAGCTTTGGGGAGGATGGCGGGCCCCTTCGCCATAAAACCCATGCAGAACCTGGTAATTTCTCCTTTGGGGGTGGTTCCCAAAAAGGAGCACAACAAATTTCGCCTCATTCACCACTTGTCTTACCCACAAGGAGAGTCGGTGAACGACGCTATTGATCCTGAAATTTGCACTGTATCATATACATCCTTTGATGCAGCAGTACGTTGGGTAAGGAAGTATGGTAGGGGCGCCCTGATGGCAAAGACAGACATTGAAGCGGCTTTTCGTTTGCTGCCTGTTCATCCCGATAGCTTTCATTTATTGGGTTGCAAGTGGCAAGAGGAATATTGCGTGGATATGTGTCTGCCAATGGGTTGTTCTATATCGTGCGCATTCTTTGAGTGTTTCAGCACATTTGTGGAATGGGTTGTGAGGGACGTGTCAGGTTTGAATTCGGTGATCCATTATTTGGACGATTTTCTTTGTATAGGGCCGCCCGCATCTAACGTTTGCGCGATGCTCTTAACAACCGTTGAAAGGATTTCAGGGGAATTCGGCATTCCGCTTGCGCCCGACAAGACGGAAGGGCCCACAACAGTGATCAGTTTTCTCGGGATTGTAATCGATTCCATGGCCATGGAATGCAGGTTACCTGAGGCAAAATTGGTGGCATTACAGGAGGAGGTGAAGGGGATGGTGGGCCGGCGCAAGGTTCAATTGAGGGCATTGCAATCGGTGCTTGGCAAGCTCAATTTTGCGTGCAGGATCATTCCGATGGGCAGGGTTTTTGGGAGAAGATTAGCGGCGAGTACGGGTGGCATTGAGTCGCCCAGACATTATGTGACACTATCACGGGAACATAAGGATGACCTGAGAATGTGGCACATGTTTCTGGACAATTTTAATGGTAGAGCGTTGTGGATGATTGGCCCGGTGAATAATTTTGACCTTGAATTGTTTACAGATGCAGCGGGGTCAGCGGGATATGGGGCATTTTTCCAGGGGCATTGGAGTGCCGGCCCTTGGCCGGACAGCTGGAACAAAGCAGGGATGCTCAAGAATATGGGGGGAGAGATTGGACAAAAGAGTTTTGGGCACGTCAGGCATTGAAGGGTTATCGCCGGGGGAAGAGGGTCCGGGATGAGAGGCGACCAGTTACGTTCGCACTGTTGGGTAGAATGGTGGACATTTTGCCTAGAGTTTGTAGATCCGTTATTGAGGTGGGGCTTTTCTGCACAGCTTTTGTGTTGGCCTTTTTCGGCGCTTTTCGAATAGGGGAGCTGGTGAGTTCCTCCAAGAAAACAAGGGATGGATTAGCGGTGGGGGACGTTCGGTACATGGAAGATAGACTTGTGATGCGCTTGCGTAGATCTAAAACGGATCAGGAGGGCCGAGGCAAGGATGTGGTGGTGTTCGCTATTCCTGACGCCAAACTCTGCCCCGTTTTAGTTACAAAGGTTTATTTGACAAAAAGGCCAACGGGGGATGGCCCTCTTTTAGTACATCAGGATGGGGTGGCGCTGTCGCGTTTCCAATTTATTTCTATCTTTCGAAAATCCTTAGTCATCCTGGGTATGGGGGATCAGAAATTTTCCACGCATTCATTTAGAATTGGTGCAGCAACGGAAGCAGTTAGGTGGGGCCTAACGGAAGAAGCTATAAAACGGATTGGAAGATGGGAATCGAGGCGATTTCGGTCTTATGTCAGACTTGATTTAGTTATTTGACATTTTATTGAGTGGTGTGCGTTATGTGCCGGCATGGTTTCGTGTGGTACATTGTGATGAGTTTTTCACCGGAATTTTCTTATTGCTTTCTTTTCAGATACCTCGCCGAGTCTCGTGTGGATCATGGGACATTCCTATGTTTGCTGGGGTGCTAGGAGGGGGGATGCCAGGCCAGACGGGAGACAGCTGGGGTTTTCCAGGGGGGATGCTTACATTAAATGGTTGGGGTTCCCCGGGATGCTTTGGAGCCGTCTGGTCCCGGAGGCGCACAAATTTGCACAACGGGACAGGCCGCCCGAGGTTTTGGTGATTCATGTGGGGGGAATGATTTGGGTTTGAGGACAAAATTAGACATCACCAGGGACATCAAGCATGACTTCTGCCTACTACAGGTGGCATTCCCAAAAACTGTCCTTGTATGGTCGGACATGATAGCCAGGTCTTCATGGCGGCAAGCGAGGTCAGTGGAACTGATTAACAGGGCCAGAAGTAAGATTAATCAGGAGGTGAGCAGGTTTTTCATTAAAAACGGTGGCTTAGCGATCAGACATAGAGAGCTAGAGACCGAGACGTGGCGATATTTGAGGGCTGACGGGGTTCATCTGAACCCAGTGGGCATTGATATGTGGACCATGGGTATACAAGACGGAATTGAAAGAGCACTTAGGGTGTGGAGGCGCGCTCAAGGTTAAGGTTTTAACCTTGTTTGCGGTGGCGGATGTTGGCTGACGTAGGTATAGAGAAGAAACCCCCTCCCCACAGAGAAGTTGATGCGGGACCCATTGGAGATATGGGCCCGATTGTTAATATTCCTTATAACTGATGTAAGGAATATGGTGGATGACTGCACTGCGGGAATATTGTTGTCTCTGAGCTAGCATGTCAGCATGAGGCCTAGTTATAGTTTATATGACCGCAGTGCACGAGTTTTTATTGGTTATTTATTTGTTTATAATAAAGTTCAGTTATATTTTGATATTTAATAAAGGAGGCTGCTACGGGTTTCTGTGATGTGTTTTATCTGGTCAGTCACTTGAGTCCAGAAGGTCTGTATTAGGCCGCACTCCCACCATATGTGCTGTAATGTGCCCCTGCCCTGGTTGCAGCGCCAGCAAACCTCAGGAACCGCTGGGAACCATTTGTGCAATTTGGTAGGTGTGTAGTACCAATTTGTCAGTAGTTTAAACAAAGTTTCTTGTAATCTTGTACTGATCGCACACTTATGTGCAAATGTACAGGCTTGTAGCCATTGATCTTTCGTGAAGGATAAATTTAGAGCTGTTTCCCAATACACCTTATGTTGATTCGGTTCCTGGAGGTCAGAAGCCTGCAACCATGCATATGTTAAAGATATATTTCTCGTGGAGGCTTCAGCTAGATAGCAGACAGTCTCAAAGGGTGTTGGAGGACGTATAAAATGTTTGTATCTCTGTGGGCTCATGATGTAGTCGTGGATTTGTCTATAAGACCAGTGATCCAACAGTGGGGCGTCTAATTCGCTTTGTAAGCTTTGAAGTGTTTTAACTTTTTTGTTTGCCAGACAATGTATTGCCAGGAAGGGTGAGTCTCTGTTCCCCAAGTGTCGGGTCAGTGCCTGCATGCTTGGAGGGAAGTCTGGATTTAAACTTATTGGAGTCAATGGGCCCGGGGCCGTGATCATATCGGAAACTCTGATCACCGTCTGCACCGCTTTCAGTGTCGCCCCAATAAGTGGATGGTGTTTCAGTCGTGCTGGGCAGTGGTTCCATGCTATCCAAGGTGCATGGGTTACCGGTGTAGTATCTACGCTATTTTCTAGTGCCACCCAATCCTTATTATGTGCATGGCAGGTCCAATCTATGATTCTGGTGAGGTGCGTTGCTAGGTAATAGTGTTTGAAGTTAGGGAAGCCCAGTCCCCCACTACGTTTATCCCTGGTAAGTGTTGCCAAACTAATGCGTGGTTTTCTGGATGCCCATAAGAAGTTCCTCAGTAATGCATTTAGTGAGCGAAAGAATTTCGTAGGAATTAGGATAGGGAGGGTTTGGAAAAAATATAGTATCCTGGGCAGGATTGTCATCTTAATAATGGCTGCCCTACCAAACCATGAAAAATGTTTAGGTGACCATTTCTCGAGGTCCATCCTCACCTTTTGCAAAAGTGGTATAAAATTATTGGGGTATATCGAGTCTACATCAGGAGTTAGATGGACTCCTAGGTACTTAAGTGAGCGGGATTCCCACCTAAATTTAAAATTCTGCTGCGTGCGTTTACAAGTGTCATCTTTCAGTGTTAAGTTTAATGCTTCAGATTTTTTATAATTTATCTTAAAGTTCGACAAATAGCTATAGTGTGTGAAAATATTGCATAATTCTGGAATAGTCACATGGGGTTGAGATATGAAAAATAATAAATCGTCTGCGTATGCTGCACATTTGTATGTTTTGTCCCCTGCGAGGAAACCATGTGTAGAGGGTGACACATTTACCATGCGTATCAATGGCTCTAAGGTGAGTATAAACAACAGAGGTGACAGGGGGCATCCCTGTCTGGTCCCATTGTGTATCACCACCTTCTCCGATAGAGTCCCATTGACTTTTATTTGGGCTGTTGGATTATAATATATAGGAGATGTCGTATATTGTAATATCTCACTTAACCACTTAAGCCCCAGACCAATTTGCAGCCAAAGGACCCTTTTTGCGATTCGGCACTGCATCGCTTTAACTGACAATTGCGCGGTCATGCAACGTGTCTCCCAAACAAAATTGGCGTTCTTTTTTTTCCCCCTCAAATAGAGCTTTATTTTGGTGGTATTTGATCACCTCTGGGTTTTTTTTTTTTTTGCGCTTTCCTCAGTTTAGGCCGATACGTATTCTTCTACATATTTTTGGTAAAAAAAATCGCAATTACCGATTATTCATTGGTTTGCGCAAAAGTTATAGCGGTTACAAAATAGGGGATAGTTTTATAGCATTTTTATTCATTTTTTTATTTTTTTTACTTTTTTTTTTTTTATTTATTTTTTTTTTTTTTTTGTGACTGCGACATTATGGCGGACACATCGGACATTTTTGGGACCATTGTCATTTATACAGAAATCAGTGCTATTTAAATGCACTGATTCCTGTGTAAATGACACTGGCAGTGAAGGGGTTAACCACTAGGGGATGGGGAGGGGTTAAGTATGTCCTGTGTGTGTTTTTTTTTTTTTTTACTGTAGGGGGGCGTGGCTTGGCGTGCGACATCACTGATCGTCTTTCCCTATGACAGGGAACAGACGATCAGTGACAGCCTCACTAGGAAGCACGGGGAGAAGTTTGTTTACACATACCTCTCCCCGTTCTTCAGCTCTGTGACCCGATCGTGGGACACCAGCGGCAATCGGGTCCGCGGGTCCCGCGGCCACAGTCACGGTTCTTAAAGGGCAACGTACCTGTACGTTGATGTGCCCAGCCGTGCCATTCTGCCGACGTAAATGTGCAGGAGGTGGTCCTTAAGTGGTTAAAGGAGAATTCGGGGCAAAACCTTTTTTGCATGTCCTTATTGCTGATCTTCTACCTTCACCGACTATATCATCCATCTTCTGAGTTCAGTAGTTCCTCTAATAACCTGATGATTTTGAAGTAAAACCATTACTGGCCTGTGATTTCCTGTTTGTAAGACCAGTGCCTGCTATTCCTCCTGTACTCCCAGCCACCTGCCTTGGGACAGCCCATTTTAAGTCCTATATACAGTGAGCAGGGATGTACTTCCGTCCCTACTTGCTGTAGTAGGTGAAGGGGTCTCGCAGACCCCCAGTCTGTACCATCCATGGAGGCGGTGTTCTCCTCCCTCCTCTGCTCCCTGCCAGCACTCCCCCTCCCAAAACTGTATCGCCGCCACCACCGGCTGCCCGCTCGTTATCTCTTAAGTGCAGCAGGGATCGTTAGGAGACACCGGCTGGCTGGTTGACAGAGCGGGGATCTCCCACTGTGACAGATCTTGTATGTGACACACCGGTCACCATAAAGTCCTGCCTCCTGGACCGGCTTTGTGATAGCACACTGGTCCAATGCTGCTCCAGGAGGCGGGACTTTACGGCGACCGGTGTTTCACAAACTAGATCTGTCAAAGTGGGAGATCCCTGCTCTGTCATCCGGCCGGCATCTCCTAACCATAAATACTGAACTTATGGGCACCAATGAGGCTACACTTATAGGCACTGCTAAGGCTGCACTTGTGGGCAATAATCAGGCCGCACTAATGAAGCTGCACTAAGGCAGCACTGATGAGGTTGCACCAAAGGGCACAGATAAGCTGCCCTGATGGGCACTGAGGCTGCACTTATGGGCACTGATAAGCTGCACTGAGGCAGCACTGATGGGCACTGATAAGGCAGCACTGATTTGCTTCACTGATGGACACTGATAAACTGCACAGAGGCGGCACTGAAAAGCTACACTGATGAGGCTGCGCTTATGGGCACTGATGAGGCTGCGCTTATGGGCACTGATGAGGCTGCGCTTATGGGCACTGATGAGGCTGCGCTTATGGGCACTGATAGACTGCACCGATAAGCAGTGTACACCATCCACTGCCAAATATCTGTAGGAGAGGTTTCCACCATCCCTGCAAAGTGTGCAGTCATTTTTTTTTTTTTCAGTTTGATGTGTAATATGTATATATGTGAGGTTTCATATCACAGAGACCGGTATTGTGGTAATATTGAAGTGTATAAAGATTTCCACACATTAGAGGGCTCCACCATTATTGTGTGCTTGGTTAGTAAGTTAGGGCTGCACTTTTTTTTGTTTTTTTTTCTCATGCTGACATTTACTTGTGTCACATGCTGATGTTAAGCAGCATGACCAGGCTTTTTCTTTCTGTGTTGCGGCTAGGGATGTGCTCACATACACCATACTGATTGCTTTTTCACTGATCTTTGAGAAAGATCTCAAAGCTACAGCAATAGGGGAATATCTGTAATACTGAATTATAGCGGAGTACAGTGTAATATATAATTATAGGCATGTGTCTACAGTTTGGTAATGATTACATAAAGCAAGTATGGGCAATATGTTTATCTCCTGTTTTGGCTGGAGGGGAAGAGCACAAAAATGCTTTGCATTTATTTTTATTTTTTTACATTTTTTTTATTTAAAGATGAGACACAGATACAAACGTAAAGGTGACTTTGCATTACATTTAGACTGTAACAAACACGTCAAATATAATAGCCAAAACAAAAAAATTTGCCTGTAAATAAAGGTCGCCGTTCCGGCAGACCCTTACTACTTGCTGAAGTCTAATATAGGATAAACATCTGTGCCCATCCCTTTTTTTGTCTTTTTATATTGAAAGAGAAAAATAGTAGGGGGGGGAGAGAGAGAGAAAAGAGAGAGAAAAAAAAAATATGTATGTGTGTGTATATATATGTGTGTGTGTGTGTGTGTATGTGTGTGTGTGTGTATATGTATATATATATATATATATATATATATATATATATATATATATATATATATATATATATATATATATATATATATATATATATATATATGTGTATATATATATATATATATATATATGTATGTATATGTGTGTGTATGTGTATATATATATATAAGTAAACATATAAGGAGGCGGGGAGGGGCATTTGCCCCTCCAGGAGCCAGGTTCGAAAATTCTGAAGTGTCGATAGGGATCCTAGACAGAGGATCCTGCCGTGTATTGGTGGAATTCGTCAGAGAAGCGAAAGAGGTTCCAATGAAACCATCTGGACTTATGTTCCTCGGACTCGCAGCGCAGAGGTCAGATCTTCCATCTGCTCAATGTCCTTCACTCTTGCGAACCAATGGGCTACCGTTGGTGCAGACTGTTGCTTCCAAAGAGGTGGAATGCTGGCCCGGGCAGCATTAAGGAGGTGCTTGAGGAGGGATTTGTGGTAACGTTTCCTTGACCGGGGAGTAAGGTTAAGGAGGACCGCAGCTGGGTTATCCTGAAGGGAGATATCTGTAAGTTTCTGTACTATCTTAAGAACCGGCTGCCAAAAAGTTTGGCGCACAGGGCAGTCCCAGAAAATGTGTAATAGAGTGCCTGGGTGTAAGTTGCAGCGCCAACAGCGGTCTGTTTGCAGAGGGAATATCTTAACCAGTACGGAAGGAGTTTTGTACCAGCGCGTCACTATTTTATATGCGGTCTCTTGATATTTGCTGCACAGTGAAGATTTTTGTGCAAAAAAGAGTATGCATTCTTTTTGGGGTTCAGAGAAGGTGACTTGCAAACCTCTCTCCCATTTTGCTAAGAATGGGGGGTCTTCAGTGGCGTGAAGGTCTAACAGAAATTTGTAGGAGGTTGATAAGGACCTCCGGATCGGTCCCTCATCCAGGCAAAGTTCATCAAAAGAGTGGAGTTTTCTGACAAAGTGTGTTGGTTTGGGCAATGAGCCAAGAAAGTGAGATAGCTGGTTGATCCTCCAGCGGTCTAATCGGAGTGGTGCCTGACCTGAGAGCAAGTTCTCCGTAGTTAGCCAGCCGGAGGAACACAGGCGCGAAGAGGCCCTCATGAGTTCTCGTGGGGCTTGCGATCAGAAGGACGGGTCAGAAAGGCCAGGTAGAAAATTAGGATGACCAATAAGTGGCGTCAGTGGGGATGGAAATTTTTTTAAAAACCTTTTCAGCTCCACAAGAGTCGGTCCAATCAGTGGGTGGGTGGCAGGAGTTGTCCCAGCCCAAGGTAGACCCGCTAGTGGGGCTCTGGCCGCATCCTGTTCCAGTGACACCCAGAGCTTTAAATCAATGTGTCCGCACCATTCCACGACTCTGGTCATATGTGCCACAGTATAGTATAGATCTGGAAATCCGAGGCCTCCTATAATCTTTGGTCGTAACAGGAGTGCTCTACCAAGACGTGGGTGCTTTCCACGCCAGATGAATTTGATGAATATTGAACGGACGGCGTGGAAGAATGTCTGAGGTATCTTGACGAACAACGCCTGCAGTAAATAAAGTCTGGGCATTGCATTCATCTTAAGTATATTGCAACGGCCAAACCAGGAAAGGGCCGGAGAGTTCCACCTCTCAAGTTCAGCCGCGAGCGTAGCTAGAAGGGGCTGGAAGTACAGGGTGACGATGTCTTACAATTTGGCAGAGATTATTGTTCCTAGGTATTGTATTGAGCGTACAGCCCATTTGAATGGGAAGAAGGGGCGTAGGTTAGAAATGGTAGAAGCTGACGGAAACACTTAAGGCCTCCGATTTTTGTAGGTTAACCTTAAAATTAGATGTGCCATAGCGCTTCAGCTCCTGTAACAGAGAGGATAGAGAGGTGAGGGGTTCAGTAATGTAGAATAAAAGGTCGTCAGCATAAGCTGCAACTTTGTGTTGACATTGACCCGATTGAATGCCTCTTATGGACTGATTACCTCTGATATGATGTAGAAAAGGTTCCAGGGAGAGAACGAACAGTATTGGAGAGGGGGGACATCCCTGTCTGGTGCCGTTCGTGATAAAGGACTGGAGTCGTAGCCATTTACCCGAACAGTGGCTGTGGGGTTATCATAGATGGCTGCAATCCACGACAGGATGGGATCTGGCATACCCACGAATTTAAGTGTCTCCCGTAGGAAAGGCCAGTCCACCCTGTCAAAAGCCTTTTCGGCATCTGTGGAAAGGAGCAGCAGGGGTATTTGGGAACGCTTCGCTTTTTCTATGATGTTCAGTGTCCTGGTGGTGTTGTCCCTGGCCTCTCTAGTTTGGATGAAACCGACTTGGTCTATTCCAATTAGACGTGGTAATAAAGCATTCATCCTAGAGGCAAGGATTTTTGTGAATAGTTTCATGTCACAATTCAAGAGTGAAATGGGCCTATAACTGGCACATAGTAGTGGGTCCTTGCCCGGCTTAGGGATCACAGATATAGAGGCACGCAGCATGTCTGCGGGGAGATTGTGTCCATCGATCGCAGCATTGAAGGCTGCAAGGAATGATGGTGCCAATGTGTCCTGGAACAATTTGTAGTAGGAGAGGGTAAAACCATCCGGTCCGGGAGCTTTACTGGACTGGGTGTCAGCTATTGCGCCTACGAATTCCTCTGTGGTAATAGGTTTGGACAGGGCCACTCGCTCCTCTGTTGTCAGCATAGGAAGGTCAATTTCTTGGCGATAATTGCGAATATCCAAAGCTTTTTGGGGTAGCAGCTGAGGGGTGGAAATTGGATCCAAATTATACAATTTGGAGTAAAAAGCACGGAAGGTATAGGCAAGTTCTTGAGATGAATGAACTCTGGAACCCGATGGCGAGGGAAGAGCGGGTATGTATGTCTGGGAGCGCTTTGCGCGTAAAACGTTTGCCAGTACCTGACCACATTTGTCGCCGTACTCGTAAAAAGAACAGCGGGCCTTCAGTAGTGCATGTTTCGCCTCGTACATGGAATGGTCTCGTATAGCTTCCCGAAGACGGAGCAGTTCCGCTTTGGTGGCACTATTTGACCGGTTCTTATGTTGGCGTTCCAAAGTGTGAAGTTGCGTTAGAAGGTCAGATAAGGTTTTGGCGCAAAGGTTGTTTGGCCGCATGACCGTGTTTGATTAGAATGCCTCTAATGAAGCACTTATGCACTGACCACACAGTGGCTGGGTTGTCTAGAGTCTATATTGACTGAAAGGTAGGACTTAAGTTCCCTAAGGACGTCTGCTGCAATATCTTGGTCTTTTAGGTAAGTGAATGGGTCTGGAAGACTCACTAAAGGTTGTACCTCATCCCGGTTTAAATGGTGAATGGGAAAGGGGGGGATAGACAAAGGGGACTGTAACGGTACTATTGTAGTCAAGATAAACACTCGTGATTTTTGTAAAAGAAGAATGAACATTTATTTAATACAAAAGACATAAGGGACAATATGAAATATACAAAGAAAAATCACCAATAGAGGTAAAAAGGATGGATCAGACAACGACGAGGCTCAATGGTGGAGGGAAGAGGAGAATGGGGTCTCATCGTTGGCTGAAACAGCCAAACCTAGTCTAACAGCCTGTTCAACACATAGTTGGAGTGCTATAGAAAGATATAAGGCATGGGTACAATTCGATCTCAAGTTTGAACGACCAACATGTTTCGCCAAACATTGGCTTCTTCAGGGTCACTAGGAGAATTCGTACCCGGATCTAATAATGTGGAAAGGAACATTAGAGATGTAATTAAAAAACGAACAAACATAGCATATTTGAGCAATATTTACACTGCCGGACAAAATTGGCTAACTCTCACCCATATATTCCCCCCAAGGGGCCCCAAAATGACAAAACTAGCATGCGATGCGTACCGTTAGACCATCAGCCAAGCCAAATCAGCACCAATGACTGGGTCAAGCATGGACTCCAGACAGACTAAGCTTTGCAGGGGGCGTACATAAAACCTGATCGGAGATAGTGGAATTATATTATGAGGATACGGTTTGGGCTGGTTTAAAATTTAAAACATCAGCCCTTGGCAGTGTAAGCCAAAAATATAAGAGAAAGTACTTACCAAGTAAAAATAATAATTAGCACATATTGGAGGCGCCAGAACATATGTATGAATGCTCAGGATTGTTCTTATGGGGTATTCTAAAACGGGGAAAGGGGAGAGACAAAAATAACATGCTTGGATGGTAGAGTGGTAATGAAGTAAAATAAGCAACACATAGGTGGCTTGGATATGGTGAATTTACTTACTCGTCCGGCCAGGACAGGCAGGGAAGTAGGCAGTTAAGGCAGAACCTTAAAAGTGTATTAGTATCTTGTTCGCCAGGCAGGGAATGACCAGTCCAAAAAGTAGACGTAAATACAGCTTTCTGCATAAACAGCAGTGCCAAATCAATATATGTAAAAGGGTTAAAGAAACAAAGGCAAACACCTTGACATCACTTACAAAAGATGCCCTTCTCTAAAAGATCGCCTTACTCGTAGCCATCATTCTCCACGTGGAACTCAACCACGTCGTGAAAATGGCACTTTCTCATGTGGTTCTTGTGATATCTGTCAATTCATCCACTGTTCTACAACCACACAACTACCCAATGGCAGCCTTCATCAAATTATGCACCATGTCAATTGCAGGACTATTGGTATAGTCTATTTAGCCACTTGTATCTGTGGCTGTTTCTATATTGGCAAAACTAAACAACCTTTTCAAGTCTGTATTCGTGACCATGTTAAACCCACCTATAAACGCCAAACCACTACTGCAGTCAACAGACATATTGGCTCAACACATAACTTTGACCCCCTATGTATGCGCTTTTCGGCACTTGAACATGTCGTAACACATATCAGAGGTGGAAGCATTGATGAAAAACTTTTACAGCTTGAAACTAAGTGGATACATAATCTCAATGCCACTTCCTTTCCAGGCCTCAACGAGTATATTAGTTTTAAACCTTTTCTATAAGTTTTCTTTATTCATGTATTGCTGAGTTGTTCTGTTAAACTATAATAGTAATGCTTTGTTTAATCTAGCATCTATGATCTTCTTGCTAGGATCTTTACCGAGAGCTTACCCTCTGTTCATGCCATCTATCCGTGTTGGTTTATGGGTTGCTCTGAGTATGTATGCAACTATAAAGAGCTCTTTGCCCATTCATATTTGGGCCCATTAACAATTAATAAATGATTTACCATTATGACAAATGATTTAGTATTTTAAATATAGGTGTTTTTCTGGATTGGTTTTGTTAATGCTGAACCTCCTGTTATTCAGGGCCACGGTTAATTTCCTTATTGTATCATCTCCTAAAACCTTTTTTTTCCTAATTTTCTGTCTTGCATTTGCTAGTCTATTCCGTATTTTTGAGTATTTAGGCCTTGTTCTTCTCTACATGACATTAGTACTATGTATATTCTGCTGTAATGTATGTGCATTTTTGATGCGATTTCCACTGTCGGCCAATCCGGTATTCCTGTGTATATTTGAGGAGCCAGGTTAATACCGATGCTGCTCTCTCCCTTTTCTTTTATTCCCTCCTCGCTAACTTCCCCCTTTATTTTCCATCTAGCAATCCGCCTGCGACATTATGCGGTTTGGCCGCCACCCATTCCATCTTACATGCACCCCGGTCCATCTTCATGTTCTTGCGTGTTTCAGTCAGTACTGGCTCTGTATGGGCACGCAAGGGTTAGGGGTTAATTTTCCCTAACCCTTTATACCTCTTGTTCTGACCTTCAAAATCCCCAGCTACTGTGATCTAGCCTATTCAGCCTTTAACATCCATCTATTCAGTGATACAGCATCCAAACCAATGTGGTTGCATGACTGTCCAATAGCGCTGTCTGTCTTATGACACATCGCGTTATTTTGGCCGCAGTACATTTTATATCCTCTGTGCGGCCTGTTTCTTTTTTCTTTTTGTCTCAAGTTTCTCTCCTGATGCGCGCACTGCCGCTGCGCGCGCATCCGGCGTGATGAACTATGGGTATTGCAGGCCAGCACGGCGTAGCCGCGCTTGCGCATGCGCCTGAGGTACCTTCTGCTCGCCACCTGATCGCAAGTGATTGCGATCAGGTGTGGGGGGCGTACAAATACCTGCACATCCACACCATTTGGTGTGGGTCCCGGAGGCGCCAGCATACCATTTTATTTGCTACACAAGGTCAGCTTTATTATCTTATCTTGCCTTTGTTTCTTTAACCCTTTTATATATATTGATTTGGCACTGCTCTTTATGCAGAAAGCTGTATTTACGTCTACTTTTTGGACTGGTCATTCCCTGCCTGGCGAACAAGATACTAATACACTTTTAAGGCTCTGCCTTAACTGCCTACTTCCCTGCCTGTCCTGGCCGGACGAGTAAGTAAATTCACCGTATCCAAGCCACCTATGTGTTGCTTATTTTACTTCTTTACCACTCTACCATCCAAGCATGTTATTTTTGTCTGTCCCCTTTCCCCGTTTTAGAATACCCCATAAGAACAATCCTGAGCATTCATACATATGTTCTGGCGCCTCCAATATGTGCTTATTATTATTTTTACTTGGTAAGTACTTTCTCTTATATTTTTGGCTTACACTGCCAAGGGCTGATGTTTTAAATTTTAAACCAGCCCAAACCGTATCCTCATAATATAATTCCACTATCTCCTATCAGGTTTTATGTACGCCCCCTGCAAAGCTTAGTCTGTCTGGTGTCCATGCTTGACCCTGTCATTGGTGCTGATTTGGCTTGGCTGAGGGTCTAACGGTATGTGTCGCATGCTAGTTTTGTCATTTTGGGGCCCCTTGGGGGGAATATATGGGTGAGAGTTAGCCAATTTTGTCCGGCAGTGTAAATATTGCTCAAATATGCTATGTTTGTTCGTTTTTTAATTACATCTCTAATGTTCCTTTCCACATTATTAGATCCGGGTACGAATTCTCCTAGTGACCCTGAAGAAGCCAATGTTTGGCGAAACATGTTGGTCGTTCAAACTTGAGATCGAATTGTACCCATGCCTTATATCTTTCTATAGCACTCCAACTATGTGTTGAACAGGCTGTTAGACTATGTTTGGCTGTTTCAGCCAACGATGAGACCCCATTCTCCTCTTCCCTCCACCATTGGGCCTCGTCGTTGTCTGATCCATCCTTTTTACCTCTATTGGTGATTTTTCTTTGTATATTTTATATTGTCCCTTATGTCTTTTGTATTAAATAAACGTTCATTCTTCTTTTACAAAAATCACGAGTGTTTATCTTGACTACAATAGTATCGTTACATTCCCCTTTGTCTATCCCCCCCCTTTCCCATTCACCATCTTGGTCTTTTTAGGAGCGCCTCGTTCAGTCGCCACATAGTTGTTCTAGGGGGCGCTTGCGTAATAGCCAGCTCTAACAGAATCGGCGTGGTCGGAAAGTGCTATGTGACCTATATCTGTCTTGGTGACAATGGGGATGGCTGAGTGTTTTAGGAAGAAAAGGTTGATTCTGGAGTAGGACCCATGGATGGTAGAATAGAAGGTATAGTCTTGCTCTTGTGGGTGGACTATTTTCCAGATATCGACTAGTTGGTGTGAGTGTAGAAGATCTTTTAGGCGAAATTGGATTCCCCTAGGGAGAGAAGACAAGTTCGAGGAGGAGTCCTTATGAGGGTCCAATGTTAAGTTGAAATCCCCACCTAAAACAAGTGTTCCTTCAAGGAAGGAGTCGAGGGTGGATAAGAAAGCCTCTAGGATGGGGAGCAGGTTGGAAATCGGGAGGTAGATGTTTGCAAGAGTGAAGATCTGAGAGCAAATTTTTCCCTTTATGAGCAGGAATCTGCCCTCTTGGTCATGATACTCATCGAGATATTGCCAGTGGAGGGACTTCAAAATGAGTATACTTGTCCCTTTAGATTTAGAGGATAATGACGGACTGTGGTATGCCGTTGAAAAGTTTTTTTGTCAGTTTGGGTATCTTGTCTGCCCTAAAGTGAGTCTCTTGGAGAAATGCAATGTGAGCTCTTTGTCTCCATAGCTCGGCAAGACAGCTATTACGCTTCTCTGGGTAGTTCTGCCCCTTTATGTTCCATGAAAGGATCTTGACAGTCATGTTGTCTAAGATTATGCCAACTTGCGTTGATTCCCGGGGTGCAAGGGAAGGGGGGGGGCAAGGGATAGGGAGAGAAGAAAAAAAAAAAGGGAGAAAAAAGATACTAGAGAAAGATGTAGGATAAGAGATCTAGTGGTCAAAAAAGTAAACTCTGCAGAGAAGAGCTACTGCCACCTGGGCAGAGTGGGCCTAGTGTGGGGAGTGGTAAGGCACAGCTGAGTTCTGGGCCCCGGCCATATGGGCCCCCACAGCCTTTGTGGTCATGCCATTAAGGCACTATTGTCGTTACCCGGCTGGGAAAAAAAAGGGGGGGGGGGATTTTGGTGAGAACGGACTCACGAGCCGAAATCGCAAAATATTTGCCTTGGTATTAAGCCGTAACTGGGGATATCACCAGCTCCGTGTCCCAGGCCCGAGGCTGCGCGGCGCCCAAAACTAAAACTAGGCGCCGTTGGTCAGCTGGGGCCACTCCAAGGCGGGACCACGGCCTCCAAGCGATACCTGAAAAACTGTAACCAAATTGTAGAACCTGTGAATAGCAAGGTAGCAGTTAAGAACATTTACCTCCTCACATTTGCACACATACAGTCATAAATACCCTCGCTAGTACATGCATAGCCCCAAACATATACAACAAGGGGGGAGCAACTGCTCTCGCTCATAGTCCCAGTGCTCCAGCGGCACTTTTGGAGTGTACCTATGCAAAGGCATTAGGTCAAAATTTTTGGTGACAAGCTTCGGGTCAGTTAAAAAAAAAAAAAAAAAATGTAAATGTTGGAGACATGCCATCGGTTATGTGGAATCAGAGAAGCATTTGTTCATCCGTGGACCAGAGCGGGCTGAGTAATACACCGGAAGGCCCTCAGTTCGCAGGCCGTACACATATTGTTCTTGGTATGACCCCCGTAAATAACAATAAAAGAGAGTTACACTCAAAATTCAACTTGGGGAACATGAAACAGGGAATACTAAGCTGTATGCGTGTTTGCGATTTGCGTATGTAGGATCAGCCCGCCACTTCTGAGGTGGAACGGGTGACCCCACTTGTATGTGAGACCCTTCTCTCCAAGACCATCCAGAAGAGGTTTGAGCGATCGTCGCATTAGGAGGGTCTTTCTGGAAACATCTGGTAGGAGGTGGACAGCTGCACCATCAAATTCCAGGACTCCCCCCCCCCCCCCCCCCCCCCCACCCCCGCCAGGCCTGCTGTAATATAGCCTCTTTGAGGGTTCTATTTACTCTGTCAATGATGATCTCGGAGTCTGGTGGGCGGTCTAGGTAACGGTTAAAGACATTAACCACTGTTGAGCGCAGTTCTGAATTTGGCACACTTTTTCGGGCAACCCCCGCAACCTGATGTTTTGCTGCGATTCTCCGGGTCATCTTGGAGCAGGTGCAGCGGAATAATCTGGTCAGTTAGTTCAGATTGGGAAGTCTGCAGGGTTTGCACAGATTGGGACTGTATAACCTGTTTTTGCTCTACTACAGTGACACGGGAGACCAGCACTGCTGTATCCTGTCTGATAGATTGTATCTCGCTCTTCATAGCCGTCTCCATTCTCTGAACAATTGATCCAAGTCAGATCTAGTGGGTAACTGCTGTAGGAAATCCCACAGTCTTAGTTCAGAGGAGGCATGGAGAGGGAGACCCTGTGGTTGCTGTGCGCAATAGAGTGTACTCACTGTGCTCAGATGTGTGGGTAGTTGCCTCTGTTCCTCCATGTCTCCTTGACTGAAACGCAGAGCGCTGGATGGGATGGGAACTGAGGGTGAAGCTGGGAGCAGGATGTCATCTCTGTCTGAGGCTGCCAATGTTTTGGGAATGCAGGGCGAGAGATCACTTGGTGGTGAGAAGGGCGGCATAGTGTGGTCATCCGCCGTCTGTAGAGGGGGGATCAGCCATGCTGGGAGCCTCCGCTGTGTCCTGGGCTGTATGGCCGGCTAGCGCCATCTTGGCGGCTGCTGGTGTGTAGGCCGTCGGCTGGAGTGAGCGGACTTCATGCCGGTCTTCGGAGCGGGCGGGTGGCGGTCGGGTTCCCTGGAAGTCCGGGAAGGCAGGTAGATGCCGGTAAGTGCCGGTAATGTGCGGTAATACGCTGTGTGAGATCCACTGCCCGGGAGCCCTGGAAAAATGCGTCTTTACGCCGCCATGCCTAGCCAACGCCCCTGCTTTGCATTTATAAGGCTGTAACCTACCTATCCTGCTGTGTGAGTAGTATAACTGGCTGCCTGCAGAATGAGGGGTATGATTTATGTTAGTGGGCTGGTTCACATTTAACATGTACAGGCCTAGTGTACCCTCCCACATTCACTGCAATTCTCAAAGCATGATGGGAAGTGTAGTTTGATTATAGTGTAGCGAGAGAGAGGAGAGGGTGTGATGTACTCCTTGGCAGAACTGATGCTGCATTTTTTGAATTACAGAGAGGACTTCCTGAAAATTCAATTACACTTTTCTCTTCAATGGTAAGGAATTTCACAAATGTAATAACTGTTTTGTGCAGGGGGGGTACTAATGGGATTTTTTTTGCCGATCCCCGAGTTCTGCTTTAACCACTTATGGCCTGTCCGCCATCGTTATACATCGGTATTTTGACGTTGAATACCGTTGTTGTGGCAGCAGATAGCCATAACACAAGGATTTTCTGAAACGACTGGCGGTCCGCTTTAAGATAAAAGTGGTCTCTGGCGGATTCTCTGCAAGATGACTTTTATCAGCGGCGGGAGAGGTGCCCACCCCCCTCCCGCCATGGTCCGGTCGTCTCCTCCTTACCGGAGCTGTCGGTAGTGGCGGAGACGATCCGATCCTTTCCCCACAGAGTCACTGTGTCGAGTGAGGGAATAATGGCCCCCACTTGACCCCGTCCCTCCGTCCTTGCGCGCAGAAGCAAACGCTTACATAAGTCGCGCCCGCATATGTTAACGATGTTCAAACCACACTTGTGAGGTATTGCCACAATCGTTAGAGTGAGAGCAATAATTCTAGCAAAATACCTCCTCTGTAACTCAAAACTGGTAACCTGTAGACATTTTTAAACGTCACCTATGGAGATTTTTTAAGGGTCAAAGTTTGTCGTCTTTCCACGAGCGGGCGCAATTTTAAAGCATGATATGTTGGGCATCAATTTACTCTGCGTAATATTATCTTTCACAATCTAAAAAAAAATTGGGCTAACCTACTGTTTTTCTAATTTATTTATGAAAAAGTTAATTTTTCCCCCAAAAAATTGCGTTTGTTAGACCGCTGCGCAAATACGGTGTGACATGCAATGACCGCCATTTTATTCTCTAGGGTGTCTAAAAAAAGTAAGGTTTGGGGGTTCCAAGTAATTTTCTCTAAAAAAAAAAAAAAATATATGATTTTAAGTTGTAAAGAACAAGTTTGAAAAATAGGCCTGGTCCTTAAGTGGTTAATAAAATCCTCATTTTGCCCTATGATCTTTAGCATTCGGATAATCTTTCACACAGCTCCGCTCTGTCAGTGTGTCACATGACTGCTGGGTGCTGATATTGTTAAAGCGGTGTTTCAGCTGTAAAATTTTTTTTTTAAAAGTCGGCAGCTAAAAAAAAAAGTAGCTGCTGACTTTTAATAAGGAGACTTGCCTTTCCAGGGCGCCCGCAATGTCGGCCACCGAGGCGGTCATGTCCCTTGGCTCTCGGGTCCCAGCACCGCAATCCTCACTAAGGGAAACAGGCAGTGGAGCCTTGCGGCTTCACTGCCCGTTTCCTACTGCGCATGCACGAGTCGCGCAGCGCTTTGTGAATGGGACACGTTGTGTTAGGGAACACACAGTTCCCAGAACACAGCACGTCCCATTACCCAGAAGACAACGCGGAGGACGAGAGAAGACCGAAGATCACAGCAAAGTAGGAAGGAGGCAGATTAGGAAGACTGCCTAGCAACAGGGATTTCTGGTAAAATAAACATATTTTTTTTTCAAATGTTTTTATTTTTGTAAGAATATTAATGCTCTTCTTCTTCTCTTTTTTATTTTTATTTTTTATAGGGTGGCCCTCCACTTTTAACTTAAAGTCTGTACCACACAGTACAACCATAACACAGTTCAGCCAGCACAAAATCGGCACCCAACAGCCATATGACACACTGTGACAGAGCCGAGCACCTTTTGTGCTTTGCGAATAATTACCCTAATGCCGAGTAAGATGCTTCTTTACACTTGCGGTTGGTGGGGCGGTAAAAGCATGCAGTTGAGCTGTGTTATTACTGCCCACCCAACCACTCTTCTTTAACCACTTTAGTCCCAGCACTGTTTTAAAACGGCACTGAGACAGTGCTGCAAACATGTTTTTAAACACATACACGCTCACAGCAGGGGCATATCATGAAATTAGTGGGCCCATGTGCAAGATAAAAAGCGGCCCAAGGCAGTGATCAAAAAAAGGCATGCGCCATGGCAAATTGTGTATGTGGCTTAAAGGGTGTCTAGTTTAATGACTTACGTAGTGCAGTATGCAGTAATGTTAAATAGGGAATGTACAGTGTGGAGTGTATGGTAGTGGGTAGTATGTGCAGTGAATGATGTCAGTAGGGCAGTGGACAGAGTCAGTAGAGCAGTGGATGGTGTCAATAGTTTTTTCTCTAGTCGTCTGTCCAGGACAGCACTAAAGAGATAGGCTCCACCTCCGGAGGCAGAAAACACAATACAAATCTTTAAAGGGCGGCTTCCGTCCTTTCCCTTTTGTGTTTCCTCCAACGGAGGAGGAGGCTGGATTGGAGCTCTCCTTCCCCTGATGGTGGGAGAGCCCATAAGAGATGGTGAAGGGGGTCTGTGTACCTGTCGCAGGGTGACGGACATCAGAGGTCCCCCGGTCTGGTTGAGTGCAGCTACGAACCGGCGTCCTCCTCCTGAATAGCCCGGGGAGGGCTGGCGTTCCCCCGCCTGACAATTTGGTTTCGGATTTGGCACGAGTCAGGCAGGGGGCAGACACAGGCATTGAGTTCCGGCCTGTGGAACGCAGGAGGAGGACAGGGGACTTCCGGTGAACCACTTCCTGTTCCGGGTCGCCCGGCGAGCGTGGATGGCGGAACCTGGGCGGCTTATTTAAAAAGCGCCAGCCACTAATACAATGTGCTGCACCACAGGGAAAATCCTCCAGGCAGACAGGCAAGCTTCTGGACGGCATGGATGCAGTGGAATGTGACAGTGGAGCCAAACCAGCCCAGGTAGGCAAACACAGAGGTGTCTTGTACCTACGGGGCTGGGAGGGGGGGGGGGAGTGATGGACTAATCAGTGCAAAGGCATTATGAAATGGTCCATGTGTGGTCCCCCTCCCCCTCTCTTTTTAAACAGGACACTAGCGTGTCTTGCGAATCCTGTTAGTGGCTGGTGGGGTGCACATAGGTGTTTGGTGAAGGCATCCTATTTTGCTAAAGGTTACGCTGATGTTAGCTTGTCTATGTTTCCCTTCCTTTTCTTCTCCTTCTCTTGTCTTAGGCTCTGCCCAAAGAACCAGAGAGGTCAGGGGGGAAGAAGAGATGTCCATTGTGTATGAACAAATTTAAAGAAGGATGGGTTAAACCCCTTTGTAAAGCCTGCATAGACAAATTGGTCTATAAGGAGGCTACGGGGGCTTGTAAGGAACTGATTTCTGGGGTACAGAAAGAAATGCAGTCCATCAAGACAATGCTAGCAAACCTTGAGACCCCAAAACCAGCCGCAGTTCTCCCTGCTTCCACCCCAGAGGAAGGTGACGAATCGGGGGAAGAGGAATTAGATTTCCTGGATGGCCTGAGTGAGACGGCATCATCCCGAGACATTCCGACTCAAGGGACAAGCTCTCCCAGATAGAGGCTCTCACTCGAGGAGGTTGATGCCTTATTGGGGGTTATTTGAGACGCTCGAAATTTAAGAGGAGCAGGTCTCTCTGTCCTTGCATGACCGGATGTATCAAACCCTAAAAGAAGATTCAGCCAGTGTTTTTCCGGTGCACAGCACACCGGTGGACGCTATTAAAAAAGAGTTGGTGGAACCAGAGAAAAAATAATTTTTTCCTAAAAGTATGAAGAGGAGATTTCCCTTCAGTGAGGATCCCACCTGCATCTGGAACAAAGTATCTAAAGTAGACGCAGCCTTCTCCCAGTGCGCAAAGTCAACAGACCTTGCCTTTGAGGACATGGGTGTTCTCAAGGAACCCATGGACAAAAGGATGGAGGTACTGTTAAAAGGGTCATGGGAAGTAACCATGACCAATTTAAAACCTGCAATGGCCACAACAATAGTGGCTCGCAATTTGGAGGTCTGGCTGGAACAATTGCCAGGGCATTTGGAAGGTGGGACCTCTAGGAAGGAAATCTTGGATTCCCTTCCTATGCTGCATAAAGCAGCAGGGTACATGGCAGACGCCTCTGCGGAGTCGGTCAAACTGTCAGCAAGGACTGCTGCCCTTGTAAATGCATCTCGCAGGGCAGTATGGTTAAAATCTTGGTCAGGGGACCCAGCTTCAAAAGTGAGGTTATGTGGTATTCCCTTTTGAAGGAGACCTCTTGTTCGGGCAGGATCTGGAAAAGGTTCTGGATCGCACTGCGGACAAGAAAGCTTTCCCTGTTAAAACTAAAAAGACACCAGGGAAACGCTTTTTTCATCCTCAAAGACAGGGACAGTCACAAGGACAGACCCCTAAGGGGTCGGCTCCTAAAAAACCGTGGACGGGGGAAAACAAAAACAAAGTCCCAATGACTAGGTTCCCGTGGGGGGAAGACTGGGGCAGTTCCTCCCACAATGGGGAAAAAAACTACCAGAAAAATTTTCATCCTGAGGATTATCAGGGAGGGTTACCAAATACAGTTCAGACACACCCCACCTATGAGGATGTGTGTGACCAAACCTCCCAAATATCCTCAGAAGGCGACGGCCTTGCTGTCGCAAATTGGCAACTTGGTAGACCAGAGGGTTCTTGCCAGTGCCAAGACAGGAGATAAACCACGGTTTCTACCCGCATGTGTTTGTAGTGAAGAAACCGTCAGGCAAATTACGGTTAATTTTGAATTTAAAGTTACTAAACAAGTGGGTAACATACAAAAAATTCCGGATGGAAACTATTTTTACGGTAAGGTCAATCCTTCCTCCAGATTGTTTCATGGCCTCACTCGATCTGAGGGATGCCTACCTACACATTCCCATTCACGCGGACTCTCAAAAAATTTTGAGGATAGCGATTCAGTGGGGAAGGCAGACCCGACACTTCCAGTTCAGGGCCCTGCCATTCGGCCTATCTTCCTCCCCCAGGATATTTACCAAAGTCCTGGCAGAAGCATTGGCTCCCCTGAGGCTGAAGGGAGTCGCGGTCATACTGTACTTGGACGAACTTTTATTCTTCGCCCCCTCCAAACTCCAACTGCAGGGAGACCTGAGGGTAGCCATCTCCTGTCTAAAAAGACTGGGATGGTTAATTAACAATAGTCGTATTTGACACCGACACAGGCCATACAGTATCTGGGGTTCCTGGTAGACTCGGTGACTCACAGAGGAAAAAGCAAAAAAGGTTAAAGGCGACGGCTACCTTTTTGCAAAACAATCGGGCAATTTCCCTCCGATCAGCTATGTCGGGACTGGGCCTGTTAGTGGAAACAATTCCTGCAGTTCCTTGGGCAAGGGCCCACTTCAGGTGGTGGCAGTCTCATATCTAAACAAACAAGGAGGAACGAGATGCCAGTCCTTGATCAGGCTAACAAGTACGATCTTGTACTGGACCGAGGAAAACCTAGGGTCGGTCTCGGCAGTCCATCTCGGCAGTCAACACCAAGTGTGCGAATCAGAATGGTGATCAGGGAGATCTTCCAGCTGGTGCAGAAATGGGGGCTCCCAGAGGTGGATTTGTTCGCCAGGAGAACGAACACCCAGGTTCCAGTGTACTTCTCACTAGAGAGGGAAGCGGGGGCAAAAGGGATAGACGCTTTTGCACAAAGTTGGGCGTTTTGCACTTGCTACGCCTTTCCCCCCATTCAAACTAATTCCTCTAGTCCTGAGGAAATTTCTTCAGGAACGGACCACAATAAAATTGGTAGTTCCGTATTGGCCAAAGGCCGTGGTTCTCAATGCTGCTAGGCCTGAGAGACGAACCTCCCCTCATGCTGCCCGAGAGGGAATATCTGCTGTCCCAGGGCCCAGTTCTGTTGCCAGAAATACAGACCCTGAAACTATCGGCCTGGCGTCTGAGGAGAGCCTCTTGAATCTAAGGGGCTCTCAGACAGGGTGATAAAAACACTTCTTTCAAGTCGAAAGAAGGTAACCCAAGCAATTATGTTAAATTTTGGAAAGTTTTTTTTGTTCATGGTTAGGCACTAAAAAAGTATCTAAGTATCCCAGCAGTCTTGGAGTTCTTAAAGACTTAAAGCGGTTTGGTACTCACAAATACACATTTATATTTTTTAAGACTGTTCTGCATACAGATCCCCAAATGAGCATTTAAAAAAAAAAAAAAAGCATTACTTACCTTGCTGTAGTCATTCTTATGCCGCGTACACACGAAGGGACTTTTCCCGGCGGACCTAGTCCAGCGGACAATCCGCCGGACTTTCCAGCTGGCTTCGCCGGACTTTCCGAGCGTGTGGACTTGCCCACACACGCCCGGACTTCTTCGGCGGACAATTCGCTGGACAAAGTCCGCGGGACTTTTGAAAATGAACGGACTTGCCCACACGCGGAGCAGTCCGTTCATTTCGAACGTAACTTCAGGTACGTAGCTAGCGTAAGCAGTAAATGCCGGCGCGCTAGCTCCGTCACCTGGCATGGATTTAAAGGGAATCCCCACGCCGAAAAACTGCGTGGGGGTCCCCCCCAAATCCATCTCAGACCCTTATCCGAGCACGCAGCCCGGGAAGACCAGGGGTGGGGACGAGCGAGCGCCCCCCCCTCCTGAGCCGTACCAGGCCGCGTGCCCTCAACATGGGGGATGCCCTGGGGAAAGGGGGGCCGTGCGGCCCCCCCACCCCAAAGCACCTTGTCCCCATGTTGATGAGGACAAGGGCCTCTTCCCGACAACCCTGGCCGTTGGTTGTCGGGGTCTGCGGGCGGGGGCTTATCGGAATCTGGGAGCCCCCTTTTATAAGGGGGCCCCCAGATCCCGGCCCCCCACCCTATGTGAATGAGTATGGGGTACGATGTACCCCTACCCACTCACCTAAGGTGTAAAATGTAAAGTAAAAAAAAAAAAAAACACACTTTTGAAAAAATATTTTATTGCACTGCTCCGGGGGTCTTCTTCCGTCTTGGGGGGGTCTTCTCGCCGGACTCCTCCGCCATTTACGTAGCTCTTTTACCGAGCAGAGAAGTCCGGCTACCTTCTTCGTCGTCGTCGCCGCCGTCGTCGTCTGGGGGTCTCGATCCGCCTTCGGGGGTCTTCCGGGGTCTCTTCTGTTCTTGCCGCTGTCGTCGCTTTCTGCGCCGCCTTCTTCTTCTGCCTTCTTCTTCTTCCGATGTTGACACGTCGCTCTCTCTGGCCGGAATGCCAGAGCCGCGCTGTGCTGGGACTTGTATAGGGACAAGGGGACAGGGTCACATGCTCATGTCACATGGTGACCCCGCCCCCTTGTGATGTCACAGTCCCAGCATCCTCCGGATGCTCGCCCTTTCCTGGCCTGCCGGGCTGCGTGCTCGGATAAGGGTCTGAGATGGATTTG
Source organism: Lithobates sylvaticus (assembly GCA_028564925.1). Classification (NCBI taxonomy): domain Eukaryota; kingdom Metazoa; phylum Chordata; class Amphibia; order Anura; family Ranidae; genus Lithobates; species Lithobates sylvaticus. The sequence continues at coordinate 76,474,948 of CM053032.1, forward strand.
GGGGGACCCCCACGCCGTTTTTCGGCGTGGGGACTCCCTTTAAATCCATGCCAGGTGACGGAGCTAGCGCGCCGGCATTTACTGCCTACGCTAGCTACGTACCTGAAGTCACGTGCTAAATGAACGGACTTTCCGATGAGCGGCAAGTCCGTTCATTTCAAAAGTCCGGCGGACTAGCCTACTAACGGCGGGATTGTCCGCTGGACTGCCAAGTCCAGCGGATAATTTTAAAACAAAACTTAAAACTTTAGTCCGCCGGACTTTTTGAAAAAAAGTCAGTTGGAGGCCCACACACGAGGGGATAGTCCCTTCGTGTGTACGCGGCATTAGAATGACTTCCGGTCTGTCCTCCCGTGGGAGTAGGCGTGGTTTCGGCTGTCCCCCGCCTCCGCAAAGACCCCTGGGAAATGTTTTGCATTCTTCCCAGGAAGCCACGGGGGACGCCGTCAGCACGAAATCTCGCGAGATTTCGGGCACATCTCCTGAAATCTCGCGAGATCCTTTCTTCTCTTCTTTGTTTTGGATTTGGTTGCCATCACAACGGGGCGGGAACTTCCGGCGGCGCCGCGCCGTTGTGATGGCAACCAGAAATTTTACGGCGCTGCACGCTCAGCGAACTGAGCATGCGCGGGATCGAGCGGTGAATGCTGGGAGCGCAGCATTCACCGCATCCCGGAAGTAAATGCTTGTGGGTTTCTAATGCCCACAAGCAATATGGAATCGTCCATCAAGATATTTTATAAGTTATCCAAACGGACGGAATCGGCGATCGGTGGGGAGAAGAACTGCAGCAGGTGAGTTGCATGTTATGTATGTCTATATTTTACACTGATTGGGAAAAAAAAAAAAACATATTTCGGTGAAATCCCGCTTTAAGATGGTGCGGATAAAGGACTGGCCATTAGTACTTTTGAAGGTACAAGTTGCGGCACTGTCTGTGTTTCTAGAGCAACCCCTGGCGTTGGACCCGCTAGTTAGCAGGTTCTTTAAGGGGTTAGCCAGAATTAAACCTGTTCCTTTTAAAATTTTACCCAAATGGGACTTGTCAATTGTGCTACAGGGATGGGTAAAATGGTCACAGGAAGAAGAGCCCTCCTTAAAATGGATCACGCTCAAAACAGTGTTCCTAGTGGCTGTTTCCACAGCTAGACGCATTAGCGAGCTTCAGGCACTTTCTATAAAAGCCGTTTTTACTAATTTTTGTAGACAGGCTGGTGCTACGCACAGACCCAGGTTTTTTGCCCAAAGTAGTGACAAAATTCCATAGAACACAGGAGATTACTTTGCCTTCGTTCTGTGGGTCCCCCACCAATCCAAGGGAGGTAGAATTCCACCAACTGGATGTGAGAGCCTGTGTCTTACAGTATCTGGAGATGTCGAAAAGCATTAGAAAATGCAATGCACTATTTATTTTACATGCGGGTAAAAAATTGGGGTCACAAGCTTCAAAGAACACAATTGCAAGATGGATCAAACAGGCTATTGTGGAAGCTTACAAAATCATGAAAATGGAATGCCCTTTTTCCCCCCCATGGCTCACTCTACATGGGCGCTATCGACCTCATGGGCAGAGCGAGCTGGAGCGACACCAGAACAAATTTGTTGAGCAGCAACATGGTCAAACTACTCGACTTTCATGAAGCATTATAGATTGGACCTTTATCTCAGCGCAAGACCAGGCATTTGGGAGAAAAGTCCTTCAAGCGGTAGTCCACCCCCCCCCCCCCCCCCCCAATCTGGTGAGTTCTCGTTGATCCTCTCTAGTGCTGTCCTGGACAGACGACTAGAGAAAACTAGAGTTAGACTTACCGGTAACTCTGTTTCTCTGAGTCGTCCAGGACAGCAGGACATTCCCTCCCTATATGCTGTTATAATGTTTGACAAGTGTTTTTGTTGTTACAGAAGCCGTTCCGGGGAAGTTCTCGGTTACAAGACTGAAGGGGAAAGGACGGAAGCCGCCCTTTAAAGATTTGTATTGTGTTTCCTTCCTTCGGAGGTGGAGCCTATCTCTCTAGTGCTGTCCTGGATGACTTCTAGAAACAGAGTTACCGGTAAGTCTAATGCCCCATAAACACGGTCGGCAATTAGTGCTGCCCATCAATGCCCATCACTGCTGTCCATCAGTGTCGCCCATCAGTACCACCCATCAGTGCCCATCTGTACCGCCTGTGCTGCCCATCAGTGCCACATATCAGTGCCCATAAGTGCGGCATATTAGTGCCTCCTTATCAGTGCCACCTCATCAACGCCCACCTGTTCAGCCTATCAGTGCCGCCTCATCAGCGCACATCAGTGAAGGTGAAAAATTACTTAGTTCCAAAATTAACTGACGGAAAAAATGTAAAAAAATTGTTTTTTTCCCCAAAATTTTTGGTCTTTTTTTTTGTAAAAAATAAAAAACCCAGAAGTGATTAACCACTTACCAATCGGCCCATAGCCGAATGACGGCTACAGGGCAGTTGGATAACTCTGGGAGGGCGTACAGTGACGTCCTCCCAGAATTCCGCTTTCGAGTGCCCCCTGGGGCGTGCACCCGAGAACATCCGTGACCGTCGGGCTCTTCGCGGCCGTTTACTACGTGATCGATCCGTCAAATGACGGAGTGATCACATGTAAACAAACCGGCGTCATTTCATCCGATCGGTACAGTGTGAGAGGGGAGAGATTGGTGGCAGCAGCACTGTGGGCTACATCTGTAGTGCCCACAGCGCTGCTCTGTAACAATTGACTCTGCCATACCCTGCAATACCCTGCCATACTCGGTGATACCCAGCCATACTCGGTGATACCCAGCCATACTCGGTGATACCCTGCAATACCTAGCCATACTCGGTGATACCCTGCCATACTCTGTGATGCCCTGCAATACCTAGCCATACTCGGTGATGCCCTGCAATACCTAGCCATACTCGGTGATGCCCTGCAATACCTAGCCATACTCGGTGATGCCCTGCAATACCTAGCCATACTCGGTGATGCCCTGCAATACCTAGCCATACTCGGTGATGCCCTGCAATACCTAGCCATACTCGGTGATGCCCTGCAATACCCAGCCATTCTCGGTGATGCCCTGCAATACCCAGCCATTCTCGGTGATACCCTGCAATACTCGGTGATACCCAGCCATGCTCGGCTGTACTCGGCCTCTGTATGTGGCCAGGCTGTGAAAGTAGGAGAATCAATTTTGGGGTGTCATTTTTGGTATGTACATGCTATGTGTTAGAAATATTGTATAAATGGACAACTTTGTGTTTAAAAAAATGCGTTTTAACCACTTCCCGCCCGCAGGTCATTATATGACGTCCTTGACTTTGTGCGGGGATATCTAAAGGGAGCCTGCAGCTACAGTCATCATTCAGATATCAGCTTTTTCAGCCGGCGATTCCCTACACCATAAGAATGAACATAGCCGCTGTTCCACTGCTTGATCGTTCTTACGGGAGGCGAGAGGGGACATCCCCTCCCCCCCCCTCCCGCCGCCCTCCAGTACTTCTACCGACTCACCGCTACGATCGAAGCCAGGATCGTTTTTTTTTTTTTTTTTTTTTAATCTCAGGCTTCCCAGCCTAGAGGTGAGATGTGTGTCTTATTGACCCCATATCTCACTGTAAAGAGGACCTGTCATGCCATATTCCTATTACAAGGAATGTTTACATTCCTTGTAATAGGAATAAAAGTGATCAAAACATTTATATTTGGGAAAGAAGTGTCAAACTAAAATAAGTAAAGTAAAACGAACAATACATTTTTTATTTTATTTTTTTACCGGAGAAGTCGGTAGCGACGGAGGCGATCGGGTCCTTTCCTCTGCTGGGTATGGAGACGAGTGAGGCTAAGATGGCTCCCAGCCGTCTCTATACCATAGCAGGGCAGAAGCGACGTCAAAACGTCACTTCCGCCCATACCTCTTAAAGGAACATTTTTCTGTTGTCATTTTTTCAAATGACAATTTACATTTTTTTGCATTTAAGTCCAAATATGAGATCTGAGGACTTTTTGACCCCAGATCTCATAGTTAAGAGGACTTGTCATGCTTTTTTTTTTCTATTACAAGGGATGTTTACATTCCTTGTAATAGGAATAAAAATGACCCAATTTTTTATTTTTTTTTAAAAACAGTGTAAAAATAAAATCAAGTAAAATAAATAATAAAAAAAAAAAAAATTTTTTTTTTTAAAGCGCCCTGTGCCGACGAGCTCGCATGCAGAAGCGAACGCATACGTGAGTAGCGCCCGCATATGAAAACGGTGGTCAAACCACACATGTGATGTATCGCCGCCATCGGTTGAGCGAGGGCAATAATTATAGCCCTAGACCTCCTCTGTAACGCAAAACATGCAACCTGTAGAATTTTTTAAACGTTGCCTATGGAGATTTTTGAGGGTAAAAGTTTGACGCCATTCCACGAGCGGGTGCAATTTTGAAGCGTGACATGTTGGGTATCAATTTACTCGGCGTAATATTAGCTTTCACAATATATAAAAAAAATTGGACTAACTTTACTGTTTTTTATTTTTTTATTCTTTATTTTTATTCAAAAAAGTAAATTTTTTCCAAAAAGTGTGCTTGTAAGACCGCTGCGCAAATACGGTGTGAAAAAAAGTATTGCAACGACCGCCATTTTATTCTCTAGGGCAGGGGTGTCCAAACTTTTTTCAAAGAGGGCCAGATTTGATGAAGTGAACATGCGTGAGGGCCAACCATTTTGCCTGACATTCTTTGAACCATTAAAATTCGGTCTAAGTGTGTTGGTTTGAGCACTAATACACTATCCAACAAGAATTCTCTTGCCTTTGTCGTTCCTGACACACAGGCGAATTCTCTGCTCTTTAGGGGTACCGTTAATTCTTAATGGTACCCCACACATTGGAAAACGTGGGGTCCTTTTGGTGCAGTGCAATTAAAAAAAAAAAAAAAAAAGCTTGGAGACTTCTTTCCCTGCATTTTTGTGGTTAGGGAAGCCCATTGAAATTAATGGGCTGCCCTACACGGAGCACGCAGCCACACAGATGTGAACCAAGGGCTTGTTCACAGGTCAGGTTGGAGGGGCGGTAAAACCACATGGTTAAGCTGTTTTTACCACCCCCAACTTCTCCCCCTTTAGCTGCAGAGGGAGCAGCTGGGGGTGTACACATGCTGTGGCTGCAGCTGGAGGTATGCCCAGGGTGAATGGGCCTGCACTGCAACTACCCCGCAACTGTGTGGGTTGCACAGTTGCGGTATAGGGATGCTGCATTTTTGGGCTTAAAACGGGTGGTGAGGAGGCAACATAATGCCACTTTACCACCTTTCAGAAAACTACAAATTAAACAAAACAAATGAGTGTCCACAAGAATTTCTACTGCCAGATACGGAATACGTCACTTCCGGTTAAAACAATAAGGAGGCTTGGGATGCACGCCGAGATAGGAGAGACAGGCTATACCCTCACCCATCTGTACCCATTCAAACGGCTGGACAAGTTTAGTGCCAACTGATAGGCACTTGAAAATGTGAGTGAAATAATCTGTTTTTACCTTTTTACAAATAAATGCACAGACATACTGCGCAATGATTGTTGTTCATTTTTTATGAGGTTGGATATTGTTTAAACCTGTAAATTGGGAGCGGCATAGACCTGAGCGGAGTGGTTATCCCCATCAATGAACCAAAGGCATTCAATATATTAATATCTGGTGAGTGCCCAATCCTCGTGGTGGTGTCGTCACTAAAGTGGTGGATAAGAAAATACACAGAAGCACGGACACAAGGAATAGGAGGATTGGAGCAATTTTTGTATTAAATACTGGCTTTTCTATACCACTAGAAATTCTTGTGGACACATTTTGTTTTGTTTAACCACTTCCCGACCGCCTAACGCCGATATACGTCGGCAAAATGGCACGGGCAGGCAAAATCACGTACCTGTACGTGATCGTGCATGTGCCTGCCTGTGGGTCACGTGCGCGCCGCCAGCGGCGCGCTCGCGACCCGGTCGGGAGCTCCGTGACCCCGGCCGCGGGACCAGCGGACCCGATCGCCGCTGGTGTCCCGCGATCGGGTTACGGAGCTGAAGAACGGGGAGAGGTTTGTGTAAACAAACCTCTCCCCGCGCTTCCTACACTGACTGTCAGTGATCGGCTGTTCCCTGTCATCGGGAACGCCGATCAATGACGTCAGACGTACAGCCACGCCCCCTACTGTAAAAAAAAACACAACACGTCACACTGACTCCTCCCCGCCCCCTAGTGGTTAACTCTTTCACTACAACTGTCATTTACATAGGAATCAGTGCTATTTAAATAGCACTGATTTCTGTATAAATGACAAATGTCCCAAAAATGTGTCAAAAATGTCCGATGTGTCCGCCATAATGTCGCAGTCACAATAAAAATCGATGATCGCCGCCATTACTAGTAAAAAAAAAAATATTAATAAAAATGCTATAAAAATATCCCCTCTTTTGTAAACGCTATAACTTTTGCGCAAACCAATCAATAATCGCTAATTGCGATTTTTATTTACCAAAAATATGTAGAAGAATACGTATCGGCCTAAACTGAGGGAAAAAAATGTTTTTTTATATATTTTTTGGGGATATTTATTATAGCAAAAAGCAAAAAATATTGCATTGTTTTCAAAATTGTCGCTCTATTTTTGTTTATAGCGCAGAAAATAAAAACCGCAGGGGCGATCAAATACCACCAAAAGAAAGCTCTATTTGTGGGAAAAAAAGGACGCCAATTTTGTTTTGGAGCCACGTCGCACGACCGCGCAATTGTCAGTTAAAGCGACGCAGTGCCGAATCGCAAAAAGGGGCCTGGTCCTTTGGCTGCCAATTGGTCCGGGGCTGAAGTGGTTAATTTGTAGTTTTATTTTTTATTTTTTGGCACTAATGGTTAATATTGGATGTCACGGGTGGATTGCAGAGAAATATTGATTTTAATAGAAATATAGATTATAAAATCATTAGCGTGTATAAATATATGTATTTTGGTGTATTTTAAATATATATTTGCTTGGTGCACGCCAAGATATGTAATATAAGGGTTAGCGCAGTAAACACACAACTTTATTTTTTAATTTTAATTTTTTTAATTTTTTTTTTTTTTTTTTACATTTTGCACAGGTTTTCACTATAAGTAGAACCATATTTGACTGCAGCAAACTGTATAAATCCACAAATTGATTTTGTGGTGGTAGGACTGTCCCACAAAGTTAGGTGGTTTGATTATAATATAAATCTATTTTGCGACGGTAGACACTTATTTTAGAATATACATGCACATGCAAACACACACATACAGACACATGCATACACATACATACAGACAGACCTACATACAGAAACATGTACACACATACATACACATGAATAAAGCCCTTTTAAAACGAATCTAGCTTCTAGCACAGTACTTACTGTACCTTTCCAGCTTCCTCATTCAGCCGGGTTCTGTACTGTAGGGGGAAGCAGAGAGCACAGCACACTCCCCTGCACTTTACTTTCACTTTTGAGGCTAACGGAGATTCTCACAGTGCCGATGTACAGTTCGGCAGGGGATTGGGCTCATCTGACAGCCCTGATCCCGTGGCACACTGGCTGTGAGAGGCTGGTTTAGATAACCAGGCGGGCCGTTCAAAACCGGGCCGCGATTGGCCCGCGGGCCGGACTTTGGACATGCCTGCTCTAGGGTGTTAGGAAAAAAAAACAATATATAATGTTTGGGGGTTCTAAGTAATTTTTTAGCAAAAAAAAATGTTTTAAACATGTAAACACCTAAAATCCAAAACGAGGCTGGTCTTAAAGTGGTTAAAGCACAAAACATTTTTCCCCTATCGTCTTTCAGGACAGCCACCTGAGAGAGACCTTGGCTCCTCCCCTCTGTAGGAAACACCTGCGCCAGCTTGCTATAAATTTCCTCCTCCCCTGCTGCTCCTCAGTTATTTGTGTTTCCTCCAGGAGGGGAGACACCTTTTTTGGAACCAGCCAGAAAGAGTCAGGATTACCAGGGGGTATGGGCTCAGGCAAAGGATACATGTCCACAAACGAAGCAGCAGCGGCTCCTTTTGGACAAACAGACCAGGTAACTAACCTGGGGAGACTGCCGCCCCTGCATCCCTGAGTGCAAGCGGAGGTCAGGGGGGTTTCCTTTTCAGCTCCGAGTGCGGAGCACAGGTACAGGTCCTGCCGTTCCATACCTCCAGCGGCGTGTGGCGCTCGCAGCGCGGAACACGCTGGGTATAGGGACCGGCGTTGTCAGTGACGGGTGACGTCACATCCGGCAAGAGGGGCGTGTACTTCCGGGTTCGCGGTTTCCGGTTCCGGCCGCGAATCTTGAAAAGGAGGCCAGGCATGGGCTAGGAGAGGAGCTACACATGCTGTAGTGTCAGCTAAAGCTCCGGTGGTGACACAAGCATGTCGGACGCAGAAGGTAGAGACCAGACTGCTACGACAGAGACCAGCTCCAGCCATGTAAAGGTAAGGGGAACCTGGGGAGGACCTCCCCTGGCCTATATCAACCACCCATCCCCCTCCCCCTCAAGGGTTCAGCAAGGGGGGGGTGGGTAGGTCCCTTCTGTGTCAGAGGGTTATTTTTCATTGGGCCCCTAGTGTGGTAAGCCCATATGAAAGACGCTGTGCACCTGCAAGTTGCAGGAAGCTTATGTCAGTAATATGTGTGGGGTTTCTCTTTATGTCTTTTCAGAAACCTGACAAGTCTAAGCCCTCTCATAACTCAAAAAGGAGGTGCCCTTCTTGTAAAAACACACTGAAAGATTCCTGGGGGAAAGCATTATGTAAGGAATGTATTCACAAGTTGGTGCAAGAACATTCCACAGAGCAGGGCAGTGATTTAGCGGCATCTGTCAAGGAACTATCAAGTACCTTTGTAGCCTTCAAAACCTTTTTTGAAGGGTTCCAGATCCCTCAACTGCAAACTGCCCCCCCACCAGTACTACCGGTACTAGGAAAAGCACAGGCACTACCCTCCACTAGTGCCGGTCCTTCAGTTACTCCTAGAGAGGAGGCAGAGGACGAGCCTTACAGCACAGCGTCCGGCTCCCAAGAATCTGAGGGTGAAGCACTGGAAGAGGATTCCAGAAAACCCTCTAGATACAAACTCTCATTAGAAGAGGTAGACCAGCTGTTGGGAGCCATTCATACCACGCTGGGTATACAGACGGAAAAGAAACCTTTATCCCTGCATGATCAGATGTATGAGGGTTTAGGAGAACAGGAAAAGAAAAATTTTCCTGTTCATGACGTCTTAATAGAGGCAATTAAGAAAGAATGGCAGGAACCTGAAAGGAAACCATTCTTTTCTAAAGCCTTAAAGAGACGGTTCCCATTTTCAGATGATGAGTCATCAGTATGGAATAAAATCCCAAAACTAGACGCTGCCTTCTCACAAGTCTCCAGGCACACCGATCTAGCTTTTGAGGATATGGGGGTCCTTTCTGAAGCAATGGACAAAAGAATGGATACCCTATTAAAGAGGTCATGGGACTCCACAGTGGGAAGCCTAAAGCCAGCCATGGCGGTCACGGTGGTAGCCAGAAATGTAGAGTTTTGGCTGAACCGTATACAGGCACATATTGAGGAAGGTACTGCGAAGGAGCAGATTTTGTCCTCTTTTCCCACTCTTCTCAAAGGCATTGCATACATAGCAGATGCATCAGCAGAGCTGGTACGCATGGCAGCCAGATCCTCGGCTCTAGCCAATTCTACCAGAAGGGCCCTATGGCTAAAGACTTGGCAAGGGGATGCTGCATCCAAAGCCAAGTTATGCGGGATCCCGTTTACGGGAGACCTGTTATTTGGGCCAGGATTAGAGAAAGTGTTAGACCGTACAGCGGACAAAAAGAAGGCTTTTCCGCTGAAACGGAAAGCACCCTGGGCCCAGCCTCTACAAAATAGAAAGAGGCAAAAGAGGGACACCAAGTCCCGGTTTTCAGTACCCAAGGCAACTAATCAAAAGAAACCTTGGGGTCAGCGAGGGAATAGCAAAGGAGGAGCAATATTTCGCCCTCCTGAGCAGACCCGCAATAAGGACTGAAGTCCTCTCAGTGGGAGGAAGACTGGGGGCCTTCATCTCACAATGGGAAAAAATATCCTCCAGTCAATACATCTTAAGGACGATAAGAGACGGGTATTCCCTAGAATTCTCAAAATTCCCCCCAAACAGACTGTACATCACCAAGCTGCCAAACAGCAAGGAAAAAGCCAGAGGGTTAATGAGATCCATAAAGGACCTCAGGAGACAGGGTGTAATCATCAGGGTACCAGGGGCAGAAAGAGGACAGGGCTTCTACTCCCATATATTTGGAGTACAGAAACCCTCAGGAAAGGTCAGACCGATCCTCAACCTCAAACCACTAAATCTATCCATAACCTACAAAAGGTTCAGAATGGACTCCATATATTCAGTGAAGGCCCTGTTGCCTCCAAACTGTTATATGGAGTCGCTAGATTTAAAGGATGCGTACCTGCACATACCCATACACCCAAATCACCAGAAGTTTCTAAGGCTAGCAATAGAAACAGGGAAAGAAGCTGTACATCTTCAGTTTCAGGCTCTGCCCTTTGGCCTATCATCTTCGCCAAGAATCTTTACCAAGGTTCTGGCAGAAGCTTTGGCACCACTACGACTAAAAGGCATATCCATTATTGCCTATTTAGACGACCTTCTTCTTTTTGCAAGGACACCCGAAAGGTTATTAGAAAACCTCGAGTACACTCGGGTATTCCTAGAAAGTCTAGGTTGGTTGGTGAATGTGGAAAAATCAAGTCTACAACCCACACAACAGTTAAAATACCTGGGTTATGTAATAGACTCGGTTCAGCAAAGAGTTTTTCTACCCGAGGAAAAGATAACAAAGATTCAAAAAGAAATAAAGGCAATTCAGACCAGTATACCCTGTTCTATAAGAAAAATAATGTCAACACTAGGGTTGCTAACATCTGCAATCCCAGCAGTTCAGTGGGCAAACTTGCATTTCCGAACACTGCAAATGTTCCTATTAAGGATATGGGATCACAGGCAGGAGTCTCTGGATTTGCAGGTATCAATACCAGCAAAGGTAAAAAAGTCCTTATGGTGGTGGAGAAAGACAAAAAATTTAGACATAGGTAGGATCCATAACCGTCCTATCTCCCGAATCCTAACCACAGACGCAAGCGGTGTAGGGTGGGGAGCACACCTGGACTCCCAGTTAGCACAAGGTGCTTGGGGGAGGGAAGAACGGACAAGATCGTCCAACTGGAAGGAACTGAAAGCGGTATGGTTCGCACTCCAGTCCTTCCAGAAGGAATTAAAAGGACATCATGTTCAGATCAGATCAGACAACTCGTCAGTAATAGCTTACATAAGCAAGCAAGGGGGAACCAGAAGCGGAGTTCTGTGGGCCCTAGCAGAAGAGATCCTGAGATGGGGAGAGAAAAACATACTCTCCTTTTCAGCAGTACACCTAAAAGGAGACTTAAACAGAGTGGCAGACTTTCTCAGCAGGAAGAAAGTAAGAGAAGGAGAATGGGTGCTAAAACAAGAGGTATTCGACCAGATTGCCAAAAAATGGGGAATACCTCAGGTGGACTTATTTGCTTCCAGAGAAAGCAGGAAAGTCCAAGCCTTCTTCTCCCTAAAAAGGGAGGAGGGAGCACTCGGGGTAGACGCATTGGCGCAGAAGTGGGCGTTCAGCAGATGTTATGCTTTTCCCCCACCAGTACTACTACCCGCAGTAATAAGGAAATTTCGTACAGAAGACACGTCATTAATCCTTATAGCACCTCACTGGCCCAGGAGACCGTGGTTCTCTATGCTCAAAGAACTAGCCATAGAGCCTCCTTGGTTCCTACCAATCCAAGAGGATCTGCTAGCCCAGGGCCCAGTGCACTGTCCACAGGTGGGAAAGTGGAAACTAGCCGCCTGGTATCTGAGGAACAGCTATTAAGAGCCAAAGGGTTCTCAAACCGTCTGATAGACACACTGCTGAAAAGCAGGAAGGTTGAGACACGTAACATCTACCAGAAGGTATGGAAATGTTTTAATCGTTGGTGTACAGAGAACAACTTTAAAACACAAAGCTCAGTAGCAGTCCTAGAGTTTCTACAGAGTGGTGTAGACAAAGGACTAAGCCTCAGCACGTTAAAGAGTCAAGTGTCAGCACTGTCAGTTTACCAGGAGAGGAGTTTAGCCTCAAACCCCTGGATAATCAGACTCTTTAGATCCGTGAGCAGACAAAGGCCGCCACAAAGCACAGCCTTTCCCAAGTGGGACCTGTCATTAGTGTTACAAACTATGACAGCAGATCCCTTTGAACCATTAAAGGATTGCAGCCTGAAGATGCTGACACTTAAAGCAATCTTCTTGGTAGCAATTACTACAGCCAAAAGGGTCTGTGAGATGGAAGCCCTATCTATCAGACCCCCATTTTGCCAGATCTTTCCGGATCGTATAGTCTTCAAAATGGATCCGGGGTTTCTACCTAAAGTGGCCTCAAAATTTCACAGGGGTCAAGAAATTGTATTACCATCATTCTGTCCGAATCCTTCTCAGGAGAAGGAAGTGAAATTTCATAGTTTAGATGTCAGGAGATGCATCCTGCATTATTTAGAGGCAACAAAGTCAATCAGAAAGACGGAGTCTTTATTTATTTTATACACTGGAGCCAGGCAAGGGCACAAGGCTTCAAGGAGTACAATAGCCAGATGGTTAAGGGAAGCCATAGAGCAGGCTTACAAAATAGGGGGTATGCAGATCCCAGAAGGAATCAGGGCACACTCCACAAGGGCAATGGCAGCGTCACAGGCAGAGAGAGCTGGAGCGACGCCGGAACAGATTTGTAAAGCGGCAACATGGTCCAGCTTTGCCACTTTTGTAAGACACTATAGAGTGGACTTATGGTCAGCTAAAGATCAGACCTTTGGACGTAAGGTCTTACAAGCTGTGGTCCCGCCCTAGGGGTAAGTGCTCGGTTATCCTCTCAGGTGGCTGTCCTGAAAGACGATAGGGGAAAAACGAAGTTACTTACGGTAACGTTCTTTCCGGGAGTCTTTCAGGACAGCCGGGTACCCACCCAAATGTATATCAAGTATGAGGTTTCCTTACAGGAAATGTGATATAAATTATTATATGTGTATCATATGTTTCTTGTGTCTCCCCAGCAAACTGGAGGTGCTCTTCAAGGAACTGAGGAGCAGCAGGGGAGGAGGAAATTTATAGCAAGCTGGCGCAGGTGTTTCCTACAGAGGGGAGGAGCCAAGGTCTCTCTCAGGTGGCTGTCCTGAAAGACTCCCGGAAAGAACGTTACCGTAAGTAACTTCGTTTTTTTTTTCCAAAAAAACGCATTCGAAAAATTCCTGCGCAAATACTGTGCGAGATAAAACGTTGCAACGACCGCCATTGTATTCTCTAGTGTCTGCTAAAAAAATACATTATATATATATATATATATATATATATATATATATATATATATATATATATATATATATATATATATATATATATATATATTATACACTCCCTGACAAAAGTCTTGTCGCTTGTGTACAAATTGACCTGAAGTGCCGCTAAAATATATTTCTAATCAAGATTTTGTTACAAGAAATGGGTCATTTTAATCCGGCTTTTGTAATAATGTTTCAGTGCAAAACAAAACTGACAAAGTATTCTAATATTCACAGCTTGGTAAAGCCCATTAAGTAAATTTTTGCCAAGACATGTGTTGTCGCCTTGTTATATGAGCTTCACCTGTGACTAATAATGGATCAATTAGGTCTCAGGTGTGTTTAAAAAGAACACCAGTACACTAGACCTTCTCAACTGCAACTAGACCTCTGCAAACATGCCTAATGCAGGCCATACATGGTCGAATTTTGAACAAATTTTCTTTTCAAAATCAGAAAGTTCGTTTTTTTTGTGATCCGATGGTGCCACCATTGATTTTCGAAATTCGGCCGACCGAGCCTTCAATTTCACCTCATGTTGCTACAGAAAATAAATTTTCTTTTCTGGGAATCCTTCTTTTCTCTCCGTAAATTTTCTTTTCTTATTACATTTCTCGCACGATTATCCCATCATTGATTAGAAAATCGGTCGTTTTTCAAAAAATTTCCAACATGTCCGATTCCTCAAATTTGATTTCCGAACGAAAATCGGCTGTTACTGCAGCCCTCTAATGGTGCGAAATTCATACGAAAATTCTTAGATACGATTTTCGAAAGAAAATTCTTTCGAAATTCGAACCGTGTATGGCCGGCCTTAGATTCACCCGGAGACTAAAGTGTTGATTATCAAGAGGCTAAAGACCAGATCCACTGCTGATGTGGCAGACACCTTCAATGTGTCTCAGCCTCAAGTTCAGAGGATAAAAAAAAGATTTGAAGAGACTGGAGAAGTTTTGGACAAGGCCAGGTCAGGCCGACCCCGCAAGACAACTGCGCGAGAGGACTGTTTGTTGGCTCGAAAATCCAAGGCCAGCTCATTTTCCACTGCAGCAGAGCTCCACGAGACCTGGTCACCTGAAGTCCCTGTGTCAACCAGAACAGTTTGTTGGATCCTGTCTCGAAATGTCCTCCATGGTCGAATCAGTGCCCATAAGCCAGCACTAAACTAAAGACAATTGAAAAACCATGTGGCATTTGCCAAGGGCCACAGCCTGCTAAAAGGATGGACTCTGGAAAAGTGGCAGAAGGTGGATTTTTCAGATGAATCTTCTGTTGAATTACACCACAGTCGCCACAAATATTGCAGGAGACCTACTGGAACCCGCATGGAGCCAAGATTTACCAAGAAAACAGTGAAGTTTGGTGGAGGCAAAATCATGGTCTGGGGATACATCCAGTATGGGGGTGTGCGAGGGATCTGCAGGGTGGAAGGCAACATCAATAGTCTAAAATACCAAGAAATCTTAGCTACCTCTTATATTCCCAACCATAAAAAAGGCCACATTTTTCAGCAGGATGGTGCTCCATCGCATACTTCCATCTCCACATCAAAGTTCCTTAAGGCAATGAAGATCAAGATGCTCCAGGATTAGCCAGCCCAGTCACCAGACATCAACATCATTGAGCATATGTGGTGTAGGATGAAAGATGAAGCATGGAAGACAAAACCAAAGAATATTGATGAACTCTGGGAGGCATGCAAGACTGTTTTCTTTGCTATTCCTGATGACTTCATCAATAAATTGTATGAATCCTTGCCAAACCGCATGGATGCTGTCCTTCAAGCTCATGGAAGTCATACAAGATATTCAATTTGGATCTCACAGCACCACTACTTAATTTGCTGACATATTTTTGGATTTTCAGTAAAGTTGTTCAATTTCTGTATAGGCGACAAAACTTTTGTCTTGCCAAAATTTGACCTGTCCGTCTTGATTAAATGATAAATCTTTTTTCAGTGAAACAAATTTTATTTATTTTTTATTTTTTTTTACTTTTATATGTTTGTTATAGTTTTTACAC
Organism: Lithobates sylvaticus; assembly: GCA_028564925.1. Taxonomy (NCBI): domain Eukaryota; kingdom Metazoa; phylum Chordata; class Amphibia; order Anura; family Ranidae; genus Lithobates; species Lithobates sylvaticus. The sequence goes on from CM053032.1 coordinate 76,490,396, forward strand.
ATTTACAAATAACATACATATTCTTGCATCTAGTAAGCAATAATCAATTAAAACATCAAGAAAGAGAGAAGTGACCTAGTCATTTTGTGGGTATATTATACCTTACTCGCTCCCCCCTCCATCCCACCCCTTTCTCTCTACATCACTCATCCAACTTTCACTCGCCCCACTCTCTCACCCTCATCCTACTATTTTATTCCGCTTCAGTTAGATGGGACTCCAATATATTAGAAGTTCATATTTCTATCCTTTTCATTCCACGATTTCCACAACAGGTGGAATTTTATCAAAGTTCCCTTGTTTAATATAAATTGTTCTCTCTTTAAGAATCACCCTCTCCATGTTTTATTCCCATACCTTAACTGATGGGGGAAGAGGGGACTGCCATTTCTGGGCAATGAGTTTCCTGGCCTGGAATAGGCATCGCAATATCGCTAGTTGGGTCTCCCCTGGCCTGCCCCTTCCCTCCACCCCCCCCCCCCCCAAGACACAAAGAATGGGCTCTGAATCCAGGTGGATTTTAAAAATGTGGGCGATCCTAGCCACCACCTCGTACCAATAGCGATTTATAATTTTGGACATCTCCAGAACATATGGATAAGATCTGCACCCGATCTCCCGCATCTAGGACAAATATCATCTTGTCTACATCCAAACCTGAACAATTTTGCTGGGGTATAGTACGCACGATATATTAAAAGATGTGACAATCTACTGAGGGGGGGAAAGTGAGACCCACGGGGCAAGATCTATTATCCTTTCCCATTGTGCGTCCGAAATGTTTCCCACATCATTAGCCCATTTTATTTTTTGGGGACTTATTTGGGGCCCTTCCTGACTCCCTTTATGTATATATGAGTATACTTTAGCTATCAGCCCCTACTATACTCTGTAATATCGGAATGCTGGTCCATTCTAAGGTCGAGTCTTTAAACTGTTCGGTAAGGGCGTGCCTTACTTGCAAATACCTAAAGAAGGACTTCTTAGGGAGCGCAAATTGGGTCCTTAAGTCCTGGAAACTTCTAATCTCTCCCTCATGGTAGAACTGGGCAATAAACTTTAACCCCAATCTGTGCCATTCTCTGATCCCCATTTTTTGTATCTCACCCAAGTTATTGTTTTCCCACAAAGGGGAGTAAGCTGTAAAACCATTATACCCAAGTATTTTTTTTGCCATTCCCCATGTTCTTGCCATCAAATCCTGCGTGGGTAGCCCCTTCTGAAAAGTCCCTGCCTCTAGTATCTCTATTAGTGAGTTATGTACCGATTTTATAAAGGAGAATCTTCCATTACCGACCGTCTTTAATAGCCTCGCTTCCCCCAATGTGTTGGAGCTGAGCAACTAAAAAGTAGCTAAAAGGATGGGGCAACGCAACTCCTCCCAGTTTATTTGAAAGATGCAAAGTCTTGAGACCGATGCGGGATATGCCCCCTTTCCAAATTAATTCTCTAAATATTGTGTCCACCTTTTAGTAAACCACTTTTTGTAGATCCATACTGGAGAGTTATGAAGTATGTATAACAATTGAGGCATAAGTACCATTTTGATTAAGTTACAGCGGCCTGCAGGTGAAAGGTTTTTTTTTTTTTTTTTTTCCAAATTTTAATTTTCCCTTTAAACTTGGCAAGAAGTGGGCTTAGGTTCTCTGCTATAAATTGTTTGGGGAAACTAATTTATTTCAGTGCATTAAACATCATTTGGGAGGGCTTTAGCTTTTCATATGAGCTGTTTCTAACACCAATTGATTCATTAAAAGTCAGGTTAATAGCAGGAGTTTCTACAAAATAGAGAAGCGACAAGACTTTTGTCAGGGACTGTGTGTGTGTGTATGTATGTATGTATGTATGTGTGTGTATATGTATGTGTATGTGTGTATATATATATATATATATATATATATATATATATATATATATATATATATATATTAAAAATCTCTTTTGGGGTTCTATGTAATTTAGCAAAGAAATGATGATTTATACATGTAGGAGAGAAATGTCAGAATTGGCCTGGGTGCTTGCGAACGCCTGATGGTGCTCCCTGCATGTTGGGCCTCTGTATGTGGCCACGCTGTGTAAAAGTCTCACACGTGGTATCGCCATACTCAGGAGGTGTAGCAGAATGTGTTTTGGGGTGTAATTTGTGGCATGCATATGCTGTGTGTGAGAAATAACCTGCTAATATGACAATTTTGTGAAAAAAATAAAATAAAAATAATCTTGCTTTTGCAAAGAATTGTGGGGATAAAATGACAACTTCAAAAAACTCACCATGCCTCTTACTAAATACATTGGAATGTCTTCTTTCCAAAAAGGGGTCATTTGGGGGGCATTTGTACTTTACTTTTCTGGCATGTTAGGGTCTCAAGAAATTAGATATGCTGTCAGTACTTCAGGTGTGATAAATTTTGGCCAAAAATTTATGAAGAAAAATTTCTAATTTGCTAAATTTTATAACCGAAACAAAGAAAATTTATTTTTTTTTACAGAATTTTCGGTCTTCTTCTTTTTTCTTTTATAGCGCAAACAATTAAAAACCCAGCAGTGATTAAATACCACCAAAAGAAAGCTCTATTTGTGTGGAAAAAAAGTATAGGTACAGTGTTGCATGACTGAGTAATTGTCATTCAAAATGTGAGAGCACCGAAAGATGAAAATTGGTCTCGTTAGGAAGGGGGTTTAAGTGCCCAGTGGTCAAGTGGTTAAATACCACCAAAAGAAAGCTTTATTTGTGTGAAGAAAATGATAAAAAATTCAAAGTGCGACAGCGCTGAAAGTTGAAAAATGGCTTGGGCAGGAATGGGGTGTTCGTGTCTGGTTGGCAAGTGGTTAAAGAGAGGAGACTGACAATCTCAGTGCCATCGTCTCGATAGCGACCGCAAACAGCGGAGACAGAGGGCACCCCTGCCTGGTACCTGTTTGAAGCTGTATAGATGGGGATAGGAGACAAAGGACTAAAAGGTAAAACGTGGGATCCCTAAAAAGTATAGTGACCCATTGTTGGAATTTAGTGCCAAAGCCAAATAAGTGCAACGTAACCATATGAAAGGGCCATTCAATTGAGTCGAAGGCTTTCGCGATGTCTAGTGAAGCCAGTGCACAAGACTCAGGCAGACATTTTCTAAGTTGAGCTATTAGTTGCGTCCAACGTATGTTAATGGAGGTAGTTTTTCCTGGCATGAAGCCAGTTTGGTCTGGATGAATTATACTAATGCCGCGTACACACGATCGGACTATCCGGCGGACAATCCGCCAGACTTTCCGAATGAGCGAACTTGCCCACACACGACCGGACTTTTCCGGCGGACTAGATTTGGCGGAGGTCCGCGGGACTTTTGAAATGAACGGACTTGCCCACACACGTAGTAAAGTCCGTTTATTTTGAACGTGACTCCAGGTTACATAGTTACATAGTTAGCTAGGCCGAAAAAAGACACAAGTCCATCCAGTTCAACCATAAAAAGAAAAGAAATAATAAATAAAAATAAAATATATCGTACAATCCAATAAACCCCATTTTATACCCACAGTGGATCCAGAGGAAGGCAAAAAAAAAAACCTAAAGAGCATGCTCCAATCTGCTACAGCAGGGGGAAAAACAATCCCTTCCTGATCCCCCTAGAGGCAATCGGATTTTCCCTGGATCAACTTTACCTAATAAATGTCAGTACCCAGTTATATTATGTACATTTAGGAAAGTATCCAGGCCTTTCCTAAAGCAATCTACTGAGTTAGCCAGAACCACCTCTGGAGGGAGTCTATTCCATATTTTCACAGCTCTTACTGTGAAGAAACCTTTCCAATTTGGAGATGAAATCTCTTTTCCTCTAGACGTAAGGAGTGCCCCCTTGTCCTCTGTGTTGACCGTAAAGTGAATAACTCAACACCAAGTTCACTATATGGACCCCTTATATATTTGTACATGTTGATCATATCCCCCCTTATTCTCCTCTTCTCGAGTGAATAAATTCAGTTCCTCTAATCTTTCCTCATAGCTGAGCTCCTCCATGCCTCTTATCAGTTTGGTTGCCCTTCTCTGCACTTTCTCCAGTTCCCCGATATCCTTTTTGAGAACTGGTGCCCAAAACTGAACTGCATATTCCAGATGAGGTCTTACTAATGATTTGAACAGTGGCAAAATTATATCTCTCTCTCTGGAGTCCATACCTCTCTTAATACAAGAAAGAACTTTGCTTGCTTTGGAAACCGCAGCTTGACATTGCATGCTATTATTGAGCTTATGATCTACCAAAACCCCCAGATCCTTCTCCACTACGGATTCCCCCAGTTGTACTCCCCCTAGCATGTATGATGCATGCATATTCTTAGCCCCCAAGTGCATAACTTGGAGGGTCCCAGCACTGAACCTTGGGGTACACCACTGATAACCTTAGACCATTCAGAGTAAGAATCATTAACCACGACTCTCTGAATTCTGTCTTTTAGCCAGTTTTCTATCCATTTACAAACCGATATTTCCAAGCCTGTAGACCTTACCTTACACATGAGCCGTGTGTGGGGAACTGTATCGAACGCTTTTGCAAAATCCAAGTATACCACGTCCACAGCCACGCCTCTGTCCAAGGTTTTACTTACCTCTTCATAAAAAGAAATCAGGTTTGTCTGACAACTTCTGTCTTTCATGAACCCATGCTGTCTATTGCTTAAAATGTTTTTTTCCAGCAAGAACTCGTCTATGTGGTCTTTTAATAATCTCTCCAGTATCTTCCCAACTATAGAAGTTAAACTAACAGGTCTATAGTTACTTGGTAAAGACTTTGTTCCCTTTTTAAATATAGGCACCACGTTCGCCCTGCGCCAATCCAGTGGTACTATTCCCGTCATTAATGAGTCCCTAAAAATTAAATACAATGGCTTTGAAATTGCAGAGCTCATTTTTTTTTAAGGTAGACGGGACTAGCGAAGGAAGCCAATGTCGCCGCCTCGATCGGCGAGATTGACACCTTGCTATCCCCGTCACCTGGTATGGATTTAAAGGGGAACCCCTACGCCGAAAAAATGGTGTGGGGGTCCCCCCATAATCCATATCAGACCCTTATCCAAGCACGCAGCCCGGCCGGTCAGGAAAGGGGGTGGGGCCGCGTGCCCTTAACATGGGGGGGTGCTTTGTCCCCATGTTGTCCCCATGTTGAGGACAAGGGCCTCTTCCTGACAACTTTGGCCGTTGGTTGTCGGGTCTGCGGGCGGGGGGCTTTTCGGAATCTGGAAGTCCCCTTTAATAAGGGGGCCCCCAGATACCGGCCCCCCACCCTATGTGAATGAGTATGGGGTACATGGTACCCCTACCCATTCACCTAGGGAAAACACAACACAGGTTTTTTAATTACTTTATTAGACAGCTCCGGGGTCTTCTTCCAACTTCGGGGGTCTTCTCGCCAGGCTCCTCCGCTATCTTCTGTTCTTTTACTAGCGGAGGAGCCCGGCTTTCTCCTTCGCTGACGCCATCCGGGGGTCTTCTTCCGACTTCGGGGTCTTGTCCCGCTTTTCGTTTCTTCTGCCTGGCCTCCGCTATCGTCTTGCAGCTCTTTTACTAGCGTTGGCCCGGTCTTCTGGTTCGTCACTGTCGCTACCGCCGCCTTCTGCTGCTTCTTTTTCCGATAGACACAACGCTCTCTGCGCTTGTAATGGCCGGGACGCGTTGCGTGGCAACTTATTTAGGGACAAGGGGCGGGGTCACTGGCTGATGTCACATGGTAACCCCACCCCGTATGATGTCACAGTCCCCCCCAGGGGCACCTGCATCCGAACCCAGAGACCATACGGCTCCATATATATTACTCTAGCCAATCTCTATAGAGCAGTGTTCCCAACCTGCCCATATTACCCCAAATTTATCATTTATATCTATATATTTAATTGCATGCACTCATCTTTCAGCCTCCATTATTAAATTGACCCCTCTCTTCCAGTCCATCAAAGTTGGACATCTAGTCTGTTTCCATAGCCTAGGTATACTATTTCTTATAAGATCTGATAGACATTGGTGTCTCGTGAAATAAAAAAAAATTAAAGGTGTTCGTTCCATGGGTCCTGGAGATGACCCATGGAGCGATTGCTTCCCAAAATACTTTAATCTTGGGGCATGACCACCATAAATGGAGAAAGGTACCTTTTTGCCCACACTCCCTCCAGCATCTGGCATCAGCAGTCGGGTACATTTGTGCCAACCTAACTGGGGTCCGATACCACCTGACCAAAAATTTATATGACCTCTCTTGAACCTGTGAACTTATAGACGTAGAGTTTGTTGAGTCAATAAGCTTCTTAATTTGCGTCGTAGTAAAACCCTGCTTTAATTCTCCTTTCCATTATCTAATGAAGTGGGGAACTGTTTTGCTTTGTGTCTTGAGAACCAATCTTTACATTTGCAACAACAAATGTCTAGCACTTGATGTATGTACGCACATGGATTAAGTAAGAGCGTTTTAATGGCCTCCTCAATGGTTTCAGCTTATTAAAAAAACACACCAGTTGATGGTATCTCCACTCCAACATGGGTACTCCTTCCAACCTCAATGCCGGATCTGGAAGGGGAGCTAACATTCCATGTGGGGCAAATTTACCACATGTCGTAATAGAGACGGCACGTTTATTTCAAAGTATGTTTTAATCTTAAGAGCTAGTGCCTCCACTACGCTATTATCATCCAATAGTTATTCATTTAACCGCCAGGTCCGTTCTAGGTGGCCTGCAGAAACTGGGAGAAGAGTCACAGTTATAGGGGCATGATCTGAAATTGTTATTGATTCTATAGAAAATGAGCGGATGCTTTCCAGGTAGAACTGGTCCCTGAAGAAAAGGTCCAAACGGGAATAGGAGCCATGTATTTTAGAATAATAGCTATAGTCCCTAATCCCATTATGTTTTGCACGCCATCCATCCACCAGATGAGAGGTTTTAGATGTTTGTTTTTTTTTTAACGTTGAACAAAGGTTTTTATTAAATATACGGTGCATACATGTTATATTGGCTTCATGCAGAAACTTAAAAAAATGTTACATTGCATATCACAAATAATGTATATAAGAAAGCAGGTACATTTGTCATGAGTATGAATTCTAAGAGTGGGCATGTTTTAAATAAAATTAAGTTATATTCAGAGGTACTTGCCTTAGGTGTTTCAGGCTGTTATGGTTTTGCTACACTACACGCAGGTATCAGATTCTTGTAACCAACGGTCCCATATTTTACTATATTTGTCAGGACAGCCTCTGTTAATATATATACATTTCTTGTATGGTAAAGTATTGTTCACTTCAAGTTTCCACTCTACCATTTTGGGGGGTGATTGTCTCATCCATTTTTTAGCTATAATTTTCCTAGCTGAGAATAGTGTCTCGTGGAGAAATATTTTTGTATATTTGTCAATGGTATCAGGTAGGATTCCGAGAAGGCACTGTTTTTGGGTCAAGTGCCAGGGGTGAGCCCATGGTATCATGTAAAAATTCTACAATTTGCTTCCACAACCCCTGTATCCTAGGGCAGGCCCAGATCAGATGAAAAAATGTGCCTGTTTCCAATCCACACAGTAGACATGTTGTGGATTGAGTCCGTTTATCTCGCCACTCTAAGGGGTGTAAGATATGCCCTATGTAGAATATAGAGCTGTGATAGACGGTCCGATAGCTTGGGGGACACTGCCTTGCAGGCCTCCAATGCCTCCTCCCACTCCTCATCCTCCATTGGACCCACTTCTCTCTCCCACCTAGGTTTCAAATCATATGCTATTTTGGTAGCAATGGGGGGGGATAGCATATTATAAAATGCTGAAATTAACTTGTGGGGGTCTGTGCCCTTAATCACTGCCATGATAACATTAGGGGTAGAGTCTGGGATTGATTCAGGAAACTGAGACTGCGTCGCATGTTTTAGATGTTTTAACACTTTAAAAGATATGAGGGTTTTGCCCATTGATGTGTCTATACTTGGGTCTAAAGTAAGGTTAAAATCTCCCCCCCCCCCCCCCAGCATCAAAAATCATTCTTTAAACTTCTCCAACAGTTTCAGGGTCCTTACGAGAAACCGTTCCTGTATTTGGCGCATAGATTGAAGTAAATGTATAGCAATAGCCATGCAACTGTCCCTTTACAAAAAGAAAACGTCCCTCTGGGTCCGTTTTGTGAAGATATTAAAACCACCGGGCATGTCTTTCTCAAGGTTATTGTCACCCCCTTGCCCTTACGATAGGGGATGGCACATGGTACCAGTGGTTAAACAAATGTAGTGGCATATTCGGTATAGACCCCTTCACAAAGTGCATCTGCAGGAAGGCCACATCCGCAATATGATGGCGCAATTCCTGCCAGAGACTACCCCTTTTCTGGGGTGAACAAATACCTCTTTCATTATGATATCACCTTTATTGGGCCTCCATAGCTGATAAACCTGCTGCCTACTCTATTCCTCTCGTAGCCACTGTCTCTTTGCTCTCTGCAGACGCCCCTGGGGAGGAAAAAGTGAAGAAGAAAAAAAAAAAAGGAGCGGAAACCTTGCAAACTCCCCATGCCCCAGTATTCCACCCTAAGGAATACCCACTAATCGGGAGAGGAATCAGAGTGTGGGGGACACCCCCACCCACAGACCTCTCCGTCCTCCTTCTATACTGCAGAATCTTAAGTGCCTTGTATCGGACCTGGCCTAGTGAGTAACTCCCACCGTTACCCAGATACATTGATATGCACCCCTCTACCCCCAAGCATCCTATGTCTTTCCCCCTTATTATGTCTACATCCATCATCCTATCTATAGGGACTGTTTATTACCCATTAATATTGACTAAGGATAGAGAGACCAGAGGTGTAGGAGGTATGGGAGGGACTTGACGCCCCCCCCCCCTTATCCCCACCAAAAAAATTAATAATAAACACACACCTAGAAAATTTACTACTTCACCTTCTCCATCCCCTACATTCCCTCAGGTAGCATCAAGTAATGTCAAAATCCTACCCCACCCCACCCTCCATTACTTAACTTGCATAACTTCATAAACAAAAAAGAGTAAAAACACATAAAACCTTAACAGCTTAAGCTGCCACCTTTACAGTCACCTTCTAATTAAGTTAAATTTAAATAATTGCCCTAAAAAATAAAATAAAATAAAAAATCGAGAATCCCATCATTCCCTCCCTTTTACCACCTCCCACTCCTCAATCTCCTCTCTAAATAGGCCCTATCATGTCCATCATGTCTCTCTGTGCCCACTTGGGTGAATTCTACGTTGAGTCCTGATGGGCACTTGTTGCCATTGATCAGGGTGCTGTAAGGGGTTCCCAAAGTTGTACCTTCTCCAGTCCTCAAAATCAGTTGGGGGTAAATCCTAGTGTTTCTACAAACGACTGCAAATCGTCTTTAGTGCGAAGGGTTGCTGTCTTGCCGTTTTCAAGATGCCGTAAGACTAAACGGAAACCCCCAGTGGTATTTGACTTCCTCAGTGCATAGGGCCTCCAGCAGTTGCCTAACATTCCGCCGCTGCATTAATGTCCGGCGTGTCAGATCAGGGTACAGAGATATATACACTCCATCAAAAACGGCGGGGTGGCCGGATGTGATCGTAGCAGGACGTGTCTTCTAGGAGCTCCGGGTTACCTCCGTTAACTATCCTGTTTTGCAGCTGACTAACCGTCCATCCCTCGAAAAAAGTGTGTTCAGGACCTAGGGGAACAAACTGAGTAAAACGATGCCCTCCTCTGTGTCAAGGAAGCAGAGCAATCAGACTTCACAGCCGCCATCGGGTCAGAGGCCGTTGCGCTCTCAGGACAGCATGGCGGCTGGCTCCTCCCATGCCATCTTGGTTCCCGTCTCTGCCTCACAGCGCGCCAAAGCACAGACTGCAAAGATGGAGCAGCAGGTGAGCACCACTCCCCCAAACATCAGATAGCCCTCACTTGATGCCACAAGAAATTGAGGGACACTGAATCCATAACGGGCCGTATTTTGGAGGCGATCGCTGCTTCAAAGACCGAGCTTGTGGGCCGCATAGACTGTGTGGCATCTGAATGTAACCTTATATGGCACGATCTAGATGAGAGCAGGGGCAGGCTGACTACCGCAGAGGACCGCATTTCTGGGGTGGAAGAGGTTTCTCACACTCAAGGCGCACAACTAAACGAGCTGACATGGTCCGGTCGCTACAACACAGAGCGGATGATGCCAAGGACCGCCAACAAAGGAATAATGTAAGGGTGGTGGTGCTACCTGAGAGGGTGGAAGGGCCTAACCCCTCAAACTTTTGCTGAGCAGTTTTTAAGGTCACTGCTTGCCCTGGGAGATCTCCCCCCAGGTATGTTGCTGAGAGGGCCCACAGAGTTCCCACGGGTCCCAGGCCTTCAGGTGCCCCACCCAGGACATTTCTGGTCCGGTTCCTCAACTATAAGGACAGAGACATGTTACTGGCAGAAGCAAGGAAACGCAAGGAACTAAAGTATGAAAATGCCCGCTTCATGCTCTTTCCGGATTTCTCAGTGGAGACACAGCGCAGACGATGATCCTTCACAGATATCAAGAGAAGGCTCAGGGAGAAGGAGCTGAAATACAGCATGTTATACCCCAGTCACCTTCGGGTTCAATATAAAGGCTCTGAAATTTTTTGAGACACCACAAGACGCATGTGACTGGCTGGATCAAAACCCATGATGGCATACCCGTGCAAGGTTCTTTTTTAATTTTTAATCTTTTTTAATTTGTTGCATCAAACCTCATCTTATTATTTACTCTGCTTTTTTTTTTTTTTTTTTTTTCATTCCCTTTGGGCTAGTGCCATGCAGATCCCCAATTCTGATTGAATAATAGTGCTTTGTGATATATATACATTCCACTTTTCTGCAGTTTTAAATCATCTTACCAGGTCATAAAAGTTAAACACGCTCCAGATAATTTCAAACGGTTAGCTGCAAGCTTTCCCTACACGGACTGCCGATGGAGTCTCCAGAGATGGACACTGAACTCTCCATTTTTTTTGAATGCCGAACTGTCGATCCACAAGGGTGAACTCCTTCAGGTTTGTTTGTTTCAGAGATCAAGCTGCATACCGGACGATTTTTATTTTTTATTTTTAGTTCTGAGTTTTTGACTGTTTTGGTCCTTCTAAGGACTAGGTTTTTCTTTTTCCTTGGAAGTTTAGCAGTTTCCGGTATAACAGCAAGGGGGGGGGGGATTGTTTCACCAATGCCACATGTTTAATATTAGCTATGCACAAATGTACAGTAGACGGTATATATCCTCATATAAGGCATCTTCATATATGTTCCATATCTTACTAATTCACTTCACGCCTAGCCGCGTAAGGGACCCCAAAAACCAAGCACCGCCTTCAGGATTTCGAAGGGTGTAAATTTTTGAATTCACTCTTTACTGCCTATCACAGTTTCGGAGGCCATGGAATGCCCAGATGGCACAAAATCCCCCCAAATGACCCCATTTTGGAAAGTAGACACCCCAAGCTATTTTCTGAGAGGCATGGTAAGTATTTTGCAGCTCATTTGTTTTTGAAAATGAAGAAGGAAATTTTATTTTTTTTTTTCAATTTTCAAAACTTTGACAAAAAGCGAGATCTGCAAAATACTCACCATACCTCTTAGCAAATAGCTTGGGGTGTCTACTTTCCAAAATGGGGTAATTTGGGGGTATTTTGTGCTATCTGGGCATTCCATGGCCTCTGAAACTGTGATAGGCAGTGAGGAGTGAATTCAAAAATTTACACCCTTCGAAATCCTGAAGGTGGTGCTTGGTTTTTGGGGTCCCGTACGTGGCTAGGCTCCCAAAAAGTCTCACGCGTGTGGTATCCCCGTACTCAGGAGAAGCAGCAGAATGTATTTGGGGTGTAATTCCACATATGCCCATGGCATGTTTGAGCAATATATCATTTAGTGACAACTTTGTGCAAAAAAAAAAAAGTGCAATTGCTGTTTACATATGATGCCAGACCGACGCTTGCGTTCGCGCGAGAGCAGGGGGGGACAGGGGTGCTTTTTATTTTTTTATTTATTATTTATTTTGCTATTTTATTTTTCAACTGTTCCTTTCATTTATATATATTTTTTATCATTTTTTATTGTTATCTCAGGGAATGTAAATATCTCCTATGATAGCAATAGGTAGTGACAGGTACTCTTTTTTGAAAAAATTGGGGTCCATTAGACCGTAGATCTGTCCTCTGCCCTCAAAGCATCTGACCACACCAAGATCGGTGTGATAAAATACTTTCCCAATTTCCCAATGGCGCTGTTTATATCCGGCGAAATATTAATCATGAAATGCTCGTAGCTTCCGGTTTCTTAACCATAGAGATTATTGGAGCCGTTCTGGTCTCTGATCAGCTCTCTGGTCAGCTGGCGGAACCACCGGCTGCATTCTTGGGTTCCCTGTTGGGACAGGAGATCCAGAGAAAACCATGGAAGATGGTGGGAGGGGGGGCATTCCCTCCCATTGCTTGTAAAAGCAGTCTAGAGGCTAATTAGCCACTAGGATTGCTTTTACATGAAAGCCGACCGCTGACTGAAAAGAATGATACCAAGATAATACCTAAACCCGCCGGCATCATTCTGGTATAACCACTCAAAGTCCAGCAACATACCAGTACGTTGCTGGTCCTTATTTGGCATATATTGTAATCTTCTTTTTTTTTTTTTATGCAGCCTGTGGGCTGAACGAAAAAAAAAAGATTGATCGGTGGGTATGCCCACCATTAGAATACCTCCCTTCATCCACCCACTTCTAATGATGGGTATACATGCACCATTTTTTTTTATCAATAAAATTTTTATTGATAAAGTAAGAAAAAACAGGTACAGATATAAGAAATCTGAAGTTAAACAGTACAATGTAGTCCGTAACGTTAACAGATAATGTGACAGGTCATCATCACAAAAACAGTACAGTTGGTACAGGTAATATGTGGTGTTCAAACAGTCAAAACAAAACTCAGTACCAAACAATATAAACAGTAAGCGTGGTAAAGAGAAAGATAACCATAGGCCTATAGAGGGACAAAGCGGTCCGAAACGTGAATTGTGGGTTAGCATGAGGAAGCAGCGGTGCGCGAATGGCTACCGTAAGTTGGAAGTAGGAAAAGGCATTTATGGCACATATGGTCCTATAAGTCCTCAGGTAGATCCGTGGAGGAGCCCGCATCACCCTTGCACCCCTAACGGGAGCTCACTGTGCAAAGGGAGCGAGAAAATTAAGGCTAGACTGTGTAAAGATAGTGAAGATCTACACTGAGGAGTAAGACGTATCAAGAACTTGAGAGGTGGGACAGGTGCCAATCTAGGTTAGAGCCATTAAAGGGAACAAAGCAAAAAAAAAAAAAAAATGTAATATGATAAGATATCATAAGGGTGAGGGATGGACAGGGGGGGTTAGGTAGTATCCAAAAACATCAGCGTAGGGAATCCGTGAGGATGAAGTGGTAAGACGCAGACGGGTCTGAGCCCACATTAAGGTGAAATGTTGTGAGGTGATCACAAAGGAGTTCATTTAAGGGGGACGGAGAAGTTCCTGACAAGCTTGCGTGTCCTTGAAGTGTAACCAGCAGGCCCAAATTGTACTATAGGTGGTCGGTGTGTCCCTAGCTTGATGGATAATGTTTTCCATCTCTGAGATCTTGTCTACGCGTTTGAACCAGTCATTAAATGTAGGAGGAGTTGCAGATTTCCAGAACAGTGGTACACACTGCTTAGTGGCATTAAGTGCGGTATGACCGACTTTTTGTAAACCGAATGTGGGAGAGAGGTGTTATGTAGGAGGAATTGAGCGGGGGTAAAATCCAACGTGTATGTTGAGATAAGGGATATGGCCTTGTGTATTTTTTCCCAGGAGGGTTTGAGCAATAGACATTCCCACCAGACCACATCTTCAACATAGGGGAGAGATGTCAGGGTGGTATTTGTGTATAACATCCGGCGTGCGATACCACCTGGATAAAATTTTGTAGGAATTTTCTTGGGCTGATACATTAACAGTGCTCTTGTGAATAAGGTTATAAATATGTACCCACTCCTCAGTTGAGAGATCTATTGTAAGTTCCCTTTCCCATATCCTGACTGCCGAATTATGTTTAAGGTCGTGATTGTCGAACAGCAGTGAGTAAGACGTGGATATGAGGTGTCTAATGAGTGAGTCACTGGTGCAAAGGACTTCAAAAGGGGTGAGTGCTCTATACCATTGAGTAAGAGGTCGGGTACTATTGAGGAAGTGTCGGATTTGAAGAAAGTTGTAAAATGGGATGCAATATTCAGGGAAGCGTAATCGGATATCCTGAAACGACATTATGTTGGAGTTGTGGAAGAGTTGAGAGGCCTTGAGTGTAAGAGGTGGAAGGTCGTCGGGTGTGTCGGGGGGGGGGGGGGGGGGGGGGGGGGGTAGTCCTGGCGGGAAGTCAGGGTTACCGTTTAACGGAGTCCGGGGACCCGGGGAGGGTGACCAGTCCAGTGTCTGAGATACAGTTCTGAAGATTTGTAGAGTTGCTCCAGTGAGCGGATGAGAAGAGCATACCGTAGATGTGTTGGCTTTGGAAATCCCATGGAAGGTGGGTTAGTGGTATGGGAGCAAAGGAGCTTTCAATGTTGACCCAGTCTTTTAGAGCTTTGATGAACATTGCAAATCAACTATTCTGGTGAGATGGCACGCAGAATAATACTTTCGTACGTCAGGTAGGCTCAGGCCTCCTTTGGTTTTGGAAATTATTAATTTATCCCAGCTAATCCTAGGCGATTTGGAAGCCCATATAAAAGGTCCGGCATATTCTTTTGTATGTCGTGAAGAAGGAAGTGGGAAGTTTAATCGGTATAGTTTGTAAGTTGTATAGTATGCGTGGCAGGACATTCATTTTTAGAATGGCTGCGTGCCCAAACCAGGAAAATTGACCAGAAGTCCACTTGAGGAGATCGTCGCATATAGTATGTAGTATCGGGAGATAGTTCAGAGCATAGAGATCATCTAAGTTTGTGGGCAATTGGATTCCTAGGTAGGTAAGGGCTTTTGGTTCCCAGCTAAAGGGGAAGTTCAATTTGCATTGGGATACCGCTTGCAGTGGGAGGGAGATGTTAAGGGCCTTAGATTTAGAGAAGTTGATTTTCAGGTTGGACAGTTTGTGAAAGAGGATAAAGTCTTTCAGAAGGTTGGGTAAGGAGGTAATTGGGTCGGAAAGAAAAAGGAGTATATCGTCTTCATATGCAGCAAGTTTAAACTGTCACGTATATCTATCCCTTTAATATCCGGATTGGACCTAAGTTTGCGCAAAAAGGGTTCTAGGGTAAGGATGAAAATAAGGGGTGAAAGAGGGCAGCCCTGGCGGGTTCCGTTCCAAATGGAGAAGACGTTCGACAGATGGCCACGACGCGTACCTTAGCTGTAGGATGGGAGTACAATGTCATAATCATTTGTAGGAACCGCAAGGGAAATCCCACCGCT
This sequence comes from Lithobates sylvaticus, assembly GCA_028564925.1. Taxonomy (NCBI): domain Eukaryota; kingdom Metazoa; phylum Chordata; class Amphibia; order Anura; family Ranidae; genus Lithobates; species Lithobates sylvaticus. The sequence continues at coordinate 76,505,825 of CM053032.1, forward strand.
TGTAAAGTTGCCGCCATGTAGTCCCAGGCCACTCTGTTGAATGCCTTCTCCGTATCGAGTGACAAAAATGAAACCCTTCTGGTCAGACATATGAGAAAGCCAGCGATGAATGTTCAGGGCTTTCAGGGTGTTATCCCTAGCTTCCCTACCAGGGATAAAACCTACCAGATCCAGGGAAATCAATTGTGGGAGAAGAGGGAGTATGCGGTTAGCCAGTATCTTGGCATATAATTTCATATCCACGTTTAAAAGGGAGATGGGTCTGTAGTTAGATACGATGGTGTCATCTTTGCCGGGTTTAGGTATTAACGTGATATGGGCTTCCAATAGGTCATCGTGTATAGGGTCTGAGCAGGCGAAAGAATTGTAAGTAGTGGTGAGATGGGGCGAGAGTATGTCTTGAAATGTTTTGTAATATCCCACAGTCAGTCCATCCGGGCCAGGACTCTTGCCAGATTTAAGTTGTAGCAAGGAAGCCTTAACTTCTTCAATAGTGATAGGGTCATTAAGTGGTGCTGAATCTATGGAGGAAATCGGTGGCATGCCATATTGTGCTAAAAACGAGGATATCATATCTCGTCTGTTAGCGGTTTGAGTCGTTGGATCAGTCTGTGACAAATTATACAGGTTAGAGAAGTAGGTAACAAATTGTCTAGATATGCCTTCGGGGGTCACATGAGGAACGCCAGTAGGGTCCACTATCTTTTATGTATTGTCGACAAAGCTTTTTTGCGTTGCAATGCCCTAGCCAGCAATTTACCAGACTTATTGCCGAACTCATAGAATAATTTTTGTGTTAGCATAAACTTGCGTTTAAGTACCTTACTTAATTCCTCCCCGAGTTCCTCTCTGACCTGAAACAGGTGTACAAGTGTTTGATTAGCAAGGGAAGCCTTGTGTAGGCGTTCCAATGCGTGACGTTTAGAGGATAAGTCAGTGATACGTTGGCGTCGTAATTTTTGTCTATGGGCGGCTATAGAAATGAGTTCACCCCGACGAACACATTTGTGCGCGGCCCAAATCGTTGATGGGGCGGAGTCTGCGACATTGTTTTCCTGAAAATATTGGGTAAGTCGGGTGGCAATCTTCTGTGTAATTGCCATGTCAGTAAGTAGAGCGTTGTCTAGGCGCCAAATGGAGTGTGGTGTACGAGCCAGTGGTACAGATAGTGTCATGGAAATTTGGGTTGTGATCGGAAAGGACCATGGGGTCTATCGTTGCTTTAGAGGGGAGCGTCAAATCAGCCTGGGAAATGAAAAAGTGGTCTAGTCGTGAATATTTATTGTGAGGTGAGGAATAGAACGTGAAGTCTCTGTCGTTTGGGTGCAGTGTGCTCCAGGTGTCATGAAGCGTTAATTCTTGGAGTCTTTTTTTAATATCCCGCAGTGCTCTGTAAGGTAGGGAAGACTACCCGTTTGAAGAATCCTGAGAGGGGGTGAGGGCAACATTGAAATCTCCACCCACAATGAGTATGCCTGAGTAAAATTCAGTGAGCAGTTGGAGTGTTTCTCGGAAGAAAGGAACTTGTCGTTTATTGGGCGCATATAGGTTTGCAAGTGTGATAGGTCTGTCATGTAACGTGCCTTTAACAAAGAGATATCTACCATTGACATCTTGTTTGAGTTCAGAGACCTTCAACGGGCAGTGTTTGGATACTAGTATGGCGACCCCTTTTGATTTTGAGATGTCCGTAGTGGCATGGTATACAGTGGGGAAATTGTGGTTGTGAAGTTTGGGTATAGTATTAGAGCGGAAATGGGTTTCCTGCACGAATGCAATATGTATTTTATCTTTCTGCAGGGAATTTAACAATTGTGACCGTTTCTTGGGAATATTAAGGCCTTGAACATTTAAGGAGCGAAATTTCACTTGAGGAAAGTGTGGTGTATTGGGAGGAGCCGTGAGTCCACCCAAAGCTGGAATCGAATCCGTCATGTTATTATAAAAAGAACAAAATGGAGTCTAGCGTATGAATTAGCCGAGATGACAATACGGATATGGCTAGAGTAGGGTGGCAATTAGACACTACCAATAACAAGCCGTGGGGGGGAGAGGGGTGTGGGAAATCTGAAATCTGCCTAGTCTACCGTAGAGTAGGCTATAAAGGTACAGCTAGTAGTCAGTAGGGTTAGAGTATGTGATATGTGTAGAAACAGATCAGTCTACTACGCTGTTAGGGGGTTGGCCAGGACCTAATAGGAGATATATAGGGAGATACATGGAGTCACTGTCGGTACCTCCTAGATAAGTGTATTGGAGGAGATGGGAGTAGTGTGGAGTGCCGTGAAAGCACAGACATACCTTCGTTAATAGATAGACCTGTCTAGTAATGAGCAGGTGTAAGGTATGGTTGGAGAAACGCCTAGAAGTGTGACCCATGGCCAGACATTTCGAATCAGACAACAGGAGGGGTAGGTGAAGTTCAGAAAACATGTACATGCAAAAGTTTTATGGTATGGGCTGCTGGGGCGCATTCATGCTGTCCACAATTCACAAAGGCCTATCATATAAAATAGGAAGAGGCTTTTATGTGTCATACAGTACCAGGTTAAAATAGTAAGAGTCAAAATACAATGCCTAACCGTGCATAAGAATAACGTGTATAGTATATATGTATAATAATCAACATAGATTGAAATCAGCCCCTGGGGGCGTGGGTCGGAACTATCATATCAACTGTAAACCAAGTTCCAGGTAAGGGAGGCAGAACATCCTGAAAACCGTTCCGAAGAGGCATACTAAAGTAGATCACCATAGAGGGGACTATCCTGAGAGGCACGTTAAAATAGGAGAGACCAACAGGAACAATAGAGAGGTCAAAAAGTGTTCTAGGTGGTCTACTCGGGGTATTCATGTGGACAGCACAGAAGCAAGGTATCCAAGCTCAAGTTACCAAGCCAGAAACATGTCTATCATTAGTAAGGTTGAAGAGAAATCCCAGTAGGGGAAGCTAACAGTGTGGCAAAGGATACATGAAATGATAAATAGGCATCTATGGGAGGTACCAGGGTAGTAAAAACTAGAGCGAGTTTGTCGCTCAGGAGACACACCGTGATGTAAAGTAGGGGTCAAAGAATGATATTTCTGAGCTGACACCAGGAAGTTGTCACATGGGGGAGCCCGTGACATGTATAGAGGTAAAGAGGTAGCCATCCCAATAGTTATCGGTTTGTGTAAGTATAACCACCGCCCATAACAGCCCGTCTTATAATTATAATGTAGTTATGCACACAGTAAGGTAGGGCAGCATATAGAGGCGTTAAGCTTTGGGTACAGACATACCGGAGTAGAAGTAAAAAGGATAACAATCCCAAATAACATACATTACCCCTTGATCCTACCGTATGTAGAGTGGGGCACGGAACTCGTTAAAGGCATCGTACGGGGGCCTACACAAACAGAAATAGGCAGTTATGAAGATTGAGCCCCTTTCAGTGTAAAGGTTCAGCCTCTGAAAAAGAAAGATGTGATCGCAGTATGTTTTCACAAGTCATTGCAAAATAAAAGGAACCAGATCGTTGCAGAGAAGTAGTTCTAAGCAAGTGTCATAGGTTGTGGGTACGGGAGTACAAGGTAGTCAATACCCTAAACGTAGGTGACACAATTCTCTTCTTGAAGCATAAACACCCGCAGGCTGCGGCTGTGAGAAAGTCAACTATCGTAAATACGAACCGTAAGCAAAGTTAAAAGTAACATACAGCAAGGGAACCTGTGATCTTCCTCAGAAGCAGTCCCTGTAGGTAGGGCAACGGTGCAGGGATCCTGGAGCAGACGTCCTCGTGGAGAGCTGGAGGGGGGACTATCAGTAGTCCCATCGGGTTCTCCGGGAGCCCGGAGAGTCAGCAGGGTGAGAGCCGCGGTCAGCGGGTCTGGTGGAGCGTTGTCTTGAGACCGACGGAGAACGTCTCCTGGAGTGTGGGGAAGTTTGTACGTCCATAGGGTCCTCAGGTGGCGGAGGTCTTCTGGCATTGTAAGTGCGGAAGTCGGCGTACCAGTTCGGGACATCCACTAGGGGGATGTCAAGGGTACGGCAAAAATGGCGCAAATCTTCCGGAGTTTTCAGGAGGGCCGTTCGGCCTTGATGAGAGGCAGACAGACAGAAGGGAAATTTCCATCTGTACAAGGGAAATTTCCATCTGTACTGTATGCCATGCGATCGTAGGGCCTCCAGCAGAGGTTTCAGGTCACGGCGATGTTGCAGGGTGATTGAGGATAAGTCCTGAAAGATTTCGATGGGATCGCCCTTATGTTGTAACCGAGGGATTCCCCTAGCCTGTCTCAAGATCTCTTCCTTCACCTTGTAGTCCACGACACAGCAAATAATATCCCTAGGGGGATCCGTCTCTCTGCCTCTGGGGCGCAGAGCCCTGTGTAGGCGTTCAAAGTCGATGCGGGTATCAGTCGGCCTATGCAGTATGTCATTGAATAAAGCCAGTACCTCAGAGGATATGTGCTCAGGGTCAATGTCCTCCGGCATACCGCGTATTCTGAGGTTATGGCAGGGGCCGCGGTTATCGAGGTCCTCGATGTGTCTTTCTGCCTCTCTCAGTTGAAGTGTATGGGTGTCAATCCTTCTAACAGCCTTTTGGAGTACCGTGTCATGTTGTGAGGTCGTTTTCTCAACATCTACAACTCTGTCAAAAAGAGCGCAAATATCCACTCTCAGGTCCGCAATGGTGGCCGAGAGTATATCTTTAAAATCCGCCGCTATAGTTCTCAGGTCCTGCATGCTGAGTTGCGGTTGTGAGGGGAGGTCGCGGTCCCGGGTCTGTGACTGAGGCGCAAGTTGTAGGGAGAGCGCCGGTCAGATGCCCGTGGAGTCGCAGTCCGTGAGGTGTTGCGGCGGGAAGGCGCCATATTACCCCTCTGTGTGCGGAACATCTCGGGGATATTCTGGCCTCCGTCGCCCGGATTTTCACGGGGAGAACGGGATCTGGATGCAGAGGTGTGGCTGGAAGCCGTCCCCATGTTTCGGTGCGGAGAGAAGTAGTGAAAATCTCCGGTACAGCAGATTAGAGAGAGGTTTTGACGGGAGCAGTGAAGTCAGGCAGCCATCTCCTAGCTCGGCCAAGCCACGCCACCCATTTTGTTTTTAACTGTGGTGGTGAAATCACCTCCAACAGTGCTGGAGTCACGGATTTATGTATCGTGGGAGCAAACGCTGTTGCTGTCGATTAAATAAATCCGCGCTACAGCTGAATGGCGTACCTGCTAAGCAAATTATGGTTAAAAATAAAACAAAGTAACATTACAGTATAACAGTAAGATTTATCATACCTGCAAAGCAAATACAAAAAAACATAGTAAAAAATAAAACATTTTTTAACGCAACCTGTGCCTAAAATATATATATGCCGAAGCATGGGGGCATCCTCCCGCAAAAAAGTTATGCCGCGTACACACGGTCGGACTTTTCCACGGGCAAGCCTCCGTTGGAATTTCGACCGTATGTACACGGCATTAGGAGCCAATCGCTCCTCCGCCCCTGCTGCCCCCATGCTTCGGCATATATGCTCCTTCTTTTTTTTTTAATTAACTGTGGTGGCTTTATGTATCGTGGGAGCAAACGCTGTTGCTGTCAGGATAGATAAATCCGTGCTGCAACTGAATGGCGTACCTGAAAACAAAAAAATGGTTAACAATAAAACATTGCAGAATACAGTAAAAAAGAGAAGAACAATAGAGAGAGAATAGAGAGAGAGAGAACAATAAAACGACAACTATTTTTGTTTTTTTATTTTATATATATATATATATATATATATATATATATTATATATATATATATATATATATATATATATATATATATATATATATATATATAATATATATATATATATATATATATATATATATATATATATATATATTTTTACACTTTTTTTTGTAACTGTAACAGTTCTAACGGTTCCAGCGGTTTTGGTCTCAAAATGCGATGGCATTCTTGAGACCCTGTGAACGTGTGCCTAGTCTGTGCAATGCTCTACCCTACGCTAATAATCAACTAGTGAATGGTAGCGTTCAAAACATTCACCAATGCAAAGTCCAGGATTGTCAGGACAGCGGGGACAATAATAACGAGTGTCACGCCTATATCCACGCTTTCTGCAGACCCAACATTTTCTTTGGGGGGGCTCGTTGGGTAGGGGTACGCGGGAGGGCATAAGGATAATGCCGCTCATGCAGCCGGCTTACTGCATTTGGTTGGATAAGGGGAGGTGGAGCACCGACTGGATGCAGAAGGGCTCCGATGACCTCTTCCTGGAATTTAAGGAAGGATCCAGTACGTCCTGAAGCTCCGTATAGCACATGAGCGTTCAGAAAAGCCAATTGAAATAAATAAATAGACACTTTTTTGTACCAGCGTCTAGCCTTACGGGCAACTAGGTACGGCGCCAACAACTGGTCGTTGAGGTCCACCCCTCCCATATTTTGCTTATATTCGTGGACACAGAGGGGTTTCGTCTCAACACCAGTCGCCGTAGTAATTTGGACCGTCGTGTCTGCATGAAGGGAGGTAAAAACGAAAACATTCTTATTATCCCTCCACTTTATAGCGAGCAAGTTATTACACTTCAAGCAGGCTCTCTCCCCCAGCCTAAGACGGGAATCTACAAGCCGCTGGGGAAAGCCCGGCGATTAGGTTGCACGGTGCCACAGGCTCCAATCTGCTGATCAAACAAATGACTAAACAGTGGCACGCTTGTGTAATAATTGTCCACGTACAAGTAGTACCCCTTTCCGAATAAGGGTGACACCAAGTCCCACACAATCTTGCCAGCGCTCCCTATGTAGTCAGGGCAGTTTGTCGGCTCTACGTGGCTATCTTTGCCCTCATAAACCATAAAACTACATGTATAGCCTGTGGCCCTGTCCACAGAGCTTATACATCTTCACCCCGTATATGGCACGCTTGCTAGGAAGGTATTGTTTGAATGACAAGCGGCCAGAAAACGTAATCAGGGACTCATCAACGCAGACAACTTGATGGGGAGTAAACAGGTCTGCAAAACGTTGGTTGAAATGGTTTGAGGGGCCGAATTTTGTACAGCCGATCGTATGCAGGGTCTCCATGAGGACGATAGAGTTCATTGTCGTTGAAGTTCAAGAACCGCAAAATCCTCTCGTATCGTGCCCTGGACATTGAAGCAGAGAACACGGGCATATGGTACATTGGCTCAGTGGACCAATATGAACGCAACGTACTCATTTTAACTACGCCCATGTCAAGGGAAAGGCCCAGAAAGAGCTTAAATTTGGGGACCGTAATTGGTCTCCAATCTCTAGCAAGGGAGGACTGGGATTAGCGGTGATGTATTGACCAGCGTACAAATTGCTTTGGTCCACAATAGATCTATAGAGATCTTCGGTAAAAAACAGCGAAAAAAAATCAAGTGATGGAAAATCAGCTGTTTCCACCTAAATGCCGGGTTGGCCAGTGAATGGGGGAAGTACGGGTGCTGCAGAAGTGGTGGGCACACAATCAGGATTGGCGAATGCAGCAGGAAGGGCACTATGGGCACAACGGGCCTGTCTTTTTTGTCTTCTTGGTGGCAGCGGGACACTACTTGTGCTTGCCAGCTTGAACTGCACTTATGGGACTCGCCACGTCACCACGTGATACTGCAGTGCTGGATGTACGTCCAGGGTGTACTAGGCCGCTGGTGCTTGCCAGTTCACCAGAAGGAATAGCGGCTCTAGTACGTCTGCTTCCTTCGAGGGACCTGCGGTTCTTGCACCTCAACAGAAGGAGTTTGGGGTCTGGTACGCCTGACCTTAGCAGGGACCACAACTCCGCCGTCAGTGCTATCTGTCATGGAGCCGCTGTCGTCTACAGGATCGTATTCTGAGCCTGATTCTGACAGATGAGTGACCTCCTCTTCACCATCTGTCATGCTCAAACGTGTAGGCCTGTTCACTAGTGTACTTTCGATTTGCCATTTTGTGCTTTAAATTTAATAGTACACTAGTGAGACTCGCAGGAAAAAAAAGCTCCTAGGCTGTTAGCGACTGAATCAAAACGCTACCAAAAAAACTGTTAGCGATCACAGGGATCAGGCCTGACTCTGCGAATGCTGCAGTTGTGTGCTTAGTGTTTTGTAAGTGACAGTGATCGATCGATACTGCACGTGGGCTGGGCGGAGGGGCTAAACGCAGGTGGAGGCAGGTATCTGGGCTGATCCCGCTAACACTGCGTTTTTGGGAACCCTAAACTGCTGGGGACGCTAGTATAGATCTGATCAGATATCGATCTGTTCAGATACTATACCACTAAAGCCTCATACACACGATCGGACCGTGGACCAACTTTCCTGTAGATTTTTGTCCAAAGGGCGTTGGCCCCAAGTTGGTATTGCATACACACGGCAGGACTTTTTTCAGCCAACTTTCACCAAATCACTTGGTTTTTCTGCTCTTTACCGCCACCTTTGGTCAACTTCTGTATTGTTGTCTGATCTTTTGCATTGGTTTGTACAAAAGTCTGTTGGTTTTGTGTACACACGGTCGGACTTTGGTCCATCAGACTTTTGTTGGCAGAAAGTTGGTCCGTTCGCACAGCCAACAAAAGTCTGATGAAATCTGGAAAAGTTGGTCCGATGGAGCGTACACACGGTCGGATGTTGGTCCAAAACAGCTAATTTGCATGTTGGTTGTCAAAAAGTCCGATCGTGTGTATGGGACTTAAGGGAGGTGTGTGCGTGGGTGTTAGCGGTACTGGCACTAACCCGACGCTGCCTGGGGCAACGCAGACCCTATTTGACTCTAAAACCTTACTTATATCACCCGCCGGGCAATCAGGGGGTTAAACCTTTATTAGGTAATAAACGGCGGGTGCCCTGAAACTATAAAAAATAAACGAACTGACCAGCATCACCCGTAACAGTTATATGGTGATCACTGGTAAAAGGGTTAACTAGGGGGCAATCAGGGGGTTAGAACCTTTAGTAGGTAGTATATGGGGGGTCACAGACGCTATAAAACGCTCCAGCGAACCTAAATACATACCTCCCTAACTAGCGTCACCTGTGACAGTAATACAGCGATCAAAAAAAATGATCGCCTAGTGACACTGGTGACGGGGGGGGTGATCACAGGGTTAAACCTTTTTAAAGGGGGCTAAATTTAACTGCCCTAACAGTTATTTCAGTCAGAATGCACCAATGCAGTAAACAGTAAAAAAAAAAAAAAACTGCTTTGGTGTCACTGTGACAGGGGGTGCAGGGGGGTGATCAGGGGGGGCTGGGGGTGAAAAGTGTGCCTAGAGTGTTCTACTGTAAGTGTAGTGTTGTGCAGACTCACGTTGATGTTTTCTCACCTCGGTGCCGGATCGAAAAGACCGACACGAGGAGAGATTACATCACTACCTCTAGCTCGGTTTACAATACAGAGCCAGAGAAAGCATTTAATTGACCGGGAGCGATCGCGAGGGGGTGGCCACGAATAAGTGGCCCCCCCTCATCTCCGATCCCTCCCGCAATGACCCGGACGATCGGGCCCCCCACCCGCGGCAGTTAGGGATGACATCACTTCCTCTAGCACTGTTTACATGACCGGGCTAGAGGAAGTGTTTGATTGGCCGGGAGCGATCGCGAGGGGGTGGCCACGAATGAGTGGCCTCCCCCTCATCTCCGATCGCTTCCGCAACGATGCCGACCGCCGCAGGCACCGGTGGGGGCCCGATCGGGCCCCCCACCCGCGGGCAGGTAGGGACGTACATATACGTCCATATGCCTGCCCGTGCCATTCTGTCGACGTATATCGTCGTGCGGCGGTCGGCAAGTGGTTAAGGATCAAATTAGTATTATGAAAAACATATAATCGTGATTATAACTGTATAAGAATTTAACCTATGTTTAGATAAACAAATATTGATTGGATACCCAAATTATACATGTATCCATATGGATAATAATTGTATGTGATTTTGATTAATATATATAACCTGTGTCATTTTTAAATGGACTAAATTTTTATCGATATACATATATATAACCATTTTATGCAAGTGATTACAGTAAACCCCCCTCCATCGCTGGGGTTATGTTCCGGACCCACCCGCGAAAAGTGAAAAACCGCGAAATAGAAAGACCCTATTTAAATACACCCTAGGCATGTTTTGTTAATTTTTTAATAGCATTTAAAGGTCTTTAAACACACTTTTATGCAATAGAAACACATTAAAGATAGAGAGAGAGATCAAGAGGATTTTTAAAACACAAAAATATTGTCTTAACAGTACAGTATACTGTACAGTACAGTAAAAAATAGAGTACATAACTGCGAAAATGGCGAAATATTACCACAATATCAGAATAACAGGTCCTAATTAAAATACCGCGATATACCGGGACCGCAATAACTGAACCGCAATATAGCGGGGGTTTACTGTAATCAATAATTATGCTAAGCGTATTTTATAGTATGTTGGTTACTAGGATCCCCAAATACTAAAGATATAGATTATTTTCACTAAGGTACAAATAATACACAATATAAAATAAAATATTAATTTACAGAGAAACACCAAAACACATGTGAGACACCTGGTGGTTGAAGGTGCTGTTACCTTAAAAACATTTAGACTCCTGGGAAAGGTAATCATTAAGTTTTGCCTGCCAATAAGGAGAGAACACATACCTCTTGGGCAGAACTTATTATAATTTTATAATCTTATTGTCTGAGAGGGTATTTAACCACTTCAATACAGGGCTTTTAAACACCCTTCCTTACCAGAGCACTTTTTGCGATTCGGCACTGCGTCGCTTTAACTAACAATTGCGCGGTCGTGCGACGTTACACCCAAACAAAATTGACGTCCTTTTTTTCCCACAAATAGAGCTTTCTTTTGGTGGTATTTGATCGCCCCTGCGGTTTTTATTTTTTGCGCTATGAACAAAAGAAGAGCGACAATTTTGAAAAAAAAACACAATATTTTTTACTTTTTGCTATAATAAATATCCCATTTTTTTTAAAAAAAAACAATTTTTTTCCTCAGTTTAGGCCGATACGTATTCTTCTACATATTTTTGGTAAAAAAAAATCGCAATAAGCGTATATTGATCGGTTTGCGCAAAAGTTATAGCGTCTACAAAATAGGGGATAGATTTATTGAATTTTTTTTTTTTTTTTTTACTAGTAATGGCGGCGATCTGCGATTTTTTTTTTTTTTTTCGTGACTGTGACATTGCGGCGGACACTTCGGACACTTTTGACACATTTTTGGAACCATTCACATTTACACAGCGATCGTTGCTATAAAATTGCAGTGATTACTGTGTAAATGTGACTGGCAGGGAAGGGGTTAACACTAGAGGGCGCTGGAGGGGTTAATGTGTTCCCTAATAGACGTGATTCTAACTGTAGGGGGAGGGGACTTAAGGGGAGGAGACCGATCATGTGTTCCTCCGTACTGGGATCACATGATCGGTCTCCTCTGCACTGACAGGACGTGGAGCTGTGTGTTTACACACACAGCTCCACGTTCCCGCCCGATCACGTTGTTTTAACGGGCACCCGCACCGGGTACCGAGCGATGCCGCGGGCGCGCGCGCGCCCCCCCCCAGGCGGCCGGGAATCCGAGGACGTCATATGACGCCCACCCAGGATGGTAGATCCACCTTGTGGGCGTCATATGACAGTGTGCGGTATTGAAGCGGTTAAGAAGCAAGAAAGATACCATAGAGAGGAGAGCTCAGTGATCCACCCTGAGAGGGGGCTCAGGGATCCACCCTGAGAAAAAGCTCAGGGACCCACCCTGGAGAAGGGACACTGGGAGAAAACACACACTCCCAGACAGACTGACACCCATGCACCATGCATGAATATATATTTTAACATTCAAGAAGACTCCTGAACCCGGCAGCCGTCTTAAAAATCCTGGTAACCAGCAATCCAGACTAATAGCCATTTTGGAATTGGTAAATATATCATGTTGATTTTATCTGGTATGTTCTCTTAACTATTGATGTATTGAATATTCTACTATTGATAATCATTCTCCAGAATCAATAACCGCCTTTTTAGATTTTTTTCTCTAAAATTAAATTCTTCATTGGATATTACTTTTGCATAGTTGCCACTTTTATTGACAAACAAATGTCTAATTTATTTCACAATGTTCAACGTTGCTTACCTGCAGGATAGTAACGGCTGGGTGTGTGAAATACAGATATTCTGTTTAATTGTCAAGTATCATAAGGTTATTGATTCTACTGAAGAAAATTTATCATGGTGATATTGTGTCCAAGGTACTACACGCCCATTTTGAGGGTGTTTCCATTAATTGTCAAAATGTTCAAGTAATGCAATCTGTATTTTAATTTCATGTAAATATGTTTTCTGTCAACCAATAAATGTAACTATTTCGTATGATCACTTGTCTCCGTGAATACGTTTCACACATATAGACTGTCATATAGATTAATTTTGTATCTTAAAAATATCTTCATTAAAAATTACTTAATAAATATGTGCGGGAACTAGGGGTGCGCATCTTCACTTGCCTCACGATTCGATTCGATTATCCGGTCCACGATTCGATTCCACGATGCATCACGATTGCTGCGCGTGGTATTCATTAAAAAAAATCAAGCAGTCAAGAGAACTTAATTTTCTTATTTTATATGTTCTTAAAAAAAAAAAAAGATAACACTCCCTGCATGCAGCAAAGTCTAAACTCAGCAGACAACAACTTAGAGGAGTTCCAGGCTCCCCCCCCTAACAAAAAAAAAAAATACTAGAGGAGATGGTCAGAGACTGCAGACATGATACAAGAGATGGTCAGAGACTTCAGACATGGTACAGGAGATGGTCAGAGACTGTCTGCAGACATGGTACAGGAGATGGTCAGAGACTGCAGACATGACACAGGAGATGGTCAGAGACTTCAGACATGACACAGGAGATGGTCAGAGACTGCAGACATGATACAAGAGATGGTCAGAGACTGCAGACATGGTACAGGAGATGGTCAGAGACTGCAGACCTGATACAAGAGATGGTCAGAGACATCAGACATGATACAGGAGATGGTCAGAGACATCAGACATGATACAGGAGATGGTCAGAGACATCAGACATGATACAGGAGATGGTCAGAGACATCAGACATGATACAGGAGATGGTCAGAGACATCAGACATGATACAGGAGATGGTCAGAGACATCAGACATGATACAGGAGATGGTCAGAAACTACAGACATGATACAGGAGATGGTCAGTGACTGCAGACATGATACAGGAGATGGTCAGTGACTGCAGACATGATGCGCTAAGTAGCCAGCACTAGGTTCTAATGCGCTGCTGCTGTCATGGAGACAGAGACCAGCGCTATCAATAGCGTTGTCAGGAAAGCAAATCTGGTTGTTCGCCCACCAATCCACTGTCGGATAATTCCCCCATCCACCTGGAATGTGTAGATGGGGGAATTGGATCATATTTTTTTTCCCAGTGTAAAGGACCAAACGAAAAAAAAAAGCGATCAATATATGGGATGCATCAAGCATAAGTGGCTTAGTGCTAACTGGATCTTGGAAGAACAGAGTGGGGGAGGGAGACAGATAGGGAAAGAAAGGGACAGTTCAGTGATTAATGTGTAATGCAAAATGCAGAGCTCACTCATTCAGGGACGAGGCAGGAAGTTCACACAGCTTGGAATGTGTAGCTGCTGACTGCTTTTCATATCTCCCGCGCACCCTCTCTCTCTCCTTCTTCACAGCTGTACGTCGGGATAGGAGAGTGGGCGGGCCAGGCAGACACAGGGGGAGAGAGGAGGAGGAGGGGCAGCTGTATGCCATACATCGTTCATCTCCCGTCCGTTGCTGGGAGGGGGAGTGAACTTCGCTGGGCTGTGTGAGACGAGTGTCAGAGACACTTCGCTCAGCTGCTGCAGCCCCTAAATGTACACACTGATCAGGTAACAGAGGATCAGGTAACAAAAATCCGTAGACACATACTGGGAGACAAACAAAGGTTCAATCTTAACCAAAGTGCTGGCATCGAGGGTAGCTAAGGTTCTTTCAAAGATAATAGACATTGACCAAACGGGATTCATGCCTGGTATGTCAAGGGACGCGAATCTAAGGAGGTTATTTATGCATTCAATTAGATACCGCTGAGTCTCCTGCTAAGATTGTTGTCTCCATAGACATCGAAAAAGCCTTTGACCCTGTAGATTGGCTATACATGCATAAGGTGTTGGAGGCAATGGGTTTTGGCCCTGGGTTCAGATGATGGATCACGATGCTGTACAGTAAACCCCGGATGGCAATCAGGTTAGGCATAGCAGTCTACGATTTTTTTTTTCGATTGATAGGGGTACCAGACAAGGGTGTCCGCTTTCCCCTATCTTCGCACTCATGATGAAGCCTATAGCTAGGGCGCTTAGAAGGTCTGAAACTGTAGAAGGGATACAAGTGGGGTCGATAAAAGAGTGTAGCGCTCTATGCGCACAACTTGCTCCTGTTCCTTAGGGATCCGGGACCATCCCTCAATGCTGCCCTTCAAATTCTGGACAAGTTTTCTTCTTTTTCAGCCTTACGTGTGAACTGGAGCAAGTCGTCCATCTTGCCACTGGGTCCAGAGGGACACAAAGACGATACTCTACCACTAAGATGGGTCTCCTCTATCACCTATTTGGGGGTCAAAATAACTGCAAATTTTCATGATTATATGACACTAAACCTTCTCCCACTGGTAACTAGATGGAAACAAAAAACTCAGCTATGGAAAAAACTACCTTTCTCGCTATTGGGTAGGGTTAGCCTGATAAAGATGACATTTTTATCTGTTATTTTGTATTTTCTACGTCACTCTCCCACATGGATCCCTAAAGCTTTCTATAACGCACTAAATGGAATTATAGGATCATTTTATATGGTGACCTCAGTCACCTCGAATTAGTATAAAAATATTGCAAGAGCCATGAGGACAAGGGAGGATTAGCACTCCCAGACTGGCAAAAATATTATCTGGCTGGCCATATGGTGTTTACTAGGCGTTGGCTGATTGCTGATTGTGGAGATTCTGCCACAGTCCTGGAAGCGGCACACTTGGGTTTGTATGAAAGCCTGTGAATGGCATTATATAGGGGTCAAAAATCAGCCTACCTATAACCGACTCGATGAAAGCAACCATTCGAGTCTGGGAGGTTACTTCTACCCTATCATCACCCAGTTATACGGGAATCACGCCCTCAGCCCCACTGTGGTTAAACCCGAACCTACCGCATTTCTGCTACCTCCCAGATCCTATGATATGGGCTGGAGAGGGTGTAAAAAGTGTAAGAGGATATCACCAGGGAAGGGGACCTCATCACATTTGACCAACTAAAGGTGATACATGACTTACTAAATTTTATCTTATTTCGGTACCTGCAGCTGCGTCACGCTTTTTCAACCTCAATATTCTCTGGTGTTGAATCGCCCATTATCTGGCAAAATAATCGCTGAACAGCTCTAGGCAACTCGGGCATCCGAATCGCTTCTGGTAGTCCTTCTTTTTATATGAATATTTTCCTGCTGGCCCTGTTCTCATGATCGTCCAATTGGTCCCTGTTTAAATTTAGTACCTCCTCATGGTATTTTGCTGTGTCTTGGATATCTACTACTGCTTGTACCACTGCCTCATGCCCATTTTCAAGTGTGTCTACCCTATGGCCCAGTACATGTATATCCTCAATGAGGCCCTCCACTGCTTGTTGACATGATTGATCCACAGCCACTATCAGTTCCTGGATATATATCTTAGTAGGAAGGGCTTTAAGGAGCTCTCTAATGTCCATCTCTAGATCCTCAGTGTTCCCCTCCGTCCTTGTGATGAGTTACCCTCACTTCATGCAGGGTTGGGGCATTGAACTACCCCTGCCTGTGATGTTTGTCCTTCTCCGGGGGGACCTTGCTCTATCACAGTCCATACCCTTTCCTCCTCCGCAAACTGATCTGTATGCACGGGGGGGGGGGGGCTCCCTTAACTGTTAATGCATCCTTTCTCAGGGCCAATGCCACCCCCATTTTGGCTGTTAAGGGGGTCAAAATAACATAGTCATTTACCTGAGGGTCTTTGTACTCCTTCAAGTGACCATCTCTGCCTCTGTTCACTTCAGGCTCCAAGTCCAGCTCCCTTCTCAATGGCGTGCTCTCATACACTACTCCGTTCTGACCGGGTCCCATTCGCTCCCCATTCAGTCCTGGGGGACCCAGGCTGTGAGCTGGGCTGCTACTTCCGGGTGCTGTCCTCCCCCTCCCTAGCACTGGGGATCCCCGATCTCCAGCCTGGATACTGCGACCCGATATCTGGGAGCCACGGCCCGGTGTCTGGGGGCCACAAACTGGTCTGGCAATGCTGGTTAGGCTGCGCCCACTCGCCGAGTTCCCGATGGGGTCCATTGCTCCACGCCTCCCCGCTGTCTGTCTCTCAGTTCGGCATCCACCCTCCGCTGCACGTGGTGGGAGATAGGCACGTATCCCTCCAGCTTGCTGCTGCGATGCCTGCCTGAGTGTCGGCATCTCCGATCTGTCTGCTCTAGCTGCAGCCGTCTGCTAATTGCCTCGTAGCCCTGGGGGGTGGGAAGTGGAGTGCGTTACTCAACTCTTTTATCCCCCTATGCCTCAATATCTTGACCGGTAAATGTAAGGGTAGAGTCATCCTTGTATAGAAGTCATGAAAGCAAGTAAGGATATCTCCAGCCAAACGGGCCTCCGTACCGTCAGGACTTTGTTATTTTATTCACTACAGAGGTTCCTGACTGCTGTCAAGCCATATGGGCTAGTAACTGACTGGACTGGTTCCCACATTTAAAATATTTCTGCTGGGCATTGAATGATTTCAGACATATGGTCTGAATATAAACGAGACATAAACTCCCAGTGGATGCGGTTAGCGTCAGTTGGGGCTGTCAAATAAGTCGCTTCAGCTGTTGGTACTTTTTTGCTAGATCTTCCTCATCTTGTCAGGAAGAACGTTTAATAAATGATATAGTGGACTTAACCACATGCCGACCGCGCTATAGTCAAAAGACGGCTACAGCGCGGTCGGCTTATCCTGGGTGGACGTCCTCCCAAATGACGGAGCGATCACATGTACACAAACCGGCGTCACATCATGACGCCGGTTCCTCCCTCCCCTCTCTGTACCGATCGGTACAGAGAGGAGAGAAGCGGAGAGGGGGAGAGACGGGACCAGCGCTGTGGGCTGGATGTGTAGTGTCCACAGCGCTGGTCAATACACTGCCACCACTGTGCAATGCTCTGCAACCACTGTGCAATGCTCTGCCACCACTGTGCAATGCTCTGCCACCAACCACTGTGCAATGCTCTGCCACCAACCACTGTGCAATGCTCTGCCACCACCCACTGTGCAATGCTCTGCCACCAACCACTGTGCAATGCTCTGCCACCAACCACTGTGCAATGCTCTGCCACCAACCTCACTGTGCAACGCTCTGCCCTCACTGTGCAACGCTCTGCCCTCACTGTGCAACGCTCTGCCCTCACTGTGCAACGCTCTGCCCCCACTGTGCAACGCTCTGCCCCCACTGTGCAACGCTCTGCCCCCACTGTGCAACACTGCAATACTCTGCCAATACTCGCCAATACTCTGCCAATACTCGCCAATACTCTGCAATAAATTTTAATAGAAACAAAGAATTTTTATTTATTTTTTTTACCGAATTTTCAGTATATTTTGATTTATAGCGAAAAAATTAAAAAACCCAGCGGTAATTAAATACCACCAAAAGAAAGCTCTATTTGTGTGAAAAAAAAGGACACAAAATTCATTTGGGTTCAGTGTTGCATGACTGAGTAATTGTGAGAGCACCGAAAGCTGAAAATTGGTCTGGTTCGGAAGGGGGTTTAAGTGCCCAGTGGTCAAGTGGTTAAGAGCCCATCTCAAATACGCCTTCAAGGTGTCCCAAAACATTAAAACACGCTCAGAGCCGTGGGCTTCCAGGAAAGCCACTAGTTGATCTGGTATCCTGTCATTGGACCCAATCAGGGCCAAAAGGGCTGAACCTGCCAGGGTCTGCAGATTCCAACAGCCCCAGTATCAATCGACAGTGACAAAGGTGAATGGTCCAACACACTCCTAGGAAAATATGTGATAGAGGACAATTTTGGTGAGAAAATTATCATTACCTTATGCCAAATCAATTCTTAAGAGATGGCTTCTGCTGGGGATGGACTATGAATATGCCCTGGTTTTGGGATTGGAAACCTGCCATAAGTCACTCCAAACGAACCCAGAGGCCAAGGAACCGAAAGCAGACAATGTCTGAGACTGCGTGGCCAGAGGGTCACCATGTCTATCCAAGAGCAGGTCGAAATCACTAAAACCTAGGCTTCTGGATACATTGCAGCAAAAACCATTGCCTCTTTAACCACCTGTAGGTTAGCAGGAGGGGGGTTGTAAATACCCATAATCACAAATGGGAGTGCATGTAGCTGTGCCCGGATAAAGACATACCTCCCATGGGGGTCTGCCTGAACCTTCCCACACTCCCCATGAGACCGAGCGATGCACTAATACTGATACCACCCTAGAATAAGAGGAATGACAGGAATGGCTTGTCCACTGCAGCCAAGGCTTCTTGAGGTGATCAATGTGTTCAGGAGTCAAATGTGTCTCCTGAAGACATATCAAATGAGCATTGGAATTAAGTATTGTGATAAACTCTTGGGAACGCTGGTGGGGGGAACATAGACCCCTCACATTCCATGATAAAAGGGAATTGATTAGTCATCTAACAATCAAAAAATGATGTTCAGCATATCGGGAAATAACAATGAGATGGCATGTAATGAGTTAACATGCATGACCGTAAAACTATATATGTACCAATGAACAAAACGGCAAGTGGCATAACAATTGCGGCCAAAAGCCAAACCATAAATAACTGAGCTAGTAGCCAGTAACTGTTGACTGATTATGTAGATAAGAAGTATCAACGGGGCATTACCTGCACATTGCAACAGCATATGTGAAGGTAATTCATGGTAGTAGCCATCCCCTTAAAGTGGTTGTAAACTCTCCCCCACAACTTTGTCCCATGTAAATCAGCATAAAAAAACCCTAATGAACACTGCTTGTAGATATCTCCTTACTTGCTTAGTATAGTTGTAATCCTTTTTGTTCTTTAGAATGACGTCACTGAGCATGCCCAGATCTCCTCTGATTTACGGCACACTCTGTGTACTTGTCTTATCTATTATCAGGACTTCCTACGATACACAACACTGAAATCTCAGGAGACTGCAGAATCATTCAGAGCTTCCTCCTACACCCCATGTGACACCACATGGAGTGTAAACCAGAGCATCGGACAGCATTACTGCAGTCTTATCAGCTGAAGCGGATAAGACTGACAAAGTCATAATCGGTACAAGTAAATACTATGAAATAAAACAAGTCAGCTATGAACAGGGAAGCAGGGTTGCCATAGAAACGTTGGATTAAGAAGGAGGCTTGGTTAACAGTACAGGAAGTGCTCAATGGAAGGGCGGAAATGCACTCCACTGTGGACTCCGAAAACAATACTTAAGATGGTGCTGCCTAACCCCTGGAAACAAGTTTTTTTTTTTAAAGTTTCTTTAACTGCCTTGCGACCGCCGGCTGTCAATTGTCGGCCAGGCGGCGCAGCTCTTGTGGCGGGAGGGCGTCATATGACATCCTCCCCTTCTTGGCCCTCCAGGGAGCGCACACCGCCGTGTCACTGGGCACCCGATGTGCGTGCTTGCGATTGCCCGGTAACACAGTAGGACCGTAGATCTGGGTATGTAAACACACAGATCAACGGTCCTGTCAGAGGAGAGGAGACCGATGGTGTGTTCTCAGTACAGAGAAACACTGATGGGTCTCCTCCCCTACAGTTAGAATCACTCCCCGGGAACATATTAACCCCTTCAGCGCCCCCTAGTGTTAACCCCCTCCCTGCCAGTCACATTTATACAGTAATCAGTGCAATTTTATAGTACGGATCGCTGTATAAATGTGAATGGTCCCAAAAATATGTCAAGTGTCTGATATGTCCGCCGCAATATCGCAGTCACGATAAAAAACGCAGATCGCCGCCATTACTAGTTTCAAAAAAAAAATATCTAAAAAATGCTGTAAATCTATCCTGTGTGCGAACCAATCAATATACGCTTATTGCGTTTTTTTTATTTTTCCCCGAAAATATGTAGAATAAGTATCGGCCTAAACTGAGGAAAAATTTTTTTTTTTACATATTCTTTTGGCGATATTTAGGGCGTACAGGTACGTCCCCTTTAAGATGCCGCCGTGCCATCGGGCGCGCTCGCGCCGGTCGGGACCTCCGTGAGGCCGGTCGCTGGTCCCGCGGACTCTATCGCCGCGGGGATACCCGCGATCGTGTCTCGGGAAGGCTGAACGGGGAAATGCGGAAATAAACAGCATCTCCCCATTCTGCCTAGCAACTAGTGACTCCAATCTCTGCTCCCTGTGATTGGAGCAGAGATCAGCATTCACTAGCTGACAGCCACACCCCCCCCCCCACAGTAAGAAACACACCTCTAGGCACACGTAACCCCTACACTGCCACCTAGTGGTTAACCCCTTCACTGCCAGTGTCATTTACACAGGAATCAATGCATTTAAATAGCATTGATTTGCTGTATAAATGACAATGGTCCCAAAAATGTCCGATGTGTCCGCCATAATGTCGCAGTCACAATAAAAAACGCTGATCGCCGCCATTACTAATAAAAAGAAATTTTATAAAAATGCTATAAAACTTTCCCCATCTTGTAAACTACATAACTTCTGCGCAAACCAATCAATCGCTTATTGCGATTTTTTTTTTTTTTTTTTTTTTTACCAAAAATATGTAGAATACGTATCGGCCTAAACTGAGGAAAAAAAAAATTTTTTATATATTTTTGGGGGATATTTATTATAGCAAAAAATAAAAAAAGAATGCGTTTTTTTCAAAATTGTCGCTCTTTTTTTTTTTTTTGTTTGGGAGCCACGTCGCTCGACCGCGCAATTGTCAGTTAAAGTGATGCAGTGCCGAATCGCAAAAAGGGGCCTGGTCCCTTTGGCTGCAAATTGGTCCGGTCTGAAAGTGGTTAAGCTCTAACAAAAAAAGGGTACATTCTACATTGCTATTGTTAGATGAAATAAACAGTGTCAGACTGAACAGTGTCCGTATTGCAGTGTGTGTATAATACTACCAGAGTTCAGAGCCTTTCAGCCCAATGGTTAGTAGGTAGACAACAGAAGCTATTTGGATAAGGAGTTCCAGGTTTGTCCAGAACAGGGCAGCAACACACCAGGTATGACCAGAATAAGTCTAAAACTCGGAAAACCTACTGAAAAAAAGGCAATGCAGGAAAAAACAACAGTGGTGAAAAAAAAATAAGAACCCAGTCTTAAATTGAAATGGTAGTCTGTGTAGTTCAGTATTACCTTGCTCCAAACAGCGGAAAAAGGAAAAATTGCAGACATTCACTGCCAGTGCAGGAAAGGCATTTACTTGATAACAAAAGAAACGAAACAAACAAAAAGGGAGCTTGCATGTAATAGGATTACTATCAAGCACTTGTTGCAGGAAAAAATATAGATCTAGGGCAAGCAAGGTAAAGGAAACTCCCCAACAACAATGCTATTCCAGAATAATCAGGACGGACGTTGTTTTGCATTCAACCACTCTTGAGCTGCATCAGGGGTAGTGAAGAAGAGCACACGACCACCATCAATCCCTCTCAACCGAGCAGGGAAAGCCATAGAGTAGATGATCCCATCTTCCGTTTAACCTGTGAACGTGGCTCTTTGCTTCTGCAATTCCTATGAGAAATCCGGAAAGATTGAGATCTGCACATTTTCAAAGTTGATCATGCCTTTCTGTCGGGCCTTACAAAGCACCAGATCACAATCTTTACAGTTGAGTATTCTGGGCAGCACTGGCCTGGGAGCTGCACCGGTGATAGGGGGTTTTACTGGGACTCTGTGAGCCCTTTCAACAGCAAAGGCAGCAGAAAACTTGGCATCAGGAAAGGTCGTTTTGAGCCATGTTTCCACAGTCCCCTGGGTTCTGGCCCTCAGCCTTTTTAGGGAGCCGCACTACCCTGAGGTTGTTGCATCTAAGGCGATTTTTCAAGGTCATCAGCTTTTTGGGACCAGAAAGATTTGTTTCTCAGCAGCTGCCACCGGAATGAGTGAATGGATTAATTATTTGTATAGCGCTGCAATTGCAAACTGAATTGCCTCAAGGCGCTTGATCTGTCCTGTGTTGTCTAGCTTCTTAGAAGAGGTAGGTCTTGAGTTTTTTTTCCTGAAGGCCAGATGGTTTTCTTCCATGCAGATGTAAGTCGGTAGAGCGTTCCATAGCCGTGGTCATTGGACTGCAAATCTTCGTTCTCCCTTTTGATTTGTAGCGGGATTTGGGAATGAGGAGGAGGTTTTGGTTAGATGATCGAAGACTGCGATTGGGTGTGTAGTGCGTTATCTTCTCGCATAGGTATTGAGCAGCGTTTCCTTGTATGCATTTGTGGGAGGCAGAGGGTCTTGAATGTAATCCGATTCTTTACGGTTAGCCAATGTAGGCTTCTCAGGGCGGGGAGATGGATTCACAGTTTTTTTTCCAGTTCTCAGTCTTGCCGCCGTGTTTTTTATGAGTTGTAAGCGCGCAAGTTTTATATTGGGTTGGTCCTATGTAGAGGGAGTTTGCGTAGTCGAGTCTGGAATTAATGATTGTTAAAACTAATGCTGCTTTGTTTTCTGTTGGAATGAAGGGGATGAGTCTACGTAGCAGGCGGAGGAGATGGTGAGGTCCGCTGACTACTGATCCTATTTGTGCATCCATTGACATTTCTGAGTCAAAGATGACTCCGAGACTCTTGGCTTTGGTGCTTGGAGAGATGGTCTGTCCAAAGATGGTGGGAGGTGTCCATGGGGTCTTAGTTTTGGAATTTTGGTTTGCGTGTAGGAGAAGAAGCTCTGTTTTTTTGATTCGTTAAGTTTGAGGGAGCTAGTGGTCATCCAGTCGTCTATCAGAGTGGGGCATTTTTCTAGTTGCTGATGATGGTCCTTTTGTCCGATGATGCAGAAGTAGAGTTAAGTGTCATCAGCGTATGAGTGGAAGCAGAGGTCTGATATTCTGATGATTTGAGGAGTGGGCGGATGTAGATGTTGAAGAGCACTGGTGACAGGGGTGAACCTTGAGGGACTCCACAAGAGATTGCTCGGGTTTCAGAGGTGAAGGCTCCTAGTTTCACTGTTTGAGAACTATTTCCTAAGAAGGATGCGAACCATTGCAAATCTGAATCTGAGACTCCTGCTACTTCTACAAGGCGGATGAGTAGAGTATTGTGGTCCACTGTATCAAACGCTGCACTGAGGACCAACAGTACTAGGAGAGATGATTCTTCGTCATCTGCTGCTTCGAAGGTGTCGTCCCATATTTTGAGAAGTGCCGTTTCTGTGCCATGGCCTGGGCGGAAGCTGGATTGCAGAGGGTCCAAGATTTTGTGTGTGTCCAGGTGGGGTTGTAGCTGTTGTACTACCGCTTTCTCCATAATCTTGGAGATGGTGTTAATGCTTGTTATCGGTCTGCGGTAGTTAGGGTCTTAAGGGTCGAGGTTGGGTTTCTTTAGCAGGGGTTTGATGATGCCTTGCTTGAGGATGGTCGTAACAGTCCCTTTGAACGACTGATTTATGAGGTGTGTTATGGTAGGTGTCTGAACATTCTTTCAGGAGTTTTGTGGGAATGATGTCGATAGTTGATGTACTGTCTCGGAGGCTTTTGATGATGATGTTTTTAGTGGTGTCGGTGGTGATTAGGGCCAGAGAAAAATTTGGTTATTTTGTGATGTTCGTGTCGATATCATCGTTTCTGCTTTGGTTGAATGAGGTTGGCTGTTTTTTTCTGGTAAAATTGTCTTCCTCATGTTGTCGATTTTGTTGATGAAAAAAATCTGATAACTCTTTGCAGAAAGAATGCTTGAGTTTCGTTTGCTGGGGGCTCTAAGCAGGCAGTGTTCATTGACTGAGCGACTATTTTGAAAAGTTCCCAAGGGCGGTTTAAGGCAGATGAGATGGTGTTCGAGAAATGGGGAGAAATCATCTTCTGACACCCTTTCCCTAACATGCTGCAAGTCATGTCTCATGAGGTCTATGTCCACAGTGATCTCCTCCATCTTGCCCTTCAGGGGTGTGCTACTGGAGGACTGCTAGCGCACCGCTCCAGTATGAAAGCCCTCCGGCTTTCACACTGGAGTTAAAGGACCCGCTTTTTCAGCCGCATTACAGGCGCTATTTTTAGCGCTGTAGCGCCTGAAAAACGCTTAGGTGTGAAAGGGGCCTAAAGGAGGGTGTTCCACATTATTAAGAAGAGCACCATTTTCAAGCAATATGGGGAAGAAAAAGGATCTCTCTGCTGCCGAAAAAAAGAGTTAAATAGTTTAATGCCTTGGACGAGGTATGAAAACATTATAGTGGTGTGCCCCTTAAAAAATTTTTTTTTAAAAGTCAACAGCTACAAATACTGCAGCTGCTGACTTTTAATAATTGGACCCTTACCTGTCCCAGGATCCAGCGATGCGGGGGAACAAAGCCTTCCCTCGTTCCCCGCTCAGATCGCGGTGCCGGCATCCTTACTGTGGCCACGGGCAGGCACCCACTGCGCATGCGCGAGCGGCGCTGCACGCCATGATACGCCACGCAGTCATCTGGGACCTGTCACGTGTCCCAGATGACTGACTGCGCCGAGGGGAAGTGATGTTTTTAGCCTAGGCTATGGAAGAGGCAGATTTCGTGGGCCCACCTAGCAACAGGGAGAAATAGGCAAGTGAAATTTTTTTTTTTTTATCCAATTAATTTTTATTAGCTCATTTGCTGCACATAGATTAAAACTTGTAATTTTGGGGCAAACACCACTTTAAGCGTGATCATCGCACTATTAGGAGATTTGTGGCTGATTCAGAGTTTGATGGGTTTCGTGCAAATAAAGGCACATTGAGGAAGATTTCTGCACGATCGATGCATCGGATCAAGAGAGCAGCTGCTAAAACACCATTACATAGCAGCAAACCTATTTGAAGCTGCTGGTGCCTCTGGAGTCCCACAGACATCAAGGTGTAGAGTCCTCCAGAGTCTTGCAACTGTGCATAAACCTTCCATTCGGCCACCACTAACCAATCCTCACAAGTAGAAACGGCTGCATTGGGCAGAAAAATACATGAAGACTAATTTTCAAACAGTCCTGTTCACTGATGAGTGCTGTGCAACCCTGGATGGTACAGATTGATGGAGTAGTGGATGGTTGGTGGACGGCCACCCTGGCTGCGACGTCAGCAAGGTGGTGGTGGAGTCATGTTTTGGGCCGGAATCATAGGAAGAGAGCTGGTCGGCCCCTTTAGGGTCTCCGAAGGTGTAAAGATGACCTCTGCAAGGTATGTGGACTTCCTGACTGACTCCTTCCTTCCCTGGTACAGAAGGAAGAACTATGCTTTCCGTAATAAAATCATCTTCATGCATGACAATACACCATCTCATGCTGCAAAGAATACCTCTGCATCAATGGCTGCTATGGGCATAAAAGGAGAGAAAGTCATGGTGTGGCCTCCATCCTCCCCTGACCTATTGAGAACCTTTGGCGCATCCTCAAGCAACAGATCTATGAGGGTGGGAGGCAGTTTACATGCAAACAGCAGCTCTGGGAGGCTATTCTGACATCTTGCAAACAAATTCAAGCAGAAACTGTCCAAAAACTCACACGTTCAATGGATGCAAGACTGCTAGAAGCTGCTATCAAATAAGGGTTCCTATGTTAAAATGTAACGTGACCTGTTAAAATGTTTGAAAAGTTAAAATGTTGTTCAAAGTTTGATTGAAATAGCTTTTGATTTCAGTAAATATGCTGCAAACACAACAAACTGTTATTAGGAGGTTTTTTCAATAAAATTTGCATTGATAGTTGATAACATCAGAATTATGCTGCCTGTTTACATCAATTATTTAGGTAAATGAGAAAAATATCATTGGCATAATAATTTGGAACAGGGTGTATACAGAGCTGCATCAGATTTTTGCACTCTTCAATTTTAGTAAGTCACCCCCATTGCAAGGTGTTATTCACTCTAAAAGTGAATGCATTCGCTGTATTGAAGATATACAGTATTTTTTTCCTAGATTTTACTAGATTTTACTGGCACATATACAGGTAGGTACATATTTTTGGAAATGCATCTTCAAAGATGAAGCCAAGTTTGATCTAGGTAAGCCCAAGGGTTAGCGTTTGGGTCAAGGTCAGGGTTAGTATTTTTTTGGACAGAATTATTCAGCTACATTTTTAAAAAATGATTTTATTTTACTATTTTGGTCCAGTTTTCCTTAAAAAAATAAAATAAAAATCAGGAGTAATCCATTACCATTTATCACCAAATGAAAGACCAGTTTGTCCTGAAAAAAGCAAGGTATAATTCACCTGGATGCCCAGTATGTACAGGTTTACTAAGACATGTCAAAGTTGCAAAATTGGCCTTAAGAATTCATATTTGTTTTACCCTTAGGCGCAAAGTCAAACTTTTTTTTTTTTTTTTATAATTTTGGATAGAATGGGAGAAATTAGAACTCTTGTCAGGTTTTCAATGATGTTTGTGCCCTCGTTATGGAGATTCTCCCTCTCCATTTGTCCTGTTTATTGTTATTTGAAAGTAAAGAATATCCCAAATTTTGGGTTGACACCAGAACAGGAATAGAGGGTAAATCTTCCAATGGGGACACTAGTTCCGGTGACCATGGTGACAACCTGGGATTCCCTCATGTTGGAGGAATTTTCTCTCACTTCCTGTTTCGCCTATGGGACAGGAAGTGAAGAGAAATTTCCTCAATGGAACACACATGGCACGAAACCTGATAGGGGTTATAACCCTCCCTTTATCCAAATTGAAGAAAAAAGTTTTTCTATAGCTCTGTTTTAATCATCTAGGTTCATGGGTGCTGGTATGCATACCAGTGCTATAATACTAAGGGTACTGGGACTGAAGCTGTGAACAAACAATTTGGTGGACATGCCAATGAGCCCTAATTTGTATACCTGTTACAAACAATGTTAACTTTTTCATGACAGCCTATTTATGACATTTGGTGTTTACATCCCTATTTTTTCATGAATTTTTAAAAAACAAAACAGTATAGTTATCACAACTTTTTTGTATAATGTGAAAGATGATGTTACGCCGGGTAAATAGATACCAAACATGTCACACTTTATAATTGCACGCACTCGTGGAATGGCGACCAACTTTGGTACCTAAAAATCTCCATAGGCGACGCTTAAATTTTTTTTACAGTTACCAGGTTAGAGTTACAAAGGTCTAATGCTAGAATTATTGCTCTCGCTCTGATGTTCGCGGCGATACCTCGCGTGTGATTTGAACACTGTTTACATATACAGGTGCGACTTCCGTATGCTTTTTCTTTGCATTTTTTCTTTATTTTATTTATTTTTATATTATAAGATTGTGTTTAAAAAAAAAAAATGATCACTTTTATTGCTGTCACAAGGAATGTAAACATCCCTTGTGACAGTAATAGGTGGTGACAGGTACTCTTTATGGAGGGATCGGGGGTCTAAAAGACCCCAAATTCCTCCTTTTGCACCTCAAAGTATTCAGATCACCGAAAACTGTGTATCTGAATACTGTATTTGTTTTTTAAAATGGCGCCATTGGCAGCCGGGTAAACAGGAAGTGGCATTGTGACGCCGCTTCCGTGTTTACATCAAGGAGACTGGAACAAAGCCGTTTCCGGCTTCATTCCAGTCTGTCACTAGCCGCTGGAAGCGGCGGATCGTTGATCGGCCCTTCTGTGCCACCGGGAGGCCCGGAAAGAGCGGCGGGAGGAGGGGAACGTCCCTTCCCGCTTCACCAGTATAACAACTGAGCCGCTTTTAGCCGCATCGTTTGTTATCCTTGGAAAGCCGATCACCGGCTCTAAACAACGGTACCGGGACGATGCCTGCAGCTGCAGGCATCCTCCCGGTATAACCCCCGAAAGCAAAATACACATATCTGCGTACGCTCGGTGGGGAGGGGTTAATTTTGCTTGTACAGCTAATAGGGTTTTCAGTTTATTACAGATTTATGATATCTATTCACAACCTCCTGAAAAGTCAAATATAAAAGGTAGAAATTCCTTAAAGAGGAGTATCCATTAGAAAAAAAAAATTAAGTGAGCAGCTACAAATACTGCAGCTGCTGACTTTTAATGATCGGACACTTACCTGTTCCAGGGTCCAGCGATGCGGGGGGTCGAAGCTCCGCTGGTCGCCCCCTTCGCTCGGCGGCGCTGGCATTGCAACTGTGGGGACGTGGCTGTGGCTTCACAGCCAGGCACCCACTGCGCATGCGCGAGCGACGCCACTCGCCGTGATTGGCCGCGCAGTCATCTGGGACCTGTCACATGTCCCAGATGACTGACAGGAGGGAGGGGGCAGAGCTGAGCCCTTCCTGCGCCAAGGGGAAGTGATGTCACTTAGCCCGGGCACTGAAGGAGGCAGACTACGAGGGATCCTCTAGCAACAGGCATTTAGAGGTGAGTTAAAAAAAAAATATTTTTCCAAATGTTTTATTTTTTTTATGATTTTTAATCATCTTTTTTTGGGGGGGGGGGGGGGACACCACTTTAAGGATTCTAGATTTTATGTCCTCACTT
Source organism: Lithobates sylvaticus (assembly GCA_028564925.1). NCBI lineage: Eukaryota > Metazoa > Chordata > Amphibia > Anura > Ranidae > Lithobates > Lithobates sylvaticus. The sequence goes on from CM053032.1 coordinate 76,534,501, forward strand.
TTGTTAAAGGATCTCACTCCTAATGTCTAGCATGTAATTCATCTGCTATCTCATTATAGTGCTGAATAATAACATTGTCTATGTAGCACTAACCCCCGAAGGAGCTGCTGGTATTTGATTGGGCTTACCGTTAACTCACCGTTCCACCGTGTCCGTCATAGAGGTCCCATTAAAGAGTTGCTCACAGATTTCAGCTCCAACACTTAGTCTATTTTTCCAATGCTTTATTAACAGAAAGAAAGTGGAGGGTTAAGGGGAATTCAGGTACCTTCTAATTGAGGGTCACAGGTACTTCTTGACCCAGAGGACAAAATGGCTCCACAACTGAATCCAGCAACGACCGGATAGGCCTCTCACTGACCTAGCAGCCGATGCGATTCTCGGTCATAGTCTCTGCCACAGACTTGAAGAATTAGTAGAACCGTTGCACAATCCTCTGCCACAGGATTGTGTAACCAATAACTTTTGCAACATCAAAGCAGTCACACAGTACCAATTTCTTTCAGCCAAGCCGGCGATACTGTGAGGTGAATGACCCGAGATGACTCCTCCAATTGAGTCTCCAGGCTCTTCTTGAGGCACCAGCCGTACCGCTCGGTTCTCTCTCAGAAGAGTCCTCCCCTGGTTTCTCCAATTGCTTGGCTTCTCCCCACAGGCAAGACCGCACAGGACCATTCCTGGATCGGTAGGCCCCAAGATTCCTGGGCCTACCTTTTCAGTAACGAAGCCTCTGGCCAGCTGGCCCGAGACAATTGAACAGCTACGGTACACCTTAGGTCAGGAGGGCCATCAGGTCAGAACACCACCCCCTATCACGGGGCCTGTCCCTTAGGTACCCTCTCCCAGAATTCACAGCGGGTAGACCACTCCCACTGACTGTTTCCGGGCAAAGATGCACTCCATACACCCAGCTTGTTGCAATTTCTAACCCTGGCCAATGATGAGAGCGCCATCCCTCGGCCAAGTGGAAAACCACGCAACCCAGCTGAACTGGAACAGAACCAGAATTTTAACATAATCAGTCTGAGATAAACTACAGCTCAGACAAACTAAATTTCCACGTATAGCTTCTGCCCATCAGGAGTAGGGCGCTACATTTATATTACAGTATTGTACATTTGGCATGTTTGTTTTTTTTTTTTTTTTTTTTTATAGACCATGTCAATTTAAGAATCTGTTAAATGTTGTTATAATCTTGAACAAGTATTGTGTGCTTTTTGTAGCTGTCATGAGATCAGCGGAGGACCGAGTAGTGGAAGAAGAAGCAGGGTTTGATGATGAGGTAAGGCACCACTTGATAATAAATGCAGGGCAAGTAATCCTGCTTTTTTTTTTTATGGAATAATTGCATGAGGCAATAAATGTCTGCTCATAAGTTAAAGTAGAAGTCCACCCTAAAACTAAAATCTCTGCATCTGCAGACCCAGACGATCTAACAGTAACCTATCTAAACATGTGAAGAAAAAAATTGGTATACATACCTTTTCTGCAGGCGATTTGACCCAACCCCACCCTGGGCTATCAGCCGTGGCTTCGCTGTGTAGGTGAGTGCAGAGGACACGTCCCGACAACGGAAGCCCCATAGTATCTCTATGGATGACATCAATTCCTATTGATTTCACAGTCGTCGTCAGCTGTGTCCTCTGCGTAATGTGTACTATTTTTTTCTTTACAGGGCTAGATAGGTTAGTGTTAGAATGTGCATGTCTGTAGATGCAGGGATTTTGGTTTTAGGGTGGACTTCCCCTTTAAAGAGTAACTTCATTTTCATTCTCCGCTGGGTGATCAATGTAAATTGCAAGGATTTTTAACAAACTTTGTTACAGATTTCTACCTTTTGCTGCTCTAAGGCTACTTTCACACTGAGGCGCTTTACAGGCACTACAGTGCGCTAAAAATAGCGCCACTCTTGTGTCTCCAGTGTGAAAGCCTGAGTGCTTTCACACTGGAGAGGTGCGCTTGCAGGACGGTCAAAAAAGTCCTGCAAGCCGCATCTTTGCAGCGCTATAGGAGCGGTGTATTCACCGCTCCTAAAGCGCCCCTTCCCATTGAAAACAATGGGGCAGCGCTGCAAACTCGCCAGCAAAGCGCTGCATTAGCGGCGATTTGCGGGCAGTTTTAACCCTTTTTCGGCTGCTAGTGGGGGTTAAAACCACCCCGATATCGGCCGAATAGCGACAGTTAACGACTTTACCGCCGGCATCCTCCCCAGTGTGAAAGTAGCCTAAAGAAAGCTGTTTTTCCAACTATGTCTTTTGGAAACTGGTTTTGAATGGGAGTGACTATTTAATTGTAATCAGATGGGGCACTTGGAGTGCTCTGATGAGAAAAGCAGTGTCTGTATCCTTTTATCCTTTGCGAGTATCTCACCAAAATAAATAACATTTTAGTTGCAGCGGATGCCTGAAACCTGACTTGACAGAGTTCTTCAAACCAGCAGGAAATTACATTTCTGGAGGTGTTCTGTAGACCTTCTCCCGGAAGTGGGGTCGGGTACCTGTCAAAAACAGGTACCTGTTCCCCCCCTCCCCCCGAAAGGTGCCAAATGTGGAGGAAGCAGATAAGCAGAAGTTTCACCTATGGGTGGAACTCCGCTTTAATATAGAAATATAGCCTCTGCTACAATATTGTGCGATGGTCCAATGGGTAGTGTATAGTAAGTATTAGACAGCTAGGCTTTGTTATTAATAGTTCTTGGTTGACTTGCAGAAACAGATAAACAGCTCTTGTAATGACATTCATTTACTGCCTGATGCCTTTCATTCCATACAGTATGTGTAACACCACGGAGGAGAATGTATTCACCATGTAGAAAGTGAGGAAGTGCTAAACTGGCCATACACTTAGATTTTTTTCCACTAGGCCTGCAAGCTTATCGAAAAACATCTGCTGCACCTACTGTATTCTGACAGCTTCCACTGGCTGAACAATGGCTACATTTGATTAGAGCAGCCACTGTTCGGCCAAAAATGTTTCAACTTGCTCCTTAGATTATTTTTTTTAATAGAAGGATGTTAGGCAGGAGGGTGAGAGGGCCACCCACAGATCAAGTTTTGGTTTGTTGAATCATTTTGGGATCTATTTATAAAAAATATACTTTGAAATTCTTAAAGCGGTTCTGCACACATTTTATTTAGTAAATCTCTTTGCCTTCCGAATCAGGCAAAGAGTACTAAATGAAATGTGTGTTTTTTTTTTTTTTTTTTTCACTTACCTTGTAATCGATGACTTCCGGTCCTCTGTCTCTGCGGGGGTGGGCGGGGTCTGTGCGGGGATCCTCGCCACGACGCACTGTCTCCTGGGATCTGGTGTCATTGATCCCAGGAGCCTGTGCGGGCATCTTCCGAAATCTCGCGAGATTTCGGGCACATCTTCCGAAATCTCGCGAGATTTCGGACACATCTTCCGAAATCTCGCGAGATTTCGGCAGATGTGCCGATATCTCGCGAGATTTCGGAGAACGTGAGCTGCACTTTGCCGTTACTGTGCACGCGCGAGCTCGGCGCAGTAACGGCGGTGCATGCTGGGCCATCTAAAGTGCCTGTGGGGTTTCACATGCCCACAGGCAAGATGGCCCCCAGCAGAAAAGAAGAAGATAAAGAACTTCATCGGACGAAAACCGGCAGCGATCACGAATGAAGATGGAACAGGTGAGTCCCCTAATTTTCCTATTACCCCTTAGCATATTCCCCCCCAAAAAAAAACAAAAAAAAAAAACCCCGGTGCAGAACCGCTTTAACATCTATGCAAAAGTCACAAATACCCATAATGTTTCTACTATATGTTAAATCTATTTGTTGGCTTTGGAAGAGCAAATTTAACATTCCCTAACATTCAACCCTAAGAAAAAAAAAAAACCTTAAAAGGGTGGCGGGGCCCAGCAGGTAAGTTTAACCACTTCAGCCCCGGAAGATTTGGCTGCTCATTGACCAGGCCAATTTTTACGATACGGCACTGCGTCACTTTAACTGACAATTGCGCGGTCGTCGCGACGCTGTACCCAAAAATGGAGCTTTCTTTTGGTGGTATTTGATCACCTCTGCGGTTTTTATTTTTTGCGCTATAAACCAAAGAGCGACAATTTTGAAAAAAACATGCCATTTTTGGACAAATCGGACACTTTTGACAAATTTTTGGAACCATTGACAATTTATACAGCGATCAATGTTATACAAATGCACTGATTGCTGTATAAATGTCACTGGCAAGGAAGGGGTTAACTGTGTTCCCTTGGTGTGTTCTAACTGGGGGGGGGGGGGGAGAGATCAGTGTTCATTCTTATTATGAAAACACACGATCTCTCTCCTCTCCCCTTAGAGAACCGGGATTTGTGTGTTTACATACACAGATCCCGGTTCTCACTCTGTCGCACAGCGTCGCACAGCGTCATAAAGGGCTGACATACAGCTATGGCAGCTTGCCCGAGGGAGCCATTCTGCCGCAGTTATAACTGCGGCCGGTTGAAAACCAGATAATATATGTTTGTTATTGTTAACCAAAAATAAAACAATGCTTTTGTATCACTTTAACCTCTTCGCGCCTGGGCTATAGCCGAAATCCGGCTACAGCGCGGGCGCTCCCTGCCGGGAGGATGTCCCTGGACGTCCTCCTGTTTACTTCCGCAATGCGCGCTCCTGAGAGCGCGCATCGGGGAAGTTCTGTGCTGGCCGTGTCCCTCGGACACAGCCAGTCACAGATCGCTGTAAACAGCCAATCACATCGGCCATTTACAGCACGATCTGCGTATCCAATGAGAGATGATCTCATATGAGATCATCTCTCAGCGCCGCTCTCCCTCCTCACACAGACAGCGTGTGAGGAGGGAGAGATGAACGGCTGCAGCGGCCGTAAGTAAAAAAAAAAAAAACTAAAAAAAATTTGCCATCTGTCAGTGCCACCTGTCCCCAGTGTCATCAGTGCCATATCAGTGTCACGTGTCATCAGTGCCACATATTAGTGCCACCTGTCATCAGTGCTACCTGTCAGTGTCACGTGCCATCTGTTATCAGTGTCACGTGTCATTAATGCCACGTATTAGTGCCATCTGTCAGTGCCACGTATTAGTGCCATCTGTCATTAGTGTCACGTGTCATCAGTGTCCCGTATTAGTGGCATCTGTCATCAGTGTCATGTGTCATCAGTGCCATCTGTCATCAGTGCCACGTGTCATTGTCCTGGTGCTCTAGGGCCTTCAAAAGTGTAATAGGTAGTCAACAAGTTAGATGTGTAATTTATGCTCCTAGAACACGTGATGGCGCTCCCTGCATGTTGGGCCTCTCTAAGTGGCCAGGCTGTAAAAAAGTCCCACACATGTGGTATCGTAATACTCAGGAGGAGTAGCAGAATTTATTTTGGGGTGTCATTCGTGGTATACACATGCCAAGTGAGAGAAATAACCTATTACAATGACAATTTTGTGGGGGGGGGGGGGGGGATAAAAAAATAATTAATTTTGCAAAGAATTGTGGGAAAATATGACAACATCAAAAACCTCACCATGCCTCTTACTAAATACCTTGGAATGTCTACTTTCAAAAAAGGGGTAATTTGGGGTGTATTTGTACTTTCCTGGCTTGTTCGGGTCACAAGAAATTAGATAGGCCACCAGTTTGCACCACAGCTTGTAGACTCTCTAACTTTCACAAAGACCAAATAATATCCACTAATTGGGTTATTTTTACCAAAGATATGTAGCAGTATAAATTGTGGCCAAAATTTTTATGAAGAAAAATTAATAATTTGCTAAATTTTATCACAAAAACAAAGAAAAATGCATTTTTTTTCTAAATTTTCGGTCTTTTTTCATTTTTAGCGCAAATAATAAAAAACCCAGAGGTGATCAAATACCACCAAAAAAAAGCTCTATTTGTGAGGGAAAAAAAGGACAAAAAATTAATTTGGGTACAGTGTTGCATGACTGAGTAATTGTCATTCAAAGTGTGAGAGCGCCGAAAACTGAAAATTGGTCTGGGCAGGAAGGGTATTTAAGTGCCCAGTAAGCAAGTGGTTAAGGGCTCATTTACACTTCAACTTCAACACACATTAAAGCGCCTACCGCTTTGATCCTTTTTTTTTATTGGTGTTAAAAACACTTGCAGATAATCAACACATAACAGAAAGAAAGCAGAAAGGTGACCTACACACGGGACACTTGCGTGTACAAAAAAAATCAACCCAATAAAGTGCGTGTCACCTTGAGTAGAAACGGTGATGTTCCCTTTTATTTGTGCTGTCAAGTTCAGCGGAATTACCAACTTTTTTTTTGCTCCCACATGTGTCCCAATAACAAATGGAAAATAAAAAAAAAACCAAGAAAAGTATATTGTGGAACATTAATTTCTGATTAGTATTTCAATCAAGAAGGGCTACTGCACGTTTAAACAAAGAAAATCTTAATTATGCCGTGGACGGCTCTGCTAATCATTTAGACCAAACTTTCTGGTGTTTTTGGGACAGCCTCTGTTGGTATATGTGTCTTTGTAGAGGGGTAAACTCACAGGGATACCTGCCACCCCCATGTAAAAGTTATCCCTGTGGGTATGGTTGTATAACCCCACCCCCCCCCCCCTCTTTTTTTTTTCTTTTTTTCTATATATTGTTTTATTTTATCTTATTCTTCAAACCCCTTTTTCTCCATCCTACTCTATTTTTTGTATTATCTAAACCCCCCCCTCCTCTCCACCCAAACTCCCCACCTCCTCTCCACCCAAAGTCTCCCTCCACATCCATATTTACATGTCCCCAACGATGCTTTACACATGCACACCAATTCCAGTTTACATCATTTTGTCAATATTCATACATTTTTTGTCCCTATGTATGTGATCTCAGTTATTTTCTTTTCCTTTTTAATCACGTGTTGTTGTGTTTTTTAATCTATTTAGCATGGTAAGCTAATTATCCCCGTTCATATGCCGTGTCAGCCCTTGATGCGCCACTGTATAGGGCTTCTCTTCTCCTGGCCACTCCCCTCCCCTTATATACCTTCTGTTACTGGTCCCTGTCAATCTGCTTGAAGAAGGAGCGCAGCCGTCACATTATTCACGGCCTGCAAGAGAAACGTGTCGCATTGCAGTGACGTCATCCCCCTTCACCTGGATTCCAGCTTGCTTCTCAAGCCTCGTTTTGACTCCCATCCACCGGAGCCGGGCTACACCATCTAGCGGTATAGAGGACAATGATGGAGAGAATGCACCATAGGCATTAGAGGGACCGACTTGACTGATGATCACCCATTGTTTGGGACCATACCATGCCTGTTTTTTACCACTAAAATGTGAGTTGCTAAGATATAACTCGTGATTCATTAAAAATTGTTATACAGTCTGCACCCAGAGGGTGAAGCCTCCTCTTCTTTTAGTTTCTTTCAGTGCTTTGGGAACATGGTTTCTGTTCCTCCTGGACGGCTGCTAATTATAGTACCATTTAGCATAATTGTGCCTGTACTGCCACCGTGCATATTTGATGGACTTCCTTACAACATTCACTATACAGAGCAGACTTGTAGTCTTGTTTGTATAAATATTTTATGCTTCCCCAGTACTGTGCATTCTTATCGGATGTATTGTTTCAGCTCTTGCGCCATTTACTTTTATAAGGAGATCCAGGGGAGCCTCCTCTCAAGCAGTTGGATCGATGGGGAATTTGGACCAGTTCACCCTTATGCGTACACACGATCGGAATTTCGGCCAGCAAAAGACCGATGAGAGCTTTTCATCGGAAAATGCAAACGTGTGTAGGCTCCATCGGACTTTTGCTTTTCAGCCAGCAAAAGATTGAGAGCATGTTCTCAATTTTTCAGACTGAAAAAGTTTCTATCGGAAATTCCGTTCGTGTGTATGCAATTCCGACGTGCAAAATTCCGACGCATGCTCGGAAACAATTTGACGCATGCTCTGAAGCATTAAACTTCCTTTTTATAGTGCCGTCATACGTGTTGTACGTCGCCGCTTTATTGACCATCGGAATTTGAGGATGAATGTGAACATGTTCGACTTCCCACGGGAAGGACTTGGATATCAACACGGACACCCCACAGGCAAAGGTGGAGTATGAGGCATGGATTGTTTTATAAATCCACGTTTTTTTTAAGTGTCATCAGTTTGCTGCCCACAAGATGTGTCTCCTGTAAAAGTATTAAGTTAGGGGAGTGAGATTTAAGTTTGCAAAATAGCAGAGCCCTTTTAAATTTGGAATTTAAACCACTCACATTCTAGGATAGGATAGTAAACGTGGAACTATTTGGTGGCGCCGTCGTATGAAAGAGTAGAGATGTTCAGGGGTTTCCTAGAACAACTTGGAAGCAGCAAAGACCAAGGGATCCAACACCAAGATATAGCAGAGAAAATCATAAGGGATACATAAAATATAAACATAAAACAATAACCCATTGGGCACCGAAGTGCCTAGCCTGCCCAGATCTGTGGCCATCCTTTTAAACTAAGGAAGGCACAGAGCTGGCCTAGTCCCGTAAACCACAACCTTCAACGGGTTAAATTGCAATATTTTGACAGAGAAACCTGAAAAGCTCTTCTGTGAATTCAGGGCATAGCACAGGCTGAGGATCTAGTCCCAGAACCGGGGTGGGAGGGGGGGGGGGGGAGTCTGCTAGAACCAGCAGAGATGTCTTCACTAAGCTTATGAGAGTGTGAGATGGGGAGGGGAAGGGAGAACTGGTTATTTGTCCAGAGTGGTGAAAAAATAAAACAAGTTCTTATCCCGGAGTTTGAAGAAAAACTTGGGGTTAACACTGGAGCTCCTCAGACAGGAGGAGTGATCGGCAGTCCAAACAACATTGAACAAAAAGTGAAAAAACTGGGGTGGAAGCTGGAGGCTGCAGCTAATGATGAATTTAAGCCTCTCTAAAGCTGCAGATGCTTCAAGTGAGCTTTGTCATAGACTTCTATGGAGGCTTTGAAAAAGGTTTGAAGCACCACTAAGGGGACATGAGGTATAATTTTTGAAGCAAACCAAACGTAAGCAGTAAATAGGACTGTAAGCTAATCATTTTATTTAATGAAAGGCGCTTTGACTGACGTTCAGAGAGCTTTAAAAAAGTGTGTCTGAAGCAAGTGTATATGAGCCCTAAGAACATTCAACCAATAGAGAAAATGGGACCAAGAGAGATGGTGCCTTGGTCCTGCATGCAGGAGCAAGGACAGCTTGTATGCTTGCTGTTTGGCACTGAATTTTGCAGGCAGCAATCTCTGGGGTATTGGTGACCTCACTAGTAGGGTGCTATATAGGTCCAGGGCAGTGGTCCCCTGAGGCCCCCTGAAGGGTGAAGATTAGGCCTCTGGCTTTGCAACTGTGGAATGGTAAGTGCCTCTTTAATGTGGAACTATGTGTGGCAGTGCCATATATCTGTTAAATAACCTTGCAAGCAATCCTAGATAATAGAAATCTAAAATGACAGCCTCAAACACTTCTCACATTCCCATATAATGTGCTTCGCAAAATCAAAGAAATCAATTTGGCGTGCTTCTATTACCCAGTGAACCGCCGTCCATAGTGTGATTCCAGTGAAAAAGGTCTATATATTACTGCCGTCCTGCCATACACCAACAGCTCCTTGTGAATCTCAATCCTTGATTCTTACAGTGCTCAATAGTTATACCGATGTGACGCCTCACTCGTGCTCCCCCTTGGCTGTGCTCTCACCTGAATGAAAGTGACCTCATATACAAGTTCGGTCAAACGCTTTCTAGTCCGACCAAGACTTAGGAGTAGGATATCCTAATCTTGTTCCTTCACCTTGTTGCCACTGCCTAACATCATGATAGTCTGAATTCAGCAGCAGCTACAATTAGACACTTGTAACTTCCTGTCTAATAGTCCTTCATTAGAATGTGTCATCTGCTAGTTTAAAGCCTGTAGCCCTAATCTGGCTGCTAAAATCTTGTGCAAATGGTGTTAATATTAGGAAAATTTAAAATGGAGCTGCGCTACATTAGATTGAAATACTAATATGTATCACATATAGAATGTATTGTGTACAGAACACTAGATAGTGATTAATAAAGAATTGATAGTGCACATATACAAAAACGATGAGTTCTTAGTGTGTGTAGCCTCTATCAATAATGAACAAATAAATTGGTGCAAAGTCAGTGGAAGTGACTCAAAATACCATTTAAAATATACATTGGAAATCACCACATCTGTTTAGAAAGCATATAGCACTTAGCTGAAACAGATCAAAACAACCATATAGTGATTTTAAAACCATATTAAATAATGTCCCAATGTCCCGAATTGAAGGGAAAAATTAATTATAAAAAATAAATTAAAATAGTATAGTAGTATAAGCAATCTTCAGTGTACAGACATTTGTTGTATATATCTAAAACAATAATATGCGAATGTGGATGCTTGACAAAGCCTTTACATTTTCCGTTTCAGTTAGACCATAGAAATAACTTGTAAGAATATACAATTTTTCTGTCATTACTAGCATCAGATTGTAATGTTTGACCATGATCAAGATGGCGCTTCTAATTAGATCATAGAACTAACTTGTGAGAATTTACAAAATTTATTTTTTCCCTTACTACTTGCATTAGATCGTAATGTTTGGCCATAACTAAGATGGCGCTTGCTGTCTCGTTGTCCGGGATTCAGACCGAGGCTTGGTTTGCTAGTTGTGTATATAGTGCGGTGCGTCAGGACGCGGCCCGTGCCCCGTAACGACGTCCTTTTAGTGACGAAACGCGTAGGGAGGAGGAGCGACGCCTTGACGTCACTGCAATACGCTGAAGTCCTGGATACACGGGCTGCTTAGCGAGACAGACCGGCTCGCTTTACTGCCGTTTTACATTTGCAATTTCGTAAGTGTCCATTTGCTATTTTTATTTAATAAAAGTTATAAGGATTTTATTGTGAGCGCTTCATTCCTTTTGGTACCGGTTCGCATTGTGCCATCTTGATATTCTTGAGTGGGCGACATTCCCTGACTGTTGGTAGAGGTATATGAGAAAGTCCATCTGCACTTGAAGGAATCCAAGATCAAACCAAGTCATTTCCCTGGCTGGGGTTAAGAGCCATCTGCATAGAGGGGTCCCCTGTAATAAGGGACCACTCAGTTCTGGTAAGCAGGCAGTGTGTTCCCTTGGTGGCGGTCCTTTCACTCTTCAGTCTTCAGTGTGCTGTGGATTCACTGTTCATGTTGACCATAGAAGACTGCGGAATTATCACTACTATACTATTTTAATTTATTTTTTATAATTAATTTTATAATTAATTTTTCCCTTCAATTCTGGACATTGGGACATTATTTCCTATGGTTTTAAAATCACTATATGGTTGTTTTGATCTGTTTCAGCTAAGTGCTATATGCTTTCTAAACAGATGTGGTGATTTCCAATGTATATTTTAAATGGTATTTTGAGTCACTTCCACTGACCAATTTATTTGTTCATTATTCATAGAGGCTACACGCACTAAGAACTCATCGTTTTTGTTTTTGTATATGTGCACTATCAATTCTTTATTAATCACCATCTAGTGTTCTGTACACAAAACATTCTATATGTGATACATATTAGTATTTCAATCTAATGTAGCGCAGCTCCATTTTTAATTTTATTGATGTAGTATAACATTTTGAGCAGCAGTTTCCCTTTTCACAGGTAGCACAATTTATTCCTTTGACCGTTAATATTAGGAAGCATCATATGTATAGAGGTGAAATTTGGAGGACTACATGACACAATTGTTACATCTCGATCTTCTCTCCAGATGCTGATAGACTGAAATATTTGAGCTGCTGCTGAATGCAGACTGTGACAGGCCCAACCAAGACAGGGGCTTTTGGAGAGGACTAGGGGCAAGCCCCCTACCCAATGATTATAGCTTATGGACAGAGCAGATCATCCTCTAATGATGGACCACCACTTAATGGATGCTGGGAGGAAAGCTTGGATTACTTCTCCTGAATAGGGACAATAAAGTTTCCCTTCTGGACTGGATGGGAAGGTGTAATATAATCTTGCACAGGCTAATGGTCAGAGGGAATATGATGGCCCTCTTGCAGACTGGGTTGGAGAGGATCCTTTGCTTGGGACATAAATATTTATCAACCATAATCCTATGGAGATCTATGAAGATAAAATAATTCCACTGTTTCTGACTGCTGGGACAGTGTATGTCTTCTGATGGCATGTCTAGTGGACAGAATACACACGTTTTGTTTTTCTCCCATTGTTAACTGGGTCACCTATTGTTTCTGTCTCTGCTAGTATTGTGTGCACTCCCACCTTGCCAGCAAACTGTTGTGGGATGTTATGTGTTTATGTTGATTAAAGCGCACCTTCAGTCATTTTTTTCAACTTTCCATCTATTAAATCTTCTGCCCTTGTTGTTTTAACTTTGGATAGTAAAACATTTTTTTTCTGCATGTAAATATCAGGATCTGGGCTCGAATCTGAGACCTCTTCTGTGTCTAGTGTTGACTCTTCTCACTGAGCTATCTGGAATGCTGAAAACACAGAACATGTGAGTGCATAAGTCACTATGAATCAATTATAATTAATGTGTTAAAGTTCCAAAACAGAAACAATGAATTTGAAATAGGATAACCATGAAGGCAACTTCTGATGCAACCCCTGGAAATCTGCAATGGTGACTGGTCAATGTTTAATATACAAATGGAGAAGTAAGCTAAAAAAAAGTCTGCTGACACTGTGGATATCTGGTGAGTTTGACCCCTATAATTTGGTGCCCGGTAAGAGGCCATCTGGCTTTTTTTTTTTTTTTTTTAAGCCGCATCAGCAAAACTTTTATCGGGGACCTATGTCAGCTTAGCCGTTCATCTCTGTCCCATCTCATCTTGGCATCATTGTGGCTTTCTTTATTTCAAATTTTTGCAGTTTACATTTTATGTAAATATTTCATAAAAAGACATTAAATGTTACTTCTAATTTCCCCATCTTACATACTCGTCTCTTTCTATCCCCTTATCTATCTTAATTACCCTTTACCCTTCATTACCCCCCTGCCCTGCTAATCTACCCCCCCCCCCCCCGGCCCCACCATCTTATCTCCTCAGTTTAAATCTGCAGTCCAATTACTTCACTGTACCTCTCCGTTATCCTAAATTTTTTCCAGGCTTCCCACCTGATATTGAGGCGTTCTTTTCCCCCCTCTTCGCCTGCCCTAAGCCCTTCCATTTCAAATATTTCGTTTATTTTATCAAACCATTCCTTTACTTTTGGTCTATCTACTGTTTTCCATTTTTTAGGGATCAAGGTCTTGGCTGCATTCATAAGATGCACTATCAGAGAGTTGGTGTATTCTCCATATGGGGTTTCAACTCCATGAAACAGACAGACCCAGGGGTCATACGGCACCTGGGTATTCGTTATATCTTTGATGTATCTTAATATTTCCTTCCAATATAATTCAATCTTGGGGCAGCTCCACCATATATGTGCCATGGTCCCTCTCTGACCACATCCCCTCCAGCAGCCAAGAGCCTGGTCTCCTTGGAACTTTGCTACAGTCACCGGGACCCTATACCACCTTGATAGGCATTTATAATTTGTCTCTACTATTCCGATATTAACTGAGGATGTATGTGCCAATTTTAATATTTTCTTTAACTCTTGATTATCCCCTCGTGTGCCTATTTCCCTTTCCCAGCTTTTTATGTATGACGGTATCTCCAACTCGTCCCTCTGCTGCAGAATTTTATAGATGTGGGATATCCTCCCTTTTTTTTGTCTCAGATTCACACATCTTCTCTATCGCCGTCAGTTCCTCCCCTCCTCTTAGTGGCTGGGGAAGAGAGAGGACAAAATGACTCAGTTGGAGATAACGCCATTCGTCAATCTGGAATAGGTTTTTTTTTCTCCTTTAAATCTTGTATTGTGCTTATTTTCCCTCTGTGCAAAATGTGTCTCAATTGTGCCTCTTCACTCTTAATCCAATTTCCTCCTACTTGTCTTTTACCTGGTGCAAAATAATTATTCTCTTTTAAAACAATTAAAGGTGAGTTATATTTCCACTTATTGTGCTTGTGCTTGTGTACCGTCCCATACCTTCATTGCATTTCTTGTAAGTGTAAGTGTATTTCTCCCCAGTGCTCTGTACTTGGGTGGTATCCATATATCATTTCCTAAGTTAGTTTCAGCCGTGATATGTTCTATCTTTACCCAACTTTTTTTACTCTCTGACTTAGTCCATTCCACCACCCTAGTCAAGTTTTTTGCTTCATAATATTTTTTAAAATTCGGTACTCCTAATCCTCCCTGATCTTTCTCTATTTGTAGAATACTTAGAGCTATCCTAGGTTTTTTATTCTGCCATATTAGTCTTGTTATTAATATTTTAATCACTTTAAAATATGCTGGGGGTATGTAAATGGGGAGCATTTGAAGTTTGTAGAGTACTTTAGGCAGGATGATCACCTTCAGCGCATTTATACGCCCTATCCAGGACAGGGGTCTTTCTGCTATTCTTAGTTTCCACTTTCACCTCTTCTAGTAATGGGATATAATTGGCCTGGTAGATCTTATCTATCAAAGGGGTTAATTTTACTCCCAAATATTTTATTTCTGTATTTTTCCAGGAGAATTTAAATTCTCTTTGTAAACTCTGCTCTTCTCTCGGACCAATGTTAATATTTAATACCTCCGACTTGTCTGGGTTCATTTTAAAGTTTGATACTTCTCCATATTCTCTTAATGTGTTCAATAGATTGGGCATAGTGATTCGGGGGTTGGTAATATAGAATAAAAGATCATCTGCAAATGCAGCTACTTTGTGGGTTTCTTTTCCAACTTGTACCCCTCATATCTACGTTCCTTCTTACCGTCGATTAGTAGTGGCTCTAATGTCAATATAAACAGGAGGGGTGACAACGGACACCCCTGCCTGGTGCCATTGTATAGCCTAAAAGGGGGGGACAGCATCCCATTTATTCTTATAGCCGCCATTGGGTTCCTATACAATATCTTAATTCTCTCCATCATTTTGGCTCCAAAACCCATCCCTGCTAAAGTCCCCATCATGAATCCCCAGTCTACTCTGTCGAAAGCTTTCTCAGCATCTATCGAGAGGAGTAGACTGGGGATTCCCCCCTCACTCATTTTCTGGAGAAGAAGTAATGTTCTAATCCCATTGTCTTTGCCCTTCCTCCCTGTTACAAACCCTACCTGGTCGGGGTGGACTAATTCCGTAACTATATCTTTTATTCTATCTGCCAATACTTTTGCATAGATCTTTATATCTATATTCAACAACGAGATTGGTCTATAGCTTGAGCAAATTTTTTTATCCTTCCCCTCTTTTAAGACTGTTGTGATCGTTGCCATTGATGCATCTTTACTTAGCTCATATCTATGGCCCAGTCCATTAAGGTATGCGCATAATCTGGGAGTCAATATTTCACTAAACTTTTTAAAATACTCCATAATAAAGCCGTCTGGCCCAGGGCTTTTCCCCCTAGCTGCCTGTTTTATAACCCGGTTTACCTCTTCAACTGTTATTGGGGATTCTAGGTCCTGGGCCATCTCCTCAGAGATCTGGGGAAGCTCCGCCCTCTGCACATATTCCTTAATCTTTTTTTCCCTATCTATACCCTGTGTTCCTGTCTGATTTTTGTTCACCGAATATAACTGCGCATAATACAGGGGGTCCCCGACTTACGAACGCCCGACCTACGAAGATCCCCTACTTACGAACCGGGTGCTGCGGGGACCCTCCGCCATTTTACGCCGTGTTCCGGACGTTCTGCGCATGCGCGGCCATTCGGAGCCTCGGAAAATGCCGGAAAACTTCGGAAATGTCCGTAATTTGCCGCGCATGCGCAGAACGGCATTAGACGGAACATCGGAAATGTCCGTAATTGTCGGTCTGCGCATGCGCCGCCGACTTGCGAACAATTCCGACATAAGAACAGGCGGGTAGTCCCTAACGAGTTCGTAACTCGGGGACCCCCTGTACTCCTTAAACACCATAGCAATGTCTGTGGTCTTATTTACTATTTCCCCTTTTTTATTTAGCATTTCCTCTATATAGTTGAGTGATCTTTTTTTCCTTAACATCCGCGCTAGGCATCGACTGTTTTTATTGCCCCACTGATATCTCTCTTTCGCAATTCTATTATACGTTTTTCTATTTTCTACTTCCAGCAGTTCTTTTAATTCATCCCTCTTGACCACCAGATTATGTCGCACTCCTACATCTTGTTGGTACCTACCATTCTTTTTTTGAATCTGCTCCAGTCTATAAATTTCCTCTATTAGTTCTTCTCTTTTTGTTTTCTTCCTTCTTCCTCCTTGCCCCCATTGAAATAAATATCCCCCTCATATAGGCTTTATGAGCCTCCCAGATTGTATTACTATCTACCTCTTCCGTCTCATTGGTCCGAAAGAAGAGCTCCAATTCCCTTTTTTATTTTATCCGCTCCATTTTTATCAAAAAGGGTCTTATTTAATTTCCAGGAAAATGGTTGTTTTTTGTTGTCTTGGATTCTAATTTTCATTTTCACTGGCGCATGATCTGATAGGGATTATATTTTTATTCCTGAGGATACCACATGGTCCAGCATATTATGTTCTACGAACCAGTAATCAATCCTTGTATACGTCCCATGCACAGGGGAGTAGAACGAAAAGTCTCTAGTCTTTGGATGTTGTACTCTCCAAGCATCCACTAACTGTAGTTGATGCATTTGAGCCTTAATAGCTTTTAATTGGGATTTCCTTGTTCCCTGTGCATGGGACGTACTGTCTAATTCAGGGTCCATACAAAAATTCAAATCTCCTGCAATAAGCACTCTTCCTTTTTTAAATTCCCATAATCTTTTTAAAGTCTCTTTCAGAAATATTATTGGGTTCTTATTTGGACAGTATATGTTCGCCATTGTAAATTCTTTACCCCATCATTTTCCTTTCAAGAAAAGAAATCTTCCCTCAGGATCATTTAGTCTATCATCTAGAAAAAAACGTACGTCCCTATCTATGCCTATGGCCACGCCTTTTGATTTATTAGATAGTGAATCTCCGTAATACCAAGTCGGGAACCTCTGGGAGTACAATCTTATTCTTGTCTCATAGGTTAGGTGTGTTTCTTGTAAGAAGGCGATTCCGGCCCCATACCTCTCTATTTCTTTCAATATTTTGTGTCTTTTCCCTGGTGTATTTAGCCCTCTGACGTTATATGTCACCAAATTGACCGTGGTCATAGTTTCACTCTCGATATACCTGGGGACATATTTCCATCCAGAGAGGCACTACTGAAGTCAGGACTGCATATTTTTTTTCTCTCTACTCTTTACTTGCTGCTTTTTTAAGATGGTTTCCATAGCCCCCCCACCCCTCGCCCTTCCTTCCTCTACCACCCACCACCCCCTCCCCCTCCCACCCCCCCTATCCCCTCCCTTGGCCCTTTGACGGCCCTGGTGTCGTAATCTGGGCTATCCCCCAATCCCATCATTACGCACCCTGTTTCTTGGGGTGTAACTCCAGCTGCAGCCTCCTACCTCTCCTCCTCCCCTTGATCTAATGGGGAATAGAAGAGGTAAGGCTGAGTGCACATCTGATCCCCGCCCCCTCAACCAGGGAGAGAGGGAAAAAAAAAACCAGCACTGAAGGACAGAGCGGGCAAGTCCAGACAGTCATCCCCACCGTATCCCCCCCTCTCAACCAACTCCGTTACTCCTTTTCCTGAGCAGAGTCTAAGTTCCTTCTTGTTCCTAAGTTCGCTGCCAGGGTCCCCTTACTCTCCTTGTTCCATCCTCCTCCTGTCCTCCAATTAGATCTGGGATCTGGCTTTTTTTTAGCTTACTTCTCCATTCGGATATTAAGCATTGACCAGTCACCATTGCAAATTTCCAGGGGCTGCATCAGAAGTTGCCTTCTTTGTCATCCTATTTCAAATTCATCGTGTCTGTTTTGGAACTTTAACACATTAATTCTAATTGATTCATTGTGACTTATGCACTCACATGTTATGTGTTTTCAGCATTCCAGATAGCTCAGTGAGAAGAGTCAACACCAGACACAGAAGAGGTCTCAGATTTGAGCCCAGATCCTGATATTTACATGCAGAAAAAAAATGTTTTACTATCCAAAGTTAAAACAACAAGGGCAGAAGATTTAATAGATGTAAAGTTGAAAAAAAATGATTGAAGGTCCGCTTTAATCAACATAAACACATAACATCCCACAACAGTTTGCTGGCAAGGTGGAGTGCACACAATACTAGCAGAGACAGAAACAATAGGTGACCTAGTTAACAATGGGAGAAAAACAAACGTGTGTATTCTGTCCACTAGACATGCCACATGTGTTTTGGGACTTTAACACATTACAGTAATTATAAGTTGTCTTTATTTTAAAGTTCATCCTGTGTTTGTTGGGACTTTTTCAACACAATAATTGATTCATAGTGACTTATTCACTCACATGTTATGTGTTTTCTGCACAATTATTTATTGATGTGTTTGAGTTTTTGTGCAGTCTCTTTTTTTTTTCTATATATGTTTGTGAATTGAGTATTTAATTCTTTGAGATAGCAGCATACATATAAACATTTTTTTCACTTTATTGTCTTTTTTTTTCACATATGTATTGTATTTTTTACGCAATATTTTTATAATATTGATCACATTACTAGTTTGAGCGCAGAATAATTAAATTATACATATCTGGAATGCTGGACAGCTCCCTGCCTTGTGTCTTGATTGCTGTTGAACCTTGAACTCCTTGCTTCTCCCACAAACTTCCTAAACCTTGTTTCTGCACTTGCTCTTTGCCAGGTTATTGTGCTTTCTCAGCCAGTGCCTTGCTCTTTTTTCTTTCCTGCTGCCGTCCATATTTTGCTACCACTCGTTTTAGACCTTTGGCTTGTTCCTCGACTTCTCTTCTGCCTGATCCCAACCTGCAACTACTCGTTACCGACCTTTTGGCTTGTTTACTGACCACGCTTCCATTTGATCCTTATCTGCTTATCCGCTACTACTTAGACTCCGCACCTCAGGTGAGCCTGCTTCATCTGTCAGGGTGACTGCCTGTGTACCTTTTCTGCTGGTTGGTGGTAGTCCTGCAACAGCTATAGCAACTGGTCTTCATGCCTGACACCTGATCATGACAGCATAACCTGGAGGCCTCTATAGAAAATGTTGTGGCTTCTTTCAGGCAGCAAATTGCAGAGCTGCAGGAGTTTGGTGTCACTTACCAAGAAAAAATTTCCTGACTGGAAAGTGTGGTGAAAGGGCAACGCAAAGAGATCTGTGCTCTGCAAAAACAATTGCTGGACCTACGTTCCTGAGATTCTGACACAGATGAACCTATGCAGGTTGATGCAATTAAGAGATCCATTTTTATTCAGGAGAAAGAGAGAAGACGTTCGGAGAACCTGTGTCTATATTGTGGGGACATTATGCAGTTAACTGTCCTAACAAGGTTAGAAGAACAATTGCGGAGACTGATGTGATCGTGCCTGAACAAATAAACTCTATTACCCAGTATATCTACCCATTGATTCATGAAGAGAATAAAGTCAATTCCATACTATCTCATTTTGTCATCCCTATTAAACATCTCTGGCATTGAAATTCCTTGCTCTGCTATACTGGACTCTGGGGCTGGGGGGAACTTTATAGACATAGAATTTGCCCACAGCAATAATATCCAAACAAGAAATAAGTCTGCTCCTATGGAGATGGTCGATGGTTCACCCTTAATTCCAGGACCTGTTACCCATGAAATAGTCCCTTTGGTACTGCAGTTTGTGGCTAACCATCATGAGACCATCAGTTTTCAGCTGATTACGTTGCACAAATTTCCTGTCATCCTGGTCATTCCTTGGTTTTCTGCCCATAATCCTTCCAACTGGGAAGCACAGGTTATAAACTTTATGTACCCCCCATTGCAAGGAATTTTGTAGAATTTTTGTCGAACAAGTTCTTTGCTGGCCAAGGAATCACAGGTGGATGTGATTAATAGGCAGTCACATGACAACCTGCCTCCACAATATCATGAGTTCTGGGATGTCTGTGATGAGAAGAATGCCAATCAGTTACCACCTCATCGCCTGTATGATTGTCGCATTGAACTGCTCCCAGGGGCTGAAATACCTTTTGGTCGCCTTTTCAATCTTTCATAACCTGAATTAAAGGTTCTTAGGGAATGGATTGATGAGAATTTTGAGAAGGGCTTCGTTAGACCCTCAATGTCTCCTGCAGGGGCAGCCCTGTTCTTTGTCGCAAAGATATATTCCTTGCGTCCATGCATTGCCTACCGGGACTTGAATAAAATCACTATTACAAAACACTATTCACTTCCTTTAATCTCTGAAATGTTGGAAAGACTCCGCTCTGCCAAAGTCTTCACAAAACTAAACTTACGGGGGATAAATAACCTCATCCGCATGTGTCAAGGAGACGAATGGAAAACTGACAGATATGGCGATTTTGAGTCCCTGGTTATGCATTTTGACCTCTGCCATGCTCCTGCCACTTTCCAACACTTCATCAATGATGCTTTTCGAGACCTATTGGACCAGTTTGTGATTGCTTATCTGGATGATATTCTCATCTTTTCTAATAATCTGAAGGAACATCGCAAACATGTTTGCACTGTCTTTGAAAGGCTAAGGAAGAACCAACTTTATATTAAATTGGAGTAATGTGAGTTTGAAGGAACCCAGATGCAGTTCTTGGGATATATTTCTTCTAAAGGAGTAAGCATGGATCCTGAGAAGATCAAAGCAGTGGTGGATTGGCCTGCCCCTAGAAATGTTAAAGCAATACGATTTGTTGGTTTTGCCAGCTTCTAAAGAAAATGTATAAGAAACCTCTCTAAAGTGATAGCACCAATTACACAGCTGACAAATAAAGGGATGTCCTTTGTGTGGTCAACTGAGGCACAAACTGCTTTTATTAAGCTAAAGACTCTTCACTTCTGCACCAATATTGGTACATTCTGATCCTTTAGTTCCCTTTATAGTGGAAGTGGATGCCTCAGACTCTGCTGTGGGAGCTATCCTTTCCCAGCGAAAATGGGAAAAGATGCAGCTTCATCCATGTGCGTATTTCTCCTTGCCATCAGCCGAAAGAAATGATAACATTGGGAATAAGGAGTTACTGGCAATTAAGGAAGCCTTTTCTGAATGGAGGTATCTGCTAGAAAGGGCTAAGAATCCAGTAATTGTTCTCACTGATCATAAAATTAATTTGTTCTGCCAAGAGGATGTCTTCTAGACAAGCATGTTGGTCACTGTTCTTTTCCAGGTTTCATTTTATTATCTCAAATCGACCAAGGGTCCAAGATTGGTATGGCCGAGGCATTATCAAGGATGTTGACTAAACCATACCAGGAAGGCAACCCTGAATGTACTATCCTGCCTCAAAAGAACTTCATAGGAGCCAAGGGTTTCAAGACATTTTTGAGTCTCCTAAAGGAGGGGTATGAAAATGACCCTCTTCTCAATCATCCGCCTACGGATATTAACCTTGTGTACAAGAACAGCTTTTGGACTCATGCACATAGTCTCTATGTACCTAAATCTGCTCAGATGAAAGCCCTCAGGTTGGTTCATGACTCCAAACTTGCTAGGCATTTTGGGATTTCCAAGACAGAAGAACTCTTGTCACATTCCTTTTAGTGGCCCAGCTATAAGAAAGATGTCAAACACTATGGCATCATGCCTGACCTGTGCACCCAGTAACACTCCCCGAACTTCTCCGTTGGGGTTGCTCCAGCCACTCCGTTTCATCAAGACCATGGGGCTCAATTTCTATGGACTTTGTGGTAGATTTACCTCCCTCAAAAGTAATGACCACTGTGACTCTGCTGAGGTAACAACTCACGAAGATCATCTCTTGGACTCCCTGGATCTAACTCTGAGGGTGGGCAGAGGCCAGCGGCGCTCTGCCTCGTAGCCATCGCTTTTGCTGGGGCACCGGATGCGATACTCTGGACTTGCTGCTGATCACTATTTACCATCCTTCCGGCGCCTGTCTCAACTCCCCAATTCTGAGACCTCTATGCTATTTGTTTGTCTCGCTGCCTGGGGAACCTCCGGCGCGTTCCGGCATTCTAGCACTAGCAGTGCCCTCTGTATCATCGCTGATTCTTCCATTGCGGTTAGGATGGGAAAACGTAGGGGCACCCCTGGCCCCATTTTCTCTGCATCTTTGCGACTGTCCGCTATTTCTCTCGGACAGTCCCAGGCAACGGGAGCCATGCTGGGCTGCTGATCACCTGGTCAAACAGCCGCTTGTAGGCAATCTCGAGCTCCCATTCCTGCTCAACCAGGAACTCCCAATTCCTCCAGGTCACATGCCTCTTCGGGGAGGTCCAGCACCTCATCTCGGAAGTCCAGATGTCTTCCAGCCGCCACTCCTCGATGCTCTTAAAGTCTGTGTCTCCGTACATTTTTTGATGGAGCAGCCCCACGCCGCTGTAGCCAACGTCTTCTGTCGGGCTGCCATCTGCACCTGGCCACAGTTGAGCTGTGAACCACCGGAGGACTCTGTAGCTGGCGTCTAGCCTCTTCTCCTCCCAGACCAATCTTCCAAGCTCAATCTTTCATTCATCTCGCGGTCGTTCCCTCAGGAACACCTCTCACGCATGGTACTGCATCCAGTACATCTCTGTGGAGGAGGGAAGGATCTTCCCTTGATGTTGCCGCTCGTGGCTTAGTGTCTCTTGCCAGAGTTGCCAGCGGATCACATTCCCCCCCCCCCCCAGCCGAGCATGGTGTGCTTTGTCGCTGGTCCCCGATGTTGCTTCCGCATGCCTTGCAGCCTCCTCCTGAACTCCGCTCTCATGCTGGCCGGTCCCCGTATCGCTCCTCGGCAGCTGCCCGGATCTTGAGTCCTGGGGGTGGTTTGGATGTCCCGGACTGCAGGAGACTTCCCACTGCTGCCACCACTGTGACGGATCTCGGATACCCCTGCTGGGCATCTCTGCCAGACCTGTGCCTCCTGTCCTCCAAAGCGCCTGCAGACTCGCCATAACCAGCCCTCAGCCCCTCAATCACGAGACAAGCCATACAGGTGTTGAGGGTTAAACATGCAGAGCATAAACTGTTTATTAAATACAAAACATACACCTTTAAACACAGTTAGGGACACTCCCCTTAGCCTTGTCATAGAGGGGGTAGGGGAAGAACCAATGGGAACTCAACACTTGTACATTGAAACAAACTACAGTGGAAACACATAAAGGGATTATGATAAGCAGGCAGCCCATCCTTACTGCTGAGAGATGTCTCCAGTCCAGGCCTTTTGTCTACATGCCATGACCCAACACAATTAAACACAGCAACAAGAGGTGGGGGATGGGGGTGAAGGGATGTAGCATTACATTACATTATCTCAATGCCATTTTGTCCCCAAGTCTCTCAGTCTCTTCTGGGCCATATAGATTTATTGGACATCTTTGGCGGGAAGATTGTTTTCCGGCCTTTGATTGGCCCTAGCGATCCGAGCATTGGACAGGTCCATCAGTGGGGTTTCTGTTTTACTATGCGCCCATTCAATCTTGATAGTATTCATGTATTGGCACCGAGATCCATCTCACAATCAGGATATATTAGGATTGTTTCTCTGCCATTCAGTTGTCTCAGATCTTTCAGAATTTTATATTTGAATGCATGGACAATAGTGAACCCACCCCCCGCGTAGTAGTTGGTTTAGGCGGGAGGCGTTCACTTCCTGCTATCGACCAAGGGGGCGGCTCTTGTTGGTTCCATGTCTATAAAGTGTTGGAGGCAATGTGGGGGGGTCAGAGATATGCCCCTGTGGAAGACTTTTAGTCGAAACGCGTCGGGCCTGCTGTCTCACGCCCCTCATATTGCCGAATCATTATTTTATATTGTCTCGAGATTTTATTTATTTTTATTTTTCACATGCATATGTGAATAAATTTATGTCCGTTTGACCTGCACCATCGGAGTGGTCTCCATTTTTTATTCCATTTCCTCGGTCTCTGTGATCATTCCTGTGACCATCGGATGATCGAATGTTGAGCATGCCTGCTGTTGCTGACTGATCCAGTGTCCTGTTCCGGAAGTCGTTTGAGTTCCAGCCTGTGGTGGTCTCCCTTAGATGCATCTTAGATCCATCTCTAAGCCTGTCTGATGTGGATGCCGTATGGTACCCACATCCAACGTCTCCGGTAAGAGTGTTTACGCCTCACAGCGACATCAGTCAAGCCATTTTGTTTCCAGTCTTTCTATATTGAGTTGACCAGAGGGACCTACCATTTGATGTTATCACCTTTATGAACTTGATATTTATTATTTTATTACTTGATTTACACTGGGGTTACCTCCAGTATCACCATTCACATATTGGTTTATTTATTGATTTTCAGAGTGTTGTGACATACATTCACTCATGCACATGTAATAGCGCTACATTTTTGGATTTGCACGTTTCTTCTGGGCCATAGTCTGTGGGCAGGAGGCCAGCCCCCAGTCCCTTCCAAAACACACAGCGACCGTGGGTCCTGTCACAACCACTGTCTTGGTCGTTGTTGACCATCTCACTAAGATGGCTCATTTTATACCTTCTGCTGAAGACACTGCTGAATTAACGGTTCGAGAACCGTTGATTTGATGTACCACATTGTCATGGAATGTGGTGTCTGACAGAGGAGTACAGTTTACTTCAAAATTTTGGAAAAACTTTTGCTCAGCCTTAGATGTAACAGGTAATCTGTCTTTTGCTATTCATCCCCAGTCTAATGGTCAGACCGAGAGGACCAATCAAACCTTGGAGCAGTACCTTCAATGTTTTGTCAGTTATCTTCAACTGAGTGCAATACCTGCCTTAGCAGCATTCACTAAATGACATAGAACAGCTTTCTTATATGTCTGTAGAGGTATTTGTGAGCAGTGGAGCATAAAAAAAGCAGGGTCGTCTGGTATTGGAAATGCTGTAAATTTTTGGGAAATCCTTTGTACCTCCAGCCAGTATTGTCTGATCTTAGAGAATGACCAAAATATATGAATCAAGGTCCCCCCGTTCCTTATTACATCGCCAGCAACGGTCTGAAGCCTCTGGAAAAAACTTAGTCTTGACGGGGTATAGTACCACCGAGTCAATACCTTGTAGGTAGGCTCCTGGGTCCATGAACAGACCGAGGAGTTCAACGCAAGATATATTATCTTCTGACGTTGTGCTGGCGTAAAAGTCTTATCAAGATCTCTCTTCCACTTCCCAATTCCAGACATCTTAAAGTTATCTGAAGGGGCAATCAACATCGCATATATCTTAGGCCCCTTTCACACTGGGCGGTTTTCAGGCGGTACGGCGCTAAAAATAGCGCCTGTACACATCATGAAAAAACCGGCCCCATTCACTTCAGTGTGAAAGCCGGCGGGCTTTCACACTGGAGCGGTGCGCTAGCAGGACGGCAAAAAAAGTCCTGTTAGCAGCATCTTTGGAGCGGGATAGGAGCGATGTATTCACCGCTCCTATACCGCTCCTTCCCATTGATTTGAATGGGACATCGCGGCAATACCGCCGCAAAGCGCTGCTACGGCGGCGCTCTGCGGGGGGATTTTAACCCTTTTTCGGCCGCACGCGGGGGTAATACCGCACCGCGAGCGGCCGAATCCCGCATGCAAAACGGCGGTAAAGCAGCGCTAAATATAGCGCTGCTTTACCGTCACCGCTGCTCCCGCCCCAGTGTGAAAGGGGCCTTAGAGATCATCTGGGGGAGAGGTTCCTTCTCACAGTAAAGTTCAAACTTAGTCAGTTGTCGTTGGTAGTTTGTCGCCGGTCCTAACGATTTAAAAAAAATGGCGCAACTGTAATGCCTGCCAAAAGTTTATTTCAAATGGACCCCCCCCCCCCCGTTGTGTCAATGAGGCGACCGTGGGCCAAGTCTCGGAGTGCAAAAAATGTGATGCCTGAGTGCAGCCCCTCTCTAGGGTTCCAGGAGAAAGAGACAGGAGGTCTCAGAGCCTAAGACTGCAGGTGGCAGTCTGTGTGTACATTTGAAGCAGGCAAGTGTAGCCTGTGACTAAAGCAGCACGAAGCTGACAGTGAGTAAGCCAGGAGGCTATCGTTTATACAGAGATTTTGGTTTGAACTTTTTTGTTTCCTTTAAAAAAGTGGGCTGCCATGTCCTAAAAACGCAAGTCTGGAGTGGCACGTTTCTGGAAAATTGCATGCACCACTTGAACCTAATCACCCCGGATTGTCACAGCCCATATAAACTTGGTGAAAAGGGTATCTATCTGGCGAAAAAAAACTGTTGGGATGTCTATAGGTATGGCCTGGAATAAATATAAAAATGTTGGTAAAATGTTCATTTAATAATATTACATCGGTCGAACCACGAATGTAATACCTGTTGCCATTTAAGCGTATACCCCAGCAATCCACCGTAGCATACATTCTTCCACACCCATACATCTCAGGGCTTCAAAAATCAACTGCCAATTAACTCGATCGAACGTTTTTTACGCAACCGTACTCCGAAAGATGTTGGGGATTTTTGCTTTGTTGGCATGGTGTACCAAGTTAAGTACTTTGATGGAATTGTCCTCGCTTCACGTGAGGGAATAAACCTAACTTGGTGTATCCGGAGGGGGTGCGGCAGTCTGGCCAAACGCATTAAATGCCTTTATCATATGTGTACCCAACACTGAAAGAAAGTTCTTATAATATTGCATTGTAAATCCATCAAGACCTGGTGCCTTCCATTGTTTAACTGATTTTATCCCTGTACTTAGTTCTTCAATAGATATTGGAACTTCCAGGCTATTATGGACCGGGGAGGGTAATTTATGGAGACGTGCTGAGGAGAGCTAGTCCTCTATTTTAGCCGAGGGCAAAGATGGTGGTGCCAGATTATATAAAGAGGAGTAATATTCTTTAAACCTCTGGGCTATGTCTTTTGGCATTGAAATTAACTGTCCATTCCTTCCCTTTATATGGGGTACGTAGACTGTCTTCCCCTTTTCCTTAAGCTTTCCCGTCAATACTCTACTACATTTATCTCCCAGTTCGTACATTACTTTCCTCCCTGCCTGTATGGCCACTTTAGCTTTATAACGAAGAAGATCTGTCATCTGTCGCCTGAGATGTGCTAGATCCCTCCCTAAAAGTGGTGTCTGTACTTTATGTTGCGATTCGAGGGCCTGAATTTCTTCTGATAATTTTATTATCTGCGCTTCTCATGCTTTAACCATGTTTAATCAAAACCCCTGCATTACTGCATTATGTGCCTCCCATATCATGCCCTGGTCACTCCCCGGGTGTCTTTAGTCTGAAAATATGCGATCATTTCCTTCACTACATCCTCCCGTACTTCGGGTTTCTGCAACAAGCTTTCATTTAGACGCCAATGGCGCCCCGGGGAGCGAGCCAGCCAGGGAGATGTGCAATGTGACCGGAGCATGATCTGACCATGTTATGTTTCCTATAGTCACGTCTATTACCGGCGTAAGTAGATAATGTGGCACCAAAAATAGATCTATACAAGAAGAGTTGGTGAGGGTTAGCGAAGAAAGTATAATCTCTCTCCTGCATGAAAAATCCACCATACATCCACCCACTGCATCTCCTGCTATCTTCCGTATAATACACTTCCTGACGCCGCCAGGAATGGAGGATAGCCCCGAGGAGGTATCTACTCTGGGGTCTAAGGATATATTAAAATCTCCCCCAAGGATCATCTTACCTTCTGCAAATTCTGCTAACTTTGTCGAAATTTTGTTTATAAAAGCGTCTTGATGTGTGTTTGGTGCGTATATCGTAGCTAATGTCACCTTTACTCCGATATAACCCTTGAGAAATAGGAAGCGTCCATTCATATCCACTCGTCTACCCGTAAGGGACCAGGGTATCCGATCGGAAATCAGAATGGGCACCCCCTTAGATTTTGCTTCTTGATTATGTGTATGGTATGCACAGGGGAAAAAATATTCTGACGAAAAGGGAGTTCGCCCCCGTCTTAAAATGCATTTCCTGCGTTTTCATGTGTTTTCTTATGTATCTTATTCACTTTTACATATTATGTGTTTTATTCATCTTAGTGCGACACTGATTTATTCACTTATTTTTCAATAAAGAGTTCCAGTTTGCATCTAAGGTATTTGTTGGCTAGTCTTGTATGGTCAGCTATAATATCTGGTTCCTGGTTCCAGACTGGAGGAAGATTTATACTGACGGAAGCTGGGTGCTGGATGGTTCAGTCACACAGACTATCATGATGTGAGGCAACGGCATCAAGGAGGAGGAATGAGGAAATAAGGATTTCCTACACCTTGGTGGAACTAGAAAGCGTGTTTGACCAAATACGATTGGGGTTGTTAACAAATATCATTTTTTTTTCTTTGATTGGATTAGGCTGTTCACTTTTAGCATTGGGTAATAGGAGCGTGGCACATAGATTTCTTTGATCTTACTAAGTGCCATATATCCCCTTCTGCTTGGGGCACCTGGTGTTTTTTGTTTATTGTAGATCAATACACCGCTGTAGTGGTGTTCAAAATTGGTGGACTTTGATCACACATCAGCACTTCTCAGAGGTTATGCACAACTCTAGCACAGCAGCCTTAGATGTCATCTAGCAGCAACACTGACACTGGTGCCTTTGCAAGTATTGGAACAATTCTTTTGTGAGGCAGGGTGTCTGGCCTTGGCACATATCTATATTCTCCCCTTAATTGCTAACCTACAGTTATTGGTTCTGAATCCCTGCCCTTATCTGGTATTTTCACTGATTCAGGGGTACAGTCTCCCAGTTCCTTTGTGCTTAGGGATTTTCGGCAGCCATTTCTGGTTTGTGTGAACTGCTCTCAGGGCACCTTTGCAACACCTTGAACAGAAACAGAGGCACTCCTCTTTCCCCTCCTTTTGTCATTGAGATGAGGTGTTAAAGAAACATCATCTTGATGAAGTGGGTAACAAGCCATTGAGGATTTGGGTTCTTCTTTGGATGTCCTCTCAGGAGGCATATCAGGGTATGTTGCTGTCTCAGAAGCAAAGGACAAGGGTGGGCTTCAGAGAATGTGGTGTGAATAAAATTTTACATTACTGCTTCCTGAGTCTTCTCCCATAGTCCACTGGATTTGGGTTCTGGTGGCAGCCAAAGAATCCCAAAACTTTTCCTGTGCATCCTCATTGCAGGAAGTTATGTATGATAATTGAGCTCACCTAGAGAAAGTATTCCCTCATCCTAAACGATTCACTCAGTGGTACCTCATGGTGGAGGAATTCTACAAGAAATGGGGTTCCCTGGCTATGGATCTAGCCATTCCCTACTTAAATAAGACTCTGATGCCCCGGTGGATGAGGTTTTGGTCTTTAACCCCTTCACTGCCAGAGCCCGTTTTGCATTACTTTTGCACACACGCTTAAAGCTAGAGTAAACGGCAAAAAAAAATCGCCCTTTTAAGCATACAGATAAGTCCTGCGCAGCATGGAGGGTTGCCCCTAACCCTACCAGGGTGTGTGTGGGGAAGGGGAATGGCCTTTGCTGATTTCCGTGCCTGTGGACTTCTCTCATTCCCGTCCGGTGGGTTTGCAAAATCATTCTCTCAGGCTACAGAATAGGATTCATTTCTTTCTGCCAGACAAGTTCTTGCCGGGGAAGCATTTCCTATGCTTTTCTGCCGGGGGAAACATAGCACTGCCCTTTAGTCTGGCTTCTGCTCCCCGGGTGTTTACCATGGTCTTGGCCCCAGGCCTGGCCTTGCTGAGGCAACAGGGGATTGCTGTGATCGGTGACCTGGACGGCTTGCTCCTGCGGGCAGGGACTTGTTCGCCCCTGTTGGACAGCATGGAGATCACTTTGCATTCTCTCGAGGTTGGTGGGTGGTTCCTGAACCTCAGGAAGTCTGTTGACTCCATACAAGCACTTGGAGTATCTGGGGTTGATCCTCGATTCGGAGCGGGCCAAGGTATTTCTCTTACAAGACAAACTCCTAAAGTTCTGGTTCTGCGGTTTGGCAGCTCTTGGCTTGCAGGTGGCCCTCCCTGCATTTTTGCATGCAGGTTTTAGCCCTGATGGTAACCTTTGAGGCGGTTCTGTATGCGCAGTTCCATACGAGAACACTGCAGACAGCAATTCTTTCCAAATGAGACAGGTCTCTCTTTACCTTGGACATTCAGATTCACCTGGAACGGTCGCCGAGGGCCTCTACTCTGGTGGTTGTGGTCTCCGGCCCGTAGGAATGGAAAGTCCTTCCTTTTTCTTTCGGTGGACTGTGGTCATGGGGTGGCCAGCCTGTCATGCTGGGGAGGAGCCCTGGGATCACACTGCTCAGGATCTCTGGACCCTGGAGGAAGCCTGCCTACCCACCAGTGTTCTGGAGCTTCAGGCAAGTGGGTTGTCGCTGACGCAAGGGACAGATCGTCTAAAGGGTCTGCCGACCAGTATCCAGTCAGAGAACACCACTGCAGTGGTGTATGTTCATTATCGGGGGGGGGGGGGCACAAGGAGCACAGCAGCGGTGCTGAAAGCATGTCACATCCTGCGTTGGACAGAAAGGTTTGTTCCGGCTCTGTCAGCCATGCACATTCCAGGTGTCGAAATCTGGCGAGCAGATTACCTCAGCCGTCAGACGCTGGATTGAGGCGAGTGGTCCCCCTACACCCGGTGGTGTTCCATCAGCTCTGGCTTCGCTGGGGGACACTGAATGTGGATCACCTAGCGTCCCGCTTCTACCGGAAGGTTCCCAGGTTCATGGCGAGATCATCGGATCAGTGTTTAAATGTGAAATCTGCGCTGGTCTAAATGATGAAACAGCTGCTATTCAAGACGAGAAATAAAGTAAAAAAATATATATTAATGCAAGAGATCATTGGATCCTCTGGGGAGTGTGACGAATGCACTAGTGGGGCCGTGGGATCAGTTCAATCTCATCTACATCTTTCCGCCCCTTTGCCTCATACCTTACCTGTTGTGCAGGTTAGAGGCAGAAAGGATCCTGGTAATCCTGGTTGCTCCAGACTAGCCTTGTTGCCCAACCGTGGTACAGTTGGTGGAGAAAGCTCCCTGGCGGATGCCTCTTTGAGAGGACCTGTTGTCCCAGGGGCCGTTGTTCAACCCTGCTTTACTGTCTCTGACTTTGGCTTTGATGGGGTGGCTGTTGAATGCCAGGTTCTGAAGGGGGGGTCTGCTTTGGCGATCTGCCTCTGTTGAAGGCTCAGAAGTCTACCTCATCGCTCCTGGGAAGCCTATATTGTTTGGTGCGAAACCCTGGGGTTTCATCCTCGCTCCTTCTTGGTTGCTCGGATGTTGGCCTTCCTGCAACCTGGTGTAGAACAGAAGTTTGCTTTGAGCCCTATCTAGGGTCAAGTCTCTGCTCTGGTTGTTTCTTTGAACATCCTTTGGCCACGCACTCTATGGCCTGCACTTTGATTCAGGGGGTTTGTCGTGTGGTGCCCTCTGCTCTTTGTTGCCACCGTGGGACTTAAATTTGGTGTTGTCGGCTCTGCAGAAGACTACCTATTGAGAGCATATGGGCTATTCCCCTGCTTACGCTTTCTCCAAAAAGTTGCCTTCCTAGTCGCTATCACTTGGGCATGGAGGGTGTAAGAGTTGGGGGCTTTGTCCTGTAAGCTGCCTTCTCTGATTTTGCATAAGGACAGGGTGGTGCTTTGACTTCTTTTCTGCCGAAGGGGTGTTGGATTTTCACTTGGAGGACATTGGTCTTTCTTCTCTGTCCTCAGCCCTAACGACCTAGGGAGGTGGCCTTACACTCCTTGAATGGGGTTTGTGCGATTTGCATGTAACTTTCAGTGACGGCTGCTTTTTTAGAGGTCCATTTCTCTCTTTGTGCTCAGGGATGGTACGAAGAGGTTTGGCGTTTTCTGTTTGATTTGGCAGCCTATTGTGTAGGCATACAGTTGTGCTCATAAGTTTTCATCCCCTGGCAGAATTTGATTTCTTGGCCCTTTTCCAGAGAATATGAATAACACAAAAACATTTCTTTCACTCATGGTTAGTGTTTGGCTGTGACTTTTTAAATTCTAATGACAACAGAAAATACCCAAATGACCCTGATCAAAAGTTTACATACCCTGGTGATTTTGGCCTTATAACATACACACAAGTTGACACAAAAGGGGTTTGAATGGCTATTAAAGGTAACCATCCTCACCTGTGATCTATTTGCTTGTAATTAGTGTGTGCATATAAAAGGTCAGTGAGTTTCTGGACTCCTGACAGACCCTTGCATCTTTCATTCAGTGCTGCACTGACATTTCTGGATTCTGAGTCATGGGGAAAGCAAAAGAATTGTCAAAGGATCTGTGGGGAAGGGTAGTTGAACTGTATAAAACAGGAAAGGATATGAAAATCTATCCAAGGAATTGAGAATGCCAATCAGCAGTGTTCAAACTCGAATCAAGAAGTGAAAAATGAGGGGTTCTGTTGAAACCAAACCACGGTCAGGTAGACCAACTAAAATTTCAGCCATGACTGCCAGTAAAATTGTTCACAATTCAAACAAAAATCCACAAATAACTTCAGGTGAAATACAGTACTCTCTGAAAACATGTGGTGTGGCTGTTTTAAGATGCACAATAAGGAGGCACTTAAAGAAAGATGGGCTGCATGGTCGAGTCGCCAGAAGAAAGCCATTACTATGAAAATGCCACAAAGTATCCCACTTGCAATACGCCAAACAGTACAGAGACAGGCCTCAAACCTTCTGAGACAAAGTCATTTGGAGTGATGAGACCAAAATGTAGCTTTTTGGCCCTAACCATAAACTCTACATGTGGAGAGGAGTGTTTTTGGGGATGCGTAAGCTACAAAGGCACAGAAAATTTGGTCAAAATTGATGACAAGATGAATTCAGTATGTTATCAAAAAATACTGGAGGAACATTTGAATCAGCCAGGAAGCTGCGCATGGGACGTACTTGAACATTCCAACATGAAAACAAACCAAAACACAAAGCCAAGTCGACCTGTCATTGGCTACAGCAGAATAAAGTGAAGGTTCTGGAGTGGAAATAACTATAAGCTAAATATTTGGACTTTAACCACTTCAGCCCCTGACTAATTGTCAGCTTAAGGACCAGAGGTCTTTTTTCAATTTCGCACTGCACTGCTTTAACTGGTAATTGCGCGGTCATGCAATGTTGTAACCAAACAAAATTTGCGTCCTTTTCTTCCCACAAATAGAGCTTTCTTTTGATGGTATTTGATTATTTTGTTATAAGAAAAATCTAATAAACTCAATTTTAGTCAAACATTTGGGCCAAAATGTATTCAGCCACATGTCTTTAGTAAAAAAAAAAATGCCAATAAGCGTATTTTTCATTGGTTTGCGCAAAAGTTATAGCGTCTACAAACTAGAGTACATTTTCTGGAATTTACAACGCTTTTAATTTATGACTGCCTATCATTTCTTGAGGTGCTAAAATGGCAGGGAAGTACAAAACCCCCCCAAATGACCCCATTTTGGAAAGTAGACACCCCAAGCTATTTGCTGAGAAGCAGGTTGAGCCCATTGAATATTATGTTTTTTAGTCCCAAGTGATCTGGGCATTCCATGGCCTCCGAAACTGTGATTGGCAGTGAGGAGTGAAATAAAAAAATTACACCCTTAGCCTGAAGGCGGTGCTTGGTTTTTGGGGTCCCGTACGCAGCTAGGCTCCCAAAAAGTCCCACACATGTGGTATCGCCGTACTCAGGAGAAGCAACAGAATGTATTTTGGGGTGTAATTTCACATATGCCGAGGACATGTTTGAGCAATATATCATTTAGTGATTTTTTTTTTTTTTCATTATTCAAAAAAAAAAAAAAAATATTTAATAGGCTCAACATTGCTCTCAGCAAATAGCTTGGGGTGGGGTGTCTACTTTCCAAAATTGGGACATTTGGGGGGGTTTGAACTGTCCTGGCATTTTATGCACAACATTTAGAAGCTTATGTCACACATCACCCACTCTTCTAACCACTTGAAGACAAAGCCCTTTATGACACTTTTTGTTTACATGAAAACATATTTTTTTTTTTGCAAGAAAATTACATTGAACCCCCAAACACTATATATATATATAGTATATATATATATATAGGGATATATATATTTATATATATATATATATATATATATATATATATATATATATATCGTCTCGCAGCTCCCTCCAGTATTATGGTCTCGAACACCGTTGTTAAAGCAAAGGCCCCGTGTGCAACAGATTTAAAATGGTGGGAGACCTGTTTTGCATTTTTTTATGTGTTTTGGCTAACTTGCGCCAGAGTTTTTTCCACAGTATTTGCGCAGCGATTTTTGGGGGCAAGCCACAGTTTTTCAATTTCGGCCCATCTGTTATAGGTTTTTTGGGGGAACCAGGAGGTCAAACGCATTTGGTTAGGTCTGGGAATGCCAGTGGAGAGGAAAACGTGGGACCCTACACTTTTAACCTCCCCAGGTCCGCATGGGGGATCGGTACAGGTACAGTTTGAAAGAGATACAGTAGTTTGGGGAGGATGGTCATCTTAATGGACGCCACCCTCCCCAAAAGGGAGATATGGTGGGGCTTCCACTTCTGTAGGAGGTCTCTTATAGATCGGTATAGAGGCAGGAAGTTAGTTCGGTATAGGGTGGTATAGGACTGAGTTATCTGGACCCCCAGGTACTTAATTGCGGCTGTTCTCCAGTGGTATGGGAAGCAGCTCTGTAGCTGTTGTACTTCTGCGCTCGGGATGTTAATGGGGAGGGCTTCTGATTTGGTTGCGTTAATCTTATATCCGGAGAGGGACTTATACAGGTCTAATTCAGCATGTAGGTTGGGGAGTGAGATTCGGGGTTGTGTTAGTGTGAGTATGATGTCGTCCGCGAAAAGTGCAATTTTGAATTCCCGGTCGCGCACTGGTATGCCATGGATGTCAGGGTTTCTGCGGATGGATGCCGCCAGGGGCTCGACACATAGTGCGAAAAGAAGCGGCGAGAGCGGGCACCCCTGTCGGGTCCCGTTTGTTATAGGGAAGGAAGGGGACAGTGCAAACGGGGTCTTGACCTGGGATGTTGGATTAGTGTATAGGTGTTGGATGGCCCGTAGAAAGGGTCCCCTGAATCCCATGTGTTTTAGTGTGGCGAACAGGAAGGGCCAGCTGAGGCGGTCGAATGCTTTTTTCAGCGTCTAGTCCCAAGACCAGGGATTGCAGGCCCTCCCTGTTCGCCACATCAATGAGGTCAATGATCCGTCTTGTGTTGTCCCCTGCTTGGCGCATGGGAACAAACCCCACTTGATCTTTGTGGACTAGTGAGGGTAGTATCTGGTTCAGTCGCATTGAGAGTAGTTTGGTGAAGATTTTTAAGTCTGCATTCAGCAGCGCTATTGGTCTGTAGCTAGCGCATAGGGAGGGATCTTTTTCGGGTTTGGGGATCAGGGTAAGGAATGACCTCTGCATGTCTGTTGGGATAGCCGTCTGTTGGAGGAAGGCGTTATACAGTTTGCACATGTGTGGGAGAAGGATGGGTAGGAATGATTTATAGTATTCGTAAGGGAGACCGTCGGGGCCGGGGGATTTACGCGAGGGTAGGGTTTTAATAGTGGCCATAAGTTCCTCTTCTGTGATGGGCATGTTAAGGGAAAGTAAGTCCGAGGACTGAAGCTTCGGTATGCCGCTCTGCTCCAGATAGTTATGTAGTCGGTCGCTGGTGTCAGGGGGGAGCGGTGCGTGCGGGATCTCTGGATCACCGTAGAGGGCTGTGTAAAATTCTTCGAAGGTCTTGGCTATGTCTTGGGGGTGGGAGAGGAGGTTGCCTGTTCTGTCTTTGATTTGTTGAGGTGTGGACGTGTGGGAGCGTTCGGATAGTTTGCGGGCTAGTAAGGAGTGGGCTTTGTTCCCTTTGTCATAATAGGTTTGCCTCATTCTAAGAAGTGCTTTCTCCACCTGGCCCATGGCTATGTCACGGAGTGTTGACCGTAGGGAGACAATTTTTTTGAGGAGGGGCAGTGTCGGTGATGTTGAGAGTTTGCGTTCCAGGATCCTAAGATCCTTCTCAGCCTGTTTCTTGGTGGCCGCTGCATTTTTTTTGAGGGCAGACGAGATCGCTATGCAGCGTCCTCTGATTACCGCTTTGTGCGCCTCCCACAGAGTGGGGAGGGAGGTCTCTGGGGTGTTGTTTTCCCGAAAGTATTGTTGGAGGGAGGTTTCCAGTTCAGTCTTAGACGGGAGGTGTTGAAGAAGGAAGTTGTTCAGCTGCCAGTGGTACGGTTTGTGTAGGGGTGTGCCTAACTCCAATGTTATGACTACTGGGGCATGATCGGACCAGGAGATCGGTAGGATCTGGGCTGACTTTGTGGCCCGGAGGGTGGCATTATTGGTAAAAAAGTAATCGATGCGGGAGTGCATCTTGTGAGGTGCCGAAAAAAAACGTATATTGTCTGTCCCCGGGGTGTAGAGTGCGCCATGTGTCGAAGAGGGCATACCGTCTAATGATGTTACGGAACAACTTCGATTCCCTATTGGCTCGCGTTTGTGGGTCCGTTGGGTTTAGCCCGTGGCGATCCATCCCAGTGGAGTAGGATAGGTTAAAGTCCCCTCCCATTATTAAGATTTCGTTCGGGGTCCTGAACAGTTTGGTCAGTACTCTGGATAGGAAATTGATTTGATTGGTGTTGGGGGCATAGACAGTGCAGAAAGTTACTGCTTGTTCCTGCCACTGACCCCGGAGGATTATGTAATGTCCCCTCGGGTCTATGTATGTTTCGGAGCATACGAAGGGGGAGCCGTTCTTGAATAGAATGGCTACCCCTGCCCGTTTACGTGGGCTGAACGCCTGGTAAATCTGGGTATACTGTCTGGATGCAAACGTGAAGGAGTCCCCTTTGTTGAAATGTGTTTCTTGGAGCATGACTACATCTGCCCCGGATTGTCTAAGTTCCCTTAGTGCCAGGTGTCTTTTCTTGTTTGAATTCAGCCCGTGGACATTTAGGGTCAGGACTTTAGCCATTGTCATGTATGTGTGCGTGCAGGGTGATACTTATCTGGTCCTGCCGAAAGGTCATTTCAGTGTCCATGGACAGTGGGTGGTCGCCCTTCGAGCCGGATTGGTTGTCCGCCAGGAGCCCATGGCGAGCCGTGGGGGTGGGGGGGGAAAAGAGAGGTAGGAAAGTAGAGAAAGGGGGAGAGAAAACAATTGTTAGACATACATTTTCACGTAAGTGATCCAACATTAAACATAACTGTAGAGTCCTGGGTGTTAGAATTTGCCCAGGGCTCAGTGAGTTCCAGTAGGTCCTCCCGGTCAGGTCCCAGAAGGGGGGCTCGGGCCAGGAGGACATAGTGAACATCGAGATTTTGTAAGGTGTCTTCATAACAGGGTATCAACGGAACTCTTGTGAATGTGTTTCCACAAGGGGGTCTAGTAACCAGGTAGGTAGCTGTCCGGGGTCTCCATCATAGGGCCCAATTTGGAATCTATTAACTGTTAGGCTAGGGGCCTAGGGGGTTGCAGACTTTGGTCAAGGGTGGGAGTAGCATAAGGAGAGGGGGGTTTTGGTGTCTCCTATGCAGTGAGTGTTGTAGAGAGAAAGTATGGTGATGACGGGCGTCTATCAGCCGTTCCTGGGTTTGGTTTGTCCGCGGGGAGAGTCCTGGGCTCTCGGGCGTCTTGTCGGTGTGGTCTTCTGCCAAACCGTGGGTGGTGGCGGTGGTGGGGCTATGAGGTCCCATTCCTGAAGGCGGGGGACTGGGATTTCCATTGCATCGCAAAAATTGTCCAAGTCCTCAGGGTAGCGCATTACTGCCGATCTCCCTTGTTGGCGGGCTGTCAGGCTGAGAGGAAATCCCCATCGGTAGTTGATATCTTTCTCTTGTAGTGTGTGCAGCAGAGGTTGGAGGAGTCTTCGCTTCTGAAGGGTAATCCATGATAGATCGGGGTAGAGCTGGACTTGGGTGTTGCGGTACACTACTTTGCGAGCAGTGCGTGCTGCCCGCATTATGTCTTCCTTCAGGGGGTAGGAGTTGACCCGGCAGATGACGTCTCGGGGTTTAGAAGCTGGACCTTTGGGGCGGAGTGCCCGGTGTGCCCGGTCCATCTCGATGGGTCTGTCAGGTGGGTCTCCTAGCAGGTCATTAAAGAGGTTTTGCAGTACTATTTGCAGGTCTTCTGGGCCGTCGGACTCGGGCAGGCCTCTCACGCGGATAATGTTCCTGCGCCCCCTATTGTCCAAATCCTCAACGTGGCGCTGCATGTCTCTGAGCATTCTCTGATGGTCGGCACCCTGTAGTTGGGTGCGATGCAGTCCTATCTTGGTCTCCTGTATCTCCTCCTCCGCCATTTCTACCCTGTCTGACAGGTGCTTGAGGTTAGCGTGCAGGACTTGTATTTCACTGCGGCAGGCTGTTTTAACCTCTTCAATTAACATTTTAAAGTCCTCCTTGGTTGGCATGGCCTGAAGGTAAACTTGCCAGGGGGGGCCTTGGCTATAGTGGTGTTCTGTTTCCCACGTCTGTTGCAGCGGGTGTGATAGGGCAGAGTCCTCCCGTGCCCAAGAGCAGGATGCTGCGGGGGGTCTTACCCCGGGGGATTGCTGGTGGTTGTGGTGCGCCATCCGCACTGCGTGCGGGGAGTGTGCGCCCCCATCTTCTTGGCCATTCGGGGGGGTTGTTGCTGGGGGGCTTGCAGCTTGGGCATAGCAGGTGGTCTGTCCCTCAGTTATCCCATCTTGCTGTCTGGGGGTGCTGGATCGGGATCGTCTCTGGGGCTGGGGGGAGGCTGGGCTGGGGCTGTGCTGCTGCTGATGGAGCTTGTTGGCCTCGTGCGGTCCCAGCTGGGGTGGGCCCGGAAAAAGTGCCAGCTCTGGTGGAGGTAGGGGGGGGAAGTCCTCATCCTGCAGATAGGGAGATGCCTCCGGGGTCTCTACCATGAGACCCGGGTCAGATTGTGTGCGGAGGAGGCGTGGGAAGGCCTCTGAGCATTGAGTTATGGCGGCTGTGTTTGGGCCTAGTGAGGCGCCCTGCGTCTCGTGTTCCGGCCTGTCCCAGGATGTGTGGGGCGGGGGGAGACTCACCACCTCCGTGGGCGAACGTCCCTGGGTGCTTCCGCTCCATCCTGGGTCCGGTGGGCTGGAGGGGTCTGGTGTGGAGGAGCGCTGTGTGGTCCGTGCGGGCCGCGTGTCTGCGGTGGATGCAGAGGAGGCCGGCGCCATCTTGTCCCCTCCGGTCCCGGACGCTGTTGGGGCTGTGAAGAAGCTCCGGAGGTAGGTGGATGGTCCGGGAGGGGGTTGTGATGTGCCCCGTGCTCTGGAGGATCGGGTGTTCTTTCTCCCACCCATAAATTATTTTTATTTTAATGCACTAAAACACTATATTGCTAAAATTTTTGATGAAATAAAAAATATGATCTTAGGCCGAGTACATGGATACCAAACACGACATGCTTTAAAATTGCGCACAAACACGCAGTTGCGCAAACTACATACATTTTTAAAAACCTTTACAGGTTACCACATTAGATTCACAGAGGAGGTCTACTGCTAAAATTACTGCCCTCGATCTGACCTTCGCGGTGATACCTCACATGCATGGTGCAATTGCTGTTTACATATGACGCCAGACCAACGCTTGTGTTCGCCTTTGCGCAAGAGAAGGGGGGGCAGGGGTGCTTTTTTTTTTTTATTTTTTTTTATTTAGCTTTTTTATTTTATTTTTAAACTGTTCCTTCAATTTTTTTCTTTGTTATCATTTTTATTGTTATCTCAGGGAATGTAAATATCCCCTATGATAGCAATAGGCAGTGACAGGTACTCTTTTTTTGAAAAAATTGGGATCTCTTAGACCCTAGATCTTTCCTCTGCCCTCAAAGCATCTGACCACACCAAGATCGGTGTGATAAAACGCTTTCCCAATTTCCCAATGGCGGTTTATATCCGGGAGGGGGGACATTCCCTCCCACTGCTTGTAAAAGCAGTCTAGAGGCTAATTACCGCTAGAATTGCTTTTACATGAAAGCCGATCACTGGCTGAAAAGAATGATACCAAGATGATACCTAAACCTGCAGGCATCATTCTGGTATAACCATTCAAAGTCCAGCAACATACTGGACATATATTGTAATCCTTTTTTTTTTTTTCATGCAGCCTCTTGGCTGAACGAAAAAAAGAGATTGATCGGTGGGTATGCCCACCATTAGAACACCTCCCTTCATCCACCCACTTCTAATGATGGGCATACATGCACCATTTATATATGCCGAAGCACGGGGGCATCCTCCCGCAAAAGTTATGCCGTGTACACACGGTTGGACTTTTACACGGGGCAAGCCTCCGTCGGAATTTCGACCGTATGTACGTGGCATTAGGAGCCCCCATGCTTCGGCATATATGCTCTTTTTTTTTAACTGTGGTGGTGAAATCACCTCCTACAGCGTTGGAGTCGCGGCTTTATGTATCGTGGGAGCAAACGCTGTTGCTGTCAAGATAAATACATCTGCGCTGCAACTGAATGGCGCACCTGAAAACAAAAAAATGGTTAACAATCAAACACAGTAAACAAAATTACATACCTGAAAAGCAAGCATTATAAAACCTAATAAAACATTGCAGAATAGAATGGAGTAAAAAAAGAGCAACAATAGAGAGAGAGAGAACAATAAAACGACAACTATTTTTGTTTTTTTTATTTTATATATTTTTTTGAGATTCACAGGTAAAAAAAGCTCCTGACTGTTAGCGACTGAATCAAAACGCTACCACAAAAAAAATGTTAGCGATCGCAGGGATCAGGCCTGACTCTGTGAACGCTGCAGTTATGTGTGCTTAGTGTTTTGTAAGTGACAGTGATCGATCGATACTGCACTTGGGTGGGCTGGGCGGAGGGGGAAAACGCAGGTGCTAGCAGGTATCTGGGCTGATCCCGCTAACAATGCGTTTTTTGGAACCCTAAACTGCTGGGACGCTAGTATAGATCTTATCAGATCAGATATTGATCTGTTCAGATACTGTACCACTAAGGGAGGTGTATGCTTTGCGCGTGGGTGTTTGCGGTACTGGCACTAACCTGGGGCGACGCAGACCTTATTTGACCCTAAAACCTAATTGATATCACCCGCCGGGCGATCAGGGGGTTAAACCGTTATTGGGTAATAAATGGCGGGTACCCTGACAGTATAAAAAACAAACTAACCAGCGTCACCCGTAACAGTTATACGGTGATCACTGGTGAAAGGGTTAACTAGGGGAAATCAGGGGGTTAAAACCTTTATTAGGTAATATATGGGGGTACCTGACGCTATATAAAAACCTGACGGGGAACCTAAATAACGAACTGGCTAACCAGCGTCACCAGTGACACTTATCACTGATCACTGGTGAAAGAGTTAACTCTAGGGGCAATCAGGGGGTTAAAACCTTTATTTAGGTTGTAATATGGGGGTACCTGACCTATAAACATATTTATGAACCTATATAAACCTGGCGGTTAACCTAAAAAAAAACTGGCTACCTAGCGGCACCAGTGACACTAATGCAGCAGAAAAACGATCGCTTAGTGACACTGGCAAAAGGGGGTGAAAGGGTTACCTGGGGGGCAATCAAGGGGTTAAACCTTTATTAGGGGATTAGGGGGTAGGGGGCTACCTTAGACCTAAAGGGGCCTAAAACTAACTGCCCTGACAGTTATTACAGTCACAACTGACACTAAATGCAGTGATCAGTAAATAAATAATCACTGCAATCAGTAGACCATCTAGACCAGTAGACCATCTAAAAGTAGAAAAGGGTTTATTATTTAATTTTAGACGTAAATAAAAGATTCTTATAAATGGTACAGATAGGTGTATATACACTAAAAAAAGCTATTCAATATAGCTGACGATTATAATGCCTCCTATACATAGACAATGGTGTCCCTAGAGGGGGCCCTAACCCCCCCCCCCTAAAATTATGCTGTGCTTTTTTACAAAAAGGCAATGTCTTTTTGTTTGTTTGCATTTGTAGCGGATGTGCCACATCTTACTCAGGCCACTGCTGGAGTAACACAGTCTCTATTGAGAGGGGGTATCCTTCTAGCATAGACCTGTGGGTAAGTGTGTGCACTGCAGTACACTGTAATCACTTAACTGCATCATCTCCATCTCTTCTCTCCCCCATCTGTCCCTCCCCCCTCTCCTGTTCTTTCAAGACCTTCACAACTTACTTTCACTTTCAGTTAGGCAGGTAATAGACTGCAAATTTCTTTCCTGCATCCACAGAGTGCAGGAAAGAAACTTGCATGATACCCCCATCAACACAGACAGTGGTGACAGGGGAATATCCTTCCTGCCCAGCAATTGTATTCTCCCAACAAACAGTCATTATCACTAGTGGCTAATGTACAGGAGGGCCAGCACAATTTGTTAGAGATTGGATGGGCATGTTCAAAATCCCACATGCCCGAGCCCGCCAGAAAGCCCACACTGCACAGCGCTAAGCACAGGCAGTAAGACATTTCCCGGTCCGCAGCTGCACAGATCAGGAATGTCTCACTGCCTGTGATTAGCCGTGTGCAGTGTCGGCTTCCTGGCGGGATCGGGCAAGTGGGATTTCAAACGCACCGAGCCCACCTCTAAGACCCCTTTCACACCGCAAAGCCTATAGCGTCGGCGGTAGAACGCCACTATTTTTAGCGGCGTTTTACCGTCGGATTTGCGGCACAATTTGGGCCGCTAGCAGGGCGCTTTTACCCCCCGCTGGCGGCCGAGAAAGTGTTTAAAACCCCCGGCAAAACGCTGCAATAGCGGCGTTTTGCCGGCGGTATTACAGCGCTGCCCCATTGATTTCAATGGGGAGCAGCGCTGGAGAAGCGGTGAGTTCACCGCTATTTCACCGCTCCAAAGGAGCTGCTGGCAGGACTTTTCCTGACGTCCTGCCAGCGCACCGCTGCAGTGTGAAGGCCCTTGCGCTTTCACACTGCAGACAATGGTGCAGCTGTTTAAGGGCGTATTTCTAACGCTATAGTGCCTGCAATACACCCTTGGTGTGAAAGGGGTCTAATGGTTGTAGAGTAGACAGTTGACCTCCCTGCAGGTTGCTTAGCAGCAGTGCAGCCTTCTCTGACATGCTGATCGTGATGCAATCCAGGTGATGCTCCTAGTCAAATCCTAGTGTTAAATATCCTAGTGATTTTATTGATCAAAGCCCACACCTTACAGGCATAGAGCCCAAATGGCAGCTGAACATACAGTGGATGTGGTTGTACTGTTGATGCTAATAAATACTGTGTTTGTTTATTAGATCTGACTGGGAGCATCACCGGGATCACATCCCAATCAGCATGTCAACAGAGAAGGTTATACAGCATTACTGCTGCTAGGTGACGAGCTGGGGGCTGCACCCATAATGTCACCAGCACTAGGTCCTAATAGACTGCTGCCGCTGCCAAGGAGACAGATGCCAGATCAGCACTGTCAATAGCAGGAGCAGGACAGCAAGAGGAGGCTGGGGAACACTACAGTGGCAGAACACCAAGGCCCGGTGGCAAGACAACCTTTGCAACCCTGAAAGTTCTCCCACTGCTATGGACCCTTATATTTTCTTGGTATGCTGGTGACATATATCTCTCGTTTTCTGCCACCCTGGGGATCATAGTAACATTGCATTTTATAGTTGCCCCCCTACTTTTGTCCCTGTCCCCCCATGTGCCCCCCCCCCCAAATATGAAAACTGGAGACGCCACTGTACATAGACAAATCTGACATCACATTGCCTAGTATTGCCATATTATAACCACAACAGAAATCGGTAAACTCATTTTTTTTTATAGCAAACGATCTCCAGGTAGCGATGTAGTTATTCAGAAATTGAGTCAGGTTGTAAATCCGGGTGCAGGATGTTTATCTAGTTGCTCGACATGTGTGTAAGGATACGCATCCTCAGGAGCATAAAGTTCCTATAGTCTAGAAAAGCATAGGTAATGGTATATTGGGATGCTGGTAAGCAAGCGTATCTCTTTAAATACAAGGTACAGCAAGCGCTGATAGCAAGACAAAATATTAGCCGGGTACTTGGAATCTTTAGCAGCACATCTATATTTTCAAACAGTTTGTCTAATGTAGCAGAGTGCACAGCCAAAGGTTCTCAAGGAGGGGTAAATGCCCAGTACTGGTGTCAAGATATAGACTTAAGCAGCAAGTGAGACTCGCAGTATCAAGATGGCATCAGCTGCTTTGCTATGTATAGGGGGCATTATATTCATC
The DNA here is from genome assembly GCA_028564925.1 of Lithobates sylvaticus. Lineage (NCBI taxonomy): Eukaryota > Metazoa > Chordata > Amphibia > Anura > Ranidae > Lithobates > Lithobates sylvaticus. The sequence continues at coordinate 76,578,623 of CM053032.1, forward strand.
AGCTGTATTGAATAGCTTTTTTTAGTGTATATACACCTCTCTGTACCATTTATAAAAAATCTTTTATTTACGTCCTAAAATTAAATAAAAAAAACTTTCTACTTTTAGATTGTCTATCAGTGTGCCTTTAAAGTCCAAATATTTAGCTTCTAGTTTTTTCCATATCCATCATTGGGACGTTGGCACAAAAATATCTATGCACCATGTGACTGCATGTGTAACCTTTAAACTTTATCTAAAAAGGTTCTGGAGTGGCCATCTCAGTCTCCTGACCTCAATATCATTGCGCCACTCTGGGGAGATCTCAAACGTGCAGGTCATGCAAGACAACCCAAGAATTAACAGGAACTGGAGGCTTTTTGCCAAGAGAAATGGGCAGCTTTACCATCTGATAAGCCTCATCCACAAATACCACAAAAGACTTACAGCTGTCATTGATGTTAAAGGGGAGTTCCAGGCTTTTTATGTTTATTAAGTCAGCTGCTACAAAAAGTGTAGTTGCTGACTTTTAATAAGCAGACACTTACCTGCTCCACGGTCCAGCGTTGTGGCCGAACGGGGTGTTGCTCCTCTCCCCCTCCTCTCCGCCGGCGCCTCCATTGCCACTCTGGGCACCCGGCCGTGACAGCTTTTGGCTTCACGGCCGGGCACACATGGCGCATGCGCGAGTCGTGCTGTGCTCCCGGAGTGGACAGGCGATCTCCTGGGACCTGTCACGTGTCCCAGGAGATCACCTAGAGGTGAAAGGAGGAGTCCCCCCTCCTAATGAAGCCCCCACCCCCCCAAAAAAAATTACATGCAAAATGTGGCATGTGAGAGGGCGAGGAGTGCTTAAAGCGGAAGTTCTGTTTTTGGGTGGAACTCCGCTTTAAGAACTGAGGTATGTAAACTTGCTCAGGGTCATTTCGGTAGTTTATGCTGTCATTATGATTTAAAGAGTAAACACAGTTGATTGATTGGCTGAAGCCATTTATTATCAAACACTAACCATGAGAAATCATAAATGCTGCTAGGATATGTTAACTTATGAGCACAACTGTATGCCATTAGGGGCGAGAGCCTCCCTTCCTTTAAGGAGCTCTCCATCAGGGCAGTTAGTGCCTCCTGGGAATTTCATCAGCAGGTGTCTGTTTCTCAAGTCTGCGAAGTGAGGACCTGGTTGTCTGTGCACACTTTACTAACTTTAAAAAAAGTTGCTATGTTGGCTTCCTCGGATGCTAGCTTTGGCCACAAGGTATTGCAGGCAGCTGTTCAGGATTCTCAGGCACCCTTTGGGGTGGTTCAGAGTGTTGGCATTCGTTGGTTTGCCAACCCCTCATTGTGGCACATACGTGTTTGGTCATGGATAAAGAAGAAGCAGCTGTGTCCGTCAATGAACGTAAGATTTTTTTTTGTTACTCACTGTAAAATCTCTTTTTCGCTGAGTTGATTGATAAACACAACACCCATCCCTCTATGGAAATTATCCTTTGACACTGCTTGTGACTGCCTGGAGACCTATAGCAAAGATGGGGTTTTATGCCCAGGGAGGACTGCCCATAGGAGGTGCCAATCCTTTTTGTTTTTGCCTAGTGTCTGTCAATGAACTAAGAGAAAGGTATTATACGGTGAGTAACAAAAAATACAGTTTTTTTTTTTAAGCACTGGTAGCATAGGTCTTGCTATACTTTTGGCACTCCAATGCTTTTCATTCTGGTCTCAGCTCCAGCAGCTGCCACTGTGCCCACCCCTCCCTTCCTCCTGCCCAATCACAAAGCGCTTTGTGTTATATAAACTCATTCACAGAATACAAAGGCTCCCGTGAATAGGCAGCTGGTGGGAGGTTGTGTGACAACAGCATCTTGCCAGAGTCTCTGAGTGTAGCGATGGTTGTACTCCCAGAGTCAGATGTAAATTAAAGAAATAAGTCCACGAGGTGGCATGCACCTCTTTGGACTTAACTCATAGTATGCCAACACATTTTACAGAATGGCTGAATTCCTGGAGTTCAGCTTTAAGATGGCCTTTTCTCTGCAGCCAGTGATGGTTCTAGTGGGAGTTTGCCAAGAAGTTTGGGCAAAGTGCATGCTTTGCTCTACAGAAACTGACCCAGGTTATCCTGCAATTTTGCAGTTCCTGGGTGATTTTCAGAGAGCCTTGAGTATCTCTGGATGCCTTTGAACACTGTGTACTGCAACTTTCCAGGTTGGGCACCATGTCTATCCATATGAAGAGAATCCAAAGGTTCAAGAACTGGTGAGTTGAACATTCCTGTAAGAAGCAACATAAGGGGCTTCAATTGGAGAGTGAGCTCTTGCTTGGACCATCCTTTGGTGCCTTCATCCAGAAAGTGACTGTGGATATAAGACCGGTCTTAGCCCTAAGAAGGCAGAAAAATTTACATGTCAGAAACTAGTGCTTTCTTAGCAATTCAAGAAGAATTATTTTTGCAAGCAGCAAGCGTCAGGCTCTAAGCAGAAGTCTACATTCCAGTTCCCTAAGAAAAGTCCTCTTCATACTTGGGACTCAAAGTCCTGAGGTTACAACCTAAAGTTTTGCTGTTTCCCCTTCCATGCTTTATGCGTGCAAGGGTCTTTTCAGAGCCACAAAAAAGTTTTTCTTTGGAAAGGGTGCTGTCTCAGACAATCATCCTATCTTTCCGAGGGGGAGGGGTCTCACGGATTCCACTCCGACCAGTTTACTGTTCCAAAACCTGAGAAGTCTAGCCCATTTTGGACCTCTAGGGTCTCAACAATTTTAGACTGAAATCTACCTGGTTGGTGATTTCTTTACTTCATCAGGAGAACTTCCTGGCATCAGTGGATATCATGGATGCTTTCTTGCACATCCCAAAGGACTGCCACTGCCAGTATGTGGTTTTACTAGTCTGTATTTACACGGCTCCCAGAGTGTTTACCAAGGTCATTGCTCTGGTTCTACGGATGTTGAGGGCTCAGGGTATTCCCACTGTATAGGGTAGGAGAAAAAGAAGCCACCGCTCCAGGTCGATCCACCAAGATAATCACTTCTCTTTCAGACAAGGAGCCCCAGGTGCTGGTTAATGCATGCACAGGTGAGAGAGGATGAAAAAAACTCTGGAAAGCCGCACTCCGAAAATAATCTGTTTTCTTGTGCCTTTTATTATATAATAAAAATCACATAACACGATCCACAGCAAAAGTGATGCAGAACAAAATTCTGATGCGTTTCACCCAGCAATCAGTGCTTAATCTCCACTGTATAGGGTACTTAGACGACCTGCTTCTCAGGAAGCAATCAGCTCAGACCTTGGCATCAAATGTCCATCTGATGGTGCAGGTCCTGGAAATGTTTGGGTGCTGCATCTTCAGAAATCGGCTCTGCTTTCGACAAAATATCTGAAGTATTTAGGCTTAGTCTAATGATGCGTACACACGACCGGACTTTACAGCAGACTAGGTATGAACTTTGGGGGGACCCCCACGCCATTTTTTCGGCATAGGTGGTTCCCCTTAAAATCCATACCAGACCTAAGGGACATTGTCGCCTATCTCTCGCGCTTGCTGCAATAGGAAAATGTGTTTTTCATATTGTAGTGAGAGCGAGATGTACAGTACCCTGCAGCCGAGAACCAGCTCGATAGGATCGCGCTGGAAACATTCTCGCGGGCAGGTGCTGTAGCTGCCCTATTTCCCCTATGTTCTATTTCTAGGTCCGCCTGACTTTTGGGAAGAAAAAGTCCGCTGGAGTGCACACACGATTGGAATGTCCGACGAATTCCGGTCCGCCAGACCAAGTCTGCCAGAAAGTCCGATCGTGTGTACGGGGCATTAGACATGCTGATTCCTCAGGAAAAATGTCTTTACTCCCAGGTGGAGTCTCTGAAGTCACTGGTAAGTCGCTAATTTGAGTCTGCATGAGCATCTTGTTGAAGATGGATAGCTTCCTTTTGAAATGGCCTGTATATCCAGTTTCACGCCAGCACTTTACAACTTGGTATACTGTCAGTATCATTAACTGATCTGCTAATGCATCTAATTGTCGAGACCAGGTTTAGCTTGGGAATGGTGAATTTCTATGTAGATGCTGGAAAATCTTTACTTCCAGTGACTTTGAAGGTTTTTTTTTTTTTTTTGCCACTTCAGCAGATTCTAGCGAGAGAGACAAATAATCAACTTTACAGTCATATCTGTCTTTCCTCATCTCGCATCATTGTGGCGTTATCTTCTGTTTTACTGAAATCAGAGAAGGGAAGGGAGAACTACATACATTAAATTTATTCATCCATTTTGGATTGTCCCCTCTTCCCCTTTTTTTTTTTTTTTTTTTTTTTTTTTCCCCTCTCTCCCCCCCCCCCCCCCCTTCCTCCCTCCCACTTCCTCCCACCCACTCCCAGGGCTTGACCAAAACTTTCCAGTATATATTTACTAATTTCCTAGATCCTTAGTTGTTCTCTGTAGCTCCATGTTTTTTTAAAGTTTCTCCACGCTCCCCACTTATCTGTTTTGTCTTCCTCCAAGTTACCTTTATTCCCACCTGACCTTTCCATCTTATGTATACTCTCAATACTGAAGGCGCTTCTGTCTCCCGCCATTTTTTGGGGATAACTGTTTTTGCAGCATTTAGGAGGAGCGGAAGTAATGACCTTTGGTATTCTTTGGTGCCCTCTTTTGTACCATGGAATAGGATGCTCCATGGATCGTCTGCGACTTCTATGTTTGTTATTTCTTTTATGTAAAGCCTGATTTTTCCCCAGAAGACTTTGATTTTTGGGCAACTCCACCAGAGATGAGTCATGGTGCCTAGTTCACTACATCCTCTCCAACATTCCCCTGATTCATTCTGATGGAATTTGCTAGTTTTGTCAGGTGTAGTGTACCATCTAGATAGGATTTTGTAATTTGTTTCAGCTGATTTACTGTCATTAGAAGAACTGTGGGTCAGTTTAAAGATTTTTTTTTATTGTGTCATTCTCGCATTTTGTCCCTAATTCCCTTTCCCATTTGTGTATATATGTGGGGACCACCATTCCCTCCCCCTCCAGTAAGAGCCTGTACCACCTTGTGATAGAGCCTTTACTATCCTTAATTATACATATTCGCTCTAGAGGCGTTAGATCTGTTGGTTCCCTAAGCGGGTGGGGCAGGCTCTCAATGAAGTGCGAGAGCTGGTGGTATTTCCATCCATCTATTCCTTCGAATCCCTCTTTTGTCTTTAATTCCTGTAGTGACCTAATCTTACCATTCATTATAATGTCTCTTACCTGTGCTCTTTCTGATTTCAGCCAATTCCCCCCATTTATTTTTAATCCTGGAGCAAAAAAAATATTCTCTTTTAAAGCAATAAGTGGTGAATTATAGTGACCGTTTATTTTTTTATGTTTCATCCCAAATCCTAAGTGCATTTAAAGTGAGTTCACTACTGTCCCTATCAATATTCCTATACTTCTGGGGGTTCCATATCATTTTACTTAATTGTGCTTTGCTAAGTGTGTCTTCTAAATTCACCCATCTTTTTTCTTTTTTATTCTCTTTTTGTCCATTCCACAATTCTAGACAGCACTATCGCTCTATAATACAGGTGAATGTCAGGGGCTGCCAGTCCGCCACGATTTTTCTCCTGTTTAAGCGTGTTATATGCTATCCTCGGTTTTTTGTTGTTCCAAATAAAAGTCGAAACCAGGGTTTGGAGTTTGGCAAAGTAAAACTTTGGCAAGTCTATAGGTGTCATTTGAAATTTATACAGAATTTTGGGGAGGATGAACATTTTAAGTACATGAATTCTTCCAAACCATGATAATGATCTATGCATCAATCTCCTACTCTCCATTTTAATTTCATTTAATAACGGGATATAATTCAAGTCGAATATTTTTTTTTGGGAGGGTGCCAATTTAATACCTAAGTATTTTAAGTCTTTACGCCAGGGGAATTTGTACGTTTTTTGGAGCTCGTGTTTTAGGCTACTACAAGTATTGATGTTTAGGACTTCCGACTTTTCTTGGTTTATTTTAAAATTAGAAAGTTCACCATAGTCTTTTAATATATTCATGAGTCGTGGCAGGGAGGAGTCAGGTTTATTTATGTAGAACAGGACGTCGTCCGCATACGCGGCTAATTTATGCATTTCATCTCCTACCCTGAATCCCTCTATCTCGGGGTCTTCTCGGATCATGGAAAGTAATGGTTCCAACGATAGGATAAATAAAATGGGGGACAGGGGACACCCCTGCCTTGTCCCATTTTTCATTTCGAAACATGGGGACTCCGTTCCGTTGATTTTTACAGTGGCTACCGGGTGATGATATAGGGTTCTAATCCGTTGGAGCATTTTGGGGCCTAGGCCCATTTCTTCTAATGTCCTGAACATAAAACTCCAGTCTACTCCGTCGAATGCCTTCTGGGCGTCTGTCGACAAGAGTAGACTGGGCCCTTTCTTCTTTTTTTCCTGAAATAGTAACATCAGGGTTCTTACCCCATTGTCTCTACTTTCTCTACCGGGTACAAACCCCGCCTGATCGGGGTGCACCAATTTATTCATTAAGGTCTTTAACCTATCTGCTAGTATCTTGGCATAAAGCTTAGTATCTACATTCAGCAGCGAGATTGGTCTATAATTGTCACATCTCATCCCATCTTTGCCGTCTTTTTTGATTACGGTTATAGAGGCCGTTAAGGCTTCTCTACTCATTTCAAAATTTACACCAAGACCATTTAGGTACTTACATAGTCTAGGGATCAGGATATTTTTAAACTTTTTATAATCATAGGCTGTAAATCCGTCTGGCCCCGGGCTTTTCCCCGATTTAGTTCCATTTAACGCTCTGTTTATCTTCTAAGAATTCGCGTTCACTGTCTGTGATTTTTGTTAGGCCAGCCCTACCCAAAAAATTGTCCATTTTCCTGTTTTTACTCATTTCCTCACTCCCCTTTTGTTCAACTGAGTATAGATCGGCATAGAAATCTTTAAATGTTTGTGCAATCCCTTTTGTGGTGTATTCTATATCTCCCTTGCTTGTCTGAATTTTCTCTATATAATTTTGAGCTTTCTTTTTTTGCAGCATTTTGGCCAAATATTTAGGAGATTTGTTACTACCATAGTATTTCTCTCTAGCTAAAAGGAAAAAGGTCCTATTAGTATCCTGTTCCATAAGTAATTTCAACTCCTCTCTTTTTGTTACTAAGTCTTGGAACAGCCTTTTGTCCAGGGTTAACTCACTTTTATGTTGTTCCAGTCGGAATATTTCCTCTATTGTGTCTTTAATTTTTTGGGCCCTCCTTTTTTTTCCCTGCTCCTACGGAAATAAGTACCCCCCTTATGTAGGCCTTATGGGCCTCCCACAGGGTCTGTCCCGAGATTCCCTCCGTATCATTTCTTAGGAAATATTGTTCCAGTTCCTCCCTTATTTTACTTTCCCCTTCTGCCCCAGGAGGATATTTTCATTTAATCGCCATTTTTGAGGTTTCATTTGAGCGTCAAATGACTGTATTTTCATCATCACCGGGGCATGATCCGAGAGTGAGTCTATACCTATGTTAGTGTCTACTACTCTGTCCAGGACGTTATGTTCTACAAAGATATAGTCTATCCTTGAGTACGTCCTGTGTACAGGGGAGAAGAAAGGGTAATCTTTATCTTTTGGGTGCTGACTTCTCCAGACATCTGTCTGTTGACAAGTATGTAATTTTTGTTTTATTTTCCTTAATTGTATATTACTAATCCCCTGTACACGGGACGTACTATCTTTCAGAGGATCTATGCAGAAGTTTAGGTCTCCCATCATAATCAGGGTTCCACTTTTAAAATCCATCAGTTTCCCCAGTATCTTCGCTAAATAGTTCCCGGGATTGGAGTTGGGGGAATATATATTTGCGAGAGTACATTCCATATCTCCAAGTTTTCCCTTCAGGAAGAGATATCTCCCTTCTGGATCGGTTGCTCTATCTGTTTGAATCTCATTTTTTCCCAAATCTGATTGCTACTCCCCTGGCTCTTTTTGTAATGGTGTCCCCATAATACCAATCGGGAAAGTCCCTTGAGTATAATTTTATATTTGAGTCCAGTGAAATATGAGTCTCCTGTAAGAAAACCACTTATGCTTTATATTGTTTAAGTTTTCTCAAGATTTTATGTCGTTTGTTGGGTGTATTCAGTCCCTTAACATTGTATGTCATAAACTTCAAACTTGTTGTCATAGAAAGTTTGTTCTACTGGGTGATTTACTTGTCGGTCGCCTAGACCAGGAAAAATCTATTGTTTGGTCAAGCCCTGTAATACCTCCCTTTCCTCCCTACCTCTGCCCTTTCCCTCCCCCCCCCCCTTATCTCATCCCCCCCCTCCCCCCCCCTCTGGCCCTATCTCGGCCCTCGACTCAGTGGTCCCGAAATCCTTGACCATCTCGATTCGCATCTTCGAGGCAAGCCCATGTGATCCCCTCCCCCCCCCCGGCCAGGCCCCGAGCACGGGGGGGGGGGGGGCGTGGACATAAACCCCCGGCCCCCCCCCCCCCGATCCCCTCCCCCACTATCCATCCGACCACCCCGGCAGATCTGGGATTTGTATCTCCAATTTTTTGCAAAAGTCCTCCAGGTCCTCAGGGAATGTCAGTCTTGCAGAGAACCCATCTCCAAAGCCCACCAGGCAAGCAGGGAATCTCCAATTATATCGTATGTTTTTATTTTTCATTATCTCCAGTAACGGTTTCAACAGTCGTCTCCGATTGAGGGTCTCTGGGGCAAGATCCATGAACACCTGTAAATTGCGTCCCTCGTATTGTACCGGAGTCGGTCCCCTGATCTTTGCCCAGATCTCCGCTTTCTCTTCATATAAGTTGAACCGAACGATTATGTCCCTGGGTCGTTCTGCGTTTGTTTCATTAAATTTTCCTATCCTGTGGACTCTGTCTATTCTGGGGAAGTCATCTTCCTCGTTTCCCACGAGGGGGCCAAATATTTTTTTGATGGTACTCTTCAAATCTTCTCCCCTGGTTTCGGGCACAGCTCTAATCCTTAGGTTCTGTCTGCGATTGCGATTTTCTTGATCTTCAATTTTATATTGCAGCCCCCGCTGATTAAGATGAATGTGTCTGATCTGTTCCTTAAGTTGATCAACTTCTCGTGCCAATTTTTCGTTCCTTTCTTCCACCGCTTCCATTCTTCCCAGCAGTTGTCCTAGATCTGTCCTTAACAGGCCAATTTCAGTTTTTATCGCCTTTTCCTGTCGTTCTAGCATACCTGTCATTTCTCTTTTGGAAGGTATGTGATCTTCTACTCTGGAATCCTCCATCTTGCTGATCTCTGATTCACTTTCAGTAATGAAGTCTTCTCTGGACAACTCTAGACTTTCCTCTAGTTTTTTTGTCTGGCCCTTTTTTTTTGTACTTTTAGGTTGATGTTGACTTGTCCCTTCCATGTTTTTCGGGCTTGCACCTTGTGTCATATACTGCTTGATGGAGCTGTCCGGAATCTTCTCCTTTGGGGGTTTGGGGGGCCCCCCTTTTGTTGTTTTAGTTATGGTCTTGCTCATATTGACCTCTTTTGCTTTCCTTATTCGTTTCCCCAGCTTTCTTCCAGAGACCTTCTTTTGTTAATGGGTGTTTATGGGTGTTTGGAGACTTTCTCCTTTTCCTTTCTCCTCTCTCTTCCCCTCTCCTCTCCTCCTTGTCACCCCCCCCCTAGTTCTAGTTAAGGTCGTTCCAGTTACTATCCTACACCAGAATCCTGTGTAGTGTTTAGGCCGACAAATTGCTCTTACTCCCACGTTCCCGAGGCCTGGCCTGAGAGTTGGGAATCTTTTGGGCTATTGCTGTTCTACCCCTGGCCTCTGCCTGGTCCGCGTAGGGTTTCTTGGGCTCTTTCGGCTTTGGGTGTCCCTCTCCCACTGAACTACGCCACCCAGCGTACTGGGGGCTCCTTGATCGTGTAGCCGGCTCCACTAGTGGGGGTAGGGGGGAGGGTGAGGAGCAAAAAGGGGGGGTAAAATACCTCCCCAAGTTCCCATTTTAGTCCAGGTTTCTCCTCTTAACCCTCTTAGCCCATACACTTTAGTCTTGTATCTTGGGTAGCCCCTCAGAGCAAGAGGGCGGAGTAGAGGTTATGCGCTAGGTCCTGAGAGACAAAGATGCCGGGCGATAGACAACAGAAAGAAAAAGCAAAAACTTTACTCTTCTTCTCTGGAGTCTACAGGGCACCGGCCCATTTTATGTCTTCCGAGCTTCGGATCTAACTTACGCCGGCCACAGATCGTTTTCTGGAGTCATGTGATGGAAAAATAGCAAAAAAAGAAAAAGAAGGCAAAAAAGAAAAAACAAAACCAGAGAAGAAGCCGGGACCTTCGTTTTTACACCTGTATGCAGTCGGTAGGTTTATCTTCTCACATATATATCACAGTCTTAGTCGTATCAGTAAACATTGCAGGGCTTCTTCCTCCTCCTGTCCCTGATTCTAAAATTACCAATACGGTGTCCATACATTGTGAAGGCTCATCTCCTGAGGAAACCAGTCTGTGTCTATATGTTTTATAGCGTTACTATTTATCACACCAACTGCATTCTGCGGCCTCCAAGCCACCTCTAGTCTTTTTATATCAGGTATTCCCCCTGGCCGTATTTAGCTTTAAGTCTGTTATGAGGACTTTTCCTTCATCCTCTATTTGGGGTATACTTAATTGCTGTCTCGTAATGTTTGCGGGTTAAGTCCAATTATCATTGAGGAATAAGTGCTGCCCCCTTCCCCAGAACCTCCAGAGTTTACCTCAATGTACCGATACAAGGCCTCAGAAAAAAAACACACAAATGGGGGGGAACCGGAGACCCCCCTCGCCTTCTCCTTCAAGGTGTATTAATTCTCAGGTCTCAGCTTGGTTAATCCGCCTATGATCAAGTATTCTGGGCTTCTTATATGTCAGCCATTCATCCAGAGAAAAAAAAAAACATTTCAATACAACACATTACAGTGGTACCTCGGGGTTCTGCCCTTCTCTTCCTTTTAGTTGTTTTTTCTTTTTCTTTTTTCTCCTTTCCTTCCCTTCCCAACCGCTGCCTTCTTACTGTGGTTTAAAAGTTTCAATAGGGTTTACCTTATATTCCGGTTCCCGGTCCCAGCTTTGTAGGTAGCTCCCTCTATTGCAGCGCAGGGAGAGATGGTAACAACCGGGGGTTCCAAAGCCCCTCTATGTCCGGGACGCTGTGGACGGTGGAAGTGCAGCATATGGTAGGGAAGGGGGTGGAGGAGGGGGGGGGGGGGCACGGGGACGGCAGGGACCCGGTCAGCTAATTAGGCGATCCTCGGGCAGCATAGGCACCGCACACAGCGGTGCGTTCTTTGGAAGTGTCTCCCGCCGCCCCATCCACTGTGGGGGTGCCCGGGGGGAACAGAGGCTGCGGCGAAGTCTGGGGATGTTCCACGCTGACCCGGGACTCTCGGAGCTCTCACTCTCCTCACCCAGCGTCCCGTTCTCAGACTCCCGCCGCGAGCGTCACATGCGGGCTCCTCCCACCATGACGGACGGCGTTCTCACGTCATCCTCTTTCCAAATACTGACCGACTTTGAAGGTTTTGATGAAGCTTGTCACATTGTTGGGCTGGGGAGGTGTTCTAGAGAACCTTTTGGTTCAGGAAAAGTGGTCATCAGGGGAGCAGAGGTAGCCGATCAAAATTCTGGAACTTTGGATGATTTGGCTGGGTCTCCTACACTGGTCTATCTGGATACAGTCAGACAATCCCACGGCAGTTGCATACATCAAGAAGGATCAAAAAGCCATGCTTCTCAGGAAGAAGTGGTCCTGATCTTATCCTGGGCAGAACTTCATGTTCCTGCCCTCTACACTTTACACATTCTTGGGGTTGACTTTCTTAGCTATCAGCAGCTGAATCCGGGAGAGTGGGCCCTTCACACAGAAGTGTTTGCAGAGACCATTCTCCGGCAAGGAAATCAAACTCTAGGAAGGTATACCATCCTACATGGAAGACTTTTCTCCGCATGGTGTGAGGTTCACAAGTTTTATTCCCAACAGGTTGGTGTGGAGAGGTTTCTGGCCTGCAAAATCATTAAGGGCAAATCTCAATGAAAAAAATGACAATATTAAAAACACCAATAAAAGTCCTTTTGTAATATTGCAGCAGCGCTTTTTATGTCCAAAATTCAAGTGCAGACATCCATTTTCATATAAAGTCAATAAAGTGAGATAAGCATAAGAAAAGAAGTCTTTGTTGTGATTTGTATAAAGCTTCCACTCAAAGGTCACGACTGACACGTTTCGTCATAGCCTGACTTCGCCCTCAGTCAGGATATGACGAAACGCAGGTAAATTTCCATTTCAGCACTCTTATCAGATACCTATGAGTACAAATACCTTTGCAACTTCATAAACTGTATGAGTTAAATTACTGTTCAACTTTGTCCACCATGCAGCAGCGCCTTAAGACATGGTCATTAATGCAACACTCTTTAAGATGGATATCCTCCCTAGATTTCTCTATCTTTTAAACAATTCTGATTCGAGTTCCACGCTTTTTTATTTATTAATTTTTTTGATCGGTTTGATTTGGTCTAGGTCTTCGGCTAGACTTGGGTATGATATCCTGGTGAGGAGGCGAGACGCTGGTGGAGCAGGTCTTCCCCATTTGGAACTATATCTTATCGTGGCACTACTTAGTAGAATATTGGACTGGTTCCCTCTTGAGTCAGACTTATTGCCGGTACCACTGGTTTCTCTTCCATGGTTGCTTCCCACGGACTGCCCCGCCGCTTACACAACTAAAACTCCTGCTTTCCTCGCTCGTATATCTCTGGCACAAGGCCATTACTACATACAGTATATCTTCGCGCCCAGGGCATCTTACCTCAATTTTGCACAATCCGGGGTTGTCAAGCAAGGGCATGCACCACATCTATCTCCTATAAGACATGCGCTCACTCTGAGGGGTCTGAAACCGAGTGAGCTAATTTCCCACTCTTGTGCCGACCGAGGACATTGGCTTCAATATTTCCAACTACGCCATTTTTATGATGGATTGGGCAAAGAGCAGCTCTGTGGGGATCTGACTATGTTTGAGGAGCTGTGTTCTTCTGATCAAAAATGTCCACATGCTCTTTCTAAAATATATGGAATCCTTCTGTCACTTGCATTCCCCCATCGCCCTTTTTACACTCGAGACTGGGAGCGAGAACTAGGCAATGACTTGGCTCCTGAGGCAATCTTCTTTCTTACATTAAAATTAACTCTAGCATCCCATTCGCAGGAGCCAAATTATAAAATTGTAACCAGATGGTATCACTGTCCGACCTTATTAAACAAAATGAATCCGGCTATACAAGACCAATGTTGGAGATGTGGTGAGCCCAGTGGTACACATAAAAACATGTGGTGGTCCTGGTTCATCATAAAAAGTTCACATGCGGCGCTAAAGATAATTGTTGAACAGTCTGTTTGTTAGATGAAAGGAAGAGATGAGACCCCTGCACCAGCTTCAGTGTGAAATTACAGCACACCACACCACACCATAGTGCAGTGCTCGACAAATCCCGGTCGCCAGGTCGCATTGGCGACTAGAATTAGCGACCTGGCGCAGTACAGCTGGGGGTATCCTGTCTCCATAGTGAACCCCCCCCCCCGCGCGCGTGATCGCGATGGGCCGCGCCACCTGGTAATTGAGGCCCCAGCTTTGCGGCCTTGTGCAGTCCTATGGTAACTTCTAGAATCTGGTGCCCTCTTGTGGTGGCTGTTGGTATGACACACAGCAATGCTAATGGAGCGGTTTTGTTTTCACTGCCTGCCTATCTCCTTCACTTAGAACCCCCAAACATTATATATAGAGAATAAAATGGCGGCCGTTGCAATACTTTCTGTCACACCGTATTTGCGCAGCGGACTTACAAGCGCACTTTTTTGGGAAAAAATACTTTTTTTAATTAAAAAAATAACACAACAGTAAAGTTTGCCCAATTTTTTTTTATATTGTGAAAGATAATGTTACGGCGAGTAAATTGATACCAAACATGTCGCGCTTCAAAATTGTGCCCGCTCGTGGAATGGTGACAAACTTTTACCCTTTAAAATCTCCATAGGTGACGTTTAAAAATTTTTACAGGTTGCATGTTTTGAGTTACAGAGGATGTCTAGGGCTAGAATTATTGCTCTCGCTCTACCGATCACGGCGATACCTCACATGTGTGGTTTGAACACCGCTTTCATATGCGGGTGCTACTCACGTGTGCGTTTGCTTCTGCAAACAAGCTCGGCGGGACAGGCGCTTTTAAAATTTTTTTTTTTTTCTTATTTATTTTAACTTTTAATTTTTTCACTGTTCTTTTGAAAAAAAAATTGTGTCACTTTTATTCCTATTACAAGGAATGCAAACATCCCTTGTAATAGAAAAAAGCATGACAGGACCTCTTAAATATGAGATCTGGGGTCAAAAAGACCTCGGATCTCATATTTACACTAAAATGCAAAAAAAAAAAATTGCCATTTGAAAAAAATTATAAAATGTCCCTTTTTAAGAGCTTTTAGGAGCATAAGAAAAAAAGTCTTTGTTGTGATTTGTATAAAGCTTCCACTCAAAGGTCACGACTGACACGTTTCGTCATATCCTGACTTCGCCCTCAGTCAGGATATGACGAAACGCAGGTAAATTTCCATTTCAGCACTCTATCAGATACCTAGGAGTACAAATACCTTTGCAACTTCATAAACTGTATGAGTTAAATTACTGTTCAACTTATGGGCAGAATTGACGATTTGAGGTCGCTTCTGCCCTGAAATGACTTGGAGACAGGCGGGGGCCATCTTCCCCTCGCTCGTCTCCATGTCGTTAAAAAAAACAAAACAAAACCTGGCTCCTAACTTTTTTAGCTGGCTCCTAGATTCCAAGCAAATTTGTCAAGCCCTGCCATAGTGCCAAATCCAATCTCCTTACCAGAAAGAGAGTAAATATGAGCATGCATCAGGATCTGGCAGTAACTCCAACATCGAATGCTCAATGGATGGATGTGTGCTGTGGGCAGTATCGCAGGACAGGCTTTCATCAATCTCCTCTTTCCAAATTGAGTTACAAGACCTCAACGTGCATGTGTGTAAATTTGGCTGTTTCCTACCTTATTGGATGCCTTTTCCATTTTTTCCTTTCTTTTATTTTCTTTTTAAATTCATTTTGATATCCTTATAATTTGTTGGAAGAGATGGCAACAAATATGATAGTAAACATCGCATTATTATACAACTGTTTAATTACATGATAGCTTTTGCATGATTTGAGTATGATGACATATTGAAAATGACAGTATATTCTTGGTGTTAGTCTTTATCAGAGTATTATGGGATGTGCTATAGTGGCACATTTTTCACAAATAAAAAAACTTATGTAAAATCTATTTGCAATACAGGTGACACTCCTAGTTTTTAATAGACTGTCTTTTTATTTTATGCTAAGATCTGGGCATATTTTAGAAGCCACAAATCTGTTGCAACTATATATAATATAATAAATGATGTCGTAAAATAAATGTTAGTATTATATAATATACTGTATGGCCATATATCATGATTATGGTTATGATTATAAATGTTTTATAGGACATAACTGTGTATTCATCTTTCCTATTTATATCTTCTATTAACTTAGGAATCTTTTTTCCAAGATATTGACATGTTACAAAAGCATGGCATTGTAAGTATAAGATCTTATGGACAGTAATATTGTAGATCATGTGCCAGACAATTTTGCAAGGGTTTTTACTTTTTTAAATATATAAAAAAAATTAAATAGTGATCAGGTGTTTAAAGAGCCAGTTAAAATGCTAAATAAATGCTTGAATCACCTGTATATGGACTGCTGTTATTAATAATAATAATAATCATAATAATAATAATAATATTAGGAGGGTAAAATGATGCATGCACTCTTGCAACCCATAAACCCACTTGCTGTGTTGGCCCTGACTGGCCTTCTAGTGTTATTTGGTGCTTTCATCCTCCTCTAAGCAGATGCAAATCCTAACTGTATAACATTTCATTTTCTAACAAATTAGGGCGATAATTTACTAAGATTCCCGTCAAGTATGGGCACTCTACATTTAATAGCGCCCAATTAAAGTCAATTAAGACTTCAACTGGACGGACATACAAATGGCAAGCGCGCTATTGCCGCTAAACATGTCTGTCACATTGGCAGGCGGGAATAGTTGAAGTCAATGGGGCTCGAACCTGCAAAAGTCCTCATTGAAGGCTTGTATGCAAATTATTGGCCATAAAGATTTATGGGGATCTGGGTAGTGCCCTAGGGGACATGTATCAATGCAAAAAAAAAGTTATTAAAACTATCGTTTTTATAGGAACAGTGATTTTAATAATGCATAAATTGAAACAATAAAAATAAAATATTCCTTTAAATATCATGCCTGGGGTCTGTCTGTAAAGTGGCGCATATGTGCGATGTGTAGAACATCCCGCAGCAATAATGACATGCTAAAGGAAAATGTCATATTTAAACTTGCTTGCGGCTGTAATGTCTTGCCGACTCCCGGCAATGTGGATGAAAAAAGAACGGCGCGCCCCCCCCCCCCCAGTATATACTAGGCCCTTCGGGTGAGGTATGCATTTTAAGGGGATTCCCATGCCAAAATGAAAAAAAATTGGCGTGCCCCCCCCCCAAAATCCATACCAGACCCTTATCCGAGCATGCAGCCTGGAGGTCAGGAAAGGGGGGGGGGAGAGGGAGCAAAGCCCCTACTGAACCGTACCAGACCGCATGCCCTCAACATGGGGAGGGTGCTTTAGAGTCCCCCCAAAACACCTTGTACCCATGTTGAGGAGGACAAGGGCCTATTCACAACAACCCTGGTAGGTAGTTGTCAGGGTCTGTGGGCTTATCAGAATCTTGAAGCCCCCTTTAACAAAGGGGTCCCCAGATCATGGCCCCCCCCATGTGAATGAGTATGGGGTACGCCATCCAGCGGCCATGCCCCAAAGTTATATATGAAACGTGCGCCATGGAATTAGACAGATCTGTGTGCCGCAGCGTCTGAGGAGGGTCGTTTTTTTATCTTCAGCGGGTTGTGGCGGAGGAAGAAGTGGGGAAGGAGAAGACATTTTTAATAAAGGACTGGTCTTAAAGGCTATTGTCTTTTGTTACACTACACTACTTTTTTTGGTGAATAGGTAGGGGTAAAATGTTACCCCATACTCATTCACATAGTGGGGGGGGGCCGGGGGGGGGGGATCAGGGGGCCACCTTCCAGATTCCGATAATCCTCCCGGCCGCAGATCCTGACAACCACCAGCAAGGGTTGTCGGGAAGAGGTCCTTGTCCTCCATCAACATGGGGACAAGGTGCTTTGGGGCAGAGCCCCCGCCCTAAAGCACCCCTCCCCCATGTTGAGGGCATGTGGCCTGGTATGGTTCAGGGGGGGGGGGGCGCTCACTCGTCCCCTCCCTTTCCTGACCTCCCGGGATGCATGCCCTTTAAGGGTCTGGTCTTTTTTTTTTTTTTTATAATTTTGCTGTGGGGTTCCCCTTAAAATCCAGACCAGACCTTAAGGGCCTGGTATGCGGTGAGGGGGGGTGACCTGGATTTTTTTTTAATAGCCGGGTGCCGGCACTTCACTATACTACACTATTATGCAGGTCTCAGTGTACTTGGCACAATGGCTTGGTGGTGTGCACTGATGTCTACAAAGCACTCAGGTTAGGAGTTCAAATCCCAGCCAACTTACCACCCAACTTACCACCCACCTAAGGTAGCTGTGTTGATTTTTCCAGTGCAGCGAATTAAACCCAAAAAAAACAAAAAAAGTAAACTAACATATTAACTGTCTGATTTTTGGAATATGCTACTGAGTACAATGCAAGTTTTCAATAGGTGCTACCATCGATGGGGTTCAAACCCATGGCTTGAACCTTTGAAGCTAGCAGGGTGTAAGGGAAAAAAAGCAAATTTCCAGGCGCAGTGGTGCAGGGATTGTGAACCGGCACATGCAGAGGCACGCCGGCGCGAATCAACGCACAATGTCATGCATCGCTGCAAACAGGCGAACGCGCAACGGCACACGCATAGCGTGACAGTGGCGCCACTGGCGCATTTAAACCCACTGAAATAGTGCATTGCTGTTTTATCATCAGCTCCTCTCTGTATTCCTGTGCCTTGTGTATCCTGCTTATCAGACTTCCTGTGTACTGACCCAGCTTGCTTTGATCTGCTCATCCTGATCTCCCAGCTTGACCTTTTGGCTTGTATCCTGACTCTGCTCCTGCTTGCTCCATCTGATCTCTGCTTGGCTCACAGACTCTATTACCTGTCTCCTGTGCATGACCCAGCTTGACCAGTATAAACCAGCCATGTCAAAGGCCGACGGAGGTGCTTCCCCGCTGAAGGCCTTATGTCAGCAAGTCACGGCTCTCACCCAGGCCATCCAAAGACTTCAGGAAGGCAACTTCCAATTAGAGGGTCGGCTGCAATACTTGTCAGTGACAGCTGCTTCCACAGACCAGCTATACCGTTGCCGCACCAACCCAAGAACACACTGTGGGTACTTGTACTGTGGTGGTACCCCCTCCAGAACCGTGAGTGGCAACACCCGAATGATTTTCTGTATCGGAAGAAGTTCAGAACCTTCAAAAACGCTTATTTACTGTACTTGGCTCTGCAACCACAAACTTTTTCCATTGAAACTGTGAAAGTAGGGTTCATCATTTCATTACTGATGGATGAACCCCAAACATGTGCCCATGGCTTATTGGAGCAGAAAAGCCCAGTCATTAACTCTGTGGACTTTTTGTTTTTTAAACCATGGCACAGCTATATGATGACCCCCAACGTCTGGCCACTGCTGAAGCTACTCTGCACACTTACAGCAGGGTCGGCGCCCTGTGGAAGTCTACACAGTGGAATTCCGCAAGTGGTCCGCAGACATAGTTAGTCAGGTTGAAAAAAGACACAAGTCCATCTAGTTCAACCATAAAAAAAAAAAAAAAAAAAAAAAAAAAAATATCATACAATCCCATATACCCAATCCTATACCCACAGTTGATCCAGAGGAAGGCAGAAAAAAACCCCCAGAAAAGCAGGATCCAATTTTCTACAGCAGGGAAAAAAATTCCTTCCTGATCCCAGAGAGGCAATCAGATTTTCCCTGGCTCAACTTTACCTATAAATGTTAGTACCCAGTTATACTATGTACATTTAGGATTGAATCCAGGCCTTTCTTAAAGCAATCTACTGAGCTGGCCAGATCCACCTCTGGAGGGAGTCTGTTCCACATTTTCACAGTTCTTACTGTGAAGAAACCTTTCAGTTTTTGGAGATGAAATCTCTTTTCCTCTAGACGTAAAGAGTGCCCCCTTGTCTTCAGTGTTGACCATAAAGTGAATAACTCAACACCAAGTTCACTATATGGACCCCTTGTATATTTATACATGGTAATCATGTCCCCCCTTAATCTCCTCTTCTCAAGAGTGGAAACAAATCAGTTCTCATCTTTCCTCATAGCTGAACTCCTCCATGCCTCTTATCTTCCTCTTACTTCACCCGTGGCCTTCTTATTGCGGAAAATGAGCCAGCCGGAGAGAAACTACGATGTAGGGGATCGAGAACTGTTAGCAAGTAAAACTGCCCTGGAAGAATGGAGATATAGCCTTGAAGGTGCCGTTCACCCTGTCTTGTTTTTTTTTTTTTTTTACAGACTACAAAAATTTGGAATATCTTCACTGCCAAACGATTGAGACCCCGACAAGCTTGATGGGCTCTGTTCTTTTCCAGGTTAAATTTCCATATCACCTATCGTCCAGGGTCCAAAAATACCCTGACGCCCTGTCCCGAATGTTCCCTGATACCCCTGAAGAGATCACACCTAGTATGATTTTGTCCCCTCAAAATATTCTTCTGATCCAACCTGATTTTAAGGGCTTCATTTGAGCAGGCATCTACCCAGTGCACAGAAACAGAAGTCTCCTCCCTAAGAAGTCAGGAGGGGTTCCTTTAGCATCAAGACAAGATCTTTGTCCCACAGCAAGCCAGACTTCAAGTTCTGAAAACTTTTCATGACCATCAGTAGGGTTGTCCCGATACCGATACTAGTACCGATACGGTCCCCCCCCGAATCCATATCAGACCCTTATCCAAGCACGCACCCCGGCCGATCAGGAAAGGGGGTGGGGATGAGCGAGCGCCCCCCCCCCCCCCTCCTGAGCCGTACCAGACTGCGTGCCCTCAACATGAGGGGGTGCTTTTGGGGAAGGGGGGTCCTGTGGCCTCCCCACCCCAAAGCACCTTGTCCCCATGTTGATGAGGACAAGGGCCTCTTCCCGACAACCCTGGCCGTTGGTTGTCGGGGTCTGCGGGCATGGGGCTTATCCGAATCCGGGAGCCCCCTTTAATAAGCTGGCCCCCAGATTCCGGCCCCCCATCCTATGTGAATGAGTATGGGGTACAATGTGGCCTATCTCATTTCTTGCGACCCTAACAAGCCAGGAAAGTACAAATAACCCCCCAAATAACCCATTTTTGAAAGTAGACATTCCAAGGTATTTAGTAAGAGGAATGGTGAGGTTTTTGATGTTGTAATTTTTTTCCCCACAATTCTTTGCAAAATTAAGATTTATTTTTTATTTTTTTTCCCACACAATTGTCATTGTAATAGGTTATTTCTCTCACATGACGTGTATACCACAAATGATGCCCCAAAATTAATTCTGCTACTCCTTCTAAGTATGGCAATACCACATGTGTGGGACTTTTTCACAGCCTAGCCACATAGAGAGGCCCAACATGCAGGGAGCACCATCACGTGTTCTAGGAGCATAAATTACACATCTAAATTGTTGACTACCTATTACACTTTTGAAGGCCCTGGAGCACCAGGACAATGACACTGATGATCAGTGATGGCACTGATACGTGGCACTGATGGCACGTGGCACTAATACATGGCACTGACGACACGTGACACTGATGACAGATGGCACTGATGATAGATGGCACGTGGCACTGGGGACAGATGGCACTGATACGTGGCACTGGGGACAGATGGCACTGATCCGTGGCACTGATGACAGATGGCACTGATCCGTGGCACTGATGACAGATGGCACTTATCCGTGGCACTGATGACAGATGGCACTGATCCGTGGCACTGATGACAGATGGCACTGATCCGTGGCACTGATGACAGATGGCACTGATCCGTGGCACTGATGACACTGATAACAGATGGCACGTGGCACTGGGGACAGTTGGCGCTGATGGGTGGCACTGGGGACAGTTGGCGCTGATGGGTGGCACTGGGGACAGGTGGCGCTGATGGGTGGCACTGGGGACAGGTGGCACTGTAGTCACTTTGTTGTGAGATTTTTCACTCACCGCTGCAGCCGTTCGCTCTCCCTCCTCACATGCTGTCTCTGTGTGAGGAGGGAGAGCCAAGGATGAGAGATGATCTCGTATGTTTACGTACGAGATCATCTCTCATTGGAAGCTCCGATCGCGTGCCAAATGGCCGCTGTGATTGGCCATTTAGCACGATCTGTGATTGGCCAAGGGACACGGCCAACACAGAATTTTCCCCCATGCGCGCCCGCGGCGGCGCGCATTGGGGAAGTAAACAGGAGGATGTCCAGGGACGCCCTCCCGGCAATTGGCGTCCACGCTGTAGGCGTCTTTCGTCTATAGCGCATGCGCAAAATGGTTAAACTATTTGAAAAAAAAAAATAATCGGTATCGGTGAGTACTTGGGGAAAAAAAAGTATTCGTACTTGTACACGGTCTTAAACGGTATCAGGACAACCTTAACCATAAGCTTGCCGGACACTTCAACAACCAAACTTGTCCAGTGGTCCTTGTGGCTGCCCACTCTGAGATCTGACTGCAGAAATTACTCCTGTACTACGTGCCAGCGTAACAAGGGGTTCATGCTAAATCATGGGGCCTGTTAAGACCGTTGCCAGTCCCGGAACAACCCTGGAAGAAGATATCCATGGATTTTATAGTGGACTTTTTCCCCCCCAGAAGGGTTTACAACCATCCTGATAGTAGTGGACCGACTGTCCAAAATGGCACACTTCCTGTCGATGATAGGCACACCTTCTGCCATGGACACGACAAACAAACAATTTTATATAAGAGGTAGTCAGATTGCATGGCATACCAGACAACGTTGTGTCTGATAGAGAAATGCAATTTACATAGATTTTGGAGAAGTTGGGGGTGTGACCGGATGCAGATGAGAGTGAGTGAGGAGTGAGCTTGGCGTCCTCTCGCCTCCATGTCTCCCGCTTCCATTACCATATTGACGCCCGGGACCTGTTCTGTGGTGCCGCTGTGAGCGAGACGCGGCCGTGTTGTGACCTAGGCTGGGAGTGAGCCAGTGTGAGCTGACGGGCGGGATACTGGCAGCATGTGCAGAGGACATGTGGCCAGAAGCCTGCGGGGCTGGGAGGCTGTAGCGAGAGAAGTGAGAGACTCTGGCTATCCCTCCCTCCCCCTGACTGTGAGATAGCTGGCTGCTTGTGAGAGCGGCCAGTGGAGAAGAGACTCAGCTGTCTGTCTAGCAGTGACAAGAACTGAGGGAGAACCGTGAGAGGGTTCTTCCTGTCATTACCAGCGGAGATATGAGCGGAGATACGAGTGGTCACCCCTCAATATCCCTGCTCAATCAGACTGCATACAAATGCTACACAGTGCAGGACCACAGGAGCTGACCATCTCCCCCTGCTGCTAATTCATCATTCTGGACGGGTGAGAAACATCCAATTCTTTTTATTTACATATCAAATGAAAGTAAAAGGGGGAAGAACTGTTTTTATTTCTTTCTGGGGGTATTTAAGAAGGAAAGAGATGGGTTTGATGGACTGTGCTACTAAGTTAAGTGCCCTCCCCCCCCAAGATACCTTCTGATATTGACCCCATACAAGTACCATATATACTAATATCCCCTCCGTCAGGGTCAGGTCAGATATTCGGAAGGACTGAAACAGCTGCATATTCTAAAAAAAAAAAAAAAAAAAAAAAAATCGTTTTTCTTCTTCTTCTCCCCCCCTATTATTCCCACCCCCCTTTTTTTTTCTCTGCTATACCTGAAATTTATAATATGCCATCACAACATACTACAAAGGCAAGCCAAGCGGCAAGCAAAGCCAAATACGCCCATACTCCAGGCCAAGTGCTAGCTCAGACCCCCCCTAAAACTACATCACAGAACCAACAGGTCCAGCCTAATCGACAGGCTGGGACTACAGGGGTAACAAAAAGCCAAGGGCAGAGTCAAACACCAATGCAAGCTCCAGGGAGTTGAGTCATCATTAGGCTCCAGGGCCAGGTAGTGGAAGGGGCCCTGGGATCAGTGGCAGGGCTTGGCGTAGCAGTGGACCCAGAGCCAACTTTAAAGGAGGTGTTGGAGGCGATTAACTCTTGTATAACTTCCTTGAATGAAATGAATGTCCAACTGAAAACTATTCAAGAAGAACTTTCTTTCGTCAGGCATGACTTGCAAAAGGTTCAAGAGAGGACCACAGCCCTGGAGGGTAGAGAGTTTGGAGGACGATTTGGCCCCCCTCAGACTAGAGATGAGTACCATTAAAGAACAGCTGACCAAAAACAAGTAAACAAAATGGATGAGATGGAGAACAGGATGAGAAGGAAAAATCTATGCATAGTAGGCCTCCCAGAACATTGTGAAGGTGCAGACCCTGCCACTTTTTTTAGAAAAATGGCTCAGTGAGACATTTGGCCAGGAATCTTTTTCATCATTCCTTGCGATAGAGAGAGCCCAGAGTTCACTCCAGACCCTCTCACTCTTGTGCCCCCCCCCCCCCCCAAGACCTCTCTTGGCAAAATTACTATATTATAAGGATAAAATGACTATAATTTGGAAAGCAAGGGAAATGGGCGACATACTTTACAATGGCACTAGGGCGTCTATTTACCCTGATTACTCACCAGACCTCCAGAAGAAGAGAGCTAAATTTGGGGAAGTAAAACACAGGCTACGTCAAGCCAATCTAGCATATGCACTACTATATCCAGCAAAACTAAGACTAACTGCTTTTGGGGGGACTATATTTTTTGATACCCCTGAGGGGGTGAAGGAGTGGCTGACATCCCACAAGGAGAGACTTTAGAAAAATGGGACTGCTCTATTGCGTGAACTGGGTCTTCCTGGGGTTAATGTGAATTTGCACATGTTATAAAATACTATTGGGGGGGGAGGCGTGGGAGGTCGACTTACAATGATTGTGGGTATCCTTCTTTCTTTCTTTTTTTCGTTGGATGCCTCCCTCTCCTCCCCCCTCGAGGGAGGTGGGGAGGGGGGGTGAGGGGTGTGAGGTGTATGGAAGGAGAGCAAAAAGCATGGTACCCCCTTTTCAAAGGGGTGCATCAAAGTGTTCTCTTTGTTTTATGTGTTTAGTGTGTTCTTTTTTGGGGGATTTTTTTTTCTCTGGGGGGAGGGGGGAGGATGTTTTGTCTTTGAGAGAGGGAGGGTTAGGGAGGGGGAGGATACAATAGTAATCACATTGATAATATTTCAAATAGGTTGTGTATGGGTAGGTCACAGTAGAAGGCCCCCGGCCAAACCAAGTGAGGTAATTAGAGATGGATATATGAAACGAGAAAGGTGTGATGGGTGTGACAAGTCGGTACGGTATGCAGGGTACAGTATTAATGTAAGGTGTAGGGAAGATTGTAAGACTTACTCTAGATAAAAATGACTTTCACAACTTATGTTTGAATAACAACATTCTACAAGCAAAAATTATGAATAAAAAAGGCACGTAAAAATGAGTAAAGGAATAGTGCACAAAGTCACAGAATTAACAAAAATTCACTATCATTAACCACTTCAATACCAGACACTTAGACACCTTCCCGCCCAAGCCAATTTTCAGCTTTCAGCGATGTCGCAATTTGAATGACAATTGCGCGGTCATGCTACACTGTACCCAAACAAATTTTTTATCATTTTGTTCCAACAAATAGAGCTTTCTTTTGGTGGTATTTGATCACCTCTGCGATTTTTATTTTTTGCGCAACAAACAAAAAAAGACCGAAAATTTTGCAAAAAAACAAGTTTTTCTTTGTCACTGTTAATTTTTTTTGTAAATAAGTGCGTTTTCTTCTTCAATGACGGGCACTGATAAGGCGGCACTAATGGGCACTGATAAGGCGGCACTGATGGGCACCGATGAGGTGGCACCAATTAGGGGGCACCGATGAGGTGGCACTGATGATGGGCACTGATAGGCGGCACTGATGGGCACTGATAGGTGGCACTGATGGGCATTGATAGGTGGCACTGGTATGCGGCACTGATGGGCACTCAGGTGGCACTGATGGGCACTCATAGGCGGCACTGACGGGTACTTATGGGTGGCACTGATGCACACATATAGGTGGCACTGATAGGTGGCATGGATGGGCACTGATAGGTGGCATGGGGCACTGATAGGTGGCATGGATGGGCACTGATAGGTGGGCATGGGTGGGCACGGATGGGCACTGATAGGTGGCACTGATGGACGCTGATGAGTGGCACTGATAACACTTATGGGTGGCATTGCTGGGAATCCTTTTTTTTTTTACTTTTTTTTTTATTAATATGATGTGCCAATCAGTGCCCATCTGTGGGCACTGATTGGCATATTTTTGATTTTTTTTTTTTAACATGTGGATGGCCATGGGGGATGTACCTGGCCATCCACATGCTGGGGGCTTCCCTGGTGGTCCTGGGGGCTTCCCTGGTGGTCCTGGGGGCTTCCCTAGTGGTCTAGTGTGGGCATCTGAGGGGGGGCTGCGCTGATAAACAATCAGCGCATACCCCCCCTGTCAGGAGAGCCGCCGATCGGCTCCCCTCTACTCGCGTCTGTCAGACGCGAGTGAGGAAAAGCCGATCAACGGCTCTTCCTGTGTACATCGTGATCAGCCGTGATTGGACACGGCTGATCACGTGGTAAAGAGCCTCCGCCGGAGGCTCTTTACCGAGATCAGTGTAGCGGTGTGTCAGACTGACACACCGCTCCACCGATCGCCGCGATGCGCGCCCCCACGGGCGCGCGGCGGCTGTTATCCTGAAGGACGTCATATGACGCCCAGTCAGGATAACGAAGCCACTTCCCGGACGTCAATTTACTATTGACCGGGCGGGAAGTGGTTAATGACTAGAGAAACACTGGTTAGGCCCCTTTCACACTGGGGCGGTGCGGGCGTCGGTGTCGTTTTAGCCGCGGTATTTGGCCGCTAGCATGGTGGTTTTCCCGCGCTGTCCCATTTATTTCAATGGGTAGGAGCGGTGAATACACTGCTCCTTCACCGCTCCAAAGGTGCTGCTAGCAGTACTTTTTTTACCGTCCTGCTAGTGCACCGCTCCAGTGTGAAAGCCCTCCGGCTTTCACAATGGAGTGAAAGGACCCGCTTTTTTCAGGCGCTTTACAGGCGCTATTTTTAGCGCTGTAGCGCCCATAAAAACGCTTAGGTGTGAAAGGGGCCTTAATAGAAAGAGCATTACTTTATGCTCTTGGAATATTAGGGGACTGGGAGACCCAAGGAAAAAAGCTGCAGTCTTGTCAATGGCTAAAATCTATGGGGCCACTATTTTTTATGTTTACAGGAGACACACCTTACTAACGTCTCCATTCCTCAACTGGGGTGGGGAGAGTTTGTTCTACAGTTTCACTCGGTTCATACGTTCTTTTCTAGAGGAGTGAGTATTTTGAATAGATCGGGGGTTACGTTCAACTGCATGCAAAGTAGGATTGATGATCAGGGGTGGTATATTTTCTTACATTGTAAGATGGAAAACAGAACATTTTTATTGGTTAATGTGTATATTCCCCCTCCCTTTAACATTGAGATCCTCCTTGATTTGGTGGAGTTTGTGCTGGACAAGCCGAGACTTCCTGTTCTGGTCGTAGGAGACCTCAACACGGTTATTGACCAGACACTAGATAGACTCCCCCATGGGACTCAACGGGGATGGCTATTGGATGGCCGATTACCCCGCTTCATGGGAGAAATGGGCCTTAAAGATATTTGGCGAATAAGGAATCCAAGATCCCGGAGCTATTCCTGCTTCTCCAGCACACACTCCTGTATCGCTTGCGTCTATCTAGCAAGGTTACTCTGTGGTATAACAAGGAAGCTGAGACTTCTGCAGTGTATAGATGTGCGTTTTACTAACAAAAACTGCTGTACAAAACTATTACAATCTTAGGAATACAATACAAGACTGACAGATATCTATAACAAGCAAAATGCCTAGAAAATAGAACAGCCTAAAGTCTAACAGTACAAATACATTTAAAAGGGTTACTTAACTTCTGTTACTGAATGTTCATGATCTCCAATTGGCAATATTTCTTCTTAGAGACCAGGTTCTGTTCTTATATCATGAGCGGCTTCTTCTGATCTTCAAAGCATGATGATGTGTGTCCTGATGTTACAGCATGATGTTCCATCCCCTCTGTGTCTCTACTCATCCATTTTATACCCCTGTTTGTTGACCAAAGCTAACAACCCACTAACAATCATTCTTTTCAGGTTGAGAGACCCTCCAAACCTGTTTACTGTAGCTGACGAGACAATGGACTGTTGCTAGCTACCCATTCTTTACTCAAACCAAATCCTGTCATCAATATAACAGTCATTCTTTTCAGTCTGACAGACACTCTCAACCTGTTTGCTGTAGCTGACGAGACAATAGCCGCTTAATGCTATCTAACACCATTGTATGTAAACAGCATTTGTTTGAGAATTCTACTCAAACCAGAGAATCTGATCAACTAAACTTGTAATTTCTCCCATGTAATGTTAGGTCTGATGTTTAAAAAAAATCATATTTTAACTAACGCAACACATTCCGCCCTAGATTTTTTCTTTTCTTTCAGACTCCATATCATTTGATAAAACTCATTCTAAACATTAATTTTCCTTGAATGCAACACCTCCAATTTCTGTCATTGAGAAGATGTTTCAGTCTTTTAACTTAAAAAGTTCATTAGAAAGTCCATTCTAAAGTTCTGTAGAAACAAGTCCAGGCATGTAATACATCAAAGGCCTTGCTCTCCACAGCTCTTGCGATCTTCCCTCATTCTTTCCATCTTGTAATCACTTTTCTCTGGTCTTCCTATGGATCAAATCGGAGACAGCCTGTGGAGTGGAAAACAAAGCGGATTATCTGTTCCCTCTAATAATACATAAACAGTAAATCCAGGCCCTTCAGCTACGATCTCTCCTCTAAATGGCTTCTTGCCTGGATATCTGACTAACACTTTGCCCCCTGCTTGTACCCACTTCTGACCCTCCCAAAGAACATCAATAGGGAGGAGAGGAAATATACTGATATTTCCCAGAAGATCACTGCTGTTTATTTTGGAAGGTTTTATGTTATGTAGCCTCACTTTCCACTCTTGCTGAGAAGTATCCACTAACCAGTCAGAGTCCCAGCCACTGTCTTGAAGCTCATCTGCCAATGCAAATATAACTTCAAACCTTCCAACCAGATTCCCTCTCATTCCTAGATAGGCTTCAGCTTCAGATACGTCACTCTTGGTTTCTATGTCATGGAAAGCAGTAACATGGTATCTGTTAAGCCCTGTTTTTTCAGGAACCTTACATAAATACTGAACTCTGCACCCCAGCTGTGGAATCTGTGCCCCAGCCCCTACCATCCTCTCGTATGGTGTGCTTTTGGCTATTGGCCTAGAATTTAACAACATGACTGCGTGTGTGAGGACCCGATCCCACCCCCTTTTTTTTAACTATATGTCTTTATTTAAATTTTTACAAATTACAAATTATTCACAGTCTCATACAACACTTTTACAAGGGTCACGTTAAACAAAAATCATTTGGCAGTTCGATTGAGATCTACCTCATATAGCTGTACTGCGCTGTCTTTTTCAGGCTAGGATACTAATTGCTCGTAGGTGGCAGTCCACTAGCCCCCCTACAGCTACTGAGTGGGAGCAAAACATGGACAGAGTGATCATGAAAGAAAGAACTATATACATAAAACAAGGGAACCTTGCCAAATTCCATTTGATATGGAAACCATGGATGGAGAGAGGAACAAGTCATTTGATTTAGACAGTGCCTAAACAAAATGCACCTTGCGGATAAACAGATACCAATGAAGAGTAAGAGGATGGATGCATGGGGTGGAGGGGGAATGTAAGGTGATGTGAATGAGGTAGATCTCAATCGATCCCACCCCCTTAGTGTATGTGTGGGTGTAAGTTTGCGTATCTGGTCCTTCAATAGCCCGTTGTATCTTTCAATCAAACCAGCTGCCTGTGGATGGTATGGGATGTGGCACAACCAGTACACTCCAGAATCTTTGGCCCACTGCTGTACTGTTGATCCGGTGAAGTGTGAGCCGTTATCACTTTGGACTTGCTTGGGACAACCATAAGCAACGACAAGTTTCTGTAGCAGTTGAAGCGTTGCGGCTTGATCTGCACGTTTGCAAGGATGAACAAGCATAAGTCCTGAATAGGTGTCCACTGCAGTGCAACAATATCTCAGTCCATTGTTTCCCCGGGGCAGGGGACCGATGAAGTCGATCTGCCATATCTCTGCAGGCCTCTCACCCCTCTTAATCGACCCGGTGGAGTACTTTTGTAATGGCCATTGTCGCACTTCTCCACACACTGTACAGTTCCCTATTACAGTCTTTATCATGTCCATGGATATAGGCAAGCCTCTCTGCTGTGCCCATTCATATGTTGCTTTCTGACCCAAATGTCCAGATTGCTTGTGGGCCCAGTTGGCCAAGTTCATCAAGACAGGATCAATTGGCACAACTGCCTTCACTTTGGCAATTTCATCTGCAACTCTGTTATAGTTCTCAAAGTCTGGGACTAGGGGCACATGTGCATCAACATGCCCCACTTTTATGGTGCGCGAGTGAGCTTCCTTCCAGATGTAGTCCCAGACTTCCTTGCCTCCCCACACCACCTTTCCATGAATCATCCATTCATTGGACTTCCACGTGGGCATCCAAGTTGTCAGTCCTTTAAAAACCGCCCAGCTGTCAGTGTAGATAGTGAGATGGGAAGAAGGATCCTCCTGAAGCGTCATCACTACAGCTTTCAACTCTGCATACTGGCTGGACCCTCCAATTCCGGTCTCCTGCAGGACTGTGTCTGTACTTGGGTTGTAGGCTGCTGCTGTCCATTTACGCCCAGACGAGGCGACTATGGCTGAACCATCAGTGAACCATGCTGACTGCTTCATGTCTTCTGACAGAGACTCAAAGGGTGGAGCCTCTTGAATGGGGGATGACTGCAGCACAGGAATTTCTTCTTCTGGCTGGGTGCTGGTAAAAGTAACAAGCCCTGCCAACTGTTTTGAAATGTCTCTAACCTCCCCAGCTGCAATACCCCCTCTTTCTTGAAGGTACCACTTCCATTTCATCAGTGTCTGGTTCTGGGCTACAGCTGCCCTAGTGATCAGTCCATTATCTCTCACCCATCCTGCTATTGGCAATGCAGTATGGATGGTGACTGTGTCCGTTCCTGTAATGGTCTCTACATGTTGAAGTGCTGTGTAGGCCCCAAACAGGTACTTCTCTAGGGGCGTGTATCTCTTCTGTGCCCCTGTCAGTTGTTTGGACCAAAATCCAATGGGTATTGCTCTTAGTCCTTTCTTTTCATTTGGCTGCCACAGACTCCAAGATATGGTACCATTCTGCTCCACTACATCCAGCTGAAATGGTACTCCTTGTCTCACGGGTCCTAATCCCTGATGCTGCAAAATAGCTTCTTTAGCAGCCAGGAATGCAGTCCGCTGCTCTGAACCCCATGAGAACTCAGTCTTTTTCCGGGTGACATTATATATAGGCCTCAGAATCAGTCCAAGATGTGGGATGAACGATCTCCATAACCCCACAACTCCAATGAACTTCTGTGCCTCCTTCTTGGTAGTAGGGGGCGACAGCGCCTGGATAGTTTGCACAACTGTCTCTGGAATTTTCCTCTGTTGCCCAGTCCACATCATTCCTAGGAATTTCACCTCTGTGGTAGGTCCTTGGACTTTGTCTCTGTTGATAGCCCACCCTCTGTTATCCATGTGATGTATCAGCAGGTGCAGTGCTTCAGTTACATCTTCTTTTGTTCCAGAGATCATGATGTCATCAATGTAGTGAAACACAGCGACTTTCAAATTCAGGGTGCTTAAATCTCGGGCAATCAGTCCATGACAAATCGTTGGAGAATAAAGATAGCCTTGCGGAAGGACAGTGAAAGTGTACTGGCGGCCGTCCCACACCATAGCAAACTGGTCTTGACACTCTGGGTCTATTAAAATCGAAAAGAAAGCATTAGCCAGGTCTATCACAGCATGATATTCTCCTGCATCTTTAGCAATTTTTTCAACAATTGAGATCATATCTGGTACAGCTGACTTCAATGGAGGTGCCACTTTGTTTAGACCTCTGTAATCCACAGTCATTCTATATGTCCCATCAGGCTTTTTTACTGGGAACACCGGAGACGAGAAAGGACTTACAGCAGGTCTAAGGATCCCTACTCTCAACAGTTCTTGAATAGTCTCCCCAATTTCTTTGTGGCCTCCAGGAAGTCTGTACTGCTTGAGACAGACTGGCTTCTCTGGTGGAGGAATGTAGACAGGGGTCCATTTTGCATGACCTCTGACCACAGCCTTCACCGCCCTTACCAGATACGCTTTATCAGGATACCCGAATGTGAATGTACCTCTTTCAGTCTGAATTGACTGACCTTGAAGTACATCCATCCCCAGAATATTTTCGGGTAACTCTGATACCAAAACATTTGTCATAAATCCTGATCCCTTGCCAATAGCCAATTTCACTCGTATCCTAACTGCTGGTGTAGTTTGCCCTCCCAAACCTTCTACATAAATCAATTCTCCTTTGTGATGGGAAGGGTTTCCTTGCAAAAGTGTAACTCCGGCTCCGCTATCAACTAAAGCCATTACATGTGTAGGAGAAGATGACTTCCCCCACCATACAGTGACAGGTGCATATGGGCGTCGGTCTCCTGCTGTCACTGCCCTCACGGCTATTACAGGAGACTCACCTTCCCTTCATAAAGGATAAGGAACCTCCCAATCCCCTTTTCTGATTCTCTCTAACTCCTCCCCAGGATAAAGGGATTTGGGTTTGTGTTCACGTTCAGTTTTGGGAATTGGTTTGGGGCTAACAGGAGGGGTCTGTTCTGTTTCCTCTAAGTCTAGGCTGATGTTATCTTCACTAGGAGTAGTGTTTCTAACCCTGACAGTTTTACCTACTAAATCTTTCCACCTCTTCAGCATTTCTGGAGTAGAAATGCCATCTATCTCATCTTTAGGTACTCCTGCCTTTAATAGGTCCACCCACATTTCTTTCCTAGAAATAACTAGCCTGGTTTTCTCTTCACCTCCTGTCTTCTCTACCCCATTCCCTTTCTTCTCTGTTCTTTTCTGCTTGTATTCTTCCTGTCTGGCCTTGACCTTATCTACTGCCCTGACAGGTTTTGTTCTAGTCTCCTCTAGCTCCCCCAACTGGCTTAAAAGGGTTGTAGCTTCATGAATCTTGCTGTTTAATCCCAGGCCTCCCAACAATGACAATAAGGGAGCCCTGAGATTAAATGGCGCAGACTTCATCAGCTTAGAGCGCAGAGCAGACGTAAACGGTTCCATATCTGGACCCATCCATTCTGGAAACGTATTTAATCCGGTTATACAACCCATCTCACGTAACCTGGAAATACCCTCTGCTATTGATCTCCAGGAGTAGGTATTTTCCAGGTCAGTAGGACTAGTGTATACTCGGACTATTCCATCTCTAACGAGGTCTAACAGTGAAAAATTCACGCTAAACTCTCTGGCTTTTCGCATTGCGTGACGCAATTGTGGATCATGGGTTAACACTCCCATAGTCACTGCTTCCTTACCTGACAAAACAACACTGTCTGCTCCTTCATCCCATAAGCGTAGGAGCCAACTCACTAGAGGCTCCCCAGACCTTTGTTTGTATTGTTTTGCCAGCTCATGGAGTTCAGTTTGTGTAAACTCCCGTACTTCTTCAAATTCAACATCTCTGGGGTTGCGATAATGCACCTCCCCATCTGCCATATCCTCTCTATCATGTTGCCGTTTCCTATGCTTAGTAATGAGAGGTCTGGCATACTTTTTCTTTCGCACTAGCAGATCATCATGCGAAACATCAAACTCTATCTCCTCATCCTCACTATCATTTGAGGAGAGCACATCCTCACAGTCCCAATTTTGGGATGTGACAATGGCACGTACCCTGGCTTTACTAACAGGTTTACGGCCCTTCCTTTTCCTTAAGGCATTAATTGATTTGGTCATGAGGGCTGCACACCGCTCTTGCAAATCATCAGCCCGACTAGCAGTTGAACGTACACACTCTGAAGCAACTGCTAGCTGGTCTTTTAATACCTTAACTTCTGCCTCTGCCTTCTCCCTTCTATGTGATTCGATGTAAAATGCGTGAAGAAAATACCATCCGAATTTGGACACCGTTCTCTTCTCTTTTTTACTTAAATCTAACCCCTTAAGGCTAAAATCTACAAAATGATCTGAGACTTTATCACCCCAAGTCAGCTTCAAGGGAGAAGCATACTTCACAAATTCTTTAGCAAGAGGCTCCCACTCATTGTCTCTGGCCCAGATAGGTAAGCTGCACACTTCCTTCTGGTCACCAGAACCCTCTACAGCCTTGCTTTTCCTAAACAGCTTACGCAGCATTTTACCTAGCACAAGCTACACACTACAGAAAAAAACAGCTCTGCTTCAATTGAACTATAGCACAGTCACGGCCGAGCCCCCAAATGTTTATCTCGGGCGAGCCCCCAAAATGTAATGCCTGCGTTTATCTATTAAGTTCTTGTGGTAAAACCAAGGAAACCTAGACTTCTGAAGTGTATTAATGCTTTACTAAACAGGGAAAAAACTGCACATACAAACTGTAGGATGAACAATACAATACATCACAACTTATAGCTTCACATATAAGCATGTATAATATGTACACACTAGGTAAACTAAACAATTACTCAACTTAGGGGTTAAGATGTCCTGGGAAGTTCCTTGTTCAAAGTCCAACTCACAAAAGCGTCTCCAACGTTCTCCAGTTCCTGGAAGCCATGTGTTTTCTCTTTGTCCTCCAAACACCAACTGTTCCTCTCTCCCAAAACACATGTCTCTTTCAAACCCTCTCCATGCCTCCCCCACCCACTTCCTGTAAACACCAACTTCCTCTGCTCATCTTCTAGCTGGTTTATTTACATATCAATGGAGGTGGAAGAGGCCTTTGTAGACATATGCTGTTACTAAATCTAAAACTCTATATTATTGCAATAAAGTCACTATACAAATGCCCATAGCAACACAACTCCACATTATCACATTATCTTCCAGGTATAAGTTGACAAGTGGTTTTAAATGGATGATCCTGGTCCACAGCAGCAATCGGTACCCCCTCTCCTATGCACAGCAACTCATATCCACCCAAAGGAGACAAAGTAACAAACCATAGTGGTGTACCTTTGGACAGTTTTATTTAAAATAAAAATATATGCACTTACAGGAAAGCAGATTGATTGTAGCATAAAACAGAAGCCGGCCAGCAACATGAAACAAAAACACTCCCGTTCTCGTCGATGGCGTGGTGACGTCAGCACGTATGTCCCAGACGCGTTTCGTCATAGGTTGACGTTTTCAATGGGAACGGGTAGCGTGCTGAACCACCACCATTATATAGACATTCAAGCCTCGTTCTGAGTTTCGCATTATGAAACACAGACCACCATTTTAAATATGGGCAAAACCTCGCTATAACAGGCGATGTGTTTGGAAACTTGCTTATTTTTCAAAAAGGGTAAATTTAGATTATTATAATATCGTACTTAGCACCAACGTGCATTTTACCCAACACCAATCTCTAGTTATTACCAAGATAGTGCCTATCTTTTCAGAGGGCAGACCCAATAATAAAAAATAAAGGGTTAAAAAAAAAAAGATAACATTAGGAATCAAATTCAAAATAATAAACAGATATTCTACAACTCTCCTCTCCTTCATCATAAGATGACGGAGTATAGAAAATAAAGGGACCCAAGCCCATATTATATTAGTTAAAAATACATTATATTTGGATTATTGTCCATAAGCAAAACCAAATACCATATCATGATGTTTGGTTATATAGAGTAGGGTTTGCTTAATTGCTATAATATTCTATAACATCCAGAATATATCTGGAAATGAATAGCCAGACCACTGAATTTATACCAGTAGCCTCCAAAAATAATAATATCATTTAAAAAAAATGTAATACATTTATTTAGCTCAACTAACCCTAATCTATGGTTTCAAAGAAGTTTGGAAACATGTTTTCATTGGATAAATGATGATTTTACATTAGTATGTGTTTATATACGCAACTCAGAACCAGTTCACATCAACAGTACTCAAAATATTAGAATATCATGAATTATCAATGAATGCATTTACATCCACGTCTATGTTTAACCCATAGGGTACATATGTTTTAACCCTATGGATCCATGACATTTCGGATTTAGAGATTTCCCGAACCAGAGAGCTCCCTCTCCAATTGACACTGAATTTGTCAATCCCTAAAAAAAGTGTGTTTTGAAGGGTCCCTATTGTGTTTGAAAAGGTAATGCTTTGAGACCGAGTGGTTCCTAAACCCCGACTTGATGTTTTTAATGTGTTCATTCAATCCTACTTGTAATGGGCGTTTAGGTCGCCCAATATACTGAAGGCCACAAGGGCACTGCAGTAGATACACTACCCCTACTGTAGAGCAGGTGATAAAGGGGGTTATGGTGTGCTGGACTTGTGTACTTGTGGATAAAAAAGTTTGTGTCACTTTCTGCATTGGTAAAAGCCAGTTAGTTGGTCAAAAAAAGTTAGCTTTTTGGTAGGGAGATCAAAAATGTTAGGAGCCACTCGGTTTCTGAGCGAAGGGGCCCCTCTAAAGACCACTTGTGGCCTTTCGGGCAAGATTTTATTTAGTATCCTATCATTATTGACAATGTGCCAATGTTTCGAAATTATTTGTTTAATGTTTCTATGTTGAAGTGAATAAGTAGTTACAAAAGGTACCATTGAGTTACAAAATTTATTTTGGGGAGCTCTTTCTTTAAGAAGGGACCCTCTATCCATCTTTTCTACCTCATTAAGGACCGGTAGAAGTGAGTCCAAAACGTAACCCTTCTCGAGGAACCTTTTGGTGAGTACATCAGCCTGACTTAAAAACTCTTGTTGGTTAGAGCAATTTCTCCGTAATCTCATATACTGGCTTTTCGGAACTCCGTTAAGCCAGGGGCGATGGTGACAGCTATCTAATGAAATATAGGAGTTACGGTCAGTAGTTTTGAAAAAAGTCGATGTAGAGAAAG
The DNA here is from genome assembly GCA_028564925.1 of Lithobates sylvaticus. Classification (NCBI taxonomy): domain Eukaryota; kingdom Metazoa; phylum Chordata; class Amphibia; order Anura; family Ranidae; genus Lithobates; species Lithobates sylvaticus. Next base: position 76,614,975 of record CM053032.1, read on the forward strand.
ACCCATTCTTTATAGATAGTCAGGTCCAAAAAATTTATTTGAGTCTGACTCATTTCAAAGTTGAGATGGATACCACGGTCATTTAGATTCAATGACGTTATACATTCTTGCAAATCCTGGCCATCTCCGTCCCATAGGAGGAGGATGTCATCAATATATCCGTGGAGTGGCCCCCAGTTTGGCCAATCTATGGCCAAATGGGAGGAGGATGTCATCTACGCCCACAGGGCCCCCCAGTTGGTCTTGTGGGCAAGATATATTGATGACATCCTCCTCCTATGGGACGGGGATGGCCAGGATTTGCAAGAATTTATAACGTCATTGAATCTAAATGACCGTGGTATCCATCTCAACTTTGAAATGAGTCAGACTCAAATTCATTTTTTGGACCTGACTCTATCTATAAAGAATGGGTCTTTCTCTACATCGACTTTTTTCAAAACTACTGACCGAAACTCCTATATTTCATTAGATAACTGTCACCATCGCCCCTGGCTTAACGGAGTTCCGAAAAGCCAGTATATGAGATTACGGAGAAATTGCTCTAACCAACAAGAGTTTTTGAGACAGGCTGATGTACTCACCAAAAGGTTCCTCGAGAAGGGTTACGTTTTGGACTCACTTCTACCGGTCCTTAATGAGGTAGAAAAGATGGATAGAGGGTCCCTTTTTAAAGAAAGAGCTCCCCAAAATAAATTTTGTAACTCAATGGTACCTTTTGGAACTACTTATTCACTTCAACATAGAAACATTAAACAAATAATTTCGAAACATTGGCACATTGTCAATAATGATAGGATACTAAATAAAATCTTGCCCGAAAGGCCACAAGTGGTCTTTAGAGGGGCCCCTTCGCTCAGAATCCGAGTGGCTCCTAACATTTTTGATCTCCCTACCAAAAATCTAACTTTTTTGACCAACTAACTGGCTTTTACCAATGCAGAAAGTGCAGAGTGTGCTCGTTCAACAGCTGTAAAAATAGAAGGACACAAACTTTTTTATCCACAAGTACACAAGTCCAGCACACCATAACCCCCTTTATCACCTGCTCTACAGTAGGGGTAGTGTATCTACTGCAGTGCCCTTGTGGCCTTCAGTATATTGGGCGAACTAAACGCCCATTACAAGTAAGATTGAATGAACACATTACAAACATCAAGTCGGGGTTTAGGAACCACTCGGTCTCGAAGCATTACCTTTTCAAACACAATAGGGACCCTTCAAACACACTTTTTTTAGGGATTGACAAATTCAGTGCCAATTGGAGAGGGAGCTCTCTGGTTCGGGAAATCTCTAAATCCGAAATGTCATGGATCCATAGGGTTAAAACATATGTACCCTATGGGTTAAACATAGACGTGGATGTAAATGCATTCATTGATAATTCATGATATTCTAATATTTTGAGTACTGTTGATGTGAACTGAGTTGCGTATATAAACACATACTAATGTAAAATCATAATTTATCCAATGAAAACATGTTTCCAAACTTCCTTGAAACCATAGAATAGGGTTAGTTGAGCTAACACCACTTCTATTTTTATATTTTTAGAATTATACATTTTTTATTTAAATTTTTTTTATTTATGCAAAATAAAAATTTATTAAATTTTTTTTAAATTATATTATTATTTTTGGAGGCTACTGGTATAAATTCAGTGGTCTGGCTATTCATTTCCAGATATATTCTGGATGTTATAGAATATTATAGCAATTAAGCAAACCCTACTCTATATAACCAAACATGATATGGTATTGGGTTTTGCTTATGGACAATAATCCAAATATAATGTATTTTTAACTAATATAATATGGGCTTGGGTTCCTTTATTTTCTATACTCCGTCATCTTATGATGAAGGAGAGGAGAGTTGTAGAATATCTGTTTATTATTTTGAATTTGATTCCTAATGTTATTTTTTTTTAACCCTTTATTTTTTTTTTTTTTATTATTGGGTCTGCCCTCTGAAAAGATAGGCACTATCTTGGTAATAACTAGAGATTGGTGCTGGGTAAAATGCACGTTGGTGCTAAGTACGATATTATAATAATCTAATTTACCCTTTTTGAAAAATAAGCAAGTTTCCAAACACATCGCCTGTTATAGCGATGTTTTGCCCATATTTAAAATGGTGGTCTGTGTTTCATAATGCGGAACTCAGAACGAGGCTTGAATGTCTATATAATGGTGGTGGTTCAGCACGCTACCCGTTCCCATTGAAAACGTCAACCTATGACGAAACGCGTCTGGGACGTACGTGCTGACGTCATCACGCCATCGACGAGAACGGGAGTGTTTTTGTTTCATGTTGCCGGCCGGCTTCTGCTTTATGCTACAATCAATCTGCTTTCCTGTAAGTGCATATATTTTTATTTTAAATAAAACTGTCCAAAGGTACTCCATTATGGTTTGTTACTTTTTCTCCTTTGGGTGGATACGAGTTGCTGTGCATAGGAGAGGGGGTACCGATCGCTGCTGTGGACCAGGATCATCCATTTAAAACCACTTGTCAACTTATACCTGGGAGATAATACGCATTAATTGGCTAATTAGTTTGTTCAGCTATACTGGAAAACCCAGGCTGGGTTAAGGCCAACTGCTCAATTAGTTTTTTTTCTGGTAAGCGCATTACTTGGAAGGTGAAGGTGTCCCCTGTTTAATCACATCGTAGCTGTTCAACTTGCTCACTGGGTGCTTTTACTTTTTCTTTTTTTCACTAAGTGATAATTCTAATATTGAAAATAATTTTTGACAATATTGCGCTATGTTCCTGTTTTTTTCTTATTTTAACACATGCACGGAGTTATATTCTTGCTGTAAGTGATTATTCACAAGCTGCTGTATCCTGATTCACCAAAAGGCCCAGGCTGGGTATAAGCCAACTGTACAGATTTAGAACCTACTATTAGAACTTATATAGGTCTAACCAGGAGGAAAATGAGGAAGAAATGAGCAATTTTTTTCGAAGCCTGACGGTCCCCTGTCTCTCCGAGGAGGACAGGGCTGCTCTTGACGGTCCTGTCACCATGGAAGAGATACAGCGGAACGTCCGGGAAATGGCAGGACAGAGGTCCCTGGGACCGGATGGTCTCCCCATTGAAATCTATCAACACTATGGTGAGGTACTTCTTCCTGAACTGCTGAAGGTATTCAACTTTTTGGCGGCAAAGGGAGAGCTTCCCCTATCCGTGATGGAGTCTACTATAATAGTGATCCCCAAGGAAAATAAAGATTCACTTAACCTGCCTCATATATAATTCACTTATCCTGCCTATCTCTTTACTTAACTCAGACACTAAGGTGTTGTCAAAGGTCTTGGAGGCTAGACTAAATAGTCATACAGAAACTAGTTCACCCCGACCAATCGGGATTTATACTATATGTTTAAAGTCCGTATGGACATGAATCCCATTCTTTGTGTCCTGGGGTGGATAGAGGGAGAGGGTACACCCAGAAATGCCCAGTTAGCAATTCTGAGATGCCTTTTCCAGGCTAGGAAACTTATTGCCCAGGGGTGGCAGTCCTCCCATCCAGTAGGGAATGAGAACAGAGTATGGAGGTGGTGATTATTACGGAAAGGATGTCATACATTAAACAAGGAAGTTTTAACAAATTCGTTAAGATCTGGAAGATGTGGAATGAGAAAAAGTAATGTGGAGGAGTAATGATATGTAAGGATAAGGCTTGATAAACTAGGAGGGATGAAGGTTAAGTATTTTGCTGAGTGAAGAATAGAGTGGTGAGTGCTGGAGGTATTGGAAGTATGGAAGTGGGGTATGACAGATTAGTAGAGAATGCGTGATTGAGGGGAAGAACAATATAAATAAAAATAGTTGTTTATGAAAGGGGAGTCTAAATGCTCCCTTTACAACCTTTTTTCTGATATTGTAAAATGTACGAGGTTTATGTTTGTTTTGTAAATTTGAAATGAAAATAAAGACATAAAGATTTTGGAGACGTTGCCATCTCATCCTTGATGGAATCCGAGAGACCATGAGAAAAAGCAGCCACGAGGGCGTCATTGTTCCAAGCAACCTCTGCTGCCAGAGTACGGAATTCAATGGCGTAGTCGGCAACAGTTTCCCGTTCTCTGTTTGATGGACATGAGGCACTTGGCAGCAGAAGCGGAGCTGGAGAAGTCTCTGCAAGTTGTTGTCAATTGAAATATGCTTGTCTATGGCCTATCATCCACAGAGAAATGGTCAAACTGAAAGAACCAATCAAACATTAGAACAATATTTACAATGTTTTTGTTCTTTCCCTCAAGATGACTGGATTTCCCTATTGCCATGTGCAGAATTTGCATTTAACAACTCTGTGTACGCTGCCACCAACCAGTCGCACTTTTGGGCAAATTATGGGTGCTATCCCTCATTTTTACCCAACATCATTCCAGAGATTTCAGTCACAGACAGAATAAGTTTAATTCAAACTAATTACCAAACACCCCAGGAGAAGATGCAGAAAGTCCAAGAAGATTACAAGAAGCAATATGACAAAAAGGAGAAAAACCTACCTTTTTAAAATTGTGAATAAAGTGCGTCTCTCTTCATCAAACCTCAAACTGTCATGTCTGTCCTGGAAACTGGGGCCAAAATTTGTCAGTCCCTTTGAAATAAGATGTGAAGTTAACCCAGTAGCATTTGAACTTACATTGTCAAAGTCTTATAAGATCAACCCAGTGTTCCATGTCTCCTTGCTTAAACTGGCTATTTCAGGGAGAGAAGAGATACCATGTCAGGGCTGGGTTCAGTCCTTCCTTCTCTGAGCTGGTCGCTCAGCTGTAGGCTAATTGCCAGCTCCTATCTCCCCACAGGTACTCAGCTGTTGGTAAAATCCTGCTCGTCAGTCCTGCCTACTTAAGCTGTCCAGCCCAGAGGATCTCTCCACTTGTTGGTAATATTTTTTACAGATTCGATGAGCAAGATAACCGCATGGATCAGTTTGCCATGTCTTTACAAATGCTCGAGTCGCACGGCTCACCTGGAATCTCCCACTGTGGCTGCTCCTGAGTTGCAGGCCGTTCCTGCTGCTGTGCCAGTCTCTGTGCAGGCACCCGCCTTGAGTATTACCTCCTATAAGTGGTATGTCTGGTTCCGCTCCGCTTCCCCAGCAATTTGGGGGCGATCCAGTTCAATGCAGAGGGTTTATCAACCAGGTTGAGATATACTTTGAGATGCTGCCCCAGGCGTTTCCCACGGACTGAAGCAAAGTAATTTTCGTGACGCCCTTCTGAGAGAGCCTTTGGCCTGGGCAAACCCTCTATGGGAGACGCAAAAACCCGTTGTCTTCCATTACCCTGAGTTTGTGGCCCCCTCTAAAAGGGTAATTGACGTTCCCGCACGCTCCGCTTCTGCCAAGTGCCTCATGTCCGGGAAAGAGTACGGGAAACGGTTGCCGACTACGCCATTACATTCCATACTCTGGCAGTAGAGGTTGCTTGGAACAATGAGGCCCTAGTGGCTGCTTTTTCTCATGGTCTCTTGGATTCCATCAAGGATGAGATAGCAGCCTGAGATATACCCACTGAGCTGGAGAAGTTGATCACGTTTGCCATCCTCATTGACTCCAGACTCGGAGAAAGACTCTTTTTAAAGAGCGCTTGTGTAAGCCTCGTGTTTGTTTGCCTCCGAGCTTTGCAGTCCCACCCATGCCTCCCTCACCTCCCATGCATCCTGGTACCGAGTCGGTCAGTGAAGATGAACCCATGCGCTTGGGCTTCACATGTCTCTCTGCGGATGAGAACCTTTAGGAGGAGGAATAGATTGTGGCCAGGCAGGTCACTTTTTGAAGTCTTGTCCTGTCACGGACAGACCTTAGGTGGCATTGTTTCGTCCCCAGTTTTTCAGAAGGATAAGATCGGGATACAGGCTCTAATCGACTCTGGGGCTGCAGGCCTGTTCATTGATGCTGCCTTTGTATCGAAGCACTCGATTCCGCTGCAGCCGCGTGACACTCCACTTGCCATTGAGGCTATTGATGGGGGACCCCTACAGCCTACCCATGTGACTCATGAGACTGTTCCGTTGTCCATGGCCATAGGGGCTCTTCACCATGAGATAATCCAATTCCAAGTTATTTCCTCACCTAAGTTTCCGTTTTGTTATTGGTTATCCTTGGTTACAGAGGCACAACCCCTCTTTTTAATGGCTCCATGCTGAGGTTCTCTCCTGGTTGCCACAATGCAGTAAGACATGCTTTCAGAAGGTAGCCAAGGTCCTGTGCACCTCTTCACTCTCCTCCCTGCCGGAGAAGTACCGCGATTTTAGCGATGTCTTTGACAAAGGTCAAGCTGGTAGCTTGCCTCCACAACGGACGTATGATTGCGTAATTGACTTTCAACCTGGTGCTATACCCCCTCGTGGCTGGGTTTACCCTTTGTCGGTCTTGGTGGATAAGGCCACGGAAGAGTATGTTGCAGATGCACTTTCTCAAGGTTTCATCCGCAAATCCTCGTTCCCTGCTGGTGCTGATTTTTTTCTTCATGAAGAAGAGTGAACTGAGACCCTGTATTGATTATAGGGGTCTCAATCGTTTCACGATTAAGAATGCCTATCCGATTCCATTGATTACGGAGTTATTTGACCGCCTCAAGGGAGCAACGGTCTTTACGAAGCTTGATTTGAGAGGGGCATACAATCTCGTGAGGATTAGGGAGGACGATGAGTGGAAAACTGCGTTTAATACCAGAACAGGCCATTATGAGTACCTCGTAATGCCTTTTGGCCTTTGTAACGCCCCGGCAGTTTTCCAGGAATTCATTCACGATGTCCTCCGAGATTTGTTGCAGTTATGTGTGGTGGTTTATCTCGATTATACCCTCATATTTTCCAAGCCCTGAAGAGCCACCACACAGATTCAGAAACTGAGAGAACAATCTCTATTGTAAATTGGAGAAGTGCAAGTTCCATCGTGAACAGGTTAAACTCCTGGGTTATGTCATTTCCACTGCTAGTTTTTCGATGGACCCAGAGAAACTTTCTGCAGTCTTACAGTGGCCCCGACCCATAGGTTTATGTCCTCTGAAGCGTTTCCTAGGCTTTGCTAACGATTATCAGAAGCTTATTCATAACGTCTCATCTCCTGGTCAAGCCCCTGACTGATATGACCAGAAAGGACCGTAATCCACAGAGTTGGTCTCCGGAGTCCGTTAAGGCCTTTGAGAGTCTCAAGGCTGCCTTTGTTTCTGCTCCTGTGTTGGCACATTCTGATCCTACGTTACCTTTTATCCTTGAGGTTGATGCTTCTGAGACTGAAGTTGGCACCCTTCTGTCTCAACGTCATTCCTCTGAGAGCGCTTTGCATCCTTGTGGCTACTTTTCCAAGAAATTTTCACCGGCGGAGTGCAATTATGAGATTGGTGATAGAGAGCTGTTGGCGATCATTTTAGCCCCGAACGAATGGAGACATCTCCTCAAATGTACCACTGTGCCGGTTCTCATTCTTACTGACCATAAAAATCTCACATTCTTGTCTGAGGCTAAACGCCTCTCTCCCAGAAGGGCACAATGGACTCTTTTCGTGTCAAGTTTCAATTACATTGTCTCATTCTTACCCGGTACTAAGAATGTAAGGGCTGACGCCTTGTCACGACAATTTTCCTCCACTTCTAAGTTGTAGTTGGTTCCGGTTCCTGTAATTCCTCCTGATCATATTCTGGCTACGGTTCGCACCAGTCTCACTTCTCCTTTTGGGTGACACAACTCTTGCTGCTCAGGTCCATGCTCCTCCTGAGAAACCTTGTGAGCGCTGCTTTGTCCCAGAGAGTCTCCATACTGCCGTGCTCCAGACTTGCCATTCTCCCAAGGCTGCTGGCCACCCTGGGAAGAATCAACTCTTTTGGGCCATTTCCCAACAATTCTGTTGGCCTAGTCTACGTGCTGATGTAACCGCCTTCGTAGCTGCCTGTTCCATGTGTGCTCAGAGTAAGACTCCATGACATCTTCCAGTGTCTCTCCTGCAACCCATACCCAATGGAGAAAGGCCCTGAACCCACCTGTCCATGGATTTCATTGTGGAGTTACCCAACTCCCAGGGCAACACAGTTATCCTTATGGTGGTTGACCGGTTCTCAAAAAATGTCTCATTGTATTCCACTTAAGAAGTTATCCACTTCTAAGGAACTGGCTTCCATTTTTTTTTTTTTTTTTTTTTTTTTTAATAGAAGGAATATTTATTGAGATATTCAATCAGTTACATGTTAAGCATAGCAGGTGTTACAGCAAAAACCACACAGCATCGCCGAAGGGTCATGTAACAGAACCAAAGAAACCGAACACAATGCAACCAATAAGCATATTACATCAAGGTTATACCCCAGAAGGGCTTGACAACAGAGTGATCTCCGAGGTCAACCCTGTGTAAATCTTGTCGTTTGATATACTAGGTAGTACATAATTGTCTTTTTATTTTATATATTTTTTTTTTCAACTTTTTTTTATTTTTTACACTTTTATTTGTAACTGTAATTCCCCCGTACACACGATCGGATTTTACAACAACAAATGTTGGATGTGAGCTTGTTGGCAGAAAGTCTGTGTGTATGCTCTATCGAACATTTGTTGTTGAACTTTCCGCCAACAAATATTGGCTAGCAGGTTCTCAAATTTTCCGCCAACAAATGTTTGTTGTCGGACTTTACGTTCGTGTGTACAAAAGTCCGTCAGACAAAAGTCCACGCATGCTTGGAATCAAGTACGAGCCGGAGCTATAACTAGTGTACGTAATGGAGATCACATACGTCTTGAACGTCACTCCGTTCGTAATTGTTGGCCAACATTTGTGTGACCATGTGTATGCAAGACAAGTTGGAGCCAACATCCTTTGAACAAAAATCCACGGTTTTGTTGTCGGAAAGTCCGATCGTGTGTATGGGGCATAACGGTTCCAGGTTTGGGTCTCTAAAAATGCGATGGCATCTTTGGAGACCCTGTGAAAGTGTGTCCTAGTCTGTACAGTGCTATACCCTATGCTAATACTCAACACGTGTGTGGTAGCATTCAAAAAATTCACTGATGCACAGACCAGGTTTGTCAGGACAGGAGCGACAACAATAGCAGGTTTCACGCCTAAATCCGTGCTTGCTACAGACACAACATCTTCTTTGAGGTGATCGATTGGTAGGGGTACCAGGGAGGACATACAGAAAATGCCCCCCATGCAGCCGGCTCACTGCATTTACATTGGGAAGTTGGCCCACAGTACCGTCTGGCAACAGAAGGGCTGTGATGATCTCTTCCTGGCATTTAACCACCTGAGATCCGCGCTATAGCCGAATGACGGCTACAGCGCGGATCTAATGTGCCGGGACTACGTCTATTGACGTAGTCCCGGCCACGAGCTGCCTGCGCGCCCCCTGAAGGGCGCGCGGCGCGCTCTGTGATCAGCGAGTCTGTGAGACTCGCTGGATCACAGATCCGAGTAAGAGTAAGGGGAGTAAGAGGGATATCAGTCCCTCTCACTGCAATGTGCCCAATGCCCACTATTGCCTAATAAAGTGCCGCCTACCAGTGCCCACAGTGCCATCTGTCAGTGCCATCTGTCAGTGCCCACAGTGCCATCTGTCAGTGCCCACAGTGCCAGTGCTGCACAGCAGTGTCACCTACCAGTGCTCATCAGTGTCACCTACCAGTGCTCATCAGTGTCACCTACCAGTGCTCATCAGTGTCCCCTACCAGTGCCCATCAGTGTCATCCATCAGTGCCCATCCGTGCCACCCATCCATGCCACCCATCCGTGCCACCCATCAGTGCCATCTTTGCTGTCCCCATCAGTACCGACTTATCTGTCCCCATCAGTGCAGTCTATCAGTGCCCACCTGTGCCGACTCATCAGCGCATATCAATGAAGCAGAAAAATTACCTGTTTGCAAAATTTTATAACAAACTATTTAAACATGATTTTTTTTTTTTAATTTTCCATCTTTTTTCTTGTTTGTTTAGTAAAAAATAAAAACCCCAGCTGTGATTAAATACCACCAAAAGAAAGCTCTATTTGTGGGAAAAAAATGATAAAAATTTCATTTGGGTACAGTGTTATATGACCGCGCAATTGTCATTCAAAGTACGTCAGCGCCAAAAGCTGAAAATTGGTCTGGTCACGAGGGGCGTTTAAGTGCACAGTAGTCATGTGGTTAAGGAAGGATCCAGTTCGTCCTGAAGCTTTGTATAGCACATAAGCATTCAGCAGAGCCAATTGGAATTAGTATACAGACACTTTTTTGGACCAGCATCTGGCCTTACGGGCAATTAAATATGGCACCATCAACTGGTCATTGAAGTCCACCCCTCCCATATTAAGGTTGTATTCGTGGACACAAAAAGAGGTTTCTCCAACTCCAGTCGACATTTGAATTTGGAGCGTCGTGTCTGCGTGCAGGGAGGACAAAATTAAAACACTCTTATTATTCCTCCACTTCACAGCGAGCAAATTATTAATCTCAAGCAGGCTCTCTCCCCCAGCCTAAGACTGGAATCTACAAGCCGCTGGGGTAAGCCCTGGCGATTTAGATCGCACGGTGCCACATGTGCCAATTCCATGATCAAACAAGTGACTAAAAAGTTGCACGCTTGTGTTATAATTGTCCACATACAAGTGATACCCCTTTCCGAATAAGGGTGACACAAGTCCCACACCATCTTACCAGCACTCCCTATGTAGTCTGGGCAGGTCTCCAGCTCTACGTAACTATCTCTTCCCTCGTAAACAATAAAACTATATGTATAGCCTGTTGCCCTGTCACAGAGCTTATACATCTTGACCTCATATCTGGCACTCTTGCTGGGAGGACACTGCTTGAATGACAAGCGGCCAGAAAATGTAATCAGGGACTCATCAACGCAGACAACTTGATCGGGAGTAAACAAGGCTGCAAACTGTTGGTTGAAGTGGTTTACGCGGAGCCAAATTTTGTAGAGCCAATCGTATTCAGGTTCACCCCGAGGACGACAGTTCATTGTCATTGAAATGCATGAACCGCAAGATCTGCTCGTATCATGTCCTGGTCATGCAACCAGAGAACACGGGCATATGGTGAATTGGGTCAGTGGACCAATATGACCGCAACTCACTTTTTTTAGTTATGCCCATGAGGAGGGATATGCCCAGGAAGGTCTTAAGTTCGGAGACCGTGATAGGTTTCCAATCTCTGGCAAGGGTCAACTGGGGATTAGCTGCAATGAATTGACCAGCATACAAATTTATTTGGTCCACAATAGATCTATAGAGATCTTCAGTGAAAATCGGTGAATAAAAATCAAGTGACGTAAAATCAACAGTTTCCACCTGAATTCCGGGTTGGCCAGGAATGGGGAAGTACGAGTGCTGCAGAAGTGGTGGGCTTCCAATTTGGATTAGTAAATGCAGCAGGAAGGGCACCATGGGCTTGACGGCCTGTGTTTGTCTTGTCTTCTTGGTGGCAGTGGGACACTACTTGTGCTAGCCACCTCACCAGCTTGAACTGCAATTATGGGACTCGCTACGTCACCAAGTGTTACTGCAGTGCTGGATGTACGACCAGGCAGGATGTACTAGGCCGCTGCTGCCAGTTGACCAGAAGGATGAGCGGCATTAGTACTGGCTCTCTGATCCAAGCGAGAGCCCTTTTGGTTCTTGCAGCTCAACATCATCAGAAGAACAGGGCTGGGTACACCTGACCTTGGCAGGGACCACTACTCGTCAGAGCTATCTGTCAGGGTGCCGCTGCTGTCTGAAGGATCGTATTCTGAGCCTGACAGATGGGTGAATTCCTCTTCACTTTCATCTGTCGTGCTCAGAAACCTGTAGGCCTCTTCACTAGTGTACCTTTGGACATTTTGGCCTCAAAATGTACTAGTACAACAAGCAGTGATATTGTGCCGTAGTAGATTTACACGACATCTAGGTGAGCAAGTGGTTAATGTCCAGGCCATTTTTTGTGATACGGCACCTTTGTTAAAAAAAAAAAATAATAAAATAAAATCAGGAGTGCTTTATTGAACGATGTAGTTAAATTACAATAGAGTATGCAGTCATCTTATATAACAGACATGTTATATTACAGAAAATCAATGCATTGTATAATACATAGTCATTGTCCAATCAACATTAGGAACAGTGAGGTAGTAAAACCGATCGTGTACAGAGAACATACCATATTCAGGGGTCAGGTCCAGGGGGGGGGGGGGGGGGGAGCAGGCAGGATAAGCTTTGAAATATTGGTCATCTGTCAAACAGAAAAATGAGGCGGAGTGGCTGCGGCAGGCCCATTAAGATGTCCAAGGCAACCACACCTTATCAAACTTCCAGGGACAGCCACGACTAATGTACGTTTACTTAGAGAGGCAGAGCAGCATTTATTTTTCTTTCCCAGAATGACAGAGTAGGGGGAGCAGGAGAGGACCAATTACAGAGGATTTCCTTTTTGGCATAGAAGAAAAGATAGGAGATCAACAGTTTGCTATTGTGGGGTCTTGGTTCATCCTCTTGAATACCTAACAAGGCTAGCTCAGACGACTTGGGGACAGACAGTTCAAGCCGGACATTTAGTTGTTCAAATATGAAGGTAATAAGAAGGTCGAAGGAGCAGGGCAGTCTCAAAACTTGTGTAGATAGGTACCCAAGTGTGTCCGACACCAGGGACAGTGTGGGCCCCTGTCAGGATATATTCTAGAAAAACGCACCGGGGTAAAATAGACTCTATGTAGAAATGTATTTGTATTCACTTATCCTCTGAGGAGATTACCAGCTTAGGACCTTGCTGTAAGCAGTCCACCAAATCCTCCCTATCCAAGGCAGGAATATCTAGCTTCCACATATCCCACAACTTATCCATTTTAGGGGAATCTGCGGTTAACAGGGTACCATATAGAGCAGAGAGAGGCTTCTCTAGATCACTACAGGACAGGAGATCCTCCACCGGGTCTAATTGAAACAGTGGAGATTCAGGGAATTGAGCCCTAGCAGCATGGCGGAGTTGGGCATATTGAAAATACATCCAGCCGGGTAGGTTATGCGTCTTGGATAGTTGGGTAAATGTCAGTAATGTACCTGCAGGCATGATCATATCTCTTAGGGTCTTGATGCCAAATCTCACCCACACTTGGGGTTCTGGAATTGTCCTAAAATGGGACAGAGAGGCTGGACAGGGGACCAGTGCTCTACTTGGAGAAAACGGCATTGAGCCGTGATCCACACCCGTACAGTCTCCCTTGTCGGGGAGGTAGTTCTGCATAGGCCTTTACCCCCCTGTATAAAAAATTTTGTAGTTGGAGCCCAGCCAAGTTTCCTCCACACGCACCACAGCGTTAGAACGCCTCCCCTCGAACCACCAGTAGGCTGTAACCAGCATCGCTGCCCAGTAGATAGTCCCCAAGCATTCCTGTAATTCGGAAGGGGAGAACCGTGTCCTAGAGGTGTAGACCTCCCGAAAGAATTCATAGACTTGGGAGTTAATATCCTCAGGAGAAGATAGCAGCAACCCCTGTGCATCTCGAATGCTTGCTAGGTGTGTGGAGGCTATCTGACCCCAACCAAGCCAACAGTCTTCCATTTGTATTACTTTATTCAAATATCCTCTGTGTGGATTGTAGCATAGATTTTTTTGGTTTGTTCTATATTGTACAAGGAGAGTTCCTGTTTTAGTGATGGTCAGGGACTCAATATATGCTGCCTCACATCTTCCAGCCTCCCCCTCCAATGCCTCCAGGAACCGAGAGGCCTCTCTCTGCAGGGAAGAAATGCAGGAAACATACTCCCCTCTTATCCAGGATTTAAATTCATCCCATAGGGTCGTGGCATTAGCAGAATCCCCATTTAAAACCCCAAAATTACAAACGGCTTCCAACATCGGCTCCTGGATTCTCTCATCTAGTGCCCAGAACCTGGACAGACGCCACAGCCTCAGGCCAGGGGACCTGGCAAGGGAAATAGTAAGGTTACTTGGGGCGTGGTCAGAGATTCCTCTGGGCAAATGTTTAGCCTCACTGGTCCAGCGTAAAGCACCGTAGGAGGCATAGGCCAGATCTATACGAGAGAGGGGTCGATATGAAGTAGAGTGGCAGGTGTATTCCCTGTCATGAGGATGGAAGTGCCGCCACACGTCCGTCAGTGTAAATATATTTGCCCAGTGTTGCAGATCTAGTGAGGGGCGGGCCACAGGGTGTAGTCTGTCTGCAGGCCAAGGCATGCAGCAGCTGCAGTGATACATCCAAGGCAGAAGATACTGGGGATTAACTTTGGCAGGCCAGCAGCTAGGAGAAAACGTTATGCAGTACTCCACAGCAGGCCCAGCAATGAACGAGGAACAGAACAGAATAACTTGAAAGCAGCGTGGCAGTCACTAATTAACGGAGGGGAGGTAAGGATTCCAGCCAGGCAGTAGCGTCTCGGGGGGGAGGTAAAGAACTTGACAGTCTCTCGGTCCTGGACCCTCAGCTTGGCAGGAAAAATGACACTATACTTGATATTTCGTGCCCGCAGTCCCAATTTTACCTGCAGAGCTTTTGTGTCTCTAGGGAATAGTCAGAAAAGAATAGCAGGCTAGCATTTTGGTGTTTCAACTCACCAGCCCTGCGTGCGACCCAGAGGATCTCATTGCGGTCCCTGAAGTTGAGCATCCGGAATATCGGGGTGCATGGATTAGAGCCTGGCAGTCAGGGGACAGGAGGAATCCGATGAGCACGCTCCACTGTAAAGTATGGAGAGAACTGCGCAGCCGGCAGCAAAGCTCTTAGCTCTTCCACAAACACCGTTGGATTCTTCCCTTCTACTCCTTCAGGCATACCCACAATCCAGAGGTTATTGCTCCTGTTCCTATTCTCTGTAGCTCCCCAGTGTCGGGAGCACTGATGCAGCCCCAGACCATGACACTCCCACCACTGTGCTTGACTGTAGGCAAGACACACTTGTCTTTGTACTCCTCACCTGGTTGCCGCACACACGCTTGACACCATCTGAACCAAATAATCTTGGTCTCATCAGACCACAGGGCATGGTTCCAGTAATCCATGTTCTTAGTCTGCTTGTCTTCAGCAAACTGTTTGCAGGCTTTTTTGTGCATCATCTTTAGAAGAGGCTTGCTTCTGGGACCTGCAGACCAATTTAATGCAGTGTGCGGCGTATGGTCTGAGCACTGACAGGCTGACCCCCCCACCCCTTTAACCGCTGCAGCAGTGCTGGCAGCACTCGTATGTCTATTTCTCAAAGACAACCTTTTGGATATGACGCTGAGCACGTGCACTCAACTTCTTTTTTTTTTTTTTTTTTTTTTTTATCCAAACAACTTTATTTAAGTAAAACAAGACTTATACAGTTCAAGTGTCAACAGTCAAATGCTTCAGTTACAATGAAAAGCCCTCTTCCCTCCATCCCACCTTCCCGGTATATCAATATACAGACATTATTATTCTTTTTTTCCTTGTCCCTGACCCACCTCCTTTCTTCACATCAACAGTCTCCTCCCCCCCTCACTACCATGAGTACATATCTACGGCATATTACAAACAGTAAGTCTATTACACATTATATTTTCTTTCTCCTGATTATAGCATGTTCGAACCAGTTTACCCATTATTAAATTCCACCCAGGAGCCTGTCCAGAACCATATCGTCCGGGGCCAGGCCCGGAGTGTCTAACCACGGTCCCCAGAGCTTCTCAAATTTCTGTGGGCAGCCTCTATGCTGATAAATTATCTTTTCCATTCTGAGAGTGTCTCCTATTTTTGAGATCCATTCTGTGCGAGTGGGTGGCAGTTCCGACTTCCAGTGCATCATTATCAGTTTACGGGCCAGAAACAAGGCCCTGGACAGGACCTCTCTTACGTGAGGTTCCCATTCCATTCCGTCTAACAAATTCAGGATGCAGCATCTGGGGTCCCACGGGATTGACACCTGGAACACTGCGTTCAAGGTGTCTATCACCCCCCTCCAGTATATGTGGAGTTTGGGGCACCGCCACAGCATATGTATCAGATCTCCATGGTCTCTTTTGCATCTAGTGCAGCAAGGATCAGGTGATAAGCCCATTTTGTGTAATCTAAGGGGTGTATAGTATATTCTCAGTATAGTGTACAGCTGTGTAAGTCTTTGTGCTACATTCAGCGAGCATACGGCCACTGACTGCAGTACCTCCTCCCACTGTTCACCGTCCAGAGGCCCCACATCTAGTTCCCACTTGCTATGTACAGTCAGAGGATGCTTCGCTAAGAATTTGTTAAGTAGTATAGTGTAGCTCTGCGAAATGAAGCCTTTAGAGACTTCTGCTGCCTTGAGCTGGGAGAGGAGGGGCAGGTCATCCATCCGCCACTCAGAGCCCCTTGATTGGGTCCTGAATGCGTGTTTAAGTTGCAAGTAATAAAAATGCATGTGCGCAGGCAGCTGAAATCTCTCTCTTATGGTATCGAAAGGCAGAAGATTGCCATTACTAATTATCTGTGCAAGATAGATCATGCCACTCCTCTGCCACCTCTTCCCATGTTGTAGTTTAGCAAGTTCAGGGTATGAGTCATTTGCCCATATGGGGCTGTATTCACTGAAACCTGCCGCCCCCTGAAGGTACTTGGTCTTATTCCACACCTTTTGTATGAGACTATATGTAGGGAAGCTTCTTTGTGGTTTGGCAAAGGCCAACGCTTCAAGCGCGGTTGGGACAGAGTTTCCCCCCACGGTGTGAAGCATTATGGTCTCTGAGGCGCTGGGGACATGGTCCCCCTGATCCCCCTCAGGAACCATGGTACCTATCAGGTGTTGCATCTGGGATGCCAGATAGTAAAGCCATGGATTCGGCAGAGTTAGTCCACCATCCTCCTTGGAGCGTTGTAGGTGCTCTAGTTTTATTCTGGGGGGGCGAGATTTCCATATTAACTCCCTAAAAATGGCATTAATTATTCTAAATGTTTTCAATGGGATCATCACCGGGGAATTATGTAGCGTATATAGCAGTTGGGGCATGAGAATCATTTTTATGAGATTTACTTTGCCGGCAACTGACATACACAAGGAATTCCACGTCTTAACCCTATGACGGAATCTAGTCAGCAATGGAGCTATATTGAGCACGCCATAGTCCCTAATCTGAGGGGTCACCTGTATGCCCAAGTACTTGAAGGAGAGAGCGATAGGTATTTCTCCCACCCGCCCGTCCTGCTGGGGTGGGGGCTCGTCTATGGGCATAAGTGCAGACTTGGACCAATTAATCTTGAGTCCCGAGAACTCACCGAATCGGATCACTGCCTCCATCGTATTGCGCAGAGACTGCTCCGTGTCCCCCAGCAGGATCATAGTATCGTCTGCATATAGCATCACCTTTTCCTGCCGGTTACCATAGCAGAAGCCAGTGATGCCCTGATGATCCCTAATCCTGATAGCCAGTGGCTCTATTGCCAGGGCAAACAGCAGGGGGGACAATGGGCACCCCTGCCGCGTGCCCCGGCCGAGTTCAAATGGCAAGGACAGCCTACCAGCCTCCCGAATGGACGCCTTCGGGCAGTGGTACAGCAACCTCACCCAGGAGATATATCCATCTCCGAAGCCAAAGCGCCTCAGAGTCTCCCAGAGATATGGCCACTCAACACTGTCGAACGCTTTCATAGCGTCTAATGACAAGAGAGCCCTCTTGCCTACATTGTCAGCAGGTGATTGCATGTTGAGGAAAAGCCTCCTGAGGTTTAGCGCTGTCGATTTGTTTGGCATAAAGCCCGCTTGATCTGCATGGACAATGGACTGAACCACTGTATTCAGTCTGAGAGCCAACACTTTAGCAAGTATCTTTATGTCAGACTGAAGCAGGGAGATCGGCCTATACGATGCCGGGTCCACTGGATCTTTGTCAGGTTTTAAAATTAGTACAATATGAGCCTCAGACATGGAAAGGGGCAATGCACCTGTTTCTCTGGCCGCATTAAATACCGACAACAGTTTGGGGAGTAGTATCTCAGAATAGTGTTTATATATCTCCATGGGGATCCCACCCCCCCCCCCCCCGGGCCTTAGAGTTAGGAAATGTAGCTACCGCATCCTGTACCTCCTCCAGCGTAAGTGGGGCATCTAGAGCTTCCCTCTGTGCCTCTGTAAGCGTAGGAAACAATATGTCATCTAAGTAGTTTGCCAGTTCCTCTGCACCATAGTTCGAGGAAGGGCAGTATAGGTTTTGATAAAATTCTGCTAGTGTCTGAATTACCAAGTCTGAGGCATGCACCAATTGTCCCCCTATAGTCCTTATAGTACCTATCACTGGAGACCTTTGCTCAGAGTTAGCTATTCTAGCCAAGAGACGCCCCGTCACTTCGCGTCAATGGTCATAGGCAGATTGTGCCGCCTTCCAAGCCCCCTTTGTGGCCTCAGAGGGGTCCTGCACATAGTTTGTCTCCAGAGAGTGTACTTGCTGCTCCAGAGCTTCTCTGAGTGACTCGGAGCGTCTCTTAACCTTCGTAACCTCCTTGCTCAGCAACTTTCTCAGAAATACTTTAAACGCTTCCCATTCAAGGAGCACTGATGCTAAGTCTGGTTGTGGAGTAAAAAATTTGGATATGCCACCTTCCACCTCCTCTGGGGCGGTGAGTAACTGGAGCCAAAAGGCATTAAACTTCCATGGAGCTCTGGGGAGTGTGGACAGACATGCAACAGTTAATGTTACCACCAAACACGAGTGATCAGACACACATCTAGGTTTATAAGATATATCAGCCACCGAGGGGAGCATAGCACAGTTTCCCACCGCCATGTCTATCCTGGACAGTGACCCGTGGGACTTTGAAAAACATGAGAACTGTTTACTGGAAGGATTCCGCTGCCGCCAGACATCCACCCAGCCCACCTCCCGTAGCAATCTGGCCAAGGGGGTCACTCTCGTTGGGTTACCAGGTCCCGTAACTGGGTGTTTGTCTAGGGCCGCGTTCAACCAACTATTAAAGTCCCCCACTATCAGCAGCGGGAGCTCCGGCCTCCCCCCCAGAAATTCCAGGAGAAGCCGAAGCACCCGGGCATCAAACGGAGGAGGAATGTATACACAAGCCAAAATACATTTCAATATGCCAATACGGCAATGCAGAAAAACAAATCGTCCCTCAGTGTCTACTTTTGAAGCATATTCCTGGAAGTCAAGGGATCTGTGCACCACTACACTCACCCCCCGGGAAAAGGAGGTGTGGGTGGAGTGGTACGCCCAGCCTATCCATGGATACTTCAGGCATCCCCTTGTGGCACTCGTAAAGTGCGTCTCCTGCAAACATATCACTGCAGGGAAAAACTTTTTTAGGCACGTAAATACCATTGTGCGTTTGAGGGGGGAGTTCATGCCCCTAATGTTCCATGAAATTACAGCTGCAGTAGCCATCTTGTGTGGGGAGGTAATAGCACGTCTGGGCCCCTGGGCCCCTCAACATGTGGCCAGAGGTCATAGGTAATTAGAGTGGGACAATAAAAGTCAGTTGTGTCATCTGGGTGGGGGAGGGTCATTTCCGGACTTGCACTTGAACTGCAATCAGTAGTATGCTTCAAATTGCATACCAGCCCAACTGGGCCGTGTACCAAAACGTTTGACTGTGCTCGTTGTACCCGAGACCTGTGGGTGTTTCTCAGGTTACATAAGGATCTTGAGGCCCCCATCTTGGTACGCCTCATTTCAAACTTCGCCAACATGGCCAACCTTCTCATACATGTCCTGCCGGATGGTGGAGCAGCAATACAATTCTGCTGTATCCCTGCAGGAAACCACTTAACCCCTTTCGGCATACGGGGGGGGTGCATGCATCTCAGAAATTCACAGTTCTCTTCCTCGCTTTTTAAACATGGTAACAGTGTTCCCCGGCAACTAGGAGAAAAATAAGTGGGCACCTGGGTGTCCAATGTTACTATCATAACAAGATTCATCCAACTAGTCCTGCAATTATTGCTGTAACATGTTAATGCCTTAATGCAGCATTGTTAAATTACCGATCATAGTGCCCATGGAAAGTCAGTCACCCTCTGCCTCAGCACGGCGGTGGCGCAAGGCTTGTTCGTTATGGTCAAGCCAGGTTGCCGCTTCCCTGGCCGAGTCAAAAAATTGTGCGTGACCATCTGCAGTCACTCTTAGTTTTGCCGGATACAGCATGACGTATGGTAGTTGCAGGGCCCTCAGGCGTTTCTTCACCTCTCCAAATTTTGCTCTGGCCTTCTGGACTTCAGCTGAGAAGTCCGGGTAGAATGACACCCGGACACCATTAAACTTGACGTTCGCCTTTTCTCGTGCGCAGCGCAGGATTGCCTCTCTGTCTCTGTAGTGTAACAGCTTGGCCAGCATGGATCTGGGGGGAGCCCCCTGTGGGGGCGGGGCCTACCTGGTACTCTGTGGGCCCTTTCCACTGTGTAAAATGGGGAGAAAGAATCCCTGCCAAAGATCTCAACAAGCCAGTTTTCCACAAATGTAGTGGGGTCTCTGCCCTCTGATTTCTCAGGCAAACCAACAATACGCACATTGTTCCTGCGTAAGCGATTCTCGGAGTCCTCAGCTCTGTTGTATGTATCTTGCGCCAGTCTATGTGCAGCCCTGGCCTCCCGCACTAAGGGGGGTAATTTATCCTCAATGTCGCTGACTCTGCACTCCACAGCGGTGGCCCTTTCTCTGTTTTTGCAGATCTTGCCTTATAAATGAGACCTCTTCTCTCATGCTCCCAAGTTGCACTTTCATGTCATTCACAGATGCTGTGCATAGCTGTACAGCTTTTAAGATCGTTGCTAGTGTAGGTTGCTCCAGGGGTTCCTCACCATCTGCTGTATGAGGGGGGGAGGGCGGGTGACCAGCATCCTCATGGCTGAGGCCTGTGTTGCTATCAGTGTCCTGGCCCCAGTCTGCTTGTGTAAACAGCTCCCCCCCTTCAGGCCTCTGTGTGTCTTCCAAGGCTAGCGTGGCCCCCAGGCCCTGTAGTTTTTGTGTGTAAAACAGCATGTCCCGGTATTGTTCCTTACCCTGAGACTTTTGGGCCTTCTTGCTGCCTTCTCCTTTGAGCCTGTCAGCCGTCCGTGGAGTGCGCTGTGACAAGGCCGCCGACGCTGCGGCGCCATCTTGGGCATGCGGTCCCGTCATCTCTGGCGGGCCTCGGCGGGTTTTCCCCCGGGTGCAAAGGGCCGGTGGTGGGTCCGGGAGGGGCTGCAGGTCGGTAGCCAGCTGGGTGGCCGAAAAAAGCAGGTTTGTAGCTGCCGGGGAAGGATCAGAGTACGGATCAAGCAGGAGCTGTGAGAAGTGTGTCCTCTCACATGCCGGTCTTGGCCACGCTCCCGCACTCAACTTCTTTGGTCGACCATGGCAAAGCCTGTTCTGAGTTGAACCTGACCTGTTAAACCGCTGTATGGTCTTGGCCACCGTGCTGCAGCTAAGTTTCAGGGTCTTGGCAATTCTCTTATAGCCTAGGCCATCTTTATGTAGAGCAACAGATTTTTTTTTTCAGATCCTCAGAGTTCTTTGCCATGAGGTGCCATGTTCAACTTCCAGTGACCAGTATGAGAGAGTGAGTGCTGTTTCACAGTACCGCGACTTGGGATCAGACTTGTCAGACCTCAAGTTGCCCCAAGTCGCTTGACATCAGAAATGAGAGCCGTCTTAATGTACACTACTAAAGTCGCTCCGACTTCAGAAAAGGTTACTGTACTACCTTAATCCGAATTCTAGGTGACTTGTACCCATTGATTTCAATGGAAGTCGCCTCCAAAGTTGGATAGTGTCTTAACTGAAGCAACAATACAGGAAGAGAAAATAGTTTTCCCAGGCAAACCTCCCCCCCCCCCCCCTCCCACAGAGCTGATTGTTGTTTGATTGGCCACTGGAAAGTCGCCTGTCCTGGAGGCAACTTGAAGTCGCCTTGTAACTTGCCCCAAGTCGCCTTGTAAGTCGCGCTGTGGTGTGCGCTCAGGTCGCATCCAGGTCGCCTCGCAAAGTTGTGTTGCCCCTGTGTGAACCGGCACTGAGAGCGATCACACCAAATCTAACACACTTGCTCCCCATTCACGCCTGAGACCTTTTAACACTGGGTCACATGACACCGGGGAGAGAAAATGGCTAATTGGGCCCAATTTGGACATTTTCACTTTTGTTGCCAGTGGTTTAGACATTAATGGCTTGTGTTGAGTTATTTTGAGGGGACAGCAAATTGACACTGTTATGCAAGCTGTACACTCACTACTTAACATTGTAGCAAAGTGTCATTTCTTCACATGTCACAAAGATATAATAAAATATTTACAAAAATGTGAGGGGAGTACTCGCTTTTGTGAGATATTTTTAGATGGTCTGGTCCCAGTTTCCTTAATTGGCTACATATATCTGGTCTCCTGGCTGCTGCTTCCTGACAAAACTGCTCATGGTGACAGGCCAGTTTAAATAGGGGCACCAAGTACACACGCTAATTCATATGCACACATGCTCTGGAATAGTACATCTATTGCCTCTTTACCTAGAAGTATTAACATGCGAACAATGTACACGCTCATGAATATGAGCATAAGCCCGCACTGGTTTTCTGGTGCTGGGAATCTGGTTTACATTAGATTGCCCCAACCCCCCCCCCCACCCCTCCACGGGCAGCCTCTGGGTGAGTTTCAAAAAAACTTCCTCACCAGTCTTGGGGCATGAACATTGTCTTCTGTATCCCAAGAGTTTTCTTCTGGACCATAACCCTTCCACTTAATTCGATACTGAATGAGGCCTCTCCTCTTTCTGCAGTCTGCAATGGCCTCAATGTCGTATTCCTCCTCATTCTTAATTATGGTTGGTGCTGGAGGACCCGGGTTATTGCGAGGAAACTAATCTGTAACAGCAGGTTTCAATAGGGACACATGAAAAACTGGATTTATTTTATACATTTCTGGTAGCGAAAGTTCATAAACTGTTGGAATAATTCTTATTTTTTCAGGAAATGGGATAATGTACTTGGGACCCAGTTTCTTGGAAGAACAAGCCAGTCTCAACATCCTGTCGTCATGGGAAAAATCTGTGTTTTCTGGTCAAACCAGTTCACCTGTCACCAAGAACCTGGTAGTGGCTCAGAAGTTCAGCTAAGGAGTTGGGAGTAATCCTTCTGCCTGATCTTTTGGAAGATCATTAGAATGAATGCCAACCTGACAGGAGGAGCCCTAGACACCTTGTCAGCTCAGGGGACTTGGATTCTAGAGGAATTCTGTCTGCCAGTCAACATTCTGGAGCTTTAGGCAATTTGGTTGTCATTACGACACTGGACAGCTAGGCTGCAGGGTCAATTGTTTAGCATCCAGTTGAACAATGTCGCATCAGTGGCCTACAGTAACCATCAGGGATTCATCAGAAGTCTTGCCACAGTAAGTGAAATTGGCTGGATTTTGTCTTCGGTAGAAATTCATGTTGCAGCTTTGTCTGTTATATACATCTCAGGCATAGACAACAGGCAGACTTCCTCAGTCAGCTTTGCCTGGTTATGGGGGAATGATCCCTATAATGAGAAGTGTTCCAGAACTTTGTCAGAGGTGTGGGATGCTGAATGTGGATCGCCTGACCTCCAGGTTCATCAAATTAGACAGACTAGTTCCCAGGTATAAAGATTCTATGGCAGAAGCAGTGGATACTCTGGGGACCCCATGGGATGAGTACAACCTGATGTACACCTTTCCTTCCCTGAAGCTCCTTCCTTGTCTGACCTGCATAATTTAAATGGAAGGCATTCTGGTGAAGCTTCTATTTCTGAATTGGCCTTCAACCTGGAAATAGAAGCCAAATGCGTATAATGCACTGTTTGTCCAAGAATGTGTTGCCCAGTTCCGTCTCCCATTTAGTAATATAGGGCGGTACGCCCAGTACCAGGGATGAGGAAAGAAGTTTGTAAGATGTTGATAAACTGTGTCTAAGTGGAGTCCTAGAGGTACAGAGTCTCTCAAAAATAGTTAAGGGAGGAAGTAGATGGAAAAGTTTTCCCATGCTGGATAGGAAGTACCTTAGTTGTAGGGCTTTTCAGAAAGTTAAAGAGGAGTCAACCTTGCCCTGAAGGTCCGCTAAGGACTTAAATCTAAAAGGAGATGAGAATAAGTCAAGGCGGTATTGGCCATTTCAAACAAACGTCTGAAAATAGTAATTGGAAAGTCCCAAAGGAAAATTTGGATATCCTATCACCGACGTCATGTGGCTTTGACCACTTCTACTGTGGCTTGAGGGAGATCGGAGCTGAGTGCTTCGGACTTGTGAAAGTTGATCTTGAAATTATAAAAGGGCAGTGAGAGGACAGGGTATTAAAGAAGAGGAGATTCTCAGCGTACCCTGCAACTTCATGGTTTCCTTGAAATACCTACAACCATAAATTGGTTTAATTGTTTGTTATGTGACTTAGAAGGGGTTTCAACATAATGATCAATATTAGGGCAGACAGAGGGTACTCCTTTCTGGTACCATTCAGCAAATGAAATTAGAGTAGATTATTCATTCTGACCCTTGCTGAAGTGTGTTGAATGACCATGGACATAAAGACCAGTCCATCCAGTCAAATACTTTCTCAGCATCTATAGATAATAGATGCATCGGTGTCTGGGTGGCATCACATTCAGGGCCCTGGTTGTATTATCTTTGGCTTCTCTATCAGGTACAAAGCCTACCCGGTCTGGGTGGATCAACTTTTGAATGTAAGGGTGAAGTATATTGGCCAGAATCTTAGCAAAAATGTTTAGGTCCACATTAACCACTTGCCGCCCGCCATATAGCAACATGAAGTTGGCAAAGTGGTTCTGTTATTCTGACCAGACGTCATATGACGTGATCAAGATAACAGGGCCGGCACGCAGCGGGGCGATCAGAAGTGCTGTGTGTCAGTCTGACACACCGAATCTCCGATGGTTGTATGGAGCCTCTGACGGAGGCTCCTTACCACTTGATCAGCTTCGACCAATTACATCTGATCATCGTGTGAACCAGGAAGTGCCAGTAAATGGCTTTTCTCGGTTCTCGCTGACAGGAAGAGCTGATCGGCCTCTCTCCCTGTCAGAGGGGGGGTCTTCGCTGATAATCAGCACATTGATTATCAGCACAGCCCCCATCAGATTTGCCCATCAGCTGCCCATCAGCTGCCAGCCTGTGCTCCATAAACAACGCCTGTCAGTATTGGCTTCCCCTCTGTCCAATCACACGCGCCCCCACTATCTATTGCACGAAATTACGTACAGGTACCTTGTTTCGCGCAATAGAGCTGCCCTGCTGCAGTATATGGTCTTTAAGTAGTTAAAGAGGGACTGTACCTGAGAATTTTTTTTTTTTAAAGCCAGCAGCTACAAATACTGCAGCTGCTGACTTTTAATAAATGGACACTTACCTGTCACAGGTTCCAGCGATGTTGGCAGCAGAGGCCGATCAATCGCTCGGCTCTCTGCTGCTGCTGGCGCCATTCTCGATGAGGGAATCCGGAAGTGAAGCGTTGTGGCTTCACTTCCCGGTTCCCTACTGAGCATGCGCGAGTCGCGCAGCGCAATGAGAATCGTCCGCGCTGTCTGCTGGGACCCGTGTGTGTGTCCCGGCAGACAGCGCGCCGGGACAGGAAGTGGCATAGACTCCCGTGGGAGTCTATGCCCGGAAGTGGGTGTAAATACCTGTCTTAGACAGGTATCTGCACCCCCCTCCCCCCTGAAAGGTGCCAAATGTGACACCGGAGGGGAGGAGGGTTCCGATGAGCGGAAGTTCCACTTTAGGGTGGAATACCGCTTTAATGTATACAATTTGTAAAAAAAAAAAAATACACATTTTGTTCAATAAATGTTCATAGGAACTGTAAAACAGTTATTTGAGATTTATAATATAATTTGAATTGCTCTTCTGAATCATGTGACTGGCACAGCATCAATTGGGTATTATAACAACTGCATTCATTTTGCATAAAAAGAACATTGTATTTATTGAGCTTCTTGGAAATAAGAAGCTCCACAAATTTTGATTTCAAGAGACTTTATTGTTTTTAGTTTTTTGGTTAAAATATTGTATTGTTTTATGGGAACAGAAAGTGCAGCGCTCAAAATTAATAAGTATATAACTATATCTAAGATAGTGAAAGTGTACAGTGACAAACTAAGTTGGGACACCTAAAATTAATCAAATGTAACATTAATTGTGTTAAATTAATACATGTGCATACAATGATAGTATGCACATAAAAACATGAGCATGCAATAACATGAGTGAACAATTAGTAGTGCATAAAAAATCGCATAGAATTGGTGCATAAAAATCCAAAACCGCAAATAATATGATGAATAAATGTGATAAATTATTCCATGTGCATATGATATGCGCCTAAAAAAGCATGAGTGTGCAAAGACATGAGTGAACAATTAATATTACAAAAAATCACATGGAATTAGTGCAAGAAAATCAAAGTCCAAAACTGCAAATAGTGTTGGATAATCTCCCAAGATCAACTTATAAACGTGATAAAGGTGCATAAAATTGACCACGCAGTTCCCATCAAGATATCATAAAGTTTGAATGGAGGCTTACCAGATTCCGGGTCTTTAGTGCATGTAGTATATAAAGCAATCAGCGCAAACCAAAATTAACAAAAGACAAACAAAATTGCAAGCTGAACACAAAAAGGTAAATCACAAATCCTTAAGAATAATATGTAAAAAAAGAAAGTGCAGCGCAAAACATATAAAAAATGGAATATAAAAGTTCATATCCAATTAGCAATGTGTAGAGTGATGTGGATGAGAACACCCAGTGACTGTAGACTTTCAGTAAGTTTCACAGTGACAATCCTCCACCAAACGGAAAAGGTACTCTTACCAAATGTGATAATCAAAAACGCATGGACCCATTCGTGGGATGATGGTGCGATAACGATCCAACCAGGAGAAAATCCAAAGGTGTGTGATGACCAGGACACCAGAACTATCCTGAGGATGCGGCTCCAACCAAGATGATCCACCATGAGATGATTATGCAGGTTTAATGCCCAAGAAAAAATATAAAAGATGCAATCTCAGTGCAGACTGTATAAAAATCTTGTTTTATTTAAAAAGGGGGGATAACACTGAAGCTCCAATGGATATAAAGGACTGCACAGACAGTTGAAGCATGCAAGCCTCTGCATAAAAAACAGCACAGCAGTGGAGCCCAGTAACTCAATTAGAGCTCTGATGAGTATAGGCTGTACAAGCAATTAGGGCAAGCAGGCATCTGCACTGAATACAGCACATACATAGAGCACAATGAAAACAAATAACTAAAAAACATCAGCGGTGTAAAGTCACTGTGTATAGCGTGATGGAGCGCGGGTGACTGGCATAAGCGATAGCTCCTCCCCCGTACGCACGTTACGTCCTGTGGACTTCGTCAGCGGTGGGTCGCTGACGAAGTCCACAGGACGTAACGTGCGTACGGGGGAGGAGCTATCGCTTATGCCAGTCACCCGCGCTCCATCACGCTATACACAGTGGCTTTACACCGCTGATGTTTTTTAGTTATTTGTTTTCATTGTGCTCTATGTATGTGCTGTATTCAGTGCAGATGCCTGCTTGCCCTAATTGCTTGTACAGCCTATACTTATCAGAGCTCTAATTGAGTTACTGGGCTCCACTGCTGTGCTGTTTTTTATGCAGAGGCTTGCATGCTTCAACTGTCTGTGCAGTCCTTTATATCCATTGGAGCTTCAGTGTTATCCCCCCTTTTTAAATAAAACAAGATTTTTATACAGTCTGCACTGAGATTGCATCTTTTATATTTTTTCTTGGGCATTAAACCTGCATAATCATCTCATGGTGGATCATCTTGGTTGGAGCCGCATCCTCAGGATAGTTCTGGTGTCCTGGTCATCACACACCTTTGGATTTTCTCCTGGTTGGATCGTTATCGCACCATCATCCCACGAATGGGTCCATGCGTTTTTGATTATCACATTTGGTAAGAGTACCTTTTCCGTTTGGTGGAGGATTGTCACTGTGAAACTTACTGAAAGTCTACAGTCACTGGGTGTTCTCATCCACATCACTCTACACATTGCTAATTGGATATGAACTTTTATATTCCATTTTTTATATGTTTTGCGCTGCACTTTATTTAGTGCATGTATCCCATCAATCAGGATCCTCCAAGGGCAGGTGTCTCCCCTCCCAGCGGTAGAGCTTCCAGATTCCTGGTCTAATGAAGCATGTGTCAAAAGCCACCAGGTGCCGGTAATTTTCCTCCCATCAATCAGATCCAAGAGGGGCACCAAAAAATAAAAAAAGACCTCCAAATCGTGTTGTACCGTAAAAACAAATGGCTCCTTTATTGGGCTCAATCAAGCAATGGATACGATGTACAGCATAGGTAAAAAACAGGCTAGCAAGCTACTAGTCTGTTACAGCAAAACTAGCTACGTTGTAGCAAAGACGGATAAAAAACTCCTGGCCTCGGAGTTAGAAAGCGATCGCACTTGCGCAGGACGTATGGGCGTGGTTACCCGACGATCGTTTCATCACAACGTGACGTCATCAGGGGTACTATTTTTTTTTATGGAAAGTGTATTTTCATATGCGTTTGAGCTATAAGAGTTAAAGGAAAAGTTCACCTTTTTTTTTTTTTCTCTAAATTCCTGCTCCCCTATGTACCAATATAACATTAAAGGGGTTGTAAACCCTTGTGTTTTTTCACCTTAATGCATTCTATGGTTTAGGGTGAAAAACCTTCTGTCACCCAGCAGCCCCCCTCCCCCCCCGAGCCCCCGGTATACTTACCTGAGCCATGTCTTTCCCACAACGGGAACGAGCACACCAGCTCCGGCCGGTGTTTTGATCCCTGATTGTATAGATTGATAGCAGCGCAGCCATTGGCTCCCGCTGCTGTCAATCAAATCCAATGACGTGGGCACCAGGGGGGCAGGTCCGAGTCCTGCTTTCTGTGTCAATAGATAATAATGGCACTGAAACCTAGTAATTTTAGGTGTATAAAGATGACCATACATTATACAATCTGATTGTACAAACATACATGAGGACAGTGAAGTAATTGCAATCAAAGATTGATTGCATTTCATTTAAAAAACGTGCAGCTGGGAGTGGGTGGGTGGTGGGTGGGTGGTTCGGAGGGTGGATGAGGCAGGGTCAGCTAATCAACTCCTTCCTGTAAAAACACTAGGAAGGGGTAATGGAAGGGGTAATGGCGCTGTTCTGGTGCAATACTAAATGCAGAGGGGTGTAAAGTATAAAACTGGAGGGTGGTGCATATTAAATACTCAAGGTCACGTGCAAATTCATAAAGAAAGTGTGTTAGTGGTGGATACTCACAAAGGTACCCCAATAATGTTCAAAAAATAATGAAATTCACAAATAAGGTGATGGCTAGCAGGAGGTAGTGGTATATTAAATGATAAGTGGTAAGATATAAGTGATAGGTGCCAGTGCATAAAACATCTAATATTTACAATCTGATAAATATATTAACTGAATAAATATGCATAGCTGAAAAAAAAAATTCATAGACGTGAAATATAAATAGTATACAAAATATAAAAAATATATATAGAGAATGCAGGAACTGTAAAAAGTGCACAGTAAAGATTCTTCTAAAACCAAGGATTGATACCTCCCAAAAACAGGGGAGGAGGGAGTATACAACTCCAAGGGACAAACCCAGTATAAAATATACAAGTCCTGAGCGCAGTAATGTATGAAGTAAAAAAGTCCTGAGTATAAAAACAAAAGCAATAAAAAATAATTTTTTATAATTTATAAGCAAAGGGGAAAATTATATGTCTGCAGTCTAGAATAATTCAGTCTGTGGTCAGGCGCAAATCAGTAGGCAATAATTCTCGACATTGGATGAAACCAAGTGTGATGATCCAGTGCTCCTCTCCCTCAGACACTTCCCCTCATGTGGTTACACTCACCGGAGCGCCTAACCCCTGCAGGGGTAATAGGCGTAATAGTAGTGATCCCAAATCGACCTTGTTCGTCTCAGTAGGGGATGTCCTTTTTTCCAGGAGGTTGCCAGCATCCAACCGCTTGTATAAGTCTCATCCAGGATGTTCTCAGCAAAAAATGGGTTTTAGCATGTATGGGAAAGGATAGTCTCATAGGGTGAATCCGTGCAAAAAGGGGGTTATTTAATTAAAATTAGATAACACACCACAGACAAGTTGTGGTAGAAAGGGCTGGGGCTAATAAGCCTTTAGGAACATAAAAGCCGGCGTAACAGCCGCTCTTCTGGGAAAGCGGCGTGCGTTCCACGGCCGCAGTATGCTCAAAACCAGAAGTCGGCTAAACCGGACGTGACGTATTGTGTACAAAGATAGTCCCGCATTACGCGTTTCGTCATAGGACGTCCGAGCCTCAGACGACGTCCTATGACGAAATGCGCAAGGCGGGACTATCTTTGTACACAATACGTCACGTCCGGTTTAGCCGACTTCCAGTTTTGAGCATACTGCGGCCGTGGAGCGCACGCCACTTTCCCGGAAGAGCGGCTGTTGTTACGCCGGCTTTTATGTTCCTACAGGCTTATTGGCCCCAGCCCTTTCTACCACAACTTGTCTGTGGTGTGTTATCTAATTTTAATTAAATAACCCCCTTTTTGCACGGATTCACCCTATGAGACTATCCTTTCCCATACATGCTAAAACCCATTTTTTGCTGAGAACATCCTGGATGAGACTTATACAAGCGGTTGGATGCTGGCAACCTCCTGGAAAAAAGGACATCCCCTACTGAGACGAACAAGGTCGATTTGGGATCACTACTATTACGCCTATTACCCCTGCGCTCCGGTGAGTGTAACCACATGAGGGGAAGTGTCTGAGGGAGAGGAGCACTGGATCATCACACTTGGTTTCATCCAATGTCGAGAATTATTGCCTACTGATTTGCGTCTGACCACAGACTGAATTATTCTAGACTGCACACATATATATAATTTTCCCCTTTGCTTATAAATTATAAAAAATATTTTTTATTGCTTTTGTTTTTATACTCAGGACTTTTTTACTTCATACATTACTGCGCTCAGGACTTATATATTTTATACTGGGTTTGTCCCTTGGAGTTATATACTCCCTCCTCCCCTGTTTTTGGGAGGTATCAATCCTTGGTTTTAGAAGAATCTTTACTGTGCACTTTTTACAGTTCCTGCATTCTCTATATATATTTTTCATATTGTTTTATATTTCATGTCTATGACATTTTTTTTTCAGCTATGCATATTTATTCAGTTAAAGCGGTTCTGCACACATTTCATTTAGTAAATCTCTTTGCCTTCCAAATCAGGCAAAGAGTACTAAATGAAATGTGTTTTTTTTTTTTTCACTTACCTTGTAATCGATGACTTCCTGTCCTCTGTCTCTGCGGGGGTGGGCGGGGTCTGTGCGGGGATCCTCGTCACGCCGCACTGTCTCCAGGGATCTGGTGTCATTGATCCAGGAGTCTGTGCGGGCATCTTCCGAAATCTCGCGAGATTTCGGTCACATCTTCCGAAATCTCGCGAGATGTCGGCATTGTGGGCCAGCAACCCGGAAGAAAGGGGCCTGTGTGGTTTCAGGTGCCCACACGGAAGATGGAAGCCGGCATGAAGTCGTTTTAAAACTTCATATTGCGGAAGAAAAACGGCAGCATTAACATCAAGAAGTACTACAAGTGAGTGATGAAGATGCAAAGCGCATTACTGCACATTAGGCCCCCCCAAAAAAAACATCCAAGACAGTGTAGAACCGCTTTAATATATTTATCAGATTGTAAATATTTGATTTTTTATGCACTGGCACCTATGACTTATAGCTTGCCACTTATCATTTAATATACCACTACCTCCTGCTAGCCATCACCTTATTTGTGAATTTAATTATTTTTTGAACATTATTGGGGTACCTTTGTGAGTATCCACCACTAGCACACTTTCTTTATGCATTTGCACTTTATCTTTGGCATGTGATCTTGAGTATTTTATATGCACCACCCTCCAGTTTTATACTTTACACCCCTCTGCATTTAGTATTGCACCAGAACAGCGCCATTACCCCTTCCTAGTGTTTTTATATTTTCTGGCTTCACCCAGGTGAAGTTTTTTCAGGGGGGCAGCAGTTCCATTTCCTAAGCGCGGATATTTTCACTATCTTATCAACTCCTTCCTGTGTCATGACCTATAGTCTGACCAGGAAGTAAGGCAAAATTAATGTATACGTTTGGAAACATGGATGAGAACAAGTGAAGTAAATTTAATGGAAAGCTTTGATAAAAAAAATAAAAAAAAAGTACATTAATGCTATATTGGTACACAGGGGAGCTGGAATAATAATAATAAAAAAAACAATAAATAAAATAAAAATAAAATAAAGTGAGCAAAGGTGAACTTATGCTTTAAACACTGTACCTTTTTTGTGTGTTTAACCACTTCCCATCCGGGCCAATTCTGGCACTTTGCTCCTATATGTAAAAATCATAATTTTTTTTTCTAGAAAATTACGCAAAACCCCCAAGCATTAGATGTGTTTTTTAGCAGAGACCCTAGTGAATAAAATGGTGGTCATTGCACATGTATGTCACGGTATTTGCACAGCAATTTTTGAAACAAGTTTTTTTTGGGGGGAAAAAACGGTTTCATGAATTAAAAACAAAACAAAATTAGCCCAATTTTTTCATAAATTGTTAGATGATTTTACGCCGAGTAAATAGATACCTAACACGTCACGCTTTAAAATTGCGCACACTTGTGGAATGGCGCCAAACTTTGGTACTTAAAAAATCTCCATAGGCAACACTTTTTTATAGAATTGTTGCTTTTGCTCTAACGCACGCAGTAATACCTCACACATGTGATTTGTATGCAGTTTACATATGTGAGCACTACTTTCATATGCATTCGCTTCTGTGCGCGAGCGCGCGGGGAGATGACTGGGGACCATCTGGTCACTAGAAATCTCTATGCTCAACTTTCTGCGGCACCAGAGGGCGGCGAGGTTGGGGTGGGGGACTTCCCCTCCCACCGCCTGTAAGAACGATCAAGCTGCTGAACTGCCGCTATGATTGTTCTTACGGTGCACAGAATCGCTGGCTGAAAAAGATGATATCTGGATGATGCCTGTTGCTGCAGGCATCATTCAGATGTCTCCACTCAAATTCCAGGAAGTCATATGACGGCCTATGGGTGAGAAGTGATTAAACTGTTTTGAATCACACTTATATGAGAGTGTGGGTGGGTGCTAGCAGCTGGAGGTTCTAACGGAATATATTTTAGTTCATAGCAGCTCCCAGGTTTTTTTACATTACAGCACCAATCAGGGCTGGCCAGACTTACACTGTAGACAGCATACATCTGCAGAGTAACCTCCTTCCAAAGATCTTTCCCTGCAAATGCCAAAAAACGGAGAAACATCATGTGTGCACACAACAGCACTGCAGGAAGCTTCGAGGATTTAAAAGAAATAAAAACAAAAAAATACAATAGCATGATATATATGATTTATGTAGATGAATAATGGCAATTAACACTTCTGTGTTTAGTATCACTTTAACACACTCTCTTGCATTAAGGTAAAAAACCTACCACTGTCTTACATAAACAAAACAAAAGGGCTCAAAGGCCTATTGCATTACTGTCATTTTTTTTTTTATGTAAAAACAAGCGAGTACATACCCACAAGAGCCACGGTATAAAAGCGTACTACAAAACCCAGGAAACAGAATGGCGATCCAAAAGATAGAACACGCAGGCTCTTTACATGAATCAAACTACTGCTGAGGCGTTTCGAGGTTACCATCTTCTTCAGAGCACATCAGATACAAATTTTTATAAAAATAAATACAGAAAATGTAGTAGTATAATATTAATCATCCTACAGTACTTATAACCATCTTGTTTTTATCCAATAGAATGTGGCAGACATTAAGAAGTTAAAATCTGTGGGGATATGCACAGTAAAAGGTATTCAGATGACCACCAAAAAGGCCTTGTGTAACATAAAAGGTCTGTCTGAGGCTAAAGTGGAGAAGATCAAAGAAGCTGCAAACAAGTTAATAGTGAGTTACAAACGGATGGCAACTGATAGCAATTTCTAAATTATTTGTTTTGAGTAGTGATTTTGCAAAAATAAAATGGTTTTAACCGCTTCCCGACCGGCCACTGCATATATACGTCAGCAGAATGGCACGGGCAGGCAAAAACACGTACCTGTACGTGATCGTGCATTTGCCTGCCTGTGGGTCGCGCGCGCGCCGCCAGCGGCGTGCTCGCGACCCGGTCGGGAGCTCCGTGACCCTGGCCGCGGGACCAGCGGACCCGATCGCCGCTGGTGTCCCGTGATCGGGTTACGGAGCTGAAGAACGGGGAGAGGTATGTGTAAACAAACCTCTCCCCGCGCTTCCTACTCTGCCTGTCATTGATTGGCTGTTCCCGGTCATCGGGAAAGCCGATCAATGACGTCAGCCCCGCCCCCTAATGTAAAAAAAAACACACACATCACAGCCCATAACCCCTCCCCTCCCCCTAGTGGTTAACCCCTTCACTACAACTGTCATTTATACAGGAAACAATGCATTTAAATAGCATTGATTGCTGTATAAATGACAATGGTCCCAAAAATGTGTCAAAAATGTCCGATGTGTCCGCCATAATGTCGCAGTCACAATAAAAATCGCTGATCGCCGCCATTACTAGTAAAAAAAAATAAATATTAATAAAAATGCTATAAAACTATCCCCTATTTTGTAAACGCTATAACTTTTGCGCAAACCAATCAATAATCGCTAATTGCGATTTATTTTTTTACCAAAAATATGTAGAAGAATACGTGTCGGCCTAAACTGAGGAAAAAAAATGTTTTTTTATATATTTTTTGGGGATATTTATTAAAGCAAAAAATATTGCATTTTTTTCAAAATTGTCGCTCTATTTTTGTTTATAGCGCAAAAAATAAAAACCGCAGGGGCGATCAAATACCACCAAAAGAAAGCTCTATTTGTGGGAAAAAAAGGACGCCAATTTTGTTTTGGAGCCACGTCGCACGACCGCGCAATTGTCAGTTAAAGCGACGCAGTGCCGAATCGCAAAAAGGGGCCTGGTCCTTTGGCTGCCAATTGGTCCGGGGCTGAAGTGGTTAATTCCACCTAAAAACTATACAAAAGGCCCATATAGTTGTTTAACAGCTGTTCACCATTGGAACCTGTTACATATTCCACCCCTATTAACATGTTCCAGCTCCTGCACAAACTGGCCCATGCAGACAAGGGGCCCTGGTAGTTTAAGATACACGGGGTCATTTGCAAAATATTATTTAACCCTTTGCTTTCTAGAGAGGTTTTTGTGTTTTTGGAACACAGGTTTAAAATTAATTTTGGACCTGAACATACAGTAAAACCCCCAAACATTATATATTTTCTGAAAGCAGAGACCCCAGATCAAATGGATGCCTAAAATTTCAAGATTTACACTTGATACCCCTAGATTAGATACCTTATATTATTCATAAGCTCCAAAAATCCCCTACAGGTCACCCGTTTAGTTAATTGTGAAAAATGGGTCTAGAATTTTTGCTCTCACTCCAGTGTGTGCAGCAATATGCAACCTGCATCTGAGAAGTTAGAGTCTTCTGCCATTACCCTCAAACTGCCTTTACTCCCAGAGACTGTTTTCATCCATGGGTGCAATATGTGTGTGTAGGACTGGGGGCCCACTGTGCCCTTCCACATTGCACAACATGGGGAGATACCAGTTCCCTGTCTTTCTTGTCTAGGCAAGGAAGTGTGCTGCACCTAACAGTTAAGCCCCACCTGCTGGAGATGGAGCTCAGGGAAGCCGAACCCCACAGCAGCTAGTCACAACTATACTATATAACCAGCGGGAGCTATCAAAGTGCCAGCTACTTGCTTAATAGCTGTCAACCGGAGAGGTAAGAATGTTTCACCTGATTCTCTCCCTCTGCCACCCCACCTGTACCCGATCTCCTCCACATCACAAGCGATACGCTGCTATGTTAATCTTTGCTGCAGATCTAGCGCTTGTGATGCAGAGAAGATCAGGTGCCTGGGGAGAGGATCATTTAAAAACATTCCTTCCTCTCCAGATGATCGCTGTCAAGTAACCAGCTGTCTCTTCAGTAGCACCCTCTAATTACTTTGTAGAGATGCGGCTGGCATCTCTCTACTGAGCACTGAACTCTGAATCCTTTCCTACTGATCTCTGCATCGCTTCCTAATGATGTCTGAACTCTGCATCACTTCCTAATGTCTGAACTCTGTATCATTTCCTACTGAGCTCTGTCATTATTATATTGATCTGAGCTCTGCCTCACTTCCTACTGATCCCTGACCTCTGCATCACTTACTGTTAACCTGCGAAATCTGCGTCACTTACTAGTGATCCCTGAGCTCTGCGACACATCCTACTGTTCTCTAAATTCTGCATAACTTCCTACTGATCTCTGAACTTTGTGTCACTTACTACTGATCTCTGCTTCCCTGTTGGCCACAGCCAATATTCAGCCAAACACACCCAATTTTTTTTCTGCGGCTCGCTGCGTGCGCCACACTTTCTTTTTCTTTCTCAGCGGGTCCCAACTTCTGATTATTCAAACAGGCCCACTGCTTGCATAAAACACCCCTGTTTCATTCCACCGAAAAAGATAATTAATTTATTGATGTGGTACATATACCACTTTAACAAACTTAGGGAGCAGCCTGTAACCTTTACCATTGCTGTCCTGTCCTGGTCTAGGTTCCTTTATGGAGATAGGGCTGCCAGGACTTTTCCAGTACACCCATTCTCCACAGTCTATGGGGCTGAATATATCCTGACAGGATGTTATTACCTCCCAAGCTCCTTTTATCTGTTTGAGGAGAATTTTGTTAAAAAGTGGACCTTCTATGGATTGTGTATTTAGTTATTTATTTTTGTTAAAATGTGTATCTTGCCGTATCCTGTCCTAACACAGTATCCACCATCCCAGTGAAGGATGCACCTGTCTTCAAAGTTTCCACCAACAAACAGCTTGGGGCCCTATCTAGATCTCTGTTCTCCTTGTCAGGTCTTGCATGACAACCTTGGCTGTGATCTTCATCTGTCAAACTTTAATTGACTGTCTACAGCATGGTATACACTCTCACTTTTTTTTTTTTTTTCGTTCAACCAGCAGGTTGAATAAAAAAACTCTCAGATCACCAGCCTTGAGCTACAGCATAGACAAGTTGTTGGATGTCTACTGCCTCATCTCCTGTATGAATCTCCTGTCAGTCAAAATAAGACAGGCTTATTGACTAAAGCGTTCGGCTGTGGAGCATGCATAGAAAATGCACTTACTCCACATGACCTTTAAGGGAAAACGCCTTTTTCAGGCTTCCCTAGATGCCCTCATTAGGATGCCTCCGGTTTCAAGAGCACCCGTTTTCTTCAGCAAAAGAAGTCTCGGGCTCAGTCTGGGAACCCCTCGTCAGAGTCCAAGAAAAGCCCTTACGTTGTTTCTGTGGCCTCAGACTGCAAGTCCAAATCCCAAGTCTGGCATCCAGTCTGCCTGCACATCTTGGACTTATAATTTCCTCAAACCCTAAAATAAGTCTTCTTCAGCATGAGGGTGCACCCTCACTTTCCAAAGTAGAGGGACATCTGTCTTTGCGGACACTTGGACAGCCTGCATCTCAGATGCTTGGGTGCAGAGGTGGTTTCCAGGGGCTATAAATTAGAGTTGCTCCTAGCCCCCCATTAATCCCAACAGATTAGCAGATCTCCATGCAGTCAGCAGTAGGGGGTCAATATGGCAGTGCTTGTGGCAGAACAGTTCCAGTAATTCTACTGCAACCTGTTTACAGATACCAAACAAAGGTGGCATCAGACCCGTCTTGGATCTCAAGGCCATAAATGTCTTCAGTTGGTTCCAATTTTGCATGGGATCCACCAGGGCTTTTATAGCCTCCCTTCATCAGGGAGACTTCCTGGCCTCTGTGGACATCAAGTATGCATACTTGCATGTCCTCACTTTACCAGCGCTTCAGTGATCTCTACACTTTTCTATGGGACCTCCCAATCGTCCTATCTCTTGCACTTCGGGTGTTTACCAATGGCCTCTATGCTAGACTTTCTTCACTTTTTGGGCATTTCTATTTTGGGATATCTAGATGACCTCCTAGTCAGCACAGATATTGTTTGACAACGTAGTCCTGACCATCCAGGCCTTGCATAGGTTGTGGTTGATCCTTAACCTTCAGAAATCAGCTTTGGAAAAGACTCATTTTTGAAATATCTGGGTCTAGTGCTAGGCACAGCTCAAACCATCGTTTTTCTTCCCAAAAGAAACCTTAAATCGGTATTAAACCCAACACCAAAAATGTTATATATTTCAGCTTGGCAATCATTAGATGTGGTAGTTGCATTTGTTCTCTCATTTTATTTTTTTTTCCCTCTGTTTTCGCTTGGTGATTAGGCCACTAACACCTCCTGTATAAAGCCCCATACACACGCGCGGATTATCCGAGGACCAGGTCCGTCGGACCATGTCCGTCATACTTTGTCTGATGTTGGTTTTGCGTACACACGGTCAGACAAAGTTGTCGGAAAATCCGATCATTCTGAACGTGGTGACGTTTGTTGCCTACGACGGGACTACGTAGAGGCTAGTAGCCAATAGCTTTGGTCTTGTAATGTGATCTGAGCATGCGTAGCACTTTGTCCGGTCGGACAACCGTACACACGATCGGATTTGGTGTGATCGGACCGTGTTGTCGGCAAATCTATCCAGCAGGAGATAGGACTTTGTCCGTCGGACAATCCGACGTACACTGTCCGATGGTGCATACACACGGTCTGATTTTTCAACAACATTGTCCGATCGGACAGAATCCATGCAAAAATCCGACCGTGTGTATGGGGCTTAATAGTGTTCCCATTCTGGATGAAGGAGCACCTTTGGATAGCAGCATTCTCAATCTGGGAGGAGGGTGTTATATGTACTAGCAGATTTAAATACACTAACAATTTGAAGCTGAACTCCAGCTAACACTTTAAGTAGCTACAGTAAACAGTTTTTCTCCTTTTGGGATAAATACATTTTTACATAAATATATAAAAGCTGGTCATTGTAAGTACCCCTGCCAGTGTTTGTGCCACCCCTGTAATTAATAGATCTGCAAGAGAGCTTGTTCTTTTGAGAAGCAGGCTTGCTGGCCAGATCATTAGATGAAAAGAGAAGAAAGAAAGCCTAAAAAAGAAAACTAATGCAGCCAATACATCTAAGAATTGGTAAGCTGCAATATTATGAATGTCTGCTTTCTTTATTGTATATCACGGGACACAGAGCAGCATAGTAATAACTATGTTGGTATATAGCCACTTTTAGGTCATGGACACTGGCACGCCCAAGACAGGAAGTTGCCTTCCTATATAACCCCTCCCACACTGGGAGCACCTCAGCTTTTTCGCCAGTGTCTAAGGTGTTGGTCA
The DNA here is from genome assembly GCA_028564925.1 of Lithobates sylvaticus. Lineage (NCBI taxonomy): Eukaryota > Metazoa > Chordata > Amphibia > Anura > Ranidae > Lithobates > Lithobates sylvaticus. Next base: position 76,654,320 of record CM053032.1, read on the forward strand.
CTGTTAAAGATGTTTTATGAAGAGCTCCACTGGAGCAATTCTTGCTGTATGAGCAAGCTAACAAACCGGATCCATTCAAAGTGCCATTTAAAGGCCAACGTGACTGGTACCTGGGCCTCGTCACAGAAGAAACAAGTTATTGCCTGTAATGCCTCTTTTGGAGGGCTGGACCCTGGGACCCAGTTCTTTGGTTATTTATTAAATAAATTATTTATTAAATACATTTCTGGCAGGGTGCTATACAGGTCCAGAGAAGTGGAAATCCCTTTTTAAGGAACCCGGTCCCTGAAGGTCTTTAAAATCTGATCTGTCTGGCTACCAGCAGAATCCTGCAGTGGGGATAAGATAAGTGAAGGTCCTAAGGAACTTGGTTTACTTAGGATTCTTCTTTGAGCAAAAAAGATTTGCCTAAAAATCACCACTAGATAGCGAAGGGAGCATACTTAATGGTTATCTCTACAATAGCCATGTCCCTTTATGTACGCTGCTGTGTCTGCAAAAAAGGGGATTTTTTTTTGCATACCTCCCATGGTGTTCTCCAGGACGGTCGCAGACACTTTGGATGAAGGGCAGAGGGATTGCTGCGGCTCCCCATAGCACAGTATCCTCCCTGCAAGACCATGCTCGGACTGTGGGGGTCTGCCTCCCTATAGGGTCGGGATGTCCACAGCAGCAACTTGGGGGCATTTGGGTGATGTATACAGGCATTCTAAATGACACTTTTGCTCAAGCATCAGGCTGACCATTATTAGCAGCATTTATTGCTGGACTAAGGATCAGCAGTGGATGCGCTTGTCTTTTTATTTAGCTCTGTTTGTTGCTTTGCACTATGCCTCCTAAAAAGGTGGTTTCAACCCCCGCAAAAAAGGCTCCAAATGCATCTCCATCAGACTCTGAGGACCCTGGTCATGCCTCCTTAGTACCTTCCTCTCTGGACAGACCAGAGGTAGCTGGCCAGGATGAGCCGTTGGTTTTCCCTGGTGCAGCAGCTGTTTCCAATCCTCCAGCCCCTGTTTGTTACTGAGGATGCCTTATCCTTAGCTCTGGTTGGGTTAGAACAGAGGTTAGCTGCTTCAATTGCATCCTCTTCCCAGAGTGGGAGGAAACACAATAGAGCTCCCTCCCCCTCTCCGGACCCCCTGTCAAAAGAGCAGCAGTGGCCGGAGGAATAAAAATTACCCTCAGGGGACTGGGAAGAGGGACAGTCTAATGATTCCTCTTCGGAAGAATCAACTGTAGAAGAACCTTTTTCAGCCTCGCAATCTGAGAAATTGCTAGTTCAATCCCTTACTGAAATGGCTCGCTCTGCATTCAAGTTGCCCTTGAGTCAGCCGAAAGGCCCATTTCTTCACTAGGTTCACTAAAGCCCCCGCAGGCTCTTCACGTCTATCCTGTTTATCCATTGCTGGAACAGCTTATATATTCTGATTGGATTCACCCAGATAAGCATTTTCTGCCTCCGAAAAAATATTCAACTCTCTATCCTATGAAAGAGGAATTTACCAGGAAGTGGAGTATTCCAGTAGTGGATGCTGCTATCTCCTCTGTGAATAAAAACCTGACTTGTCCTGTAGACAATGCTCAGATATTCAGGGATCCAACAGATAAAAGGCTAGAGTCTTTACTGAAGACTTCTTTTTCTACGGCAGGTGCAGTAACTCAACCTGCTGTTGTGGCAATAGGCATCTGTCAATCCCTAAAAGACCAGCTGAAACAGGTTCTTAGAGATATTCCAGTTCAGCAGGCTCAAGATTTAGCTGAACTGCCTAGGGCGTTGTGTTTTGCAATTGACGCTATTAAAGATTCTATTTATCAGGCTTCTCGCCTTGCGCTCCTATTGGTCCATATGCGTAGGATCTTGTGGCTGAAAAACTGGTCAGTCGAGGGGGCCATGCAAAAAACTCTTGACTGGGTTTTCGTTTCACGGTGAACGGCTGTTTTGGGATGACTTGGATAACTTTGGATAAATACATCCAAAAGATTGAAGTGGGAAAAGTACCTTGTTACCAGTTAAAACTAAAGAATAAGCGTCCCTCTTTTAAACAAACTTCCTCTCCTGGGCCAGGGGCAACTGCCTCCAGGCAGTCGCGACGGCCTCCGCTGTCAGGTTCAAGAGGTAAAACTCAAGGTCATGCCCAGGGACAAAACAAGCCATGGGGGAGGAAGCCTACAAAGCAGAATTCTAAAGCCTCCTTATGAAGGGGCGCCACCGTTCACTTGGGTGGGGGGAAGAATTTTGCAGTTTGCAAAGGTGTGGCAAGAAGAGATTCAGGACAACTGGGTCACCTCCACAATAGTTCTAGGTTACAGACTAGAGTTTTGAGAATTTCCATTGCCTCGTTTTCTGAGGTCAAATGTTCCCAAAGATCCAGGGAAAAGGAAATCCCTGTTCCTGGCATTAGACCAAATGTTTTCTCCAGGGGGTGATCATGGAGATCCCTGTGGAAGAACAGGGTGGGGGTTTTATTCAAACCTTTTCACGGTGCCAAAACCAAATGGAGTTGTCAGGCCCATCTTAGGCTTCAAAGGTCTAAGGCCCCTTTCACACGGAAGGCCCGTTCAGATCCGCCTGTCAGTTTTGACGGCGGATCTGAACGGGCGCTCCATGTTACTCTATGGAGCGTCGGATGTCAGCGGAGACATGTCCGCTGACATCCAATCCGGTCCGATCCGCCAAATCCAGACGTATGGACCACACGTCCAGATCCGTCGGATCGGGTGAGATCGGGTGAAAACGGACACACTGTCCGTTTTCATCCGATCTCTCCATAGAGATCAGCGGCGCTCGCAAGCCCCTCCCCGCTCAGTGAGCGGAGAGAGGCTTGTCATCCGCCGGCTCAGCGGAGATCAACGGACAGATCTCCCGCTGAGCCGACGGACAGAGGCGGGCTCCGTGCAAGCGGAGTCCGCCTCGTCTGAAAGGGGCCTAAATCTGTTCCTGAATATCCGCTCATTTTGCAGTAGTTTCCATCCTAAAGGAGGGGAACTTCTGGTGTCAATCGACATCAAGGATGCATATCTGCATGTGCCTATTTTTCCCGCTCACCAGAAATTTCTGCGATTCGAGGTAGAAAGGCACCATTTTCACTTTGTAGCCTTGCCCTTTGGCCTAGCTATTGCATCCCAGGTTTTTACAAAGGTTCTGGCCAGACTAAGAACTCAGGGCATAACGGTTATAGCATACCTAGACGACTTGTTACTAGTAGACCGGTCGGTAGCCCCCTTGGCTCTTGAAACTAGAAAAAGGAGCACGTGATGAAAAGTATGATAACGCTAAAAAGTGCTAAACAGTGCCTAATAACAGAAAAAAATTCTTGTGTATAGCCGCAAAATCTAATGGTGAACACTGAACCACAAGATGAATGTAAAGTAAATGATTTTGCGCTAAAGGTGGCACTAATACAAATAATAATTAATATAAATATACAAAGTGAGAAAATGATATATATATATATATATATATCTATATATATATATATATATATATCATTATATATAATAATAGTGATGGTGAATTAATATATGTACAATGTGAGTGCACAATAGCTAATAATACACATAAAATACATAAATGTTAAAATTAAAAATAACAATACAATCCCATAGTGATAAATAGGTGTATAAAAATAAAATAAAACCAATACGTGGATATCAAAAATAAATATGGATAAATCTAATAAATAGTGTCCTGCAAATCAATTAGTGCTAGTGATGCCCATGCAGTAAAGTGAATAATATTGCCCATGCAGTAAATTAATGAAGAAAATATTGCACAACGTCCATTTATCCCAAAAAACAGTCTTTAGTGGCCCAGCAAGACTAAGAAAGGTGGCTATGGCCACACCAGTATTCTTCACGTAAACGGGGAGGTAGGTGTAGGTGGATATAATCCTAAACTTGTGCTCACTAGCCTCTCACCTTAGGGCAGTTGTCACAGAGCTTTGGATAAAGTTAAACTCTGTCCGAACTCCTCTCCTCCGCTGTCTCCCAAGGATATTGGCTAAATGGTTAGGCTCTGTCCCGGCTCCTTTCCTCCACTGTATCCACTGGTGCTTAATCTCTCCTCCCAGGCGTCCTCTCATGTACCTAAAAATCCTCCAAAAAAGCCACTGTCCGGCAGGACAAACCTCACCAGGAATGGGGATAGAGGACAAGAAAGGAAGGGGGGAGGCCCAATGGTGAAGTATGTTTGGGTAAAATCGCTTTATTACAAAACAGAGTGCATCCTTACATTTCAAACAAAGATAAACAGGCGACTAGCGCCAGTCTCACGTCGTTTCCGGTATCCTCCAATCAGACCAGTCCCTACCGGTTACGTCACGCACTCGTGACTTCATCAGGGAAACCTGATTGGCTATAAGAGGCTGTCATTTATATAGATAAAACCGGATATGTAACGGCGGCCATTTTGCCGAGGTGCGCGATTGTAAACAAACCGCGGCCATTTTCTTGTGGTCCATTATCAGTAGTTACCGCAGCATTAAGCTAGGGGCCGAACGTATCTGTATCACATAGCGACATTATTGATAATTATATCATATATGTAAATGGCGGTGATCAATCTTGTAGCTCGGCCTTAATTGTTATAAATATACCATCTTAAATGGCAAGAGCTGATTCAAATGGCTAAAGAATAAAAACAAAAACAAAACCCCTGCAGCCATTTTCTAGTGGCCCATTGAAGTGCTCAGTAAAAGCCATTATTTAAATAGATTGCTACAATAAAGAAGTGCTTGACCAGTCATAGAAAAATCCGTGTTCTGGTGACAGTTCCAGGCTAGTAAACCTGGACTTATAATGCACATATATAATGGCAATGATGCCGATCGAAATAAAGTAGTAAAGATGACCCAAATAAAGAGAATATTCTACTTGCTATCAAAAAATATATTTAAAAACGTACCGTATATAAGAATATATTTAAAATTAATGTAAAAATGAGGAGAATATAATGGGAAATGCATGTATATATAAGAAAATTATATTTTCTATACAGCCAACCCATATATTTAACCACTTTAAGACCAGCCTCGTTTTGGATTTTAGGTGTTTACAAGTTTAAAACAGTTTTTTTTGCTAGAAAAAAAAACTTGGAACCCCCAAACATTATATATTGTTTTTTTTCTAACACCCTAGAGAATAAAATGGCGGTCGTTGCAATACTTTTTTTCACACCGTATTTGCGCAGCGGTCTTACAAGCGCACTTTTTTTGGAAAAAATTAACTTTTTTGAATAAAAAAATAAGACAACAGTAAAGTTAGTCCAATTTTTTTATATATTGTGAAAGATAATGTTACGCCGAGTAAATTGATACCTAACATGTCACGCTTCAAAATTGCGCCCGCTCGTGGAATGGCATCAAACTTTTACCCTCAAAAATCTCCGTAGGCGACGTTTAAAAAATTCTACAGGTTGCATATTTGCGTTACAGAGGAGGTCTACGGCTATTTTTGCTCTCGCTCTACCGATCGCGGTGATACCTCACATGTGTGGTTTGACCACCGTTTCATATGCGGGCGCTACTCACGTATGCGTTCGCTTCTGCGCACAAGCTCGTCGGGACGGGGCGCTTTAAAAAAATTTTTTTTTTGTTTTTCTTATTTATTTTTCTTGATTTTATTTATTTTTACACTGTTTTTTAAAAAAAAATTTTAATTGGCTCTCTTTTATTCCTATTACAAGGAATTACATCCCTTGTAATAGAAAAAAGCATGACAGGTCCTCTTAAATAAGAGATCTGGGGTCAAAAAGTCCTCAGATCTCATATTTGGACTTAAAAGCAAAAAAAAAAAAAAAAAAAAAAAATGTCATTTAAAAAAAATGACATTAGGAAAATGTTCCTTTAAGAGGTATGGGCGGAAGTGACCACCATTATCGGAATGCCGACCGGCGCCTGAAGAGATGGATATCTCGGTTGTGGCAGCAGCTGCTGCCGTTACCGAGATATCCCTCTTCAAAATCAGGACGTATATCGTCGCGCGACGGTCGGAAAGTGGTTAAAATACCAACAATAACTGTGTATGCATGTTCCATAATACATATATATATATATATATATATATATATATATATAAAAACAATGCATATATAAAAAAAAATTATTTATACATAAAAAATTTCTTTATAAAAAAGACAGGCCATCACCCTTAAATATGGGTCTTATAAATATTGTTATTGTAGCCAGATAAAAATCATTTGTATAATGAGCTGCAAATAAATGAAACTCACCTAAAATTGGATGAAGGTCTGGCATACTAAAATTCATTAAATTTAAATCAAAGACAAGGGCCGTAATATTCATTCTGATGCTAAAATGTGAATTGAATAAAATCAATTCCTCTAATATGATAATGGTGGATTTATCCAGAGGATGTGCAGTGAAACCTATATATATATATATATATATATTTATATATACAGTAAACCCCCGCTATATTGCGGTTCAGTTATTGCGGTCCCGGTATATCGCGGTATTTTAATTAGGACCTGTTATTCTGATATTGTGGTAATATTTCACCATTTTCGCAGTTATATACTCTATTTTTTACTGTACTGTACTGTTAAGACAATATTTTTGTGTTTTAAAAATCCTCTTGATCTCTCTCTCTATCTTTAATGTGTTTCTATTGCATAAAAGTGTGTTTAAAGACCTTTAAATGCTATTAAAAAATTAACAAAACATGCCTAGGGTGTATTTAAATAGGGTCTTTCTATTTCGCGGATTTTCACTTTTCGCGGGTGGGTCCGGAACATAACCCCAGCGATGGAGGGGGGTTTACTGTATATATATATATATATATATATATATATATATATATATATATATATATACACACATGCCATGGAGACGGCAAAGGTACACTAATAAGTAATAGGGGGAAATGTTCTTCAGGAATCACTATGATGTTTGTTAATGAAATAACATGATAGTGTGTATAGATCTACCAGCATACCGGAAAAGATGTGTCTGGCCAATACAGAGGCCTATACAGTCTCAATACAGTTAAACATAGTAAAATCGAATATAGCAGGCACAATTAATATATTAAAAATTGCTCAAGAAGCAGTTCAAATCGAACTCAACGTTCAGTCCTTCTGGTGTAAGGGTCCTCATGGTATGAATCCACATGGATTCTTTTTGACTAATGACTCTTACTCTATGACTACCCCTCCCATGTAGGATTATACCGTTCTATACCCCAGAACTGCAACTGAGTGGGATCCTTATTATGCACTGCAGCAAAGTGTCTCGACACGCTATGCTTTGGGAAACCATTAATGATATTTTGAACATGTTCCTTTATACGTACTTTAAGCTCTCTCTTGGTTCTACCAATGTATTGCAAATTGCAACTGCATTGTAAACAATATACTACACCCTCAGTGTGACACCCTATAAAATCTTTGATAGTGTGTACCTGTCCTGTGGTGGTGGCTGTAAACTCGTTTTTTTTGCCCTGGAATTTGCGTGCCTTACGGCATGCAAAACAATTCCTACATGGATAAAAACCTTTCCCGGTAAAAAATGTAAAACCTTTCTTGGGGGGTGGTTCCACTACCGATTTTAACCACTAGGTCTCTGACTGTCGGGGCTCTTTTGTATACAATGTTAGGCTTCTCAGGTAAAATCGTTCTCAAATCTTTGTCGCTTGTAAGTACATGCCAGTGTTTTTGTATTACTTTGGCGACCTCCTTATGTTATAATCCATTATGATACATGGTGCTTCCTTTCGACATTGTGTTGAGGTTTTGGGTTTATCCTCTAGCATTGTGGTTCTGCTTATCTCCTGTACTTTGGCAATTTGTTTCTTAATCCATGATTCTTCATACCCCTTCTCTTTGAATCTCGCTCCAATCAATTGGGCTTGGGTATTGAAGTCCTTATCTTTGGTACAATTGGGCCGAATTCTTACTAATTGTCCTTTTAGGGATGTTATACAACCAAGGTTTAAAGTGACAACTGTGCATTGAAAGATAACTATTGGTATCCACGTTTTTAAAGTGCGTTTTGGTAACGATTTTATCAGCCTCTATCGAAATATTTAGGTCCAGAAAGTCTACTGAACTAGCATTGATATTCCACACTAGATTAATGTTCTTATCATTAACATTAAGGAGGTTTAAGAATTCTTCTAGTTTGTCTTTGCTTCCATTCCACACTATTACAAGGTCATCGATATACCTTTTGTATAATGTGAGCTCTGCTGGCATATTCGCATAAACCGAATCTTCCTCCCAATGTGCCATAAAGGCATTAGCTACACTGGGAGCGAACTTTGCCCCCCATGGCAATGCCAATGGCTTGTTTAAAATAAGATTGGTTGTGCCAGAAGTAGCTACACTTCAAACAGAAATCAAGACACTTGATTAAAAATTTCCTCTGTTTGCATACTAAAGTGCTATGTGCTCGTAATAACCACTTAGTGGCTGTGCATGCTTCATGATGCGGAACAATAGTATATAGGGAGGACACATCTGCCGTTGCAAGATATGTCCGACCTTCCAATACAGGTACATCATTTAATAGTTGTAATACATGCTTTGTATCCTTCAAATATGCCCTAGTTTTCTGTACAGCGGGTTGGATAAAATAATCAATATATTCTCCAACTCTATCGGTTAACGAGTCAATCCCATTTACGATGGGTCTGCCAGGTGGAAATTCTTTGCTCTTGTGTATTTTCGGAATGGTGTAGATTATAGGTATTCTACAGGCTTCTGGGATCAAATATTTTGCCTCCTTTTTGTTTAAAATCTCTTTCTTGATCCCTAAATTCACCACTAGTTCCAGTTCTTTCTTATATTCACTTGTAGGATTCCCCAATAATTTAATGTACGTGTCTTGGTCCTGTAGTTGTCTATCGAGCTCTTGCTTGTATTGCTCTTTCGATTGAATCACCACAGCTCCGCCTTGATCCGCGGGTCTCACCGCTATGTCTTTCCGTTGTTGCAGTGATTTAATTCCTTTCTGGATATGTATGGGATCAGCAATCTTTTTAATCTTCATTGATTGTAGATCCTCCAATACTAATCTTTTAAAAACCTCAATGTGTTGGCTATTTGTGACTTGAGGGTTGTACACTGAGTTATTGCGTAACGTACTTTGTATAGGTAGTATTTGACCAACGGCCTTATTAGATGTGGATTGAAATGGATTCCCCATAATATATTTCTTAATATTCAATTTTCTAATATATTTTTGTATACTTATTTAGGTGTCAAATTTATTCAAGTTTTTTTATGGGGGCATGTTTGAGGCCTTTATCTAGTACGGCCAATTCCTCTGTGGAGATGGGTTTAGATTGACCACTCCTTCTCCAGCTATTGTCTTTTTCTCTTGGATTCTCTTTCCCGCTCTGCAGCCTCTCTGATTTCGGGGGTATCTTCTGTCCTTTGGTCCTCTACTCTTCGTCTGGGTGAGCGGTGTAGTTCTCGTTGCGATCTCCTCGGGGAGTGGTCTCTTCGGTCCTTGTCTAAAAAACCCCCCTGGATATTCCTCTCTTGATAATTCCTTTCAGGTTGATATTGTTGGTAAGGTTGTTCATAATATTGTTGATGTTCTTGAAAATGCCTGATAGGGTCAAAACTGTTATAGGTAGGTATTGGACTCCTATCCTGCCTCCCTTGTTGATAATGTGGATATTGCTGTTGGTAAGGTGGCGGTCCTCTATTATCCCGTTGATTCTGTTGCCAGTTGTTCTATGGTTTCTTGAATGGCTTCTTGAATGGCCAATATCTCAGATCTTGGTAGGGTCTGGGTGTTTCATATTGTTGCCCATTTCTTTGATCATAAACAGGTCTCATTGTTTGCTGTTTAGTGTTTTCTTCCCATCTTGGTCCATTTGGTGGATACATGGCTGTAGGGTCCTGTATCCTTACTTCCCTTGCAGGTGTAGAATACAAGGGAGCAGAGGGTACTTGTTAATTTTTACTTTGCCATTTAAAGGCACGATCGGTTTTGTAGTCCGCTATGTCACGTTGATATTTTTTCATCTTACGTTGTTGTGCTTCCAGATCCTTGGTTATGAGATCTTTATTGAGTTGTACTGCCAATTTTTTGAACTCTGCAGAATCCTTGTAAGGTTCGAGTTTTGTTTTAGTTTCTTCAATCAGTTTCTCTACTGCTTGCGTTTTCCTTTGTTTCCTTTTCGTCCATACCATTCGTCCATAGACTCTTTGTCTACCAGGCCGTCATTCGGGGGTATATCCCACCGTAGTCTCCTGGGGACTATGCTTTCTCTTGTATACCTTTCGAACGTATTGGTATCCCACTATAGATTGACTTTTTTGTCCATTTGGTGTCCTAATTTTCTGACCAAACTCTCTAAGTCTGTATTACGTGTTTTCATCTGTGCATTGAAAACCTCATCGAGATTTACATTTCTGTTCTCCATGAATGTAAACACATCCATGGTAGCAGCAAAGGGAAAAAAAGTGTATGTGCTAATAGAAAATAGAAAAGTGACCTTCGCGCTCTTGAAACTCGAAAAAGGAGCACGTGATGAAAAGTATGATAACTCTAAAAAGTGCTAAACAGTGCCTAATAACAGAATAAAATTCTTGTGTATAGCCGCAAAGTCTAATGGTGAACACTGAACCACAAGATGAATGTAAGTAAGTAAATGATTTCGCGCTAAAGGTGGCACTAATACAAATAATAATTAATATAAATATACAAAGTGAGAAAATTATATATATATATATATATATATATATATATATATATATATATATAATATATATATATATATATATATATATTTTAATAGTGATGGGGAGGTAGGTGTAGGTGGATATAATCCTAAACTTGTTCTCACTAGCCTCTCACCTTAGGGCAGTTGTCACAGAGCATTGGATAAAGTTAAACTCTGTCCGAACTCCTCTCCTCCGCTGTCTCCCAAGGATATTGGCTAAATGGTTAGGCTCTGTCCCGGCTCCTTTCCTCCACTGTATCCACTGGTGCTAAATCTCTCCTCCCAGGCGTCCTCTCATGTACCTAAAAAAAAAAAGACACTGTCCGGCGGGACAAACCTCACCAGGAATGGGGATAGAGGACAAGAAAGGAAGGGGGGAGGCCCAATGGTGAAGTATGTTTGGGTAAAATCGCTTTATTACAAAAAACAGAGAGGAGTTCGGACAGAGTTTAACTTTATCCAATGCTCTGTGACAACTGCCCTAAGGTGAGAGGCTAGTGAGCACAAGTTTAGGATTATATCCACCTACACCTACCTCCCCGTTTACGTGAAGAATACTGGTGTGGCCATAGCCACCTGTCTTAGTCTTGCTGGGCCACTAAAGACTGTTTTTTGGGATAAATGGACATTGTGCAATATTTTCTTCATTAATTTACTGCATGGGCAATATTATTCACTTTACAGGGGGTCCCCGACTTAAGAACACCCGACCTACGAACAACCCCTACTTACGAACGGGGTGCTGCGGGGACCCTCCGACATTTTTCGTCCTTTTTCGTCCTTCTTCGGCGTCTTTCGGCTGTTCTGCGCATGCGCGGCCATACGGAGCTTCGGAAAATGCCGGAAATGTCCGTAATTTGCCGCACATGCGCAGAACGGCAATAGACGGAGCATCGGAAATGTCCGGAAATCTCCGTATTTGTCGGTCTGTGCATGTGCGCCGACTTACGAACATTTCCGACTTCCGTACAGGCGGGCAGTCCCTAACGAGTTCGTAACTCGGGGACCCCCTGTACTGCATGGGCATCACCAGCAATAATTGATTTACAGGACACTATTTATTAGATTTATCCATATTTATTTTTGATATCCACGTATTGGTTTTATTTTATTTTTATACACCTATTTATCACTATGGGATTGTATTGTTATTTTTAATTTTAACATTTATGTATTTTATGTGTATTAGCTATTGTGCACTCACATTGTACATATATTAATTCACCATCACTATTATTATATATATATATATATATATATATATATATATATATATATATAATTTTCTCACTTTGTATATTTATATTAATTATTATTTGTATTAGTGCCACCTTTAGCGCAGAATCATTTACTTTACATTCGTGTGGTTCAGTGTTCACCATTAGATTTTGCGGCTATGCACAAGAATTTTATTCTGTTATTAGGCACTGTTTAGCACTTTTCATCACGTGTTCCTTTTTCTAGTTTCAAGAGCGCGAAGGTCACTTTTCTATTTTCTATTAGCACATACACTTTTTTTCCCTTTGCTGCTACCATGGATGTGTTTACATTCATGGAGAACAGAAATGTAAATCTCGATGAGGTTTTCAATGCACAGATGAAAACACGTAATACAGACTTAGAGAGTTTGGTCAGAAAATTAGGACACCAAATGGACAAAAAAGTCAATTTATGGTGGGATACCAATACGTTCGAAAGGTATATAAGAGAAAGCATAGTCCCCAGGAGACTACGGTGGGATATACCCCCGAATGACGGCCTGGTAGACAAAGAGTCTATGGACGAATGGTATGGATTTTTCAACAGTAGGAGCATTGATTGCTTGAGACTACTGCTGAAAAGGAAAGAAAGGAAAACGCAAGCAGTAGAGAAACTGATTTGAAGATACTAAAACAAAACTCGAACCTTGGAAAAAATCAATGTGTGGTGTCGCGCTCCTGAACTGATGTCAGTATAAAAAATCGCATAAAGTTGCTGTGGTGTCACATCAGCAAACAGGGAATAATATGCGAATTAAAAGTGACTGTGTGCATCGCAAGCTAAAACCATCAGTAAGACAATCGAATAAAATATATACATATATTGCAATACGCTGACATCAAAGGCAATAATACATAAAATGTATCCGTATAAATCTAGAAAGTGACTAGTGTGCAAAAAGCATAAAAAACACACTCAAGTGCATGCAAAATGTTCTATATGGAACACAGAAGTGGATGAGTGAAAATGACTCAAACAAATAAACTTCCTATGGTCGCTGTGAAGCAGTGGAGTGAATGGTGATAAAAAAATAATTATTAACATAAAGAGGGGATGAGTGGTTCAGGTTTATGGAGATACCATAAGGTATAAAACCAGAGAAATGCAGGGAGTGGTGAAAACCAATGGGGTAATGGTGGATGTGATGGCAGCAATCAAAAGTGCTGGAAATAGCGACCAATGTGAACAGTGGTACTAAAAATTAACAAACAGAGGTAGTCAGGAAAATTGTAATGTGATGGAGAAAATCAACATATACAAAACAATGCAAAGCAGTCCATATAGCATCTGATATTAATAGACAGCGTGGAGGTGGTGATAACCAAAATGATCCAATCTGGGCTGCACTACGGTGCCAAGTGCTAGGTGGGGGTGGGGAGTGGTGGATGGCTTGCCCAAGGTGAAACTAGTGCTGAGGTCTTCGGTGCTAGTGACACCCGTGGGTGTCCTTCCTAATTACCTTGTTACTGCAAGGTAAGCAGCATATGTGTAAAAGCCAGGAAGGTGGATTCACTCTGGGGGATGCTCCGATGGTCTCTCAAGGGGATGTTGCACATGGGTCTCTGTCACAGTACTCCTCTCCTATCCGCAGCAGTATGTGGAGCCTATATGATTGTGGCTTTACTGGTGCTCAGGACCAGGTTCCGCTCGGTGTGTACCCAGGTAAGGTGGGTATAAAGGGGGGGAGAGAGTGACAAAAGGGAGCCGTATAGTGTAGTATTTGGTATTAAAACAGAGAATCAGCTTTATTTTAAAAAAGGGTACTCACAATAAACAAAACAGCAATAGATATTCAAAAACGAGCGCCGAGCTCGTGACCAGTGCGTCACTTCCGGGGTCCGGGGCCCGGAAGTGACGCACTGGTCACGAGCTCGGCGCTCGTTTTTGAATATCTATTGCTGTTTTGTTTATTGTGAGTACCCTTTTTTAAAATAAAGCTGATTCTCTGTTTTAATACCAAATACTACACTATACGGCTCCCTTTTGTCACTCTCTCCCCCCCTTTATACCCACCTTACCTGGGTACACACCGAGCGGAACCTGGTCCTGAGCACCAGTAAAGCCACAATCATATAGGCTCCACATACTGCTGCGGATAGGAGAGGAGTACTGTGACAGAGACCCATGTGCAACATCCCCTTGAGAGACCATCGGAGCATCCCCCAGAGTGAATCCACCTTCCTGGCTTTTACACATATGCTGCTTACCTTGCAGTAACAAGGTAATTAGGAAGGACACCCACGGGTGTCACTAGCACCGAAGACCTCAGCACTAGTTTCACCTTGGGCAAGCCATCCACCACTCCCCACCCCCACCTAGCACTTGGCACCGTAGTGCAGCCCAGATTGGATCATTTTGGTTATCACCACCTCCACGCTGTCTATTAATATCAGATGCTATATGGACTGCTTTGCATTGTTTTGTATATGTTGATTTTCTCCATCACATTACAATTTTCCTGACTACCTCTGTTTGTTAATTTTTAGTACCACTGTTCACATTGGTCGCTATTTCCAGCACTTTTGATTGCTGCCATCACATCCACCATTACCCCATTGGTTTTCACCACTCCCTGCATTTCTCTGGTTTTATACCTTATGGTATCTCCATAAACCTGAACCACTCATCCCCTCTTTATGTTAATAATTATTTTTTTATCACCATTCACTCCACTGCTTCACAGCGACCATAGGAAGTTTATTTGTTTGAGTCATTTTCACTCATCCACTTCTGTGTTCCATATAGAACATTTTGCATGCACTTGAGTGTGTTTTTTATGCTTTTTGCACACTAGTCACTTTCTAGATTTATACGGATACATTTTATGTATTATTGCCTTTGATGTCAGCGTATTGCAATATATGTATATATTTTATTCGATTGTCTTACTGATGGTTTTAGCTTGCGATGCACACAGTCACTTTTAATTCGCATATTATTCCCTGTTTGCTGATGTGACACCACAGCAACTTTATGCGATTTTTTATACTGACATCAGTTCAGGAGCGCGACACCACACATTGATTTTTTCCATTCCTCCCAAATTGGGTACTGTTTTAACCCTTTCGGTGTTCGCTGCACCTAACACCTTTATTATACCATTTTTTCCGTTGTAGCGCGGGAATATTACATTTACAAAACTCGAACCTTACAAGGATTCTGCAGAGTTCAAAAAATTGGCAGTACAACTCAATAAAGATCTCATAACCAAGGATCTGGAAGCACAATAACGTAAGATGAAAAAATATCAACGTGACATAGCGGACTACAAAACCGATCGTGCCTTTAAATGGCAAAGCAAAAATGAACAAGTACCCTCTGCTCCCTTGTATTCTACACCGGCAAGGGAAGTAAGGATACAGGACCCTACAGCCATGTATCCACCAAATGGACCAAGATGGGAAGATAACACTGAACAGCAAACAACAATGAGACCTGTTTATGATCAAAGAAATGGGCAACAATATGAAACACCCAGACCCTACCAAGATCAGAGATATTCTGCACAATATGGGCATCCCACTCCCAAAAAGACATGGAAGAAGCCATTCAAGAAACCATATAACAACTGGCAACAGAATCAACGGGATAATAGAGGACCGCCACCTTACCAACAGCAATATCCACATTATCAACAAGGGAGGCAGGATAGGAGTCCAATACCTACCTATAACAGATTTGACCCTATCAGGCATTTTCAAGAACATCAACAATATTATGAACAACCTTACCAACAATATCAACCTGAAAGGAATTATCAAGAGAGGAATATCCAGGGGGATTTTTTAGACAAGGACCGAAGAGACCACTCCCCGAGGAAATCGCCACGAGAACTACACCGCTCACCCAGACGAAGAGTAGAGGACCAAAGGACCGAAGATACCCCCGAAATCAGAGAGGCTGCAGAGCGGGAAAGAGAATCCAAGAGAAAAAGACAATAGCTGGAGAAGGAGTGGTCAATCTAAGCTGTAAACCTATCTCCACAGAGGAATTGGCCGTACTAGATAAAGGCCTCAAACATGCCCCCATAAAAAACTTGAATAAATTTAACACCTATATAAGTATACAAAAATATATTAGAAGATTGAATATTAAGAAATATATTATGGGGAATCCATTTCAATCCACATCTAATAAGGCCGTTGATCAAATACTACCTATACAAAGTACGTTACGCAATAACTCGGTGTACAACCCTCAAGTCACAAATAACCAACACATTGAGGTTTTTAAAAGATTAGTATTGGAGGATATACAATCAATGAAGATTAAAAAGATCGCTGATCCCATACATATCCGGAAAGGAATTAAATCACTGCAACAATGGAAAGACATAGTGGTGAGACCCGCGGATAAAGGCGGAGCTGTGGTGATTCAATCGAAAGAGCAATACATGCAAGAGCTCGATAGACAACTACAGGACCAAGACACGTACATTAAATTATTGGGGAATCCTACAAGTGAATATAAGAAAGAACTGGAACTAGTGGTGAATTTAGGGGGGAAAGAAAGAGATTTTAAACAAAAAGGAGGCAAAATATTTAATCCCAGAAGCCTGTAATCCTATCCCATACCTATAATCTACACCATTCCGAAAATACACAAGAGCAAAGAATTTCCACCTGGCAGACCCATGGTATATGGGATTGACTCGTTAACCGCTAGAGTTGGAGAATATATTGATTATTTTATCCAACCCGCTGTACAGAAAACTAGGGGATATTTGAAGGATACAAAGCATGTATTAAAACTATTAAATGATGTACCTGTATTGGAAGGTCGGACATATCTTGCAACGGCAGATGTGTCCTCCCTATATACTATTGTTCCGCATCATGAAGCATGCACAGCCACTAAGTGGTTATTACGAGCACATAGCACTTTAGTATGCAAACAGAGGAAATTTTTAATCAAGTGTCTTGATTTCTGTTTGAAGTGTAGCTACTTCTGGCACAACCAATCTTATTTTAAACAAGCCATTGGCATTGCCACGGGGGCAAAGTTCGCTCCCAGCGTAGCTAATGCATTTATGGCACATTGGGAGGAAGATTCGGTTTATGCTAATATGCCAGCGGAGCTCACATTATACAAAAGGTATATCGACGACCTTGTAATAGTGTGGAATGGAAGCAAAGACAAACTAGAAGAATTCTTAAACCTCCTTAATGTTGATGATAAGAACATTAATCTAGTGTGGAATATCAATGCGAGTTCAGTAGACTTTCTGAACCTAAATATTTCGATAGAGGCTGATAAAATCGTTACCAAAACGCACTTTAAAACAGTGTATACCAATAGTTATCTTTCAATGCACAGTTGTCACTTTAAACCTTGGTTGTATAACATCCCTAAAGGACAATTGGTAAGAATTTGGCGCAATTGTACCAAAGATGAGGACTTCAATACCCAAGCCCAATTGATTGGAGCGAGATTCAAAGAGGAGGGGTATGAAGAATCATGGATTAAGAAACAAATTGCCCAAGTACAGGAGATGAGCAGAACCACAATGCTAGAGGATAAACCCAAAACCTCAACACAATGTCGAAAGGAAGCACCATGTATCATAATGGATTATAACATACAACGTAAGGAGGTCGCCAAAGTAATACAAAAACACTGGCCTGTACTTACAAGCGACAAAGATTTGAGAACGATTTTACCTGAGAAGCCTAACATTGTATACAAAAGAGCCCCGACAGTCAGAGACCTAGTGGTTAAATCGGTAGTGGAACCACCCCCCAAGAAAGGTTTTACATTTTTTACCAGGAAAGGTTTTTATCCATGTAGGAATTGTTTTGCATGCCGTAAGGCACGCAAATTCCAGGGCAAAAAAAACGAGTTTACAGCCACCACCACAGGACAGGTACACACTATTAAAGATTTTATAGGGTGTCACACTGAGGGTGTAGTATATTGTTTACAATGCAGTTGCAATTTGCAATACATTGGTAGAACCAAGAGAGAGCTTAAAGTACGTATAAAGGAACATGTTCAAAATATCATTAATGGTTTCCCAAAGCATAGCGTGTCGAGACACTTTGCTGCAGTGCATAATAAGGATCCCACTCAGTTGCAGTTCTGGGGTATAGAATGGTATAATCCTACATGGAGGGGTAGTCATAGAGTAAGAGTCATTAGTCAAAAAGAATCCATGTGGATTCATACCATGAGGACCCTTACACCAGAAGGACTGAACGTTGAGTTCGATTTGAACTGCTTCTTGAGCAATTTTTAATATATTAATTGTGCCTGCTATATTCTTTTTTAATATATTAATTGTGCCTGCTATATTCGATCTTACTGTGTTTAACTGTATTGAGACTGTATAGGCCTCTGTATTGGCCAGACACATCTTTTCCGGTATGCTGGTAGATCTATACACACTATCATGTTATTTCATTAACAAACATCATAGTGATTCCTGAAGAACATTTCCCCCTATTACTTATTAGTGTACCTTTGCCGTCTCCATGGCATGTGTATGTATGTATGTATGTATGTATGTATGTATGTATATATATATATATATATATATATATATATATATATATATATATGTATATATATATATATAATATAGGTTTCACTGCACACCCTCTGGATAAATCCACCATTATCATATTAGGGGAATTGATTTTATTCAATTCACATTTTAGCATCGGAATGAATATTACGGCCCTTGTCTTTGATTTTAATTTAATGTATTTTAGTATGCCAGACCTTCATCCAATTTTAGGTGAGTTTCATTTATTTGCAGCTCATTATTCAAACAATTTTTATCTGGCTACAATAACAATATTTATAAGACCCATATTTAAGGGTGATGGCCTGTCTTTTTTATAAAGAAATTTTTTATGTATAAATAATTTTTTTCTATATATATGTATTATGGAACATGCATACACATTTATTGTTGGTATTTTAAATATATGGGTTGGCTGTATAGAAAATATAATTTTCTTATATATACATGCATTTCCCATTATATTCTCCTCATTTTTACATTAATTTTAAATATATTTTTATATACGTTTTTAAATATATTTTTTGATAGCAAGTAGAATATTCTCTTTATTTGGGTCATCTTTACTAGCTTTGCCCATCGGCATCATTGCCATTATATATGTGCATTATAAGTCAAGGTTTACTAGCCTGGAACTGTCACCAGAACACGGATTTTTCTATGACTGGTCAAGCACTTCTTTATTGTAGCAATCTATTTAAATAATGGCTTTTACTGAGCACTTCAACGGGCCACTAGAAAATGGCTGCAGGGGTTTTGTTTTTGTTTTTATTCTTTAGCCATTTGAATCAGCTCTTGCCATTTAAGATGGTATATTTATAACAATTAAGGCCGAGCTACACGATTGATCATCGCCATTTACATATATGATATAATTATCAATAATGTCGCTATTTGATACAGATCCGTTCGGCCCCTAGCTTAATGCCGCGGTAACTACCGATAATGGACCACAAGAAAATGTCCGCGGTTTGTTTACAATCGCGCACCTCAGCAAAATGGCCGCCGTTCCATATCCGGTTTTATCTATATAAATGACAGCCTCTTATAGCCAATCAGATTACCCTGATGAAGTCACGAGTGCGTGACGTAACCGGTAGGGACTGATCTGATTGGAGGATACCGGAAACGACGTGAGACTGGCGCTGGTCGCCTGTTTATGCTGTTTATCTTTGTTTGAAATGTAAGGATGCACTCTGTTTTGTAATAAAGCGATTTTACCCAAACATACTTCACCATTGGGCCTCCCCCCTTCCTTTCTTGTCCTCTATCCCCATTCCTGGTGAGGTTTGTCCCGCCGGACAGTGGCTTTTTTGGAGGATTTTTAGGTACATGAGAGGACGCCTGGGAGGAGAGATTTAGCACCAGTGGATACAGTGGAGGAAAGGAGCCGGGACCGAGCCTAACCATTTAGCCAATATCCTTGGGAGACAGCGGAGGAGAGGAGTTCGGACAGAGTTTAACTTTATCCAATGCTCTGTGACAACTTCCCTAAATTGAGAGGCTAGTGAGCACAAGTTTAGGATTATTATTTTTATACACCTATTTATCACTATGGGATTGTATTGTTATTTTTAATTTTAACATTTATGTATTTTATGTGTATTATTAGCTATTGTGCACTCACATTGTACATATATTAATTCACCATCACTATTATTATATATATATATATACAGTGCCTTGCGAAAGTATTTGGCCCCCTTGAACTTTTCAACCTTTTGCCACATTTCAGGCTTCAAACATAAAGATATAAAATTTTAATTTTTTGTGAAGAATCACCAACAAGTGGGACACAATTGTGAAGTGGAACAAAATCTATTGGATATTTTAAACTTTTTTAGCAAATAAAAAACTGAAAAGTGGTGCGTGCAAAATTATTTGGCCCCCTTTACTTTCAGTGCAGCAAACTCACTCCAGAAGTTCAGCGAGGATCTCTGAATGATCCAATGTTGTCCTAAATGACTGATGGTGATAAATAGAATCCACCTGTGTGTAATCAAGTCTCTATAAATGCACCTGCTCTGTGATAGTCTCAGGGTTCTGTTGAAAGCGCAGAGAGCATCATGAAGACCAAGGAACACACCAGGCAGGTCCGTAATACTGTTGTGGAGAAGTTTAAAGCCGGATTTGGATACAAAAAGATTTCCCAAGCTTTAAACATCCCAAGGAGCACTGTGCAAGCGATCATTTTGAAATGAAAGGAGTATCAGACCACTGCAAATCTACCAAGACCTGACTGTCCCTCTAAACTTTCAGCTCAGACAAGGAGAAGACTGATCAGAGATGCAGCCAAGAGGCCCATGATCACTCTGGATGAACTGCAGAGAACTACAGCTGAGGTGGGAGAGTCTGTCCATAGGACAACAATCAGTCGTACACTGCACAAATCTGGCCTTTATGGAAGAGTGGCAAGAAGAAAGCCATTTCTCAAAGATATCCATAAAAAGTCTCGTCTAAAGTTTGCCACAAGCCACCTGGGAGACACACCAAACATGTGGAAGAAGGTGCTCTGGTCCGATGAAACAAACATCAAATTTTTTGCCCACAATGCAAAACGATATGTTTGGTGTAAAAGTAACACAGCTCATCACCCTCAACACACCATCCCCACTGTCAAACATGGTGGTGGCAGCATCATGGTTTGGGCCTGCTTTTCTTCAGCAGGGACAGGGAAGATGGTTAAAATTGAGGGGAAGATGGATGCAGCCAAATACAGGACCATTCTGGATGAAAACCTGTTGGAGTCTGCAAAAGACCTGAAACTGGGACGGAGATTTATCTTCCAACAAGACAATGATCCCAAACATACAGCAAAATCTACAAAGGAATGGTTCACAAATAAACGTATCCAGGTGCTAGAATGGCCAAGTCAAAGTCCAGACCTGAATCCAATCGAGAATCTGTGGAAAGAGCTGAAAACTGCTGTTCACAAACGCTCTCCATCCAACCTCACTGAGCTCGAGCTGTTTTGCAAGGAAGAATGGGCAAGAATTTCAGTCTCTCGATGTGCAAAACTAATAGAGACATACCCCAATCGACTTGCAGCTGTAATCGCAGCAAAAGGTGGCTCTACAAAGTATTAACGCAAGGGGGCCGAATAATTTTGCACGCCCCACTTTTAATTTTTCTATTAGTTAAAAAAGTTTCAAAAATCCAATAAATTTCGTTCCACTTCACAATTGTGTCCCACTTGTTGGTGATTCTTCACAAAAAATACAATTTTTATATCTTTATGTTTGAAGCCTTAAATGTGGCAAAAGGTTGAAAAGTTCAAGGGGGCCGAATACTTTCGCAAGGCACTGTGTGTGTGTGTGTATATATATATATATATATATATATATATATATATATATATATATATATATATATATATATATATATATATATATATATATATTTTCTCACTTTGTATATTTATATTAATTATTATTTGTATTAGTGCCACCTTTAGCGCAAAATCATTTACTTTACATTCAGCTACCTGGAATTCTTAGGTTGGATTCTCAACTTAGAGAAATCATCCTTAAAGTCACTAAGAAGGCTTTATTCGCCTTTGCATGAGGTTATTAGGGAAGATGGTGGCCTCATTCAAAGCTGTTCCTTATGCCCAGTTTCATTTGAGACTGTTGCAAAACAGTATACTAACTGCTTGGAACAAAAAGGTCAAATTTTCCATGACTTAGTGGCTCATAAATCCTGCTCGGGAAAAGTAGTTCCTTCTGGTCTTCTGGAAGGTCCTTTATGTTGGATGCCACCTTGTCACCTTGTCAGTGCATATATGTAGATGTCAGAGGAATCATCTTCTGATCAACATTCTTGAACGTGGAGCAATTTGGTTGCTCCTGCAACACTTGACCTCCCAGGTGTACGGTCATCTGATCAGACAAGGTTAGTGCTGTATATTAACTATCAGGGAGGAACCAAATGTCTCGCTGCAGCAAGAGAGGCAAACTCAATTCTGTTCTGCGCAGATCTTCATGTTCTAGCCATGTCCGACATCTGCACCCCAGGCATGAAGAACAGGCAGACAGACTACTTCAGTCAGCAACGTCTGACTACAGGCCAATGGTTCCTATGCTGGTGTTCCAGGACCTGTGTCACAGGGGGAACTCCAGATATGGATCTCCTAATCGCTAGATTCAACAGCAAACTGAGCAGGTTTGTTTCCAGGTACGAGAATCCACTAGCGCAGGGGTGTCCAAACTTTTTTCAAAGAGGGCCAGATTTGATGAAGTGAACATGCGTGATTCTCTTGCTTTATGGCTGTGTGTGGTGAAGAGATGAGTTCAGGCATGTTATTTGGAGATTATTATATATATATATATATATATATATATATATATATATATATATATATATATATATATATATATATATATAAATCTCTTTTGTTGACCCCAACGAATCCCAGAGTGCCGCTCAGCACTAAGGATTAGCTTGGGCATGTTATTTAGATATACCGTATTTATCGGCGTATAACACACACCTTCACTTTAAGAGGGAAGTTTTAGGAAATGTCATAAGCCATGAAATCAGACCGAGACAGAAGTACAGTTAAATCACATAATCAAATAATAAAAATAAATGGAACAAATGTAGTCCAAACATAGCCAGAGTTCAAGAACTTGAACGGATAGTCAGACAAGCCAAGCGTCAGGGAGCCGGAGATGAGCGTAGTAAAACAGCAAGCAGAATCTGGAGCCAGAAGGGATGTCAGCCAAGCAAGTCTTTTAACAGGAATGCAGGAGAGCATCTTTGTGATGTTGACTAAGGCGAAGGCAGAGATCCTCTGGGCTGGACGGCTTAAGAAGGCAGGACTGACGAGCAGGATATCATCAACAGCTGAGTACCTGTGCAGAGATAGGAGCTGGCAATTAGCCAACAGCTGAGCGGCCAGCTTAGAGAAGGAAAGGCTGGGGCCAGCCCTGACCCTACTCCCTCCTCAGCGACCCCTCCCCCTCGGAGGACCACCAGACTTGAGGGGAAAATGTCTATGGAAATCGAGGAGGACAGGGGCATGTACGTCCGAGGATGAGACCCAAGAGCCTTCCTCTGGACCATACCCCTTCCAATGCACCAGGTACTGTATGCGCCCACGGACCCTATGGGAGTCAACAATGGACTGTACTTCATACTCATGGTGGCACAGAGGTGGTAAAGCGGTTGCAGACCAAAGGTTTTAATGAGAAAACATGAAATACAGTCGAAATACGCATGTTAGAAGGAAGGTCTAATGCGTAAGCCACTAGGTTAATCCTGCGAAGAATACGGAAAGGCCCAATAAACTGAGGTGCAAGCTTCAGTGAGTTAACACGAAGTCGGAGGTTGCAAGATCACAGCCAGACCCTGTCCCCAACCTGGTAGGAAGGTGCGGGCAGGCGTCTGCGGTCAGCATGGAGTCTGTACCTATCATTAGCATGTCGCAAAGCCTCCTGGACTTGTGCCCAAGTGAAATGAAGACCATGGAGAGAGGCTCCTCTAACGCAGGAGTACTCTGCAGAACAAATGAGTCAGGCAGCATGGAAGGTTGGAAACCATAGTTCGCCATAAACGGGGACAATCGTGAAGCAGAATTCAAGGCACTATTATGAGCAAGCTCTGCCCACGGTAATAGGTCTGACCAGTTGTTATGGTCAGAAATATAGCAACGTAGTAATAGCTCCAAGGACTGATTGGCTTCTTCTGTGGCCCCGTTAGACTGTGGGTGATATGCAGAGGAAAAAGCAAGCTGAATTCCCAACTGTGCACAAAAGGCTCGCCAGAACCGGGACACAAACTGACTACCCCTGTCTCAGACAATCACCTTGGGCTGCCCATGTAAGCGAAAGATCTCCCAAGCAAAAATGGAAGCCAGTTCCTTAGAAGTGGGTAACTTCTTAAGTGGAATACAATGAGACGTTTTTGAGAACCGATCAACCACCATAAGGATAACTGTGAGTTGGGTAACTCCACAATGAAATCCATAGACAGGTGGGTCTAGGGCCTCTCTCATTGGGTATGGGTTGTAGGAGGCCCACTGGAAGATGTCGTGGAGTCTTATGCCCCGTACGGTCGAAAATTCCGACGGAAAATGTCCGATCGGACCATGTTGTCGGCAAATCCGCCAGTGTGTGGGCTCCATCTGACTTTTTCCGTTGGAATTTCCGACGGAAAAAATTTGAGCGCAGGATCTCCAATTTTCCGACAACAAAATCCTATTGGACTTTTTCCGATCGTGTCGAGAATTCCGACGGACAAAGTGCCACGCATGCTCAGATCAAATTATGAGACCAAAGCTATTGGCTACTAACGTGAACGTAGTCCCCGTCATAATGGACGAACTAATAGCATTCAGAATGATCAAATTTTCCGATAACTTTGTCCGACCGTGTGTATGCAACACCAGTTTCGGATAAAGTCCGTCGGGAAAAATCCAACGGATTTTGTGGTCTGATTTTCCGACCATGTGTATGGGGCATTACTCTGAGCACACACGGAACAGGCAGCTACAAAAGGCGGTTACATTAGCACGTAGACTAGGCCACCCAAATTGTTGGGAAATGGCCCAAAAGAGTTGATTCTTCCCAGGGTGGCCAGCAGCCTTGGGAGAATGGTAAGTCTGGAGCACGGCAGTACGGAGACTTTCTGGGACAAAGCAAGAATTCTGTCACCCAAATGAGAAGTGAGACTGGTGCGAACCATAGCCAGAATACGATCAGGAGGAATCACAGGAACCAGAACCGACTCCAACTTGGAAGTGGAGGAAAATTGTTGTGACAAGGCGCCAGCCCTTACATTCTTAGTACCGCATAAGAATGAGACAATGTAATTGAAACTTGACAAGAAAAGAGCCCATCGCACCCTTCTGGGAGAGAGGCGTTTAGCCTCAGACAAGAACGTGAGATTCTTATGGTTCGCAAGAATGAGAACCAGTACGGTGGTACCTTCCAGGAGATGTCTCCATTCTTTCAGGGCTAAAATGATCGCCAACAGCTCTGTCACCAATCTCGTAATTGCACTCTGCAGGTGACAATTTCTTGGAAAAGTAGCCACAAGGATGCAAAGCGCTGTCAGAGGTAGGACGTTGAGACAGAAGGGCGCCAACTCCAGTCTCAGAAGCATCAACCTCAAGGATGAAAGGTAACGTAGGATCAAAATGTGCCAACAAAGGTAGCATTGAGACTCTCAAAGGCCTTAACTGACTCGAGACCAGCTCTGTGGGTTACCGTCCTTTCAAGTCATATCAGTCAGGGGCTTGACCAGAGATGAGAAGTTACGAATAAACTTCCGATAATAGTTGGCAAAGCTCAGGAAATGCTGCAGAGGACGTAAACCCATGGGTCGGGGCCACTGTAGGACTGCAGAAAGTTTCTCTGGGTCCATCGAAAAACCAGCAGTGGCAATGACATAACCCAGGAATTTAATCTGTTCACGATGGAGCTCGCACTTCTCCAATTTACAATAGAGATTGTTCTATCTTAGTTTCTGAAGCACACGACAGACATCTGTGTGGTGGCTCTCCAGGGACTTGGAAAATATGAGAAACCAATAGGTGAAACCTTGTGAGCTGCCATCCTAAACCTAAATATCCTGAATAAACACAAAAAATAATCAGCTGCCTGCACTACCCACACTTCCCCACACTGTGATAATACAATATATAATATTATATATATATATATATATATATATATATATATATATATAAACTGTGCAGCGCTAATAATGTAAATAATAAATCCAATAAACGATATAGAGCAAAGATATCGATAACATATCACCATGCATTTAAAGGAATATATAAATCAAAAGTGCTCGTGCTCCGTGATATTGCACTCAGTCCTCAATGAGGATAATGTAAAAGTAAACGACAATAGTCCATATAAAAAATAATAAAGTGCCTGTGCTCCGTGAATATCATTAAATCCTTGATAAAGTATTTAAATCAAACAGGAAAAGTCCACAGTAACATCAATCATATATATTCCTTTAAATGCATATCACCATGCATTCAAAGGAATACATAAATCAAAAGTGCTCATGCGCCGTGATATTGCACTCAATCCTCAATGAGGATAATCTAAAACTAAACGACAATAGTTCATATAAATAATAGTGCTTGTGCTCCATGAATATCAATAAATCCTTGATGAAGTATTTAAATCAAACCGCAAAAGTCCATAGTAACCTCAATCATGTGATAATGGTGTCTTCATGCGTGGTGCACACACAACCCCTACTGGGTGTTCCCTCACCTTAAGGGCTTAAATAATAAGCCTGTAATAGATAGCAGTAGCCCGCAGAGATCCTCCTTTGCTTCCTTTATCCTATGCGGGTTTGTGGAACACTAATATGGAACACAGGACACCTGCTCCTTCCGATGATAACCCAGCTCAGAGGTCTCTATTTTCTCCTGGTATGTTTCAGAAAATCTCCTCATCCGCCATCTCGATGGACCACTCAGCCCAAGAAAGGGTGACCGAAACCAGGGGCTTATCCTTCTGGATAACTGGGAATGAAACAACGCCACTTAAGGTCTGTCCGTGACAGGACCTCAAGGTTCAGGCGTTCCCTGGACAGGTAGGATAAGACTTCAAAAAGTGACCTGCCTGACCACAATTAAGGCACAATCTCTCCCTCCTCCTAAAGGTTCTCTCATCCGCAGAGAGATGCATGAAGCCTAAGTGCATGGGTTCATCTTCACTGACCGACTCGATACCAGGAGGCACGGGTGGGACTGCATAGCTCGGAGGCAAACATACAGGAGGCATCTGCAAGCGCTCCTTAAAATATTCTGGAGTCAATCAGGATGGCAAACGTGATCAACTTCTCCAGCTCAGTGGGTATATCTCGGGCTGCTATCTCATCCTTGATGGAATCCGAGAGACCATGAGAAAAAGCAGCCACGAGGGTCTCATTGTTCCAAGCAACCTCTGCTGCCAGAGTACGGAATTCAATGGCGTAGTCGGCAACAGTTCTCGTACTCTGATTGACATGAGGCACTTGGCAGCAGAAGCGGAGCATGCAGGAACGTCAAATACCCTTTTAAAGGAGGCCACAAACTCAGGTTAACTCAAGACAACAGGTTTATGCGTCTCCCATAGAGGGTTTGCCCAGGCCAAGGCTCTCTCGGGAAGCAGTCACGAAACCTACTTTGTTTCTGTCCGTGGGAAACGCCTGGGGCAGCAGCTCAAAGTATATCTCAACCTGGTTGAGAAACCCTCTGCATTGAAGTGGGTCACCCCCAAATCCCTGGGGAAGCGGAGCGTAACCAGACATACCGCCTTATAGAGGTAATACACGAGGCGAGTGTCTGCACAGAGACTGGCACAGCAGCAGGGACGGCCTGCAACTTAGGTTGTACCCGAGCAGCCACAGTGGGAGAGTCCAGGTGAGCCGCACGACTCAGGAGCATTTGTAACGCCATGGCAAACTGATCCATGCAGTGATCTTGCTCATCCAATCGGGGAAAAAATTATTACCAACAAGTGGATTGACTGTATCTTCTGAATTCATGGCCTTCGCCTACTGTCAGAAACCATGAAATCAGAAGTACAAGTTAAATCACACTTGTTTAATAATAAAAATAAATGGAACAAACGTAGTCAAAGCCAGAGTTCAGGAACCGGAACAGATAGTCAGACAAGCCAAACGTCAAGGAGCCAGAGATGAGCGTAGTAAAACGGCAAGCAGGATCTGGAGCCAAAAGGGATGTCAGCCAAGCAAGTCTTTAAACAGGATTGCAGGAGAGTGTCTCTGTGATGTTGACTAAGGCGAAGGCAGAGATCCTCTGGGCTGAATGGCTCAAGTAGGCAGGACTGACAAACAGGATAGCTGGATGGCTCAAGTAGGCAGGACTGACGAGCAGGATATCATCAACAGCTGAGTACCTGTGGAGAGATAGGAGCTGGAAATTAGCCGACAGCTAAGCGGCAAGCTCAGAGAAGGAAGGACTGAGCCCAGCCCTGACAGGAAAAAACTTAAATTTTAAATAAAGAACTGTGAAGCAAAATAAGGGTCAGTGTCCATCAATGCAGCCTCACTATTGCCAAGAATGCAGCCTCACTATTGCCAAGAATGCAGCCTCACCATTGCCATGAATGCAGCCTCACCATTGCTATGAATGCAGCCTCACCATTGCCATGAATGCAGCCTCACCATTGCCATGAGTGCAGCCTGATTGCCCATCTGCAGCCTCGGAGGGGGCAAGACGAGCGCCAACAGATTACATACAGGAGAATCTCCTGTTTTCTTGGTGGCCACTTTTATACAAAGACCCGCCTCCTATGATAGACAGAACAGTCATCCAATGGTAGTCCAGGAGACAGGACTTCCTATTACAGAGGCCGCTGTGTAAACAGGAAATTCTCACTGTATGTATTCTGTCAGAACTTGTCCCGCCCCCTCCCTGTCCCCTCCGAGGCACATATATACACACACATACATATACATAAAAACGGGTATGCAGCCCTCCAGGATTCATTGGGGGCCACAGAAGATTTTATATAGCCAAATTACCAGTGGGGCTGTTTTGAAACCGGAAAGCGTGCCGCAATTGGCCTGTGTGCCAGACTTTGGACATGCCTGCACTAGCGGAAGCAAGGGATGTTCTGGTGGCTCCATGGGATCAGTGCACCCTGATCTACACCTTTCCTCCCTTGAAACTTCTTCCGTGTCTGCTTCACAGGGTTCAGGATGGAGAGAATTCTGGTAATCCTCATTGCACTAGGCTCGCCTAGGCAGGTATTCCAACCTCATTGCTCCAATCTGGCCCAAACAAATGTGCTACCTGACACCACTTGTAGCTGATGCTCTGTGGGCTTTTCAGGATGGTCCAGATCTTCTGTCTTGAGGGCTGATTTACTTACCACCCTGCTGATTTATTTACCACCACCTTAAAGCCCAGGTTCTGAGAGACAAAAGCATTTCTGAATTGGTGGTTTCAGCAATACTTAAAGCTAGGAAGTCTACTTCTCACAGGGCCTATCACAAGGATATATGTGGAAAGCATACTTAACTTAGTGCAGGGTGAGAGGCTTTCGCTCTGAGAAATTCTCCATGGATTTGGACCAGCACATGTCCATCACCATCAAGGATTAGGTCTCTGCACTGGCAGTCTTATTCTAGAGACCACTGGCTCCTTATTCTTTGATCAAGACCTTTTGTGTAGTGTGTCACCCATGTGGCTCCTCTGTTTGCTCCCCCGACTGTGAATGTTATGTTATTTCGACTCTTCAAAAAATGACTTTTGTACTTATCAGGGATTTTTCTTTTCCACTCTCATAAGATTGTGTTTCTTGTTGCCATAACCTCTGCAAGGTCAGTGTATGCTGGTGGCATTAACCCTTCTTAAGGACAAACTGGTGTTAAGGTCCAGAACTTCCTTCCTACATAAGGTAGTTTTTGGCATTTCGTCTTAATCATGACATTGTTCTTCTGTCCCTCTGTCTGACTCCAGTTCCTCAGAAGATCTCTCTCTATTGCCTGGATGTACTGTAGATCTGGCTGTGAGATTTTATCTTACAGCCACCACTTTCTTTTGAAAGATTGACGTCATATCTGATGGTCCCCTTTAAGGTGAAGCAACTACTTGTTCAACCATTTCCTTGTGGCTCAGACAGACCATTATCCATGCTAATAGTCTTAAAGATCAGATGCCACCCTTACCTGTCAAAGCACCCTCCACTAGATATGCAAGTGCCTTTTGGGCTCTTCAGCATGCTACTGTTTTCATATTTGCAAGGTTGCCATCTGGTCTTCTGTTTACACATTCTCTCTGTTTTACCAGGCAGGAGTGCAAACATCATTGGATGCTAGGTACAGGAACAAGGTCCTTCAGGTGGCTTTTTGAGCTGCAGACAGTGTCCAGTTTTATTGTTTTTTTTATGGATCTGTTAGCGTTTTGTTTGCTGTTGTCCACCCCAGAAGACTGCTTCTAGGTGTCCATAAAGTACAAAACTTCATATTTCCTTCAATAGGCAAAAAATAAAACACACAATTTTTATACTCTCTGTAAAATCCTTTTCTTGGCATCCCATGAGGGACCCACCTCACTGTTTTATAATTATGTTCTTGGTACTGCCTTGCCACATAACTGAAGCGTGCTGGGAGTTTAAAGGGGTTGTCCTGGGCTGGCCTATAACTTTTCTGTTTGCCAGTGTTCAAACCTCCTGTAGACAGCAGTATAACCCAACAGTAGAACAAGACCTCCTGTGTCTCCCAATTAACTTGGAAAGGGATTTTACAGTCAGGACAAAAAATCTTTTTTTTTTTGCTGTGAACCAATATTCCCTGTATAAAATGCAGAATTACTGTAGCTGTATTGCAATGATGTTTCCTATAATAATATTAAATAAGTACACCCTCTCTTTATTGTGGTTAAATCACCTCTGCAACAAGAAATAAAATATAACAGTGTATGGCACAGTGTTTACTAGCTTGGTATTCTGTGTTTCTCCCAACTACGACAGATTGCAGTCTTGTGCTTCAGAAGTCTAGATACGAAGATAATAAAATTAAACTGATAAAGTTGTATAATAAATAATAGTGACATATATGGTGATTATCTTCTTATATACTCTTTAGGAGCCTGGGTTCCTGACAGCATTTGATTATAGCCTCAAGAGGAAGATGGTGTTTCACATCTCTACAGGAAGCCAGGAACTTGAGTAAATTATTAATGGATACATAACATAATGCTTTAGTAGCAAATATATTTATTATTATTTGTGTTTCCAAAGGAGAAGTCCAGCCAAAGCTCATTTGACTGGGCTTCTATGGATCACAGCAGTGCAATTCACTTTGTACTCCTGTGACCTGTTTTCACCAGAGCGTGGGCTGAAGTCTGGTGGCACTTTTACTTACCACAAGTATGCATTGGGAGCTTTTCGGTACCCGTTCTTTACTGTGCTGGGAGAGCGCAGGGAGCGTGCTCTCAGCGCAGTGAAGTGTTAACTTAGCGCTGCATATATGCGGCTGTTTGGCATTAAAGCCAACACACCAAGAGGCTGCATATATGCGCCAGTTCGGTGGGAAGTGGTTAATCTGACCATACACATATAGGTGCCAGCTAAACAGAAAGATATAACAGATTCTTCCATTCATGCTACACAGTGTGGATTGATTAATCTCACATTGCAGCTATGATGTTTTGAATACCGGATATGGACCAGAGACTAGAGCTATGGCAGCTTCATTGGTCCCTGTTTCTAAAAACTCTGCTTTCCAGGTCAGAATTAAGGAAAATTGTTGCCCATACTTACCGTAATTTTCCTTTCCTGGATCCTCCCCATGTCAGCCTATTATGTCAGCCTACTATGGGTCAGCCCCGCCCCCTCTGACCCCTCCAGGACCACCTTTTTTCTAGCCCATAAAGGGCGGCTGTCTGCCCACACCAGTGTTCAAAAAATACTCGCCTCGCGACGGATAAACTGGGTTGGAATCCTCCGGCTGACATGGGGAGGATCCAGGAAAGGACAATTACGGTAAGTATGGGCAACAATTTTCCTTATTCCCTGACCTCCCCATGTCAGCCTACTATGGGATTTACCAAGCAACATTAAAAAGGGAGGGAAGACAAAAAAAATCAGCTAAACCCTCAATGCAATGGTACTCAAATTTTTAATGGGCAACAGCCGCCGTAATAACCATAGAGCCAAATGTTTCCTCAGGTGGACAAGCCAAATTAAGCTTGTAATGCCTAATAAATAGTGTTGGGCGCGCACCAGCTTGCTGCTCTGCAAACTACCTCAGGGGCGACCTTTACGTATGCTGCCCAGGATGCTGCCATACCCCTCATTGAATGTGCTTTGATCTCTGAAGGAGGAGGAAGGCCCAGCGTTCTGTATGCAATATGTATAGTCTTTGACAAATCCGGAAGACACAATTCTGGATGTTGCCTGTATACCCTTTTAGGGCCCATTGGGAAAAACTACAGCTGATCTGCTTTTAGTCCATTCCAGGTAGGTTGAAACCGCAGAGGCCAGGTCTAACCTACTCCACTCATCAGCTGTATCCACCGGAAAGGCTGGGAGAATGACCTCCCAGTTCCTACGAAATTATATGGCAACCTTAGGTAGGAAGCTTGGTATCGGCCTAAGGACTGTCTTGTCTGGGAGCACCAAACAATATGGTTCTTTAGATGAATAGGCGCACAACGCGGAGACTCTTCTGGCCGAGGCAACGGCTAGTAAAAAACAAATAAACTGTTAAAAGTAAAAATGAACAAGAGAAAGCTTGATCAAACGGAGGAACCAGCGATGTTCCCAAGACTAGTGTTAAGTCCTCTTTTGGAAAAAACGATTTCAATGGACGTCAAATTTCTATGGCTGCCCCTAAAAATTGGATCACCAACTGATGTAGAGCATATCTTGTACATGACATAGCCGACAAAGTGGGGATTTGAACCTTCAGGGAATTATAAGCTAACCCTAAGAGACCACTCTGCAGAAACTCCAAAAATGTTAAATACCGAAGGAGATCCAAGGCCCCAAACCCTTTCTGTAGTATTCCAGATCTGGTAATAGGTCACAATCGTGGACCTCTTACGAGCCTGTAATAATGCCTCCACTATACTGCCCGAGAGACCCAAGCCAGCTAAAGCCTCCCTCTCACTTCCAAAGTTATTAACTTCATCCTCCTGCGGTTCGGGTGCCAGGCCCCACTCCGCAAAAGGAGATTTTGACAAGGAGGCAGTGGGATTGGTGAGCCTAACT
The DNA here is from genome assembly GCA_028564925.1 of Lithobates sylvaticus. Classification (NCBI taxonomy): domain Eukaryota; kingdom Metazoa; phylum Chordata; class Amphibia; order Anura; family Ranidae; genus Lithobates; species Lithobates sylvaticus. The sequence goes on from CM053032.1 coordinate 76,687,494, forward strand.
TTATCCTGCAAAGCAAGATGGAACCACGGCTGCCTGAGTCAGTAAGGTAAGACTACTATTGCTTTGATCCTTTCTCGCTGAATCTTCAGCAGGATTTTGAGAGCCAATGGAAGCGGCAGGAACACCTATACCAAGGGGAAATTCCAAGACCTGGACAGAGCACCCCAACCCAACACCTGTGGATGCCAGGTCCGGGAGGAGAAGCAAGGCGGTTGGCAATTCTCCTCCAATGCCATAAGATCTATCGATTGAGGCCCCATTCGTTGTGATCCTCAAAGCCTCGACTCAAGTGATCTGCTAAAACATTCCCAGGCTCTGGGAGGTAAGATGAAGTAAGAGAGCCGAGATTCTTCTCTGCGCATAGGTAGATTGACATTCCACCTGAAGGAGAGGGCGACTTCTTGTGCCCCCTTGATGAGACACCTAAGCCCCCGTAGTTGTTTAAAGACTCTTGACAGCTCGACCTCGCAACATAGGTTGGAACGCTAAGAGAGCTTGTCTGACAGCATCCAATCCCAGGAAACTTGAACTCTTCACCCCACAAAAGTTCCATCGGCCTTGAACCTGCTGTCCCAGGCAGTGTGCCCCGCAGCCTGCCAGACTGGCATTGGCCGTCACCACTATTGGTTCTGAGGCCTTCAATGGAACTCCGCAGGAAAGATTGCGATGTACTGACCACCAAACCAGGAACCAGATTATCGGAATTGGCAGATAGATTTTTCTGGGACAAGGAGTGACGATCCCACTGAAGAAGAAAGTTGCATTGAAACCTGCTTCTGCGCCACCTGACCCACGGGACTACTGGAACTGTGGCTGATAGAACCCCCAGATACTGCATGCATTGCTTCACCATCATAGACGGCCTGGCTATCACTGCTTTTGTCTAAGACTGAATCTCCTGGACCTTCCTCTGAGGAAGAGAAACACCACCCTGATCCGTGTGGAATTTACTGCCAAATACTCCAACATTTGGGTCGGATGCATCTGGCTCTTCTGAGAGTTGAACAACCAACCGAAACAAGCTAGTCTTTTACAGGTGAAATTCACATGAAGTAGAAGGAGCTCATTTGACGGACCCAGAAGTAGCATGTCGTCTAGATAATGGAATATTTGCACTCCCTTGACCCTGAGAGTCGCGATGACAGCAGACAGTAGCTTTGAGAACATTCTCAGAGTCGTGCAGAGACCGAATGGGAGACATTAAAATTGAAAATAAGAGCATTCCCCGGAAAACCTGAGAAATCGATGGAGAGATGCATCTATGGAAACAAGAAGATACGCACCACCAGATCGATGGAAACCATCCAGTCTCCTGAGTCCAATGACTCAATTTTGAATAGTGGTACCTTCATGTAAGAATTCCGAAACCCCCTGAAGCCTCTGGGACCAAAAACAGAGGGGAACATACTCTGAGTCTTGCTCCTACTCGAGAGGGTCAAGTAGAGACACCTTCAGAAGGACCTATTTGAAGCCTTAGGAGCTTCGTTGGCCCTGGAAGGTTTCTGGAAGGTTGAACCGGCTCGCTTCCACTGTCTGTAAGCACTGGCCTCTGAATCCTTCTTTGGATCTCTTGTTAAACCGAAAGGGCTGCTGTTGTGTTTTTCTCTTCTGCAGGATTAGGCTAGATCTGCCGCTGGAAACCCGCTGAATTGCTGATTCTAAGTCTTCCGGAATAGTAGCTTCCCGCCGAATGGAACTTAACATAACTGTGCTTAGAAGCTTTATCAGCTGACCAATGCTTCAACCATAAGGCTCTGTGGGCTGTGACGGAATGAACCAATATCTTTGCTTTCATTTTTGAACCAGCTCCCTGACCTGGTCAACAGCCACTTCAGCCACAAAATCTAAAGCAGTCTTAAAAACTGCAAAAGAGAACTGCCACTTCCCAGACTTTCATCTGAACATCCATCCACCAGCTCCGCCATGCCCAGTCTAAGGCTGGATTCACACCCATGCATCCCTGTATTCCGCAGAGCTGCACCACAGAACACGTCCCCTAGGAGACCACGGTAAGTAAATGGTAGGGCAAAACTGCAAAAAGCACCAAAATAAATAAATAAAAACGCACAGGTGCGAATCCACCCCAAGTGCTTCTGCCACAGAAGTGAGCACTACCGCCGGCCTGCAGGCTGCTCCGGCCCAACTATACAACTTTTTTTTTTTTTTCTTTATCAGGTCTGCATTTATCCTGTGATTCATAGGATCCCTAAAGGCATCCGAATCCTCCAGCGGAAGTGGAATGTGGCAAGCGAATCTACCCAATGAAGTATCCAACTTAGGCGTAGTGTCCCAAGGGTTACAGCCTCGATACTCTATTATGCACATTGAGCCCCTTCTCAGACCCCGCCCACTCATCATCAAATACTTCTTTAATCTCAGAAATGAATGGGAAGGAAGGTAATGATTTATTTAAATACGGGTAGTATCTCTGCTGTTTCTTTTAGAGGTGACAACTCTCCCTGCCACTTAATCGCATCCTTAACAGCCTCCACCAAGGGGGGAACCAGTGCAAAAAAAAAAAATCAAACGTATGCGATTCCGAGACCATCACAGCCTCAGATGGATACGAATCGCTATCGACTTCAGAGTTAAAACGCAGTGAAAACACATGATCTGACTCTGCAGATGCTTAAAGATACAGCAGGATGAGCAGGATTCCTTGAAAGGCTGTTTAACCCTTCCATGACTGTGTCCTTAATGTAGGATTTAACCTGACGTGCATTCGCAGCATTGTCCTGAGCCGCCTCCTTGAAGCAAGATACACAATCCTACTTTCCTCTGATGACCTCAGCTGAGCAGGCCCAACAGGATCCTTCTTCTGCCTGGGCTGGCGATGAAGACTTATCCAAAGAAGAGGATCTTCTTTTCTGTCTGCGCCCAGATATGCTCTTTCTAGAGGCTTTCTGATGTCTTGACCTCTCTTGGCTCCAGTCCGAGCGACTAAAGTGAGGTAAGGGTGAGGGAGATCTGGAAAGCAGCGACAACAGGCGTCTATCCAGCTGCTTGCGACTCTGCGATTTGTCATGTCCAGTCTCCTTTTTACTCCTTTGAGGCTGGAGTGCTGATTAGGAACCTCTTTGCGGGCATTTAGCGCGCACTGGGCCCTTCTCTCTGTGGAACCTCTTTGCGGGCATTTAGCGCGCATTGAGCCCTTCTCTGTAAAACAGAGGATGTGCTCTCTTTTTAAAAAAATAAAAATAAATAACTAACTAACTACCAAATAAATAAAATAAAATAAACTTCTCAATCCGAAACTTCAGTGCTAAGGCAGCTAGGCAGGCAGGCAAAACTCCAAGGATAATAAAAACACTCCAGACAAGTAACACAGCAGTTAGTAACAGAAGTCAGGCTTACCAGAGCAGAGTAGTAGATTGATCAGCTGGAGACTGAGAATAGCCTAGAGGACACAGCCTGCTGCAAATCAGTAGAGATCATTCTGGTGTTTGCTAAGCAATCCAAGAGGAAGATACCTCTGACCTCACCTGCTGAACTCTGAGCTTCCTGAAAGGAATACATGTGGAGGTGGTGAACTGCAAGTCCCAGCGAGCCAAACCACTGCATGAATGCACAAAAACATGGAAGGAGAGAGTGCCAGCACCTGCCTAACAAAGGTGTATACAGTCATTTATACCGTTGTGACCTTGCCAGTAATACACAGTCATTTATACTGTACCATGCAATCCCAGCACCACGGGAACCCACACTCCTTGGGAGATTTACAGCCCATCTGGGGGGTCTTCTGATCCGGGAGAGGCTTAACCCGGACAGGATGGATGGTGGATGGAGAAAAAAATAAATAAATACATAAGTAAAATAAAAATAAATAACTAAAATTAAACTTTAAAAGGCGTCCGGAGCGAGGACGAAAAAAGAACACTGGTGTGGGCAGACAGCCGCCCTTTATGTGCTAGAAAAAAGGTGATCCTGGAGTGGTCAGAGGGGCGGAGATGACCCATAGTAGGCTGACATGGTAGGCTGACATGGGGAGGTCCAGGAAAGTATATTAAGGAAATTATTGCAGAGTTGTAGCGCTTTTATCTGTCCCCATCCCTCAATGGTGGTAAGGAGCTGCAGTTCTTGCTGTGTTGGGGAATTTTTTTTCTAATGTACCTGAGGTTTCTGTGGGTGTGATACTTGCCACACGAATGGTAGTACTAACTGTATGGATTGTAAGGTGCCAGATGCTCCTTTTTATTTTATCTATTGCCATGTGTGTGTTTTCTGGCAGCTAGGCACTCTTGTTGCCAGACCCGTCATTTACTTTAGCACAGTACTGTTTCTGTTTCTGATGGCCAGGTACCGTTGTGCCCAATATGCCATTTGAATTTCCGGTTTTGCTTCCTTCTCAGGCTGGAGTATTATGATGCAGCACAGTAAAGGGGCTGTATGTGCACATGTACCAAGCCCTTGCTCTCTCTCTTTGGATTTTTTTCTTCACAGCCCCTCTTTCAGAGATATTTTACACACATTCAGTGCAGGGTTCAATGAAAGTCAGAACTGTCTCTAGTACCTAGAAAAAATAAATGTTAGCGCTTACAAAAATAAGGCCATATTAAATGACATATGAAGTGAAAATCATATATATAAATGTGTAACAATATTCAAATAAGTCCAATGAACAGTAAAAAGTAATCGGTGTGGTAAAGGTGGTTCATAAAAGTCTCTCTTCCTGAACTCATGTGTAAATAAAGAAATATCTCTGGAATCCCAGGGTACTATGTGTACAGAAGTGTACTATTTTAATCCAAAGACACTATGGACACATGATAGGGTACGCTTACCAGCGGTGGTGGACACACATACCGTACAGCAGTGGGTCAAACGCGATTGTGGTTCTCCTGTTGGTAACTCCTGGAGTGACAAGGTGAATCTTAATCCAAGCGGCACACCATAGGGACGTGGACAAACAGCCAGGGAATGTCTCCAACTTCTCCTTGTGTTCAGACTAGTACCTGACAGCTGATAAAGATGCAGATTGTTACTGGGCTACCTGTGTTGTTGACAGTGGAGCATTGCAGGCCAGTCAGCTGCACTCATATTGCATAAACACTATGTTCTGCTCTGCAACCTGAGCTTAGGGACCCAGCATGGAGCAGCAAGCACACCTGTAGCTATTGCATTCAGCCTGCAGTAACAGTGGCCACACAGTCTACCTCCCTAGCTGGTCTGTGACCATTCCAGGGGAGTGGGATGTTTCTTTTCACTTAAGGTGCACAAATTTTGCATTACTGTCTAGTGCTAAGTGAAAGGGTGGTTGTTCTACAGTTAAAGATGACCCACCAACTAAGGAACCTGGTTGCACAATGTGTGAAGTTGGGTTTGAAGCATTGGGGAATTGTATCTTCTGCACTTTTCACAGATGCCAATCAGCTGCCTGTGTCGGCAGCCATTTCTGACCCCTCTTTTTTTCATCTGTTCCAAAACCAAAATTGAGGCATTTGTCTCATCTTACATTTAAAGGCTGTTTAAGGGCTTTGTTTGTCCTCTAAAGTTTTTATTCTGTCAGTTATCCATGATGCACATTCTCAGGGTGTAGAACTGACAGTCAAATTTTTTCACCAGACACCATTTCTGGATAAGGGGGAATGCGCTCCTTATCAGGCTTTTGTGTCGTTCTAATAGCTCTGCACTGGCCTTGATGAGTGTGGCTTCATACGTCCGTTTATTAAGGCTTCATGGCTTCTACCACTTCTGTCCAACATGTTATGCTAAAGACTAAACTTCCATTTTGCTTTTTCTTGTTAAAAAAAAAAAACTTCCGTTTTGCTTCTAGTTGTATTTGTTGGCTTGGTTGTCTGAACCAAGGTTATGGAAGATGGGCTCTCACATACCTGATAAGAGACTGAAATAATGAGGTTGGCATCTCTTGTATTTCTAGCACAGGCCTCACTGAGCGTGGAATAGAGGGTACCAAGGGACAAGAGGAACACAAGGGCCAGCAGGTTTTGATAGAACTTGCAGCTGGAGATTCGATCCCAGGAAGGTTGGCAGGAACAGTAGCTGTGCAGGGCATGTGGAGAGCTCTCAGCAGACATGAGACAGAAGCCCATTATGGTTTGCAGAGCTGGTATAGCAGACAGCCAGGCAGGCACTCAAACAGAGCAGGGAGCCAGAAGTGTGGTCACAGGAATAGTCAGGGTAATTAACAGGCAATCAGCGAGGTACTGGATTATAAGCAGAGCCAGGGTCATTAACTGGTGACGAGTCAGAAGCAGAATCCAAGATCAGGTTAGGTGCAAGCAGGGTCAGTAACAAGCGGATACACAGGATGAACGCAGGACATAAAGTATAACGTTTTTATATTAAAGCCCACTCCACTAGAGCAGTAAGTACTTCCTGAGCTTTTGTCATCATGCTTCTGCGTGTTAAAACAATTAGGCTGCAACCTGGTCTTCTGTTCACAGGTTGACCTGTTTGCTTTTTCAGATGCTAGTTGTGACCAAAAAAGTTTTGCAAGCAGCTGTTTAATTCCCTGTAAAAGAAAGAAAGGGGTGGCACCTCTCTAAGTGTAGTATTAAAACAGTATAATTTATTGCACAAGATTAAAAAACACAAGATATAAGTGGGAGTCATGCTCATCATAAGTATTTAGTCCTGGCAGTTTTACTGCATCCCACAGGCTCCTTGGACAATCTGTGTAGCTGGCAAAGGTTCTGGTATGATGATGTGCTGAATAGCTATACATTTAGGAAAACCAGGAAATAGTCAGGTCCATGCTGACCAGCTTGAACTGGAAGCGGAAATGATGTCACTAGCACGGGGTGGGATGAAGGGGTCAGGCTCTGGACCAGTGTCAAAAATAAAACACAGGTTTTTAAAGTAAAGAATCTATCCCCCGCGCTAAAAGTACTAATTAGTGATTGGGCTTGCCGCTGCTGTACATGACATAAGTCAAAACATGGAAATATGGAGGTCGAGAGCTTAGTTCCAACCAAGCCTCCCTAGAGAGCAAGGGCAATTGAACTATCTCGGTACAAATTAAACTAAAATAGATTCAAGTGTGTGAACAAATATATAGAAAAATATAAAAAATGTATTAATACACAATCAATAAAATATGACAAATAACCAAATACAGATTAAAAGCATTGTAACAATGTGTATCACCAATATAATGGTCCCCAAATGGGGAGGATCACAGTGTGATACTTGGTCACGGATAACATCTCAACTAGTTTTGCGGTCTAATGTCTAACGTCAGGAAGATATCTGTAATTTGATTGACAGGTGATCAATAACAATACAATTGACCAAAGTAATAATAAAATAACGATAACACGGTATGTATGGGGAGAGAGCAGATCTGTTTACCTATAACCTTGGCAGGCACAGGACATAGGACGTCATCAAAAAGTCCCCCGCGTCGACTAGGGGGGACATGCAAATCAATGGACTGGTATCTAAATAGATAGGGTAAAACAGTTGAAATGAGTGGACTATACGCTTGGAAGAGCTGTGGGTGGATGAGTGTGAAAAAAGTGGGAGAGGAGAGGAAAAGGTTGGTAAATTGTGTATGGGTGAGGAAGTGAGAGGACAAGGTGGGAAAAAGTTGTGTAGGGATATGGAGGTGTGGAGACGTTGGGGAAATGAGGGGGGGGGGGGGGGGGGGGTTGGAAGGAAAGGAGAATAAGAGAGGGTGGTATGGGTGGAGAAGAAAGGGGAGAAAAAAAAGAAAAGGGGGGAAGAAGAAAAGATAAAGGTTTAAAAAGGAGAAAAAAAGAAAGGGGGGACGGAGAGAGGGGAAAAAAAAGAGGGGAGAAAGGGAAAAGGGAAGGACAAGAACACAAGCCAGGGAGGGAAAATGTGGAAATAATGGAGATTGGAAAGAGGGGAGGGAAAGGAGGAAGAGGGAGGGGGGACAAGGGGGGAGAAAAAAGGTAAGAGGGGGGGGCGGGAGGAGTGAAAGGACATAGTATATACCTGATATGCAGATACAAATGGTTTAGCCATGAAAGCCAGATGGAGATGGGGGTACCAATATTCAGCAGGATTTACACCACTACAGGGGAGAGGTAGGAAGTGGGGGTGTGTATAAGCACACTTCTACCCACTATATATAACCTAGAGGGAAGAAGACAATGGCCACAGATGGATTAGGAGACATACTTTCAGCTCCATAGATAGGAGCAGCAAAGTAGCTGTAGTGATAGGCTGTAACCATGCGGCATACTTACTGTGGGTTTGGTGGGGTACAAAGTTCCCTGGCACGGCGTCCATAGGATTGATAAGCAGACTTAGCCTGCTTATGTAGTCCCCAACCCAGCGGTGTTAACAGATGCCAGTCGCCGCCGATGTATGACGTCACTGGGTCAGAACTCCCGCATTGCGCGCGCATACACGCTCGTCCTACGGCCATAGGGCGGAAGCCCATGCCAGGGTGTGCACAAGTGGATGGGGCGGTCCCAATCGTCCATCCACCAGGGAGGTCACCTAGCTGCCGCATGGGAACAAAGAAGGGGCACCAGAAAAGACTGAGCGTGTCACAGGGAAAAGCAGGCAGCAGGGCTCAAGTAACAGAAGAGTAGAAACTAAATATACAGCTCTGTTACTTGGTGACCTCCCTGGTGGATGGATGAGTCCTGCTCTTTTTGGGACTGCCCCTTCCACTTGTGCAAGTCCTGGCATGGGCTCCTGCCCTCTGGCCGTAGGACAAGCGCACATTCGAGTGTGCGATGCAGAAGTTCTGACCCAGTGACGTAATGCGCCGTAATCTGTTAACGCCGCTGGGTTGGGGACTACATAAGCAGGCTTAGCCTGTTTGTCAATGCTATGGACGCCGGGCTCGGGAACTTTGTACCCCAGCAAACCCACAGTAAGTATGCCTCATGGTTACAGCCTCTCACTACAGCTACTTTGCTGCAAATATGGAGCTGCTAATCCATCTGTGGCCATTGTCTTCTTCACTCTAGGTTATTTACAGTGGGTAGAAGTGTGCTTACATGCACCCCCACTTCCTACCTCTCCCCTGTAGTTGTGTAAATCCTGCTGAATATTGGTACCCCCATCTCCAGCTGGCTTTCATTTCCCAGGACCCCTAAACCATTTGTATCTGCATATCAGGTATATACTATGCCCTTTTCCTCCTCCTGCCTCCCCTTCCTTACATTTCCCCCCCCCCCCCTGTTTCCCTTCCCCCTTTCCCTCCTTCCTTCTTCCCCATCCCCCCCTCTCACCCCCCCCTTTCCAATCTCCATTATTTCCACTTTTTCCCTCCCTGGTTTGTGTTATTTTCTCTCCTTTTCTCCCCTCCCCCCCCCTTCCTTATATTTTTTTCTCCTTTTTTAAACCTTTATCTTTTTTTTTTTTTTTTTTCTCCACCCATACCACCCTCTCCCATTCTCCTTTCCTTTTCCCTCCCCCTCTCCCATTCTCCTCCCCCCCTCCAAACTCCTCCCCCCTTCCGTTATATTCGTGATACACATGGATTGTTACCATGCTTTTAATCTGTATTTGGTTATTTGTCATGGTTTATTGATTGTGTATTAATACATTTCTACAATTATTTTTCTATAGATTTGTTCACACATTTGAATCTATTTTAGTTTAATTTGTACCAAGATAGTCCAATTGCCCTTGCTCACTAGGGAGGCTTGGTTGGGGACCAAGCTCCCAACCTCCCAACCTCCATATTTCTAAGTTTCTGGATGATGGTACAACCGTCTATACTCTATATATAGAGGCTACATATATTTCTCTATAGGTCAAAACATTGAAAAAAGGGTATAAATACCACAGCGCAGAAAAGCCTGAATGAATACAATAAAGTGCAACTGCTGTGCATAAAAAATTAAGTGCAAAATAAATCCAACAATACAAAAAATATCAAGTATGTAGCCAGTAAAAACTTAAAAACCTGTGCAAATAAGCATAAACTTCTAGTTGGAAAGTTCCTTTCGCAGGTGCCTTCCATGGGTGCTACTGTGCTATGAAATAGTGCAAATTAATATTAAGCATGTGGCCAATGAAAGTTCAAAAGGACGTGCAAATAAGCATATAACAGTTCTCAATTGATAAGTTCCTTTCCCAAGTTCCTTCCAAAAGTGCTGCCGTGCTAAAAACATACAATGCTGCTTCTCCTCTCTCCGGGTCTTCTCTGCTGATGTCTTCTAGCCCTCTCTGGTTCTTCTCCCTCTGTCTGCTGTCTTCTGCCTCTGCCAGGTCTCCTCTCTGCGCTGTCATCGTCTTCTCCCTCTGTTCTTCCTCCGATTTTGACTCAACGCTCTCTCCCGCTCTAATGCTGGGTGTGCCACTATTTATATTGGCATGGGGCAGGGTCACTGGGTGACGCCATCAAGAGGTCCACCCCTTATGATGTCACTGCCCGGGCCATGATGGGGCGGTGATGTCAGTATGGGGGCGGGGCCTCCGGGTGACATCACCTGGTGACACCGCCCATGCCAATATAGGTAGTGGATCAAAATAAACTGGTATGAAAATCGTTCGCCCTCCTACTATTCCACACCACCACTGCGCACAAAGAAAAATTAATTAAAACACCTATGTGAATAAAAATAAACTAAGCAGCTACTTAAATAGATAAATAATGTAAAGTGATTTTAAATGAATAAAACAGCAGCGCTAATAATCAGTGTCTGTGAATAAACTAAATATTTAACCTGTGTAGACAATACTGAAAAATAATCACCCTGTATAAACAGTGCTAAAAAAACAACACAATTAATCATCTATATACATAAAGTGAAAAATTAAAGTGAAGTGTGATTATATATTTCTTGCAGGTGTCCAAATAAGGAAAAAAAATCCAAACAAAAGTCCATAAACTGTTACTTGTAGTGATAATGTTTCAAAAAGTGACAGAAAAGTGAATGAAAAATCATGAAGCAAATAAAGTTTTGAATTGTCTTTAAACAAAGTTCTTGAAGTGACTTGAAAAAATATCTTCCACCACACCACCTGTGTTCAGTGCTACCGCACCCTAAGGAACCCTAAGAAAATGCACTCACCAGCAGTATATGCCTTGCACTCTCATGCAAGGCCAACTCGCTTAATAGCTCCACATGGGTCACAGATGGATCCAGACAGAATGTTAGATAGTTGCACTCCACATGTTGAGGGCATGTGGCCTGGTATGGTCAAGGAAGGGGAGGGGCACTAGCTCGTGCTCCCCTGACCTGCTGGGCTGCATGTTTGGATAAGGGTCTGGTATGGATTTTGGGGGGATCCCATGCCGTTTTTTTGGTGTGGGGGGTTCCCCTTAAGATCCATGCCAGACCGAAAGGCCTGGTATGGTGTTGGAGGGGGAACCCATGCCGTTTTTTTTTTTTTTTTTTATTTGGCGTGGAGTTTCCGCTAAAGATTTTTACCAGACACAAAGTGCCTGGCATTGTCAGGTTCAAAGGCAGATTCCCCGTTCATTGAAGTTAGACAGATGTCGGACTTCAAGTCGCAGGGCAAAGTTAGATCCACAGTTGTGCGACTGTCGTGTCGTACCAGTGTGAACTTGGCCTTATACTGCTTGCTACAATCTGAGCAGGTGTTTGGTGGGAATAGTTATAGCCTCTAGAGGCTGGTCTTCCGTTTCTGTGTCCATTTCACTAGGCAATAGTAAAATCTTTGATTGCTTGTTTTCCAAAATGTGTGTCCTCAATGGACTCCAAAACAAAAATTTTATGGCAAGTAAAAATCCTATTATTTATTATATTTATCATGTTTTCTTGTAGATCAGAAGCTTGTTTAGACATCCAAATTATTTTTAAGTCATTATAACAGCATTGTTACGTCCTTACATTGTCAGTACTGTAGACTATGTATAAAGCAGTAAAAACAATCCTTTTAAGTCTGCACCTTTATTTTCCAGCAAGCTTTTAGGAGGGGGAATTGAAAGTATGGCAATAACAGAGACCTTTGGAGGTAATTCTTCAAAATTTCACTGTATATAAGAACTAACACTGCATTAAGAGTGGCAGTAGAGATCAAGAATGCCAGACTGGGAATATCTGCCTGTCTTAGAATGAATTGCTTGAGCGGAGCGGAGGGAGTGGTGCACCGAGTAGAAAATTACAGTCCCGAAATTGAAAATTCAGGATGCACTTGGCGGAAGCTGAAACCAAAATTAATGTTTTTTCAAAAATTATATATATATTTTTATAAATAATTGTATTATATTCAACTTTTTAATTAATATAATAAATATAAATGATTATGGATTTATTGTCAGCCATTATCAACATCTTTTGAAGTGGTGTTAAAAATCCTGCTTGCTGCATTTTTGGTGCATATTTGGTCATGGAAAAAAAAGAACGCACCCAAAAATGCACCTCCTCAATGAAATGCATTGAAAATGCAGCAAGAACGCATAAAAAATACACCTGTGTTGTGCTTTTGATGCATTTTTTACCATAAGCACCGCAAAATTGCGGGCGCTTTCAGCCACCGTTATAGTAACCTTTTTTTCTTTCGGCCCAGCGCTGAAAACCCTATTTTTCACAGACAATTTTTGGTGGCTGAAATTTTGGTGCATCACTAGTAATGATACTTGCCTAAGGCTAAGAACCTTGCTTCTGTGAAGACTGAAGAATAAGGACCTGCTTGGTGCTTAATGCTCATTCAAACCACAGCACGCATGATATTGTGTGCCTAATGCCTCGTACACACGATCGGAATTCTCGTCGGAAAAAACTGTGTCGGTTTTTCCGACGGAATTCCGCTCAAGCTGTGTTGCCTACACACGATCACACCAAATTCCAACGGTCAGTAACACAGCGGCATAAAACACGTTCGACAGCACTATAAAAGGGAAGTTTAATACTTCTGAGCATGCGTCGAATTGTTTCCGAGCACGCGTCAGAATTTTGCGTGTCGGAATTGCATACACACGATCGGAAAATGCGATAGAAAGGTTTTCCGTTTTTTACGTCGGAAAAATTGAGAACAGGTTCTCAATTCAAAGTCCGTCGGAAATTCCGACAGAAAAAGACCGTTGACCATACACGCGGTCGGAAAATCCGATGAAAGGCTCCCATCGGACTGTTTCCGACCGCGTTTACGCCGCATAAGATTTGTGTGTTGATGCAGTGTAACACATGCATTTTTTCCCTCAAAAATATATTTATTGGGCATTGCATGTGTATCTGTGTGCCCTCCACTACTGTAAAGCCCCATACACACGCTCGGATTATCCGAGGACCAGGTCCGTCGGATCATGTCCGTCATACTTTTCCGATGTTGGTTTTGCGTACACACGGTCGGACAAAGTTGTCGGAAAATCCGATCATTCTGAACGTGGTGACGTTTGTTGCCTACGACGGGACTACGTAGAGGCTAGTAGCCAATAGCTTTGGTCTTGTAATGTGATCTGAGCATGCGTAGCACTTTGTCCGTCGGACAACGGTAACACAACTGAAAAGTATTAATACTTTTAAATCAATGTATTACTCCATCATTGGGTGCTTTTGACTTCTGCCTGGAGAAACATTAATGCAATCAGTCGGTATAGTGCTAATGCTATCCAGGAAACACTGAAGCTGCATTAAAGTCAAACTTAGCTATTCCATTGCCGCGTACACATGATCGGAATTCCGGACAGAAAAAGACAGATGAGAGCTTTTCATCGGAAAATGTGTGTAGGCTCCATCGGAATTTTGCTGGCCGAATTTCCAACAGCAAAGAATTGAGACCATGTTCTCAATTTTTCAGACGGAAATGGTTTCTATTGGAAATTCTGATCGTCTGTAGCAATTCTGACGTGCAAAATTCCTACGCATGCTCGGAAACAATTCGACGCATGCTCTGAAGCATTGAACTCGGCTCGTTGTAGTGTTGTACGTCACTGCGTTCTTGACGGTCGGAATTTGGTGTGACCGTGTGTAGGCAAGACAGTTTGAGGAATTACAAATCAGGTAAGACATTTAGCATGAAATTTTAGACTTACTTTCTTTAGAATTTGCCGATTTTTAGATTTTGTTACAATTATGAATGAGCTGCCAAACAACATATTCATGCACATATTTTTCCTAATGCTTAGAATTCAGAACTGGAAAAACCCAGCTGTCTCATACACTTTGTGGTATGTAAATTATTCTACACCTATATCTTCTAACATGAAATGTTTTTTGTGTTTTTTACATATAAAACAACTCCCTCCTAAAACATAATCTCAAAGTCTAAAAAGTGGATTCCGCAGTCTGCAACAACCAAACCTTTCATGCCTCCCCCTCTCTATCCGCAATTTGAAAGAAAGATAATTACCAAAAAAGTTAAAAATACTTACCTTAGAGCCTGGCTATTGGCTTGTTCACCCTAGATGAGGGAGCCCTCACATGGCCTTCGCGCAGGATCCTTGGAAATTTGAGGGTTACAAATCTCATGAGAAATCGCAGATGTGCTTCTTGACAAAGGCACAAAATTACATAATCTTTGCATGTGGAAACAGACTGAAAACTGGGGTCTAAGGTTTTTTTTTTTTTTCTTGTCATAATTGTTGTTACTGTAAGACAGTCAGGCCTTGTATATACTGTAGTAATAAATATGCCTTTATTTTTTATTTATTTTTACATACTGCTGCAGCAAGGGTTAAAATACCATGTCTTAGCAGTTTGCCATGAACAGTTGGACTTCTGCTCTCACACACAAGGTAGTGAGCTGGGTCTCCAGCAGTCTGCCCTCCCCTTGCACAATACTCCAATCGACAGTCATGATCAGAGATATGTTACAATATATATCTTACATTGTAACTCGGGTCACATGGGATTTGGGACGGTGATATGACAATTTTTTTGTTATTATATGCTGGCTGGAAGTGGATCATTTCCAACCTCTCAGTGAAGGACATCTCATTGAATGTGGGGATAAGAAGTACACTTTTGTAACACAGGTATACAGGTTTTTGGGCTTTGTTTGATGGACACAGGAATACTTTCACCTTCAGGTTTATACTGCCACCTACAGAAGGATTGAACACTGGCAAACAAAAAAACTGTAGGGCAGCCCAGGATAACCCCTTCTACTACCAACACACCTCAGTTTTGTAGCAAGCACTACCAGAGGCATAAACAGAAACCGAAGATCCCTGTTACAATCGTTTTTTTTTGCTAGTGGCATGATGGACTTCAGCATTTCCAGGAAAAATCTAACCTATTTGTAGCTTGCATTTATTTAATTTTTTTCAAGCAAGATACTTTTCTATATAGCAGCCATGAGCTTGTATATATGACTGCAGCATTTTGTCATAGCCTACCCTGGCTTGTCCCACTGAACTGGATATTGCAGGACTAGCCTGGAAGTGATCTTGGGCACTGAGCTCTGCACAAGGTGCTTTCCAGACCCTGTTCTGGTAACAAGTTAGCAGAGAAGCACCTTTTAGGTCCAGAGCTGTTTGTACTACCTCAGTAATTGCCCTGTCTTTGATGACTGACTCTGTAAGTTCAGTGCCTTGAAAAAGTATATATCCCTTGAAATTTTCCACATTTTGTCATGTTACAACCAAAAAGTTAAATGTATTTTATTGGGATTTTATGTGATAGACCAACACTAAGTGGCACATAATTATGAAGTGGAATGAAAATGATAAATGATTTTCAAAAGTTTTTACAAATAAATATGTTAAGAGTGGCGTGCATTTGTATTCAGCCCACTTTACTCTGATACTTCTAACTAAAATCTAGTGGAACCAATTGCCTTCAGAAGTCACCTAATTAGTAAATAGAGTCCACCTGTGTGTAATTTATGTGAAGCCCTCAGAGGTTTGTTAGAGAACCTTCGTAAACAAACAGCATCATGAAGGCCAAGGAGCACACCAGACAGGTCAGGAAAAGAGTTGTGGAGAAGTGTAAAGCAGGATTAGGTTATAAAAAAGCTAAAACCCAAGCTATGAACATCTCACGGAGCACTGTTCAATCCATCATCCGAAAATGGAGAGTATGGCACAACTGCAAACCTACCAAGACGTGATTGTCCACCTAAACTGACAGGCCAGGCAAGGAGTGCATTATTCAGAGAAGCAGCCAAGAGGCCCATGGTAACTCTGGAGGAGCGGCAGAGATCCACAGCTCAGGTAGGAGAATCTGTCCACGGGACAACTATCAAGTCGTGCACTCCACAAATCTGGCCTTTATGAAAGAGTGGCAAGAAGAAAACCATTGTTGAAAGAAAGCCATATGAAACATGTAGATGGAGGTGCTCTGGTCAGATGGGACCAAAATTGAACTTTTTTGGTCTAAAAGCAAAACGCTATGTATGGCAGAAAAAAAAACACTGCACATTATCCTGAACACACCAGCCCCACCGTGACCCATGATGGTGACAGCATCATGTTATGGGGATGCTTTTCTTCAGCAGGGACAGGGAAGCTGGTCAGGGTTGATTAGGAAGATAGATCGAGCCAAATACAGGGCAATCTTAGAAGAAAACCTGTAATGCCATGTACACACGAGCGGAATTTCCAACAGAAAAAGTCCAACGGAAGCTTTTCATCGTATATTCCCATCGTGTGTATGGCTCATCTGACTTTTTTTTTTTTTTTTCGAAAATTCTGACGGACCTAGAAATGGAACGTGTTTTAAATATTATGTTGTATGCTGTTCCGATGGACCAAAAACGATGCATGCTCTGAAGCAAGTACGAGACAGAAGCTATTGGCTACTGGCTATTGAACTTCCTTTTTCTAGTCCTGTCGTACGTGTTGTACGTCACTGCGTTCTTGATGGTCGGACTTTGGTGTGATCGTGTGTACGCAAGACAGTTTCAGCGGAATTCCGTCGGAATGAACAGGGCATTAGAGTCTGCAAAAGACTTGAGACTGGGGCGGAGGTTCACCTTCCAGCAGGACAACAATCCTAAACATACAGCCAGAGCTACAATGGAATGGTTTAGATTTAAGCATATTCATGTGTTAAAATGGCCCAATCAAAGTCCAGACCTAAATACAATAGAGAATCTGTGGCAAGACTTGAAAATTGCTGTTCACAGATGCTCTCCATCCAATCTGACAGAGCTTGAGCTATTTTGGAAAGCGAAATGGGCAAGAATTTCACTCTATAGATGTGCAAAGTTGGTAGAGACATGACTAAGTACAACATAACTCATTTTGTGCTACCCATTTGTACACTCCCACCCTTACCATTCCCATTAACGGAAACCACACTGAACTGGAGTGTAAATTAGGCCGTAGCAGCCTCCTTTATTAAATCTCAAAATATAAATGAACTTCTTATAAACAAATAAATAACCAATAACAGTATACCAATGAAGAAAAACCCTGACGTAGGACTGTAGGACCTTACCCCCCCCCCCCCCACCCATTTTAGCGTAATCAAAACTCGTGCACTGCGGTCATATAAACTGTAACTAGGCCTCAAGCTGACATGCTAGCTCAGAGACAAAATATTCCCGCAGTGCAGTCATCCACCATATTCCTTACATCACTTATAAGGAATATTAACAAACGGGACCATATCTCCAATGGGTCCCGCATCAACTTCTCTGTGGGGAGGGGGTTTCTTCTCTATACCTACATCAGCCAACATCCGCCAATGCTACGACGTCCAAGCCAACCTGTAAAAATTTATCGAACACCTGCAAGAAAATAGGGAGGGAGGGCGGGAACTTCTCTCTAGCTGAACTGACTCTCTCCGTGGCCGTTGCCCCTCCTCTTCCTGTTGCCAGCTCCACCCCTCCTCTTAACTCTTAAAGGGGCATACCTAAATGGCATGTTTCCTTTACTCATGCCAGCCCTACGCCTATTTCCTCTGTTCTCTGCTGTGGGCTATTCTTGACTAAGTACAACATAACTCATTTTGTGCTACCCATTTGTACACTCCCACCCTTACCATTCCCATTAACGGAAACCACACTGAACTGGAGTGTAAATTAGGCCGTAGCAGCCTCCTTTATTAAATCTCAAAATATAAATGAACTTCTTATAAACAAATAAATAACCAATAACAGTATACCAATGAAGAAAAACCCTGACGTAGGACTGTAGGACCTTACCCCCCCCCACCCGTTTTAGCGTAATCAAAACTCGTGCACTGCGGTCATATAGACTGTAACTAGGCCTCAAGCTGACATGCTAGCTCAGAGACAAAATATTCCCGCAGTGCAGTCATCCACCATATTCCTTACATCACTTATAAGGAATATTAACAAACGGGCCCATATCTCCAATGGGTCCCGCATCAACTTCTCTGTGGGGAGGGGGTTTCTTCTCTATACCTACGTCAGCCAACATCCGCCACAGCAAACAAGGTTAAAACCTTAACCTTGAGCGCACCTCCACACCCTAAGCACTCTTTCAATTCCGTCCTGTATACCCATGGTCCACATATCAGTGCCCACTGGGTTCAGATGAACCCTGTCAGCCCTCAAATATCGCCACGTTTCAATCTCTAGCTCTCTGGGTCTGATAGCTAAGCCACCGTTTTTAATAAAAAACCTGCTCACCTCCTGATTAATCTTTTTCCTGGCCTTGTTAACCAATTCTACTGACCTCGCTAGACGCCATGAAGACCTGGCTATCATGTCCGACCATACAAGGACAGTTTTTGGGAATGCCGCCTGTAGTAGGCAGAAATCATGCTTGATATCCCTGGTAATGTCTAGTTTTGTCCTCAAAACCAAATCATTCCCCCCCACATGAATCACCAAAACCTCGGGAGGCCTGTCCCATCGTGCAAATTTGTGCGCCTCCGGGACCAGACGGCTCCAAAGCATCCCCGGGAACCCCAGCCATTTAATGTACGCCTCCCCCCTGGAAAAACCTAGCTGTCTCCCGTCTGGCCTGGCATCCCCCCTCCTGGCACCCCAGCAAACATAGGAATGTCCCATGATCCACACGAGACTCGGCGAGGTATCTGAAAAGAAAACAATAAGAAAATTCCGGTAAAACTCATCACAATGTACCACACGAAACCATGCCGGCACCTAAACGCACACCACTCAGTAAAACGTCAAATAACTAAATCAAGCCTGACATATGACCGGAATCGCCTCGATTCCCATCTCCCAATCCGTTTAACCGCTTCTTCCGTTAGGCCCCACCTGACTGCTTCCGTCGCCGCACCAATTCTAAACGAATGCGAGGAAAATTTCTGATCCCCCAGACCCAGGACGACTAAAGATCTCCGAAAGATAGAAATAAATTGGAAACGCGACAGCGCCACCCCATCCTGATGTACTAAAAGAGGGCCATCCCTCGCTGGCCTCTGTGTCAAATAAACCTTTGTAACTAAAACGGGGCAGAGTTTGGCGTCAGGAATAGGGAAAACCACCACATCCTTGCCTCGGCCCTCCTGATCCGTTTTAGATCTACGCAAACGCATCACCAGTCTATCCTCCATGTACCGAACCTCCCCCACCGCTAATCCATCCCTTGTTTTCTTGGAGGAACTCACCAGCTCCCCTATCCGAAAAGCGCCGAAAAAGGCCAACACAAAAGCTGTGCGGAAAAGCCCCACCTCATATCCGGATCTACAAACTCCGGGCAAAGTGTCCACCATTCTACCCAACAGTGCGAATGTAACTGGTCGCCTCTCATCCCGGACCCTCTTCCCTCTGCGATAACCCTTCAATGCCTGACGTGCCCAAAACTCTTTTGTCCAATCTCTCCCCCCTTCGAGCTTGAACAAAAAGGCCATGGCCGCCATAACCTTCCCCAGCCTCGACATGGAAACTCCATGTTCCATGTGCCTGGCGACAAAATAGATAAATCGCAATCTAGTCTCTCCTTTAACCGCCCCCGCTGCCTGTTCATGGAAAGCAAACCATTCGTCCCATACTTTCTTGTATGTTTTCCATGTTCCCTCGCTCAATGACCGCCTGATCCACTCACCTATCCTTCCAGGGCAATCTTCCACAGTTCCAAAGGACACGGGACGCCGTGACGCTCTGCCCCTGGTACCAGCTCCCGAAATTTCTCCCACTGAAACCGAGAAAGAGCGTCAGCAATCACATTGTCCACTCCTGGTAAGTGTACTGCCTGAATGAAAATGTTCATCTGCATACACCGAAGCACCAAGTGTCTCAACAAACGTATCACCGGCGGTGATGCCGCAGATACCTTATTAATCACCTGTACCACCCCCAAATTGTCGATGTGGAAGCACACCTTCCGATCCCGGAAGAATTCGCCCCACAATTCTACCGCCAATACCACCGGAAACAACTCAAGCAACAACATATTCTTGAGCATCCCCGCTTCGTTCCAGCTGTCCGGCCAAGGGCCGGCACTCCAATGCCCCTGGAAAAAGGCCCCATAACGCGCTGACCACGCTGCATCTGTAAACAATTCGAGGTCGAAATTATTCACCGGGCCAATCATCCACAGCGCTCTACCATTAAAGTTGTCCAGAAACATGTGCCACATTCTCAGGTCATCCTTATGTTCCCGCGAAAGTGTCACATAATGTCTGGGCGACTCAATGCCACCCGTACTTGCCGCTAATCTTCTCCCAAAAACCCTGCCCATCGGAATGATCCTGCACGCAAAGTTGAGCTTGCCAAGCACCGATTGCAATGCCCTCAGCTGAACCTTGCGCCGGCCCACCATCCCCTTCACCTCCTCCTGCAATGCCAACAATTTAGCTTCAGGCAACCTGCATTCCATGGCCATGGAATCGATTACAATCCCGAGAAAACTGATCACTGTTGTGGGCCCTTCCGTCTTGTCTGGCGCAAGCGGAATGCCGAATTCCCCTGAAATCCTTTCAACCGTTGTTAAGAGCATCGCGCAAACGTTAGATGCGGGCGGCCCTATACAGAGAAAGTCGTCCAAATAATGGATCACCGAATTCAAACCTGAAACGTCCCTCACCACCCATTCCACAAATGTGCTGAAACACTCAAAGAATGCGCACGATATAGAACAACCCATTGGCAAACACATATCCACGTAATATTCCTCTTGCCACTTGCAACCCAATAAATGAAAGCTATCGGGATGAACAGGCAGCAAACGAAAAACCGCTTCAATGTCTGTCTTTGCCATCAGGGCGCCCCTACCATACTTCCTCACCCAATGTACTGCGGCATCAAAGGATGTATATGAGACAGTGCAAACTTCAGGATCAATAGCGTCGTTCACCGACTCTCCTTGTGGGTAAGACAAGTGGTGAATGAGGCGAAATTTGTTGTGCTCCTTTTTGGGTACCACCCCCAACGGAGAAACTACCAGGTCCTGCATGGGTTTTATGGAGAAGGGGCCCGCCATCCTCCCCAAAGCTACCTCCTTATTTAATTTTTCGGACACTACTTCATGATGTTTTAAAGCGGACCGTAAATTATCTGGAATGGGAGGAGCTGAGTTCAAAACCGCAGGAATCATGAAACCTTCCGAAAATCCCAACCAAAGTAGATGAGCCACTGCCTTATCTGGATATCTATCTAGAAAAGGCCGCATTCTTCCCACCTTCACTGGCGTCCTCCCCTTTTCCCGCAAAATCGCTGGCCTTTCCCTTACCCTGCTTAAAACACCTTGATGAAGGATGTGATCCACCGCACCCTGAACACTCGTGCTTATACTTACATCCATGTCCAAATTTACAACTTCCCTCGTTGTACTGCCAGCAGACTCCTTTTTTTCTTGTGGCCGATTGACCCGAAGCCCCTGATCCCCCGGCCCCCCCCGGAAAAAACTGACTCGCTGGTTTGGCTGAAGACATCAAGCGCATCCAAAGACTGATGTCTTTGTGATCCCACCTTAAAGCCGGTCTCACTGCCCTTCTCTGCCGAAACTGTTCGTCGTAACGCAGCCATGCTAGTCCCCCGTAGGTCCGGTGAGCCTCGCCAATAGCATCCAAATAACAGAAAAGGGCAGAGCAATGTTCCGGCTCCTTCTCTCCTATCACGCTTGCCAATACCCCAAACGCTTGCAGCCAATTCTGAAATGTCCGGGGTATTAGTCTGTACCTTCTCTTCTCCTCCTCTTCTTTCTTACTATCCTCGGGTTTCACCCTATCCAAGTTGAATTTCTCAAGGGGAAGCAGAGAAAATATCTCCACGTACTCCCCTCTCCAAATTTTCTCTCTCACCTCCTGTTTCAAATGGGCCCCTAATGGCCCTTCAAAACAGACATAAACCTCACAGCGTGCGGAATCAGCTAACCGCACTATGTCCTGTTTCTTGTTTTTGTCACCCCCCATTTCCCCCTCTCCTGGCGTGAGCTGAGATGCCTCTGCCGCTTCCATGATACCTGCCTCACTCCCCCCGGGCGGAAACGCGGGCGGATTCGCCAACACCGTTCTCTCAGCTTGTACTGTAATTCCCTCCCCCCCTCCCCCCTGCCCCCCCTCAGTCAACACCCTCCCTGCTGAAACCCATGCTCCTGCCGGCCCCTGTTGCGCAGGTGTAGGCTCAAACCTGCCCACCAGCTCCTTGAGGCCTGCTAAAAAACCCTGTAATCCCCCCTCCAAAAGTCCTGTTTCAGGGACGGACTCGGCCGTAAAACCCCCACCCCTCTGGAACCGATCACCCTGCCTCCTGGCCCCCTCCCCCACATCCCCCCCCCAAAGACATTTTACTCCCGCAAGACCCAGAACAAAAACAGGACTTACCGGGCTGCATGGACAATCTTCCACCAGCCGAACATCCTGCGTCTTTCGTTGCTGTGCGTCCTTCTGCGACCTCGTCCTCCGATTCAGGCAGCTCGCCCTCCGACAGCTCCACCATCTCATCTGCAGTTGAAAGAGCCTGCCATCCAAGGTCTTCAGCCTCAGATGCAGACGAACTGCGTTCTCTCTCGTTTCTTCTCGTCCCAACTGCCTCCGCTTCTTTTTTCCCGTTAATGTTCCTACGGGCAGGCGGATCGCCTCCATCCCGCAGACATCCTCTGCTATGTCCCCCCCGCACACTGGAACTCAAGCTGGGCAGACCGCCTCCTGCTTGTAAATGTCCTCTTCCCCCCTTCTGCTGAGCATGCGTCCCGTCGCAGTAAGCGGCATCTGTGCTGAAGTTTGAGTAGGCGATTGTCCTGTTCCTAGCCTCCATGACCCTTTCCTTTGCTGGTGTTATATTGACCTGGGATAGCTTTTTCCCCCTTGCCGGGTGTTTTAAACTATGTGTTTTTGCTGCCTTTGTAGTAGCCCCCTTAGCAATCCCCACTGATGCTCCACTGATGGAATTACCTGTTTTGTGCTGGGCCCCTAACCGCCCCCCCTCCACATGTGTGGCTAGGCCTGAGGCCTTGTGTGACGACCGCGTGGTGGACGCCATGCGCCGCGTGCTGCTGGGCCCCCCGCCCCCCCCCCCCCACAGCCCCAAATGTGCCAGAAGTGCCTGCAACATCTCCCTTGGCCGACCGCTTTTTCGGCGGTTCAGCGCTGTTTTTACCCTTCTTGCTGCCTGGCCTATCAGAGGATTTGCGCCCTTCTGGCGAATATCTGGCCGGCGGCCGAGATCGCCGCTGCCGCCCCCCATGTTGTGTGACCTCCCCGGAACCACTGCTCTCACCCTCCAGTGCCCGCTCTATCTGTGTCCTTAGCCAAACAGCTCCGTTTTCAGCCGCCGCCGTTTTGATGGATTTCAGGAGCTCCTCCATGACGATCTGCTCACCAACTTCTCTCTAGCTGAACTGACTCTCTCCGTGGCCGTTGCCCCTCCTCTTGCTGTTGCCAGCTCCACCCCTCCTCTTAACTCTTAAAGGGGCATACCTAAATGGCATGTTTCCTTCACTCATGCCAGCCCTACGCCTATTTCCTCTGTTCTCTGCTGCGGGCTGTTCTTACCCAAAAGGACTTGCAGCTGTAATTGCAGCTAAAGATGGTTCTACACAGTATTGACTGAATTCAAATGCACGCCACACTTTTCACATATTTATTTGTAAAAAAAATGTGAAAAACATTTCTTTTTATTTCCACTTCACAATTATGTGCCACTTTGTCTTGGTCTATCACATACAATCCCAATAAAATATAAGTTTTTGGTTGTAACATGGCAAAATGTGGAACATTTCAAGGGGTATAAATACTTTTTCAAGGCACTGTAGGTAAATCCGGCTGAGCGCACAAAGCTAACTTATTCGTTTGAATCAATGGGAGCCTTTAAAATCCTGGTTTTCTGCCTTAATCTTCCAAAAAATAGGTTAATATTATTGGGGTGAGCACTGATGTCAGCCTCTGAATGAAGTGGTAGGTTCACGCACTCTGTACCTTCTTTTCCACCATTTTGCATCAAGGAAGCATCTCCCTGCTGCTACTTCTGCATTGCAAAGAGCCAATGGATCTCTGGTCCATTTTTACTGCCCACCTACTGTGACTGTGGTCACCTCTGGCTAGCTGCTACCAGCTGTCAAGGTTTTGTGAGTACTCGAGGCCTGAGCTTTTTTGCTTTATGGTCACAATGTTTGCTTCTAGTCAGAGAGGATGATCCCACTACGACGAGTGACTCAGCTCACAATCCCATAACAGTTCTGGGGATGTTTGCTCCGTGCAAACATCCCCATCAAACTGATATCATGTTGCCCTACTATTAAAGGGTCTAACTCATCATTGGAGTCCTGTCCTTGTCAGCCAGTGTCTCTGTGACTTTGTCTATGGTGGTCCACCTTACCCACTTTCTGGCTGGTTAGATCTTATAGCTGGTCTGCTTTAGATGCCTATGAGCAATTATTTTTAGTGAGTATTGATTCTGAGCCATCCCAATCACTACCTAACAAGATTATCCTTCTGGTGCAGTTTTTTGCTGTTAGTCTAGAATTAAAAGAGATAATTTAGACCGGCCATTCACGGTTGTTGCAGGAAAGAAATTTGCTTGATTCCCCCATCAACACATCAAGACATTGTTGATGCAATTCCTCCTGCAGGGCCATTGTCTTCTCCCGGTGTGGGAAGTCGTTTCTGCCAGGAGAAGACAGTAATTATTGCTAGCGGCTCTAGCAGCCGCTAGCGATAATCCCAGGTAAAACCCAACATGCTGGTTGTACCCAGGTTGATCGATTGATCTACTTGGTACATTTAGCCTGTCCATACTCAGTTTGAATCTCGCCCAGTTACTGCTGAACCGGCTGATATTCAAACAGTGTATGGCCTGCCTTAGACTCTTATTGATGCAGTGCTCACTACTCTAAATCTCGGGGATCAATGAATCTGCCCTTTTATATATTAATTTATGTGCTTGACACCCCTCAAACTCTTTTTGGACTTTTTCCTGTTTGAAAATAATTTTGCCAAACAGTGGTCTTCACCCACTTTGGATCCACCAGTGGCTTGCCTTTAACAGGTAAAGCCTGTGGCAGTGTAAAGATCTCCTACATTTAGGGATCCACCTGATCAGTAGTTGTAATCAGATATCTGAAGTCTTAGCTGGTCATACTGTTTATGTATTTTGGTACATTCCTGTTGGTTCAGCCAAAATTCAAACAGTGACAGGGAACCGCCGATCACTGACAGTCAGTGTAGGAAGCACGGGGAGAGGTTTGTTTACATAGACCTCTCCCCGTTCTTCAGCTCCGTAACCCGATCGCGGGATACCAGCGGCGATCGGGTCCGCTGGTCCCGCGGCCGTGGTCACGGAGCTCCCGACCGGGTCGCGTGTTGGCCGCTGGCGGCGCGCGCCCCCAGGGCAGGCAAATTAAAGGGGACGTACAGGTACGTGCTTTTGCCTGCCCGTGCCATTCTGTTGACGTATATCTACAGGAGGCGGTCGGGAAGCGGTTAAAGGAACACAACAGTTTTTTCAAAAAGAAGGTAAGGATCCCACCCTATGCTATGCCCACCCCATTTCCCTGCTTAATGTGGATTTAAAGATTTTCACGTAGATCCTTTCCTCCAGATTGCTCTCATCCACCCAGACCTGTCTGGATTACTGCCCAGTAGGAAGGGTAGGGACAAAATTCAGTGGGTCCTTAATGCCATCCACTTCTCCCAAACGAAACACACTCCACTAGTGCTTTTACAGAGTGCAATTAACAGAGTGGATTGGGCTTTTCTTTTCCCCACCCTGGACCATATAGGTTGGGGGGGGATGAAGAAATAGCTGTTGGTGCTGTATTTCTCCCCATTAGCCAAGGCTGGAATTAATGGTGCTATCTCAAACCTTTTTCATATAAGAAATGTGACTCAGCAAAGATGTCTTCGCTTATATTTATACCCTTTTTTAGATTTAAGATCCCACCCGAGCATACAGGGCCTCCACATGAAATGGGGTGATCATAAACTTGCTATGTATGCCGACGACTTGATATTTTTCATGACTTCCCCTTTGATCCCTTTACCCAACCTTTTGGCTAGCTGCATAAGTATGATGCCCTTTTGAACTTCAAAATGAATTATTCCAAATCAGAGGCTATAGGTATTGAAATCTCTTCCAACCTTAAAAATGAAATCTGCACCCATTTCAAATGAATGAACTGTTATCTGGGAACAAATATCCCCAGCAATCTATGTCGAATCTTCAAGCTTAACTTCAGCCCACTTATCAGAACACTAATTTTAGACTTCAAACAATGGGACATAGGGCTTTTACCTGGGATGGGATTTGTGAAGGATCTGCAAGCCAGATTCTTAAAGTTCATTTGGTCAGGTAAACCAGCAAAATGTTGTGCATTGGATTTTCTGCCCCAGTGAAATATCATGAGGCAACTTATTTAACCAGAGTTGTTGACTGGTGTACGTAATGTGATACAAAAACATGGATTGAACTGCAACAAACCTTTGTGGATCTTCCATTAGCAGGCCTTTCTTGGTTCCCAGATAGATCAATTCCATATTAAACTACGAAGGAAGTGTGAGCCTGACACTATAGCGTTTAGAGGTAATGGAGACACCTGGGGAACTATACACCTCAAAACAGTATGGCAACTTGGACTGGAAGGATATGGCGGTGCAGCCCTCCTCAAATCAGGGGGAAATCGAACACTGCACAAAAATAGAGGGCGCAAACGCCTAGTGCACTATCTTTTAGCACTTTTATTGAAGGGTATAAGAAAACATACTCACAAGCCAAGTGGGCTATGAACTTGTCATTTGCACAAAGCCACAGCTCTGAGGAAGGGGGCCATATCCCCAGAATGCATAAGCTGCCATTATCAGCATAATACCAGTTGGAGTTGGAAAGCGGACTTCATGATTTTATCTTGTGCTTTGTGTATATGACATGTCCATAGCCCACTTGGCTTATGTTTTCTTATACCCTTTAATAAAAGTGCTAAAGATAATGCACTAGGCGTTTGCACCCTTTTTGTTTTCGTCCATATTAAACTACATCCACTTATAGTGGCCATGTTATAGACCTCCTAAGAAGATTTTTCTTTCTTCCTCTTTCCCCTTGTCCTAACCCTATGTTTCCTATATTGGGCTCAGCAGGCTTTAAACATAGTTGGGATAATCCCCAATTCAGTGTCCTTATCCTAGTGGACCTTTCGGTCGTTACACTTCTCCATCACTCACTACCCTATGAATAACCAAAAACTGGAGAATATGTTCTTGAATACTTTGTTTTTTCTATGTCGTATCTAACTGGGGGCCTACCTGCGTGATATACTTGATGAATATAAAGAGGTGAAAGAACCATCTGCATTTGAACAAACCTGTCTTGACAAAATACCTGTAAGGCATTGTGGCGTTATTCTTCATTGGTGGAAACAGAGAGCCCACAAAATCTTCCATTCATACTGTGTTGGGAAAGCAGATCTAAAAGCTTCCTTTTTTCTCAACCTCAAAAGGATAAGGTTATCCTTTTTGCATATGAAGCTTTCATGGCATGCAAGGTTTCCTTGAGGGAGGCTATAAATTCTTAACTCTTGACTAGATGGTAAAGACCCCTGCAATCCTCCATCGTGCTGGCAATGTCTAGAATCTGAAGGCACTTTATTACATATTTTCTGGAACTGCCCAAGACTCTGGGAGCTTTAGGATATGGTTGAAAGTACAACCAAAACCCACGAAGGTGTGTTTCTTGAACAAAATCCTGCAGCATACTTACTACATGATACTCCCATATCCACAAAGAAATATAAACACTTCTTACTTAAACACCTTCTTAATGCGGCCAAAGCCGGCATACCAGCACTGTGGAAACAAACATCTCCCCCTATAAAAAAACGCTCTGGCTCTCCAAAATTGGGAAAACTCAAGTGGAAAACCTGACCATAGCCCTGAAAGGACCAAGAGAGACGTGTTGGCAGACTTTGACACCATACTTTTTTCATAAGGATCAGACACCCTTGGCTTTCCAGTAAAGGCTGGGCTAGATTTTTCCTACTCTCAGATATGACATTGTGATTTTCTTTTCTCTTTGTCCTCATTCTTGCTTTATTTATCTTATCTTTGTATTTTCCACAACAAATTCTAAAAAAAGCAGTAGTCACTAGTTGGCTTTTAGCAGTTGACATTAAAAATAGATTGGTCATAAGACTCAGGCTTTTGATATATCTACATTAGAGCTGCCTGACTAATAGTTTAAAAATCACAATCTTGATTCAACCCCCCTCATGATCTTAATCCGGCAAGTGCAGAGCCATTCTCTGCTCACTCACAGCTGTCAAAAAAACAACCATTCCAGCAAATGTTTATTAACATTGCTTAGTGCTGTGAGATAAAATTAAACATTGTAACATTTAGATCAAAGGGATGAACTTCGGTCTGTAAATGAGGGCAGTTTAACCACTTATAGACTAAACCTTTTCTGACACTTGTTGCAAGTTAAAACCAGTATTTTCTGCTAGAAAATTACTTAGGACCCCCAAACATTATATATATTTTTTAGCAGAGACCCTAGAGAATAAAATGGTAGTCGTTGCAATATTTTATGTCTTACTGTATTTGCGCAGCAGTCTTTCAAATGCAAATTTGGGGGAAAAAATTATTTTAATGAATAAAAAAACTAAACAGTAGGTTAGCCCAATTTTTTTGTATAATGTGAAAGATGATGTTATGCCGAGAATCGTGATCTTTATTCTAAGCAAAAAAATCGTGATTCTATTTTTTTACAGAATCGTGCAGCTCTAATGTACATTAAGCATTACAAGCCCTAGTGACTTGCTTGTTCTGAGACAACAAAACTGAATGTCAATATAACTGATACTTTGTGATACCATGTATGCTCATGATTTGTACTGCTACTTTTCCTAAATAAAGAATTTTTGTGAAAAAAAAAAAAGAAAGGTCTACAGAGCTTAAGTGCAAAAAATGTCTCTTGAGGATGCCTTCCACTGGGGAAAGCCTATTTTTTTTTTTTTGCTAATTCCTTGACAATGTTATCAAGGACATCACAGGGGAGTAGAGTTCCCTTTTGCTCCAAAAAAGAAGGAAAAACTCAAGTGGCTAAAGCTCCAGCAAAACTTATTCCAGTCTTCCAAGGCTTAGACTGAAACCCAGTTCTGCCATAAGTTCTGGGCCAAGTTCTAGCACCTCGTTCCCCCCCTCAGAGATGGGCGCTTGAGCTTCGGCGTCAACCACAGGGAATGCGTAGGAGAAGCTGAGTCACGCACGCAACTTCCCTCATGTGAGCGCGCTGCAGGGCTTCGAGAAGTTAGCAGGGCTCGAGATGTTCAGGAAAAGCAATGCAGACTCGCGTTCCAGACTACGACGCCCACTGACTGTTGGAAGTTCGCTGCTGTTTTGCTGTCTGGGAAAAGTAAACAGATGCAAGCTTTGTATTATGATTGAGCCGTCTACATATCCGTGATTGAAGAGTGGAGCTGTCATCCCTTGGAAAGTTGTTAACACACTGCCTATTATATGCTGAGTTCTGATAAGCAGACTGGATTCTCACATCGTGTGGTGTGCTTCTTTCTACGCATTGAATACTGGTAAAGGGATTATACTTCTCTTCCTTCAACAATTCAAAGACTGTTGGTTATATATTAGCACCGCATGTGGACTCTTTATAAGTTCTGGGCCACCAAATCTATCGGGGGGATTGGCCTTCTCTCCCAGGATAATTTACATGCTTATTTCCCAAACGTTATCTCCGGTGTGGCAACCTCCACACTGCTCTGGAGCAGAATGGGAAAGGCAGGTTCAGTCTCTGGACTACCATACCTGCCTGACCTTCAAAACCAGGCTTGTGTTGGCTTGGCTTGGATCACAAGTTGCTGGAAGAAAGAAAGATCCTTCCTCCTGGTCGTCTGGAAGGTCCTTGATAGTCTGTCGATGCAAGGGACTTGGTCATCAGGGAAAACTTGTTTCCTGATCATCCCTATCAATATTCTGGGGCTCAGGTCGATTCAGTTGTCCTTTTCAATGTTGGACCTCCTTGACTCCGATGTCATCCAACCAGGATTCAGTCTGACTATGCATTAGCAGTGGAGAAGTCATGTTCCATCTCTCTCTACAGATAGTCATGTTCCAGCCCTCTGTGCCATGCCCGTCTCTTCATCAATAATCAACATCTGGACTTCAGAGTGGTTGACCTTTTGCAAAGTCTACCATGGCACCTGGAAAGTGTATTTCTGTTGGTGGAAGGCCAGAAATTTCCATACCAGAAAGTCCTCTATGGGACAAACTTTGTCATTCCGCTAGTCTGGTCTGTATCAACTTCTGGATTTGAGTACCATCAACAGTCAGCCCTAGAGATTTCAGAAACCTCTTACTTCTCACTCCCGTGTGAAGGCCTTTGTGTAGGGTATTGCTCACATTGTTCCCCCTCTACAATCCCTAATGACTCAGTGGGACTTCAACCTGGTTCTGTTGACTCTACAAAAAACACAATTTGAACCCATTAGGGATATTCCTCTATATATCCTTGAGTGCAAGGTTTTATTTCTTGTTGCCATCACTTCTGTTACATATCTCTGTCCTGCCTGTACCTAAGCATTCTAATGCTAATTATTCTCCATTGTCTGGATGGAGTTTATCGCGCAACTACATCTCTAATCAGTCTGACTTCCCCTTTGTTGTCCCTGAAGGTGCCCATAAAGGACAGTCTGCTTCTTGTTTCACTTTGACTAGGTGAGTTCATCATGCTGCCTTTGGTTGTAAGGTTGTTCAAATGGTTCTGTAGGCTCCCTTGTTACCCAATTATTTTTTTCCTTGTGGATCTGTTAGCCTTTCATTTGCGGTTGTCCACCCTTCTGTCGGACTACTTTTGGATGTCCCATTGTTTCAGAATACTATCCTGTGTCCCGTAATGCATGACTAAGAAAATTTTTATTTTTTTCTTTACCTGCAAAATCTTTTTTTAGAAGTAAATCACAGGACTCCGATACTTCTCTTCCGTTCTTATGATTTACTCCTGTCATTGCTTGCTACTAAACTGAGGCAATAAACTTAGGCATGCTGGGAGTGGGAGATATTATATTAAGCTGTCCTTACAACTTTGCTTCGCCAGTGTTCAGTTCTCCTGAAGGTGGCAGTAATAATACTATCCTGTGTCCTTTAAAGTGGAGCTCAGCCCAAAAAGGGAAGTTCCGCTTTAAGGCCTCCTCCCCGACTCCTGTTTATGAAATAGAGCTTTTGGGGAGGAGGGGGTGCGGGTACCTGATTTTTGTCAGGTTCCCGATCCCACTTCCATTCTAGTCGCCTTAGGCAATCGGAAGCATAAGTTTTGCTTCCTGATAGAAACCAGTCACAGAGCGCAGCGCCGCAGTGGGCACCCGGCTGTGAAGGCCCAAGCTGTCACAGCCGGGTGCCCATAGTGAAGATGCTGGCTCCGCTGAGGGAGGGCACAGGGTGAAAATGGCTGGGCTGAGTGCCCCACTGGATCGTGGGACAGGTGAGTGGCTGTTTATTTAAAAGTCAGCAGTTCCACTTTTTGTAGCTGCTGACTTTTTTTTCTTTTTTATCTTAATCAAAAATAAGTTTTATTAAGAAGTAAAAATCGAGAAACAGCATTACAGAATTCAGTCTGTTACATGCAACAATGAAAACCTATATCCTTGCCCTTAATACGACAAATAGTCAATTGCCCTCCAGGGGGCCAACACATATGAAGTAGCATAAAACATACAAGGCGTTGATCTTGCACCCGAAAAAACTCTGACATATTTATACACAAGAGGGTTACCACAACAATCTATCCAGAACTAGTTCTACCAAGGATAGCCCAGGGGTACCCAGCCATGGGTCCCATAGGCTATTAAACTTGAGCGGACTCCCTCTGTGTTGGTTAATGTACTTTTCCAAACACAAGGTATTGCCCAACTGCGAGGTCCATTCTTTAAGTGTAGGGGGTTCAACCGTTTTACAGTGCCTGAGTATAAGTGGGCCTGAAAGATAAACAATTATAAACTCATCAAGGATACCTAATATACAATGTTTCGGGTCAGCAGGGGCCGTAATTTGGAACACCTTATTAATGGTGGATAATACCCCAGAGCAATATAGATGGAGTTTTGGGCATCGCCATAGCAGATAGATTAAATCACTGGTCTCTAGAACACCTGGTGCAGGTAGTCATCCCTCACCCCCGTACTGCACAACCAAGCAGGCGTAAGGGCACAGACAGGACTATGTAGAGCTGGGACAATCACTGTATTACGTTAAGATGGCATTCTTGCACTGCATGCATAGCCTCCTCCCATTGTTCGTCCTCAAACGTACCTACATCTCTTTCCCATTGACTCATAGCTGCAGAAGGGAAACCTCATAAGAAAATAGAGGAAAGCATTACGTAGCAATTGGAGATAAACCCTTTGAGTTTGGAGACCTCGGCCATATAGTTAAATATAGGTGTCAGGGATTGTAATCACAGTTCCCCCATTAGATTGTGCCCTAATAGCATGTCGCAGTGGCAGATAGTAAAAACACACAGATTGCGGTAAATGGAATTTGTGTTGTAAATCAGACGAAAGAGGATAATTTGCTATTGATAAAGATACGTTTCAGACGAGCAATCCCATATTTCTTCCACCTGGGTCCACTGTCCAGTGGAAGCAGTTCAGGATAATATTTGTTGTCCCAAATGGGACTGTAGTTAGTGAAGCCAGTGACATTTTGCAATTGTCTGGTCTTGTTCCATATCTTTGGCATAAGGAAAAACATGGGAAATCGCTTATTAGATTTGGCGTATGCCAGTGCCTCTAGCCCCATAGCCACATCACTAGTCCCAGTCACATGACCCAGTAAGACGGTAGTGGAATCCTCGCTTCCCTCCACCTCTACCTGATCCATCGGCAGAACTCGAGCACTGTGTTGTAACTGAGCTGCTAATATAACCATGAGTTGTTCAAGGCCAGTCCCCCTGCATCTTTGGGCTTATGAAGTTGTTTCAGTTTAACTTGCGGAGGTCTGGTTAACCACAAGCTCTCCGCTCGAGGAGGTGAGAGAACCGAGCCATCGGAGGTGTTCGATGGCTCGGTTCTCAGTAAAGAGGCAGGGACAGCATCGGTCTGATGCTGCATCTACCTAGGTAAGTATAAATGTGCAAAAAATTAAAAAACCCATACTTCTCTTTTAATAATGTGAAACAATTTTTAAGGGGATTACCATTGGCGCATTGTGTAGAACGTAAAGAAGCTGGGGCATAAAAACCATCTTAATAAGGTTGACTTTCCTGACCACCGATAACTGGAGTTTGGACCATACCTTGGCTTTATCTCTCATGTGCCCTAGAAGAGGGGACAAGTTGAGGGAAACATATTCCAGGGGTTTAGGAGTGACATAAATGCCTAAGTATTTACAAGAGATAGACACTGGAATGTTTTGAAAGGTAGTTACCCTACTATCAAGAGTAGCATCCAATAACCTAATAGAGAATGTATTCCAAATAATAACTAATCCTGAGTAGGTTCCAACTGTAAAAATTGACCGACCTTGCAGAGATTCAGAAATGTCTCCCAAAAGGAGCATGGTGCCATCCGCATAATTTTCTCCTGTAACCTTCCATATTGGAATCCGTGGATCATGGCTGCCGATGGCGAGAGCAAAGAGGTGTGCCTCTGTACAAATGGAAGGGCTGTGAGACCCGTCCCACCTCTCTAATCGTCGCCACCGGGGCAGCTGCTGACTTAATAAACACAAAAATTACTGGAACATCGCTTTATTGTTCTCCAAGAAAAATATTTTATATGTAAAACAAAAATCAAAATTTTGACTGCAGTTTTCCTTTTGGTTTGATATTAATTTATGTAACAGAACATATGTCTGTTTATTTTAGTAACTGCACAACTTTCTGGACAAAATGGATATTCTGGAGGAAAGGTGATATTTGTTGATACAGAAAACACATTGTATCCTTTCTAGCAAGGACATTAGCTTTAAGAAATACATTCCGCTATATCAAGTTATGGAAGAAAAAGGAGGATGACTTTTGACAAGTGACAAAGCTTTGAAAGATAGAATACAATGAGGGAAAAAAAGTATTTGATCCCCTGCTGATTTTGTACCGTTTGCCCACTGACAAAGAAATGATCAGTCTATAATTTTAATGATAGGTTTATTTTAACAGAGAAGGAAAGAATAACAACAAATAAATTCAGAAAAAATCATTTAAAAAAAGTTATAAATTGATTTGCATTTTAATGTGTGAAATAAGTATTTGACCCCTTTGCAAAACATGACTTAGTACTTGGTGGCAAAACCATTGTTGGCAATCGCAGAGGTCAGACGTTTCTTGTAGCTGGCTACCAGGTATG
Source organism: Lithobates sylvaticus (assembly GCA_028564925.1). Taxonomy (NCBI): domain Eukaryota; kingdom Metazoa; phylum Chordata; class Amphibia; order Anura; family Ranidae; genus Lithobates; species Lithobates sylvaticus. Next base: position 76,721,956 of record CM053032.1, read on the forward strand.
CATACATCCCAGAAGGGATTTTGTCCCACTCCTCTTTGCAGATCCTCTCCAAGTCATTAAGGTTTCCAACCTTCAGCTCCCTCCACCTATTTTCTATGGGATTAGGGGCTGGAGACTGGCTAGGTCACTCCAGGACCTTAATGTGCTTCTTCTTAAGCCACTCCTTTGTTGCCTTGGCTGTGTGTTTTGTGTCATTGTCATGCTGGAATACCCATCCACGACCCATTTTCAATGCCCTGGCTGAGGGAAGGAGGTACTCGCCCAAGAATTGACTGTACATGGCTCTGTCTAGAGTCCCTTTAATGCGGTGAAGTTGTCCTGTCCCCTTAGCAGAGAAACACCCCCAAAGCATTATATTTCCACCTCCATGTTTGGCGGTCTTGGAGTCATAGGCAGCATTCCTCCTACTCCAAACAACATGATGAGTTGAATTGATGCCAAAGAGCTTGATTTTGGTCTCATCTGACACTTTCACCCAGTTCTCCTCTGAATCATTCAGATGATCATTAGCAAACTTCAGACGGGCCTGTACATGTGCTTTCTTGGGCAGGGGGACCTTGCAGGTGCTGCAGGATTTCAGTCCTTCACAGCGTAATGTGTTACCAATTGTTTTCTTGGTGACTATGGTCCCAGCTGCCTTGAGATCATTGACGAGATTCTCCTGTGTAGTTCTGGGCTGATTCCTCACCGTTCGCATGATCATTTGAAATACCACAAGGCGAGATCTTGCATGGAGCCCCAGACCAGAGGCTTAGACAGTTATTTTGTGTTTCTTCCATTTGTGAATAATCACACCTACTGTTGTCATCCTCTCACCAAGCTGCTTGGCGGTGGTCTTGTAGCCTATTCCAGCCTTGTGTAGGTCTACAAGCTTGCTCCTCAATCTTATTTCTTCTGTGGACTTTTATACAGATAACAAGCTGGGATTAGGAGCAGTCCCTTTTAACTTCTTCCCACCCAGCCACTGCCTATATACAGTCGGGTGGGCGTTTCGTCCTTCTGAGTGGAATTTCCTGAACCCCTCTCAGGAGCGGGATTGCGCAGTAGCGCGATCTCGATGTGCTCATGTTCTCCAGACATAGTGCAGCTCCGATTGGCAGGAGGGCTCTGTGATTGGCCCTCCTGATCACATGATGGCTGTGTCTAATCACAGCCATCATGTAATGTAAATAGAGAGCTGTTGCCAGGCGATCGGCTCTCCTCCTCACACAGAGCCTGTCAGTGAGAAGGAGAGGGAATCTATGCTGCAAGCTGGGGATCAGTGTGTATGAGCTGTTCTTTACAGCTATTTACACACTGATCACCCAGCTACTGTCCTCAAAACAGTGTCCTGTCAGTGAAAAACACCTGTCCCACATCTGTCCCAGTAAAATTATCTGTTCCAGTGATCATCATGTGCACATCTGTCCGTGATCATCTGCGCATATCTGTTTATGATTATCTGCCACATCTGTCCGTGATCATCTGCGCACATCTGTCTGTAATAATCTGCCAAATCTTTCCCAGTGATAATCTGCCACATCTGTCCCAGTGAACATTTGTGCACATCTGCTCGTGATCATTTGCCACATCTATCTGTGGTCATCTGCGTACATCGGTCCGTGATCATCTCCGCACAGCTGTCCATGATCCTCTGCCACATCTGTCCGTGATCATCTGCCACATCTGTAGCAAAGGTTATTGACTGTGTATTCACTGGCACCACATCCCTTTGTTTAGCTATAAAGGCACAGATCATAAGGAATGTTTTTTTTTAAGGTGCGTATAACACAGCCAAACAAAAAATATACAGTATCACACAAGTATGTACTCCCCTCACATTTTTTTTTTAAATATTTTATTATATCTTTTCATGTGACAACACTGAAGAAATTACACTTTTCTACAATATAAAATAGTGAGTGTACAGCTTGTATAACAGTGTAAATTTGCTAACCCCTCAAAATAAGTCAACATACAGTAAAAATGTCGAAACCACTGGCAAGTAAAGTGAGTACACCCCTAAGTGAAAATGTCAAAATTGGGCCCAAGTGTCAATATTTTGTGTGATCACCATTATTTTCCAGCACTACCCTAACCCTCTTGGGCATGGAGTTCACCAGAGCTTCACAGGTTGCCACTGGAGTCCTCTTCCACTCCTCCATAATGACATCACAGAGCTGGTGAATGTTGGAGACCTTGCACTCCTCCACCTTCTGTTTGAGGATGCCCCACAGATGCTCAATAGGTTTTAGGTCTGGAGACATGCTTGGCCAGTCCATCACCTTTACCCTCAGCTTCTTTAGAAAAGCAGTGGTTGTCTTGGAGGTATGTTTGGGGATGTTATGTTGGAATACTGCCCTGCGGCCCAGTCTCCGAAGGGAGGGGATCATGCTCTGCTTCAGTATGTCACAGTACATGTTGGCATTCATGTTTCCCTCAATGAACTGTATCTCCCCCAGTGTCGGCAGCACTCATGCAGCCCCAGACCATGACACTCCCACCACCTTGCTTGACTATAGGCAAGACACACTTGTCTTTGTACTCCTCACCTGGTTGCTGCCACACATGCTTGACACCATTTTAACCAAATACGTTTATCTTGGTCTCATCAGACCACAGGACATGGTTCCAGTAATCCATGTCCTTAGTCTACTTGTCTTCAGCAAACTGTTTGCAGGCTTTCTTTTGCATCTTCCTTAGAAGAGGCTTTCTTCTGGGATGATAGCCATGCAGACCAATTTGATGCAGTGTACAGCGTTTGGTCTGAGCACTGACAGGCTGACCCCCAACCCCTTCAACCTCTGCAGCAATGCTGGCCGCACTCATATGTATATTTCCCAAAGACAACCTCTGGATATGACGCTGAGCACATTCACTAAACTTCTTCGATCGACCATGGCGAGGGCCTGTTCTGAGTGAGACCTGTCCTGTTAAACCGCTGTATGGTCTTGGCCACCCTGCTGCAGCTCAGTTTTAGGGTCTTGGCAATCTTCTTATAGCCTAGGCCATCTTTATGTAGATCAACTATTATTTTTTTTCAGATTCTCAGAGAGTTCTGAGTGCCATGAGGTGCCTTGTTGAACTTCCAGTAACCAGTATGAGAGAGTGAGAGTGATAAAACCAAATTTAACTCACCTGCTCCCCATTCACCAAAGAGACCTTGTAGCACTAACGAGTCACATGACACAGGGGAGGGAAAATGGCAAATTGGGCCCAATTTTGACATTTTTACTTAGAGGTGTACTCACTTTTGTTGCTAGTGGTTTAGACATTAATGGCTGTGCGAGTTATTTTGAGGGGACAGCAAATTTACACCGCTATACAAGCTGTATACTCACAACTTTACAATGTAGCAAAGTGTAATTTCTTCAGTGTTGCACATGAAAAGATAATAATAAAATAGTTACAAAAATGTGAGGGGTGTACTAACTTTTGTGAGATACTCTATCTAAAAATATCCAAATTTTATTAAGACATGCATCTTAAAATTCAACATACTACTGTTGAAAACAGATCATACAGTACATAGGAAGATACGACTAAATACATTTATGCATGTTTCTTCAGGAGAACTCAGTCAACTGTATATATGATCACTATAAAGAATAACATAGTTATTTGACTCAAATAGTACTCAATTCATAAATCCAAACATAAACGTAGCACAATCTCAAATTGAATTGTCCTGGATGAGTGGAAAAAGGATGGGACCAAACCCCAGTTCCAAATTACCTGTAAATGTGATGATCTGAATATAAGGCTCCAATCATATAGGAGAGGGCAAGCAAAGGATAATTTGGTGAAACCACAGAGGAGGCTAAAATCTCCTCCTATAGGTCCATCTATATTGAAGATGAAGTACATGGTAATGAACAACGGATCAGAAAGACCTATAGTTTATAACCAAGATGATTTCAATAGCTACATATCTGTGGGTGGCAAGCGGCAGGAAAATCTTGTAAGGCTACAAAGATTTTATGTCCATTGGAAGGTCTCCCTTTAGAGAAACCAAAGGTAGAGTAGGGATTCCACCAAAAGTTTCCAAATTGGCTTCCAAAAATTCACATCCATCCAAAAACAAGGGGCCTCAGTAGACCAAAAAAGGAATACGTCTTATATGTATATTGGCCATGGATATGCAGTTGTACATCAAAAGTCAGCTAAATTGGATGTAATTACATAGGTCAGTCCTTGAGCTTGCACTACCTCTCCTGTCCTGGTCCATGACAAGTATATCACAATGGCTGTGCTTAAAAGCCCCCTCCACCTCTGCCAATGGCCCCGGCGGAGGCCAAAATAGAGGCAGTTGCGCATGCATTGGGTCACACTGGATGTGACGTACGACATCAGCAGCGTGTCAGATGTTGCGCTGGAAATTACGCGTAACGTCAACGACGTGTGACGTCTCGCACTGGACCGCGAAATTCAGTGCCAAGCTGGAAACAATGCCCTTAGAAGCGTGGGGCCAAAAGGCAACACACCTAGGCGAACAGGTTATTGGACGATATTTCATCCAAGCAGTTTTCACTAAGGGGTCCATATGCAAAAAGCACCACCAATTGGCGCCACCCCCTGGAGTCCAAAGACCACACAATGATGACGTCCATGTGGTCACCTGATCCCATTTCACCTCTCCTGTTTGTTATCATTTTAGCAATCCAAGCTATATCGATTTTGCCTCTGAAGAATACATTCTTCCAATAAGGGCTAATAGGAATATATAGAATTTTTATAGAATACAATTCAATTAATGGAGCCTTGTGGTAGGTGAAAAAATTCATCCTATATCCAAGGGAACTTTAAAAAGGGGAAAAATGAACTAGGGTGAGGTATACCCCTCCCCACAAATCCAGGTAACATTTTCTTTACAAAAGAGACAATTACAAAGAGACAAATGTAACAAAAATAATACTTGCGAGAAATCTCAATTATAATCGTCTATATCCCTTTAAAGCGTAATTCCACCCTAAAGTGGAACTTCCGCTCATCGGAACCCTCCCCCCCTCTGGTGCCACAATTGGCATCTTTCAGGGGGGAGGGGGTACAGATACCTGTATAATGCAGGTATCTGCACCCACTTCCGGGCATAGATATCCGCAGAATAGATAGCTATTCGCAGCGGGTATTTACGCCACTTCCTTCGGGGGTCCCCGCTGTCTGCTGGGAAACACACGGATTCCAGAGACAGCAGGGACCGTCCTTATTGCACAGCGCGACTCGCGCATGCACAGTAGGGAACCGGGAAGTGAAGCCGCAAGGCTTCACTTTCTGATTCCCATACCGAAGATGGCGGCGGCAGCACCCGAGAGCCGATCGGCTTCGGGTGCTGACATCGTAGGCGTGCTGGAGGGGTAAGTGTCCATATTTTAAAAGCCAGCAGCTGCAGTATTTGTAGCTGCTGACTTTAAATAATAAAAAAAAAAAACAGAACACTATAGAAAGGGCTTGAAGCTGATGGATTTGTTCATCCCTGGATGACTGGTATCTGACAGGGTATAAATCATTTTGTCTACATCCCCCCCCCCCCCCCTTTCATGTGTGGGAACATATTCCAATGCAAAGAATTTTATTTCATCTTTGACACTTGGAAAGAATGGAATAAACCCACGTGCCTACTGATTGGGGTTCCATTTTCTTATTTATTACAAGGGAAACATGGTCTCTGATCCTGTAAAAAAAAAAAACGGTCTTTTGGTCTTTCCTACATAGAATGCTTTGCAATCGCACTCCATGTAGTAGACCACTCTTACTGACTGGCAGGTTGCAAACAACCTTGGTCTATATTCCTCCCCATTGGGGGGGGGGGGGGGCTACAGACACTGAGTTCATAACAAATCTGCAATACCCACAAGTACCACAGGATGCAGTACCCTTTCGCATACTCGCTCCTCCTTTGGTGTCAAAGTGGCTACGTACCAACTGATCCTTCAGGGACTTGGACCTCCTGAAGGTAATCTGAGGGTATGGGCTCACATATTTTGACACCACCTTATCCGTGACCAATAAATGCCAGTACTTTTGAATAATATTGCGAACCTTACTGTGTTGGCCTGCATACCGCATTATTAGCCTGACCTCTTGATTTCCCGACTTTTTTGTTTTTTAGTATGTAATAAATTCTCTCTATTATTTGACTTTGCTCTATGATAAGATTTCTTTAGGCATGATCAACTGTTTCCTCTGTTTAATAAACGGGTCTGTAGAGCTTTAGCTTCTACTTCAAAGTTGTCATCACGACTACAATTTTTTGTAAGCCTCAAATGTTGGCTGTAGGGTATGCTTTGAACTAGAGGTTTTGGATGGGAGTTGGAGGCATGGAGGATCCTATTTACTGCCAATGGTTTTTCATATAAAGAGGAAACTATACTTAAATCGGGGTTAACATAGATGGTGATGTCCAAGAAATTTTATGTTTTTTTTTTGGTCAGAGATCGTGGTAAATTTAAGGTTGTACTGGTTGATCTTTATTTTATCCATAAAGGAAAGTAGTTCATCCCGATCCTGTCCAGATGATAAAAATATCCTGTAGATCATCTGATGAGAAAATCTCACACTTCCACCCCCCAGATACAGATTGGGGTACGACGGGGCACACAGATATTATTGGTGAGGATCAAATAAAGCAGGTCCAAGATGAATCTGTTGTAGGAGTCTCTTCTTGAGCCTCTCTTGGAAATGAAGCCCTCCACAACCCGTACCCCCAATTGGTGGGGAATGGAGTTGTAGAGGGCCTCATCGATTGCCACCAGCCAGGCTCCTTTTGACACAGTGATGCCATCAAGAGCTCTCAATAGGTCATCTGTTTCTTGGATATACGAGCTAAGGGCCCTGACATGGGGATGTAGATAGTCATCTATGAATTTACTGGTTGCCTATGTAAGGCAGCCACTGCCAGAGATAATTGGATGGCCAGGAGGGCATTCAATATTTTTGTGTATCTTCTAGGGTAGTACACCTAGGAGTTTTTACCATTAAAAATTCACTGGTCTTCTGGTCAATTAACCCTTGATAGAAGGCCTGAAAACTCATTGTTTGATATTTAGTCTGTGCTAATTTAACATGAGATAGGGGGGTGGGCCTATACCATTGGCGATTTTCGTAGCAGATCCATAACCATTTTTTTTTATAATTTATCAGATCCATAACAACAATATTGCCCCCTTTATCATCATGTTTAATTATTAACTCATGATTGTTTTTTAAACATAGCAGGGCTTTATGCTGCTCTAACTTAGGTTTGATGGTCTGCTACGAATTTTCCAATTTGTTGTTGGAATCTCTTTTGTTACTTGTTGGGTGAAGGCCCAGATGTTCGGATTTCCCTGTAGATGAGGAAATGAACGTGACTTTGGTTTTTATAGGTGGGGAGGAGGAAAACAAACTTCATCAGGGGAACTTGTAGGAGGACTAGAATTTAAAGAAGGATCCTCTAAGGCAGGGGTCTTCAAACTATGGCCCTCCAGTTGTTCAGGAACTACAATTCCCATCATGCCTAGTCATGTCTGTGAATGTCAGTGTTTTACAATGCCTCATGGGATGTGTAGTTCCGTAACAGCTGGAGGGCCGTAGTTTGAGGATCCCTGCTCTAAGGGATCATCGAGAGGATTGCTCTCTTCCCAAAGTTCCATGAGTTCATTAATGGCTTTAATTCATTTATAGTACGATTCCTCCAAATTTCATCAGAGGAAGCTACCGAGGGAAGGGTTTTTGACCCTTTATCAAAGATGGTTTTGTGCATAAGTTTTCTGGCAAAAAGATTTACATCCTTTATAACCTCAAAACTGTATACCTCCTGATCCGGACAGAAGGTCAGACCTAGGCAAAGAACCTGGATCTTGGGTGGTATTTTGGATGTTCAAGATCTTTTTGGGATCTGGAGTGGATTGAGGCGAAAAGATTGGTGCCCTGCGAAGATCCCCCACTGGAGGAATAATCAGTGAGTCCCCCGAATTTGTGTTTAGTGTGGATTGGCTTACCTTAGGCAAGTTTTATGAAGAAGAGGAAGATGGTACACAATTACTATCACCAGGTGTAGTGGATGAATGTGACAGATGTGAAGTTTTGTTCTGAAAGCGAGGACCTTGTCATGTGCGATCATGTGAAGTGCGCTTGATAGATTTGATGCAGGATGATCAAATTTCCGTTTTTGGGACCCAAATTTCACTCCCTGTACATGACTGGAACCTACTTGTGAGGAGGAAACAGAAGACAAAGATGACCCATCTGAATTGTTTGGGTCTTGATTGGTGTCATAGTTTTGTTGTTGAGGAAAATGTTTGTTTCTATGTCTTTTATTGTCTGAGGACCAGATGTACGCTGTATTTGAGTAATATGCGATTCTATCTCTAATACTTTTTATCCTTTGTTTTCAGAATATCCGCAACAAAGGTTTCCAAGTATTTACCCAATGCCGTTTCCTTTTCAGTAAAGGTGGTATTAGTAAATCGTTTTTTAATTTCACTGTTAATGGTTTCAATCTCTCTCAGATAATGCTGACAGAGTGATTCCATCATTTTGAAAGAGCATGACTGGTGATGATTTTCCCAATCATGCTTAAATTCAGATTCCACCTTAAACAGGTTAGGGAAGATTTGAATCCTTAGTCCCCATGGGACAATCTTGTCCTCAATATATTTGTGGAAATATTTTTTGTTCCAAAATAACCAAGCTTTTTTCTCCAAAAGTCTTTTTCCGATTGGTGAAAAAGCCATCTAAAGTAATCCCTCCAAAGGAAGCACCCTGAGCTTGATGAATTTTATCCATCAGACCATCAAAAACAGCTCCTCTATAGGTGGCCATTATAAATTATTACACAAAAAGACAAATACAAAAAGGTTTCATGTAAACACAATACAGGCATACCCCACTTTTAAGGACACAATGGGGTTTATTTACTAAAGCTGGAAAGTGCAAAATCGAGCAGAAGTGAGCCTGATTTTGCACTTTCCAGCTTTAGTACATAAACCCCATTGTGTACTTAAAAGTGGCATATGCCTGTAAATGTAAATTCAGTAAAATTTCAGATAGTCAGCAGAGAAAATGGCCCCTTTTACAGAGTCCGCCGGCTCAGCGGGAGATCTCTCCGTTAATCTCCGCTGAGCCGGCGGATGACAGGTCCCTCTCTGCTCACTGAGCGGGGAGGGGCTTGTCGAGCGCCACTGGTCTCTATGGAGAGATCAGATGAAAACGGACAGCGTGTCCGTTTTCATCAGATCTCACCCGATTCGCCAGCGACGGATCTGGACGTAGAGACATACGACTGCTTTTGGCGGATCGGACCGGGTCGGATGTCAGCGGACATGTCTGCTGACATCCGACGCTCCATACACAACATGGAGTGCCCGTTCAGGTCCGCCGTCAAAACTGACAGGTGGATCTGAATGGCCCGATCGTGTGAAAGGGGCCTATTAGAAATAGAGGCAAAGGTTACTAACTGGGTATTCATTTGCACCACATCCCTTTGTTTAGATATAAAGGCACAGATCAGAAGGAATGGGATTTTTAAGGTGCATATAACACAGCTAAACAAAAGAGATATATATATATATATATATATATATAATCAAAATGTTAAGACAGACATCTTAAAATTCAACATACTACTTTCGAAAACAGATCATACAGTACATAGGAAGATCTCTACATGTTTCGCCATCACTATGGCTTCTTCAGGAGAACTCGGTATCAGTCAACTGTATACAGTGCCTTGCCAACTTTTTCACTCCCCTTTGCATTTTTCTTGTTTAGTTGCCTCACAACCTGGAATTAACATGAATTGTTTTGAGGATTTGCATCATTTAATTTACAGAACATGCCCACAACTTTGAAGATTTTTTAATTTTATTTTTTTATTGTGAAGCAAACAACAAATAGGACAAAACAATAGAAAAAGTCAATGTGCATAACTATTCACCCCCCTAAAGTCAACACTTTGTAGAGCCACCTTTTGCTGCTTTCACAGCTTCAAGTCGCTTTGGATAAGTCTTTGAGCTTGCCACATCTTACCACTTGGATTTTTGCCCATTCCTCCTTTCAAAACTGCTCCAGCTCCTTCAAGTTGGATGCTTTGCGCTTGTAAACAGCAATCTTTAAGTCTGACCACAGATTTTCTATTGGATTGAGGTCTGGGCTTTGACTAGGCCTTTCCAACGCATTTACATGTTTCCCCTTAAACCACTCAAGTGTTTCTTTTGCAGTGTGTTTGGGGGTCATTGTATTGCTGGAAGGTGAACCTCCGTCCTAGCCTCAAATCACAGACAGAGTGGTACAGGTTTTGCTCAAGAATATCCCTGTATTTAGCACCATCCATCTTTCCCTCAACTCTGACCAGTTTCCCAGTCCCGACTGCTGAAAAACATCCCCACAGCATGATGCTGCCACCACCATGTTTCACTGTGGGGATGGTGTTCTTTGGGTGATGTGATGTGTTGGGTTTGTGCCAGACATAGCGTTTTTCTTTGATGGCCAAAAAGTTAAATTTTCGCCTCATCAGACCATAGCACCTTCCTCCATACATTTTGAGGGTCTCCCACATGTCTTTTCGCAAACTCAAAATGTGCCATGGTTTCTTCTGGCCACTCTGCCATAAAACCCAACTCTATGGAGCGTACGGCTTATTGTCCTATGTACAGATATTCCAGTCTCTGCTGTGGAACTCTGCAGCTCCTCCAGGGTTACCTTAGGTCTCTGTGCTGCCTCTCTGATTAATGCTGTCCTTGCTTGGTCCATGAGTTTTGGTGTGAGGCAGTCTCTTGGCAGGTTTGCTGTTGTGCCATGTTCTTTCCATTTGCTTATGATAGATTTGATGGTGCTCCTAGGGATCATCAAAGATTTGGATATTTTATTATAACCTAACCATGATTTGTACTTCTCAACATTGTCCCTTACTTGTTTGGAGAGTTCCTTGGTCTTCATGGCAGTGTTTGGTTAGTGGTGCCTCTTTCTTAGGTGTTGCAGCCTCTGGAGCCTTTCAAGAAGGTGTGTATATATAATGACATATCATGTGACTAGAATGCACACAGGTGGACATCATTTTACAAATTATGTGACTTCTGAAGGTAATTGGTTGCACCAGGGCTTTTTATGGGATTCATAACAAAGGGGGTGAATACATACGCAATACTTTTGCAAGTCACTGTATGTGATCACTATAAAGACTAACATAGTTATTAGACTCAAATAGTACTCCATACATAAATCCAAACATAAACATATCACAATCTCAAATGTAAATGTCCTGAATGAGGGGAGAAAGGAGGGGACCAAACCCCAGTTCCAAATTACCTGTAAATTTGATGATCTGAATATAAGGCTCCAATCATATAGGAGAGAGCAAGCAAAGGATCATTTGGTGAAACCACAGAGGAGGCTAAAATCTCCTCCTATAGGTCCATCTATTTTGAAAATGAAGTACATGGTAATGAACAATGGATCAGAAAGACCTATAGTTTATAACCAAGATGATTTCAATAGCTACATTCCTGTGGGTGGCAAGCGGCAGGAAAATCTTGTAGGGATACAAAGATTTTATGTCCATTGCAAGGTCTCCCTTTAGAGAAACCAAGGGTAGAGTAGGGATTCCACCAAAATGGCTTCCAAAACTTCACATCCACCCAAAAACAAGGGGCCTAAATAGACCAAAAAGGGAATGTCTTCTAGATATATTGGCCATGAAAATGCAGTTGTACATCAAAAGTCAGCTAAATTGGATTGTACTTACATAGGTCAGTCCTTGAGCTTGCACTCCCTCTCCTGGACCATGACAAGTTTGTCACAATGGGTGTGCTTAAAAGCCCCCTCCACTTCCGCCAATAACCAATGGCACCGGCGGAGGCCAAAATAGAGGCAGTTGCGCGTGCATTGGGTCGCACGGGATGTGGCATACAATGCCAGATGTCGCACCGGAAATTACGTGTAACGTCAACGACATGTAACATCTCGCGCTGGACCGTGAAATTTAGTGCCAAGCTGGAAACAATGCCCTCAGAAGTGTGGGACCAAAAGGCAACACACCAAGGCGAACAGGTTATTGGACGATATTTCATCCAAGCAACAGTTGTCACTAAGGGGTCCATATGCAAAAAGCACCACCAATTTGCGCCACCCCCTGGAGTCCAAAGACCATGCGATGACGCCCTGGGCATCCGTGTGGTCACCTGATCTAATTTCACCTCTCCTGTTTCTAATATTGTTTTAGCAATGCTAAATCGATTTTCCCTCTGAAGAATAAATACTTCCAATAAGGGCTAATAGGAATATATTGAATTTATCTAGAATACAATTCAATTAAAGGAGCCTTGAGGTGGGTGAAAAAAATCATCCTATATCCAAGGGAACTAGAAAAAAGGGGAGAAGGAACTAGGGTGAGGTACACCTCTCCCCACAAATCCAGGTAACATTTTTTACAAAAGAGACAATTACAAAGAGACAAATGTAACAAAAATAATACTTGAGAGAAATCTCAATTATAATGGTCTATATCCCAATAAAAAAAAAAAAACAGAGCACTATAGAAAGGGCTTAAAGCTGATAACTAGTAGCTGACAGGGTATGAATCCATTTTGTCTTCCGCTGGAGAAGAATTTTGTCTACATCTCCCTCTTTCATGTGTGGGTACATATTCCAATGTAAAGAATTTCATCTTTGACACTTTGAAGGAGTGCAATAAACCCACGTGCCTACTGATTGGGGTTTCCATTTTCTTCTTCATTACAAGGAAAACATGGTCTCTGATCCTGTGAAAAAACAGTCTTTTGGTCTTTCCTACATAGAATGCTTTGCAATTGCACTCCATGTAGTAGACCACTCTTACTGACTGGCAGGTTGCGACGAACTTTGGTCTATATTCCTCCCTATTGGGGAGGGCTACAGACACTGAGTTCATAACCAATCTGCAATACCCACAATTACCACAGGGTGCAGTACCCTTTCGCATACGCGCGCCTCCTTTGGTGTCAAAGTGGCTACGTACCAACTGATCCTTCAGGGACTTGGACCTCCTGAAGGTAATCTGAGGGTATGGGCTCACATATTTTGACACCACCTCATCTGTGACCAATAAATGCTAGTACTTTTGAATAATATTGCGAACCTTACTGTGTTGACCTGCATACCGCATTATTAGCCTGACCTCTTGATCTTCTGATTTTTGTTTTTTAGAATGTATTAAATTCTCTCCATTATTTGACTTTGCTCTATGATAAGCTTTCTTTAGGCACAAACGACTGTATCCTCTGTTTAATAAATGGGTCTGTAGAGTTTTAGCTTTTACTTCAAAGTAGACTACATTCAACACGACTACAGTTTTTTCTAAGACTCAAATATTGGCAGTACGGTATGTATTGATCTAGAGGTTTTGGATGGGAGCTGGTGGCATGGTGGATCGTATTTCCTGCCAAGGGCTTTCTATATAAAGAGGAACCTATACTTCCATCAGGGTTAACATAGATGGTAATGTCCAAGAAATGTATGTTTTTTGGTCAGAGATCATGGTAAATTTAAGGTTGTACTGGTTGATCTTTATTTTATCCATTAAAGGAAAGACGTTAATCTCTGGATCCTTTCCAGACAAGTAAAATATTGTCGCTAAGCCGATGCCAAATTAAAACTTTTTCAAAGTCTTACAGTAGATCATCTGATCACGCTCCCACCGCCCCCCCCCCCTCCCCAGGTACAGAGTGGCATATGACGCTTCACACTTGGTCCCCATTGCAACGCCCTGCACCTGGAGGTAGTGGAAGCGGTCAAACAGAAAGATATTATTGGTGAGGATGAAGTAAAGCAGGTCCAAGATTAATCTGTTGTAGGAGTCTGCTCTGGAGCCTCTATCGGAAATGAAGCCCTCCACAACCCATACCCCCAATTGGTGGGGAATGGAGTTGTAGAGGGCCTCAACATCGATTGCCACCAGCCAGGCTCCTTTTGGCACAGTGATCCCATCAAGAGCTCTCAATAGGTCAACTATGTCTTGGATATACGAGCTAAGGGCCCTGACATGTGGATGTAGATAGTCATCTATGAATTTACTCACCCTAGTTCCTTTTCCCCTTTTTTCTAGTTCCCTTGGATATAGGATGATTTTTTCACCCACCTCAAGACTCCTTTAATTAAATTGTATTCTATATAAATTCAATATATTCCTATTAGCCCTTATTGGAAAAATGTATTCTTCAGAGGCAAAATCAATTTAGTGAACATAGATCTTAAAAACAATTATTGCCACAATGCCAAGTGTGGTCAATAGTGCACAAGTGATAAAAATATACACTCCGTATATACTGTGCTGGAGGTGTATGAAGTAAAAATATATACAGTCCTTGTATATAGATAAAATGATGTGTAAGTGTGTGATCCTTATTGTAAACTGCTGGTTGGAAGCTAAACTGTGGGGGACCCTGAGTGGAGAGTGAACAAGACTTGCTTTTGACTGCTGCCTCTAATTAAGGGGAGTGGTTAATTGGTCACAGGTGCTTGAAGCCTATATAACCTTTTGTCAAACTCATGTGAGCCTGCTCATTTTTGAGTCTGTTGGAACTCTGTCCAATTGGAACTTGTCTAAGTGGTGAGTTAAAACCAGGAGTTTAAAACAGGAGGTTGTAACAGGGGTTATAGTACCTGTGTAGTGTAAGTACCTGAGTGTTGTCTGAGTAGTGTGTGGATTGTTAGTACCTTTGTATTGTCTTGTTGAGTATTAGTGTCAGGAAGCTAGTTGTTAGGTAATTTGGACTGGGTATAAACACTAATCCTCATTAAATTTATATGTACAATGCCTGGCGGGTGTGGAGAGGCAACTCGGTGTACATCTTGCGGCATGTATGCGTTCCTTGATCATCTGATCGAGGACGAATACTGCTGTGCAAAATGTAAGCACATTGTTTCCCTGGAAGCCCAGGTTCTGAATCTGGGGAAGCAACTGTCAGCACTGAGAAGTCCCTCCATACTAAAGGAAAGCCGGGAACGTACATGGCAGGTGCCGGAAGGGGCCAGCACAGAGGTGGGCGGAGACAAAGAGGTGCAGGCACTAGAAAATAGTAGATGGGAAGTCAGGAAGGGTAGAGGGGTAAGGGCCAGGGAGGCCGATCCAGGGCTGGAGCATCCCAACAAGTATGCTCCATTGAGTGACATTGGTGATACCAGTCAGGGACCAGCACTGCTGGAGCTGAGGGACTCTCCTAGCTGCCAGTGGAAGAACTCCTCCAGTGAGATTGGGGGGGAGCAAAGGGAAAGGAAAGACAGATTCTGGTGATAGGGGACTCAATTCTTAGAAGGACAGAGAGGGCAATCTGTAACAAAGACCTGAAGCGCCGAACTGTATCTTGTCTACCGGGTGCTCGGGTTCGGCACATCACGGATCTGGTGGACAGATTACTGGGAGGGGCTGGGGAAGACCCAGCTGTCATGGTGCACGTTGGCACCAATGACAAAGTCAGAGGCAGATGGAGTGTCCTAATAAACGATTTTAAGGAAATTGGGAGCTAAATTGAGGAAAAGGACCTCCAAGGTAGTATTCTCAGGAATACTACCGGTACATCGAGCCACACCAGAAAGGCAGAGGGAGATTAGGGAAGTAAACAAGTGGCTGAAGAGCTGGTGTAGTAAGGAGGGGTTTGGGTTCCTGGAAGACTGGGACGACTTCTCAGTCGATAACCGGTACTATAGAGGGGACAGACTGCACCTAAATGAGGAGGGTGCAGATCAGCTGGGAATAAGGATGGCCAAAAAGTTAGAGGGGTTTTTAAACTAGGCGATGGGGGGGAGGGTCCAGAGATAGGAATAGTCAGCGTGGAACATATTCCAGAGGGTAATATTAGGGGCATTAGTGGTAGGGTAACCAAAGCACATAAACCCAAGGTAAGTATAGTAGCAAGTCCTAGTTGCAATCTTGGAACACCCAAGAGGATAGTATGTGACCGGTCAAAATATAGTAATGCATTAAAGTGTTTGTTCACCAATGCCAGAAGTCTGCCAAGCAAAATAGGTGAGTTGGAAGCCCTGGTGCATCAGGAGAGCTATGATGTAATCGGTATTGCTGAAACTTGGCTGCAGTCCTCACAAGACTGGGCTATAAATATTCCTGGCTTTGCACTCTTTCGGAAAGACACAGTTAAAAGGAAAGATGGAGGGGTCTGTCTGTATGTGAGAAGTGATCTCAAAGCGAGTGTGAAAGAGGACCTGGGGGATGGAGAGTGTGATGAGTCTGAAGCATTATGGGTGGAACTGCATACAGATGTGCGTAGTTCAAAGTTAATCATTGGAGTTTGTTATAGACCACCCAATGTTAATGAGGAGGTGGATACTCAGCTCCTTGCACAGATGGAAAGGGCTGCAAGGGCTGGGACAGTGATAATAATGGGGGATTTTAACTACCCAGAAATTGACTGGAATAATGGCACTGCTGGGACAGTTAAATGACAAAAATGTATAAACCTATTACAGGACAATTTTATGGTCCAGTTTATTGAGGCCCCAACTAGGAATGATGCTCTGCTGGATCTGGTAATCTCAAACCATGCAGAGCATATTACTAATGTTCAGATAAAGGAACATCTGGGTAGCAGTGACCATAACATGATTTCATTTGATGTTAGCTGTAAGCAAAAATCACATACAGGAAAGATAAAAACACTTAATTTCAAGAGAGCAAATTTTCCAAGGATGAGGGCTGCTCTCCAGAACTTAGACTGGAAGAGAATATTGGCAACAATGGGCACAGTACAGAAATGGGGATTCTTCAAAAAGACTGTTTGTGAACTCACTGCAAAGTATATTCCCATGGGCAATAAATTTAAAAGGCTAAAAATAAAACCTATGTGGCTCACGGCCAAAGTTAAAAAAGCTATAAACTATAAGAAAAGAGCTTTTAAAAAATATAAAAATGAAGGATCACTAGTGTCATTTAAATGTTACAAAGAACATAACAGAATATGTAAAAAGGAAATCAAGGATGCAAAAATTCAAAACGAAAGACAGATTGCTAAAGATAGTAGGACAAACCCCAAAAAATTCTTCAAATATATTAATAGTAAAAAGGTCAAGTCTGAGCATGTAGGCCCTTTACAAAATAATCTAGAGTGGGTGACTGGGGACAAAGAGAAGGCTAATTTATTAAATACTTTCTTCAGCTCTGTGTATACAAAGGAGCATGGGGGAGCTCATGTCCATAATGGGGGTGGTAGTGACACATCCACAATGGCTCAAAAGTGATATAGTCCAGAAATATTTAGACAGAATAAAGGTGGATAAAGCACCTGGACCTGATGCCATCCACCCACGGATCCTAAAAGAATTGAGCTCTGTAATTTCAAAGCCATTGTATCTAATTTTTAGGGACTCGATGACAGGAATAGTACCACTGGATTGGCGCAGGGCGAACGTGGTGCCTATATTTAAAAAGGGAACAAAGTCTTTACCAAGTAACTATAGACCTGTTAGTTTAACTTCTATAGTTGGGAAGATACTGGAGAGATTAATAAAAGACCACATAGACGAGTTCTTGCAGGAAAAAAATATTTTAAGCAACAGACAGCATGGAATCATGAAAGACAGAAGTTGTCAGACAAACCTGATTTCTTTTTATGAGGTGGTAAGTAAAACCTTGGACAGAGGCGTGGCTGTGGACGTGGTATACTTGGATTTTGCAAAAGCGTTTGATACAGTTCCCCACACATGGCTCATGTGTAAGGTAAGGTCTACAGGTTTGGAAATATCGGTTTGTAAACGGATAGAAAACTGGCTAAAAGACAGAATTCAGAGAGTAGTGGTTAATGATTCTTACTCTGAATGGTCTAAGGTTATCAGTGGTGTACCCCAAGGTTCAGTGCTGGGACCCTTACTTTTTAATATCTTTATAAATGATATTGGGTCTGGGATCAAAAGTAACATTTCTGTCTTTGCAGATGACACCAAGCTATGCAGTGGAATAACGTCCTTACAGGTCTCCAATTTACAAGTCGACCTCAATGCTCTGTTTAATTGGGCGACTATGTGGCAGATGAGGTTTAATGTTGATAAATGTAAAGTTATGCACTTGGGGGCTAAGAATATGCATGCATCATATATACTAGGGGGAGTACAACTGGGGGAATCCATAGTGGAGAAGGATCTGGGGGTTTTGGTAGATCATAAGCTCAATAATAGCATGCAATGTCAAGCTGCGGTTTCCAAAGCGAGCAAAGTCCTTTCTTGTATTAAGAGAGGTATGGACTCCAGAGAGAGAGATATCATTTTGCCCCTGTTCAAATCATTAGTAAGACCTCATCTGGAATATGCAGTTCAGTTTTGGGCACCAGTTCTCAAAAAGGATATTGTGGAACTGGAGAAAGTGCAGAGAAGGGCAACCAAACTGATAAGAGGCATGGAGGAGCTCAGTTATGAGGAAAGATTAGAGGAACTGAATTTATTCACCCTTGATAAGAGAAGATTAAGGGGGGATATGATCAACATGTATAAATATATAAGGGGTCCATATAGTGAACTTGGTGTTGAGTTATTCACTTTACGGTCAACAAAGAGGACAAGGGGGCACTCTTTACGTCTAGAGGAAAGGAGATTTCATCTCCAAATACGGAAAGGTTTCTTCACAGTAAGAGGTGTGAAAATGTGGAATAGACTCCCTGCAGAGGTGGTTCTGGCCAGCTCAGTAGATTGCTTTAAGAAAGGCCTGGATACTTTCCTAAATGTACATAATATAACTGGGTACTAACATTTATAGGTAAAGTTGATCCGGGGAAAATCCGATGGCCTCTTGGGGGATCAGGAAGGAATTTTTTCCCCTGCTTTAGCAAATTGGAGCATGCTCTGCTGGGGTTTTTTTGCCTTCCTCTGGATCAACTGTGGGTATAGAATTGGGTATATGGGATTGTATGATATATATATATATATATATATATATATATTTTTATTTTTTTTATTTGTGGTTGAACTGGATGGACTTGTGTCTTTTTTTCAACCTAACTAACTATGTAACTATGTAAAAAGAATGCCAGACGTGCATAAAACTCCTAATTAATAGGTGGATTTAGTTATCTGTGTTGGTAGATAAAAGATGAACGACGATTCGGTGATATCAATCAAGGTGATTGGAAAATGGGTCCTGTGTTAGAAAAGAGTGAAAGATATCTGGCGTAGCAAAAAGTGCTCTGATTGCAAGATTGGTACCATACACCAGACAATAAGTGTTGGATACAATCTGATTGCTACAATTGCGCACCATTTATACGCTATTTGTATATCTTTCACCTATTTCAAGTGTGGGAACACTTTTTGATGGTAGCAGCATTTCATTTAATTTAGTAATCTTATTTATTTATTAGGTTTTGGACTTTTAAATTATATATCAGTGCTTTAGTATACACCAATTTTTAAAATCAATTTAGCATTGCTAAAATTATATTGGAAACAGGAGAGGTGAAATGGGATCAGGTGACCACACGGACGCCCAGGGCGTCCTCATTGAGTGGTTTTTGGACTCTAGGGGGTGGCGCCAACTGGCTGTGCTTTTTGCATATTGGACCCCTTAGTTGCTTGGATGAAATATCGTCCAATCACCTGTTCGCCTTGGTTTGTTGCCTTTTGCCCCCATCCTTCTAAGGGCATTGTTTCCAGCTTGGCACTGAATTTTGCGGTCCAGCGTGAGACCTCACACGACGCTGGCGTTGCACGTCATTTCCGGTGCGACATCTGACGCATTGCTGACTTCGTACGTCACATCCAGTGCAACCCAATGCATGCGCACCTGCCTCTATTTCTCTATTTTGGCATCCGTGCCTCTGTCGGTGTCATTGGCGGAGGTGGAGGGGGCTTTTAAGCATGCCCATTGTGGCATACTTGTCATGGTCCAGGACAGGAGAGGTAGTGCAAGCTCAAGGACTGACCTATGCAAGTACATCCAATTTAGCTAACTTTTGATGTACAACTGCATATCCATGGCCAATATACCTATAAGACGTATTCCTTTTTTGGTCTATTTAGGCCCCTTGTTTTTGGGTGGATGTGAATTTTTGGAAGCCAATTTGGAAACTTTTGGTGGAATCCCTACTCTACCCTTGGTTTCTCTAAAGGGAGACCTTCCAATGGACATAAAATCTTTGTAGCCCTACAAGATTTTTCTGCCGCTTGCCACCCACAGGAATGCAGCTATTGAAATCATCTTGGTTATAAACTATAGGTCTTTCTGATACGTTTTTCATTAGCATGTACTTCATCTTCCATATAGATGGACCTATAGGAGGCGATTTTAGCCTCCTGTCAGAAACCATGAATCAGACTGAGACAGAAGTACAGTTAAATCACACTTGTTTAATAATAATAATAATAAAAAAGATAAACTGAGTAAACGTAGTCAAAACATAGCCAGAGTTCAGGAACTGGAACGCATAGTCAGACAAGCCAAAATGTCAGGGAGCCAGAGAGGAGCGCTAGCCAAGCAAGTCTTTAAAAGGAACACAGAAGAGTGTCTCTAGAGATGTGACCAAGTCGAAGGCAGAGATCATCTGGGCTGGACGGCTTAAATAGGCAAGACTGACGAGCAGGATATCAGCAGCAGGTCAGTCATTGTGGAGAGATAGGAGCTGGCAATTAGCCGACAGCTGAGCGGCCAGCTTTGAGAAGGAAGGGCTAAGCCCAGTCCTGACACCTCCTCTGTGCTTTCACCAAATGATCCTTTGCTTGCCCTCTCCTATATGATTGGAGCCTTATATTCAGGTCATTAAATTTACAGGTAATTTGGAACTGGGGTTTGGTCCCCTCCTTTTTCCACTCATTTAGGCTAATTAAAATTGAGATTGTGATATGTTTGTTTGGATTTATGTATTGAGTACTATTTGAGTCTAATAACTATGTTACAGTGCCTTGCAATATATTCACCCCCCTTGGCTTTTTACCTATTTTGTTACATTACAGCCTTTGGTTCAATGTTTTTTTAATCTGAATTATATGTGATGGATCAGAACACAATAGTCTAAGTTGGTGAAGTAAAATTATAAAAATATATACATAAAACAATTTTTCAGAAATAAAAAAATGATAATTGGCATGTGCGTATGTATTCAACCCCTTTGTTATGAAGCCCATAAAAAGGTCTTGGCGCAACCAATTACCTTCAGAAGTCACATAATTTGTGAAATGATGTCCACCTGTGTGCAATCTAAGTGTCACATGATCTGTCATTATATATACACACCTTCTTGAAAGGCTACAAAGGCTGCAACACCTAAGCAAGAGGCACCACTAACCAAACACTGCCATGAAGACCAAAGAACTCTCCAAACAAGTAAGGAACAATGTTGACAAGTACAAGTCAGGGTTAGGTTATAAAAAAATATCCAAATCTTTGATGATCCCTAGGAGCACCATCAAATCTATCATAACCAAATGGAAAGAACATGGCACAACAGCAAACCTGCCAAAACTCACGGACCGGGCAAGGAGGGCATTAATCAGAGATGCAGCACAGAGACCTAAGTTAACCCTGGAGGAGCTGCAGAGTTAAACAGCAGAGACTGGAGTATCTGTACATAGGACGATAATAAGCTGTATGCGCCATAGAGTTGGGCTTTATGGCAGAGTGGCCAAAAGAAAGCCATTACTTTCAGCAAAAAACAAATTGGCACGTTTTGAGTTTGCGAAAAGGCATGTGGGAGACTCCCAAAATGTATGGAGGAAAGGGCTGTGGTCTGATGAGACTAAAATTGAACTTTCTTTAATCGTACATCACGGGACACTATGTGGGTTATGGTCCACCTTCAGGTGCTGGACACTGGCACACCCTAAACAGGAAGTTTCCTTCCTATATAACCCCTCCCATACCGGGAGCATCCGTTTTTTTGCCAGTGTCTAAGGTATTGGTCACGAGTAAAGATGTGTTGTGCTGAGCTCCACTGGAGCAATCCTTGCTGGGGCTTGCTATGCAGCCGGATCCATTCAAAGTGTCTTTTAGGCCAAATTTAATGGTGCCGGGCATCATATCCGAAGAAACTCGTTTTTGCTTCTCTTTTTAGAGAGCTGGACCCCGGGATCCAGTACTTTTGGAACATCGTCCGCTCGTCGAAACCAGAACTCTGAGGGCCGTTCGCATCAAATTCGTGTGATGCGAATGGTCCACAATGCACTGTGCCAGTCGCAGTGCATTGCTGGCTGATGATTGGCCAAGCATGCACTGTGACCCCGCATGCTTGGCCAATCATAGAGCCAGCGGCGAGGAGAGCAGTAATTGGCCTCAGGCAGGATGCCTGTGGCCAATTATAGCTCAGGAGGTTTAGTACACGCCCAACACTATATAAGGCACAGGTCTCAAACTGGCGGCCCTCCAGCTGTTGCAGAACTACAATTCCCATGAGGCATTGCAAGGCTGACAATTACAAGCATGACTCTCACAGGCAGAGGCATGATGGGACTTGTAGTTTTGAAACAGCTGGAGGGCCGCCAGTTTGAGACCCCTGATATAAGGCCACCGCGCCGGCGGCCTCATGTAGTGTGTTCCGGCGTTAGGAACAGTGTCAGTGACATTCTTTGCTTGTGATTCATTTCTGTGTGTGGATTCTGGGGATTAGTGTAGGGAAAGAGGAAAAATAGGCAGGGATAGTTTATTCTTCTCAGTGCTGTTCTCAATCTCTACCAATCCAGCCATCTGCAGGAGTAGTTAGTGTGTGTGCGTGCTGTGTTAGTATAGCACAGCAGTAGCACACTAAACCACCTTACCCTGTATCTGCCCTTCTTGCCTGTTGTCATCTAAGGCAGCCAGCCAGCCAGCCATCTGCAGGAGTTAATGTGTGTGTGCTCTGTGACTATAACACAGCACCCTAAAACCGCCTTACCCTGTATCTGCCCTTCTGCCCTGTTGTCATCTAATCCAGCCATCTGCGACATGACATTAAAGCCGCAAGCAGTTTTAAATGGCTTTCTTTTTTTCCTTTACAAATGTAATTTTGTGCAGGGACAGTTCTAAACATGGGAAACACATGCCACTTCACAGGCATACTTTAGACACCCCCAAGATACAATATTTAAAGGAATATTTCACTTTTTTTTTTTCACTTTATGCATCATTAAAATGACTGCTCCTGAAAAAACGTCCGTTTTTAAAACTTCTTTTTGCATTGATACATGTCCCCTGGGGTAGGACCCGGGTCCCCAAACCTGTTTTATGACAATAACATGCATATTGGCCGTTCTAATTAGCATTTTAGATTTCAAACGTTCGCGTCCATTGTAACTAATAGGGTTCTAACGTTTGCGCAAACTTTAGGTCCGTTCGCAGGTTCTGGTGCTAACCGAACCCAGGGGTGTTCGGCTCATCCCTACTGGTGGGGTGCTCTTACAGGTCCAGGATTGTGGGTTCCCCGAGGGTCCCCAGTTCCTGAAGGTTTAACGTAACCCATCGTGAAGGGTGAAGATAGGATCTGTTGGTTTTACCACAGAAAACCCTGCAGCGGGAAAGGTAAGTGGAGTTTTTCCAAGGATTTTTTTAATTTTCTT
Organism: Lithobates sylvaticus; assembly: GCA_028564925.1. Taxonomy (NCBI): domain Eukaryota; kingdom Metazoa; phylum Chordata; class Amphibia; order Anura; family Ranidae; genus Lithobates; species Lithobates sylvaticus. The sequence goes on from CM053032.1 coordinate 76,745,410, forward strand.
CTGAAATGTCTCCTTTAAAGTAAATGTTGTCATTCCTAAGTGTCACCACTGGGGCTGTATGGAGCACGTACCTTCTCATGCTTTGCTCAGAGATCACGCTTTGTCACAGAAGTAGCAGCATTTTTTCCTCTGGCTAGCAGGCAGACCTGTTGGGGGGTATTGCTTTCTCCAGACATTCCCACCTGGGCTGAACTCTTCCCCTCTTCATGAGGCTGAGTATAAGGGAGAACTGAAAATGATTGGCAATGCCGTTTTCTTTCACCACCCCTACTCGGCGGCTTCCAGGTCTCCTCCACGCCATCCTCCTCCTCACAAGCCGATCCCGACTGATCGGAGGCCTGTGCTTGTGCGGGAAAACTCTGTGGGAGAATCAGCTGTTTTCAATCTTAAGATTGATGGTACAATTTCTTGCTGAATGGTCCGCTCCACATTTATGTACCCTTAACTGAGTGTTTGGGTTCGCTAATGCCTCCTCAAGATGTTCATGCCTTTTCTTGTCCATTCATTGTTTGAAAAGCTTTTTTGTATCTGAGCGGATCACCCAGATAAGCATTATTTTCCCTCCTAAAAAGTTTTCACACTTTATCCTATGGTTGAGAAAATTCACTAGTAGGGTATACCAGCAATTAACGCTGTTATATCCTCTGTGAATAATAGTTTGACTTGTCCGGCAGACAATGCTCAAATGCTTAGTGAACCAACGGATAAAAAGTTGGAACTCCTATTAAAAAACAAAAACAAAACACTTTTCTCTGGCAGATTGAGTGTCTCAGTCTGCGCTGACAGTAATTGCTTAATTGTTGCGAGACCAGTTTAAACAGGTGTTCAAGGTTATCCTTCTCAGGCCCAGGATCTGGCGGCTTTATGTTTGCAATAGTTGCTTTGAGAGATTCTATCCTTCAGGCCTTGAGCTCTTCACTAAGCACCATGCAAAAGCTCCTGGCTAGTTTTCATTTTGCGGTGAAACAGCTATTTGGGGAGGTTTTGGATAATACATCCAAAGAAATTCTAGTGGAAAATGTACTCTTTTTGCCATATAAGAAAAGGAGTAAATGTATTTTCGTTTTTAAAGCTCCTTCTTCTGTGCCAGGGGCATCAGCCTCCAGGCAGTCACTATGGCTTCCGCCATCGGGTTCAAAAGGTAATCTTCAGGGTTAACTCCAGGGACAAAAGAGGTTTTGGGGGAGGAATCCTACAAGATACTAAAGCCTCCTTATGAGGAGGCGCCCCTGTTCGCTCATTAGGGGGAATTCTTCTGCAGTTCTCAAGGATCTGGCAGGAAGAGTGTCAAGACGAATGGGGGACTTCCTCAATAGCTCCAAGGTACAAACTGGAGTTCCAAGAGTTCCCATCTCCTCGTTTTCTCAGATCAAACGTTCCTAAGGATCCAGATAAAAAGAAGCCTTTCTCGCAAGCATTGGACCATCTTTTGGCAAAAAGTGATCATGGTGGCGCCCATGTAAGAGCAGAGGTTGGGGTTTGGTTAAATCCAAATGGACATTCTTGATCCCAAAAATCTAAATTTAATTCCTATATATAACCACTCTTTTTTAGCATGGAGTCAATCCAATCAGTTATCTCCATCCTACAAGGAGGAGAACTTCTGGCATCAATCGACGTCAAAGATGCATACCTCCATATGCCTATTTCCTCGCTCACTAATAATATCTACTTTTCAAGGTGGAAAATCTTCATTTTCAGTGTGTAGCGCTGCTTTACAGTCTAGCTTCACGACTTCTTTGCAGGATGAAGCAGGAAGGGAAGTCAGCGATTCTTGCCCAGGAAATCTTGTATGCAGAGATCATAAGGATGGTGGTAGGGGACCCATGGACCCTACCACCATGGCCAGGCCTTCTTTCACAAGGTTCGGTATTCCATCCTACTTTACAAATGCTAAATTTAACTGTTTGGCTATTGAGACCCACACTCTGAAGAAACTTGGGCTGTCAGGTTCAGTGGTTTCTATCTTGGTTATAGAGTCTGGGAAGCATATGTCTACTGGTGTGAAACCCGGGGTTGCACCCCAGTAAATAGGTGAAAGGTAGAATCCTTGACTTTCTGCAAATGGGGTGAGAAATAAAGCTGGCCTTAAGTGCTTTCTAAGGACAGGTCTTATTTCAAGGACCACTTGCCTCGCTTTCTTTGGTTTGTAACTTTTTTCGTGGCTTAATCCCTGGTTTGGTCACCCCTTAACCCTTGGGACTTGAATTTAGTTTTTGGCGGCATTACAAAACTGCCTTGGTCCTTTTTTGACAATTAAACTTTTTTTTGTTTTTGGTAACCTTATCTGCTGCAAGAAGGGTATCAGAATTGGCTGCTTTTTCTTGTAAAGAGCCATAATATTATTGTTCACAAGGATAAGGTAATATGGCGTCCTCATCCTAACTTTTTACCAAAGGTAGTATCAGGTTTTTATCTATACCCGGGTATTTTTCTATCTTCATTTTTTTCCAGAACCCTGTTCTATGGAAGAAAAATCACTACATTCTCTTGGTGTGGTGAGAGCAGTCTACGGATGTTTTGTTCGTATTGCCTAAAGGTCCTAAAAGTGGACAGGCAGCATGGAAATCTACTTTTCTAAATGGATTTGACAAGTAATCGTTCTAGTCTATGGTTTTAAGAGGTAGTTTCTACCCTCTCAAATTAAAACGCACTCCTCTAGGGCTGTTAGTGCTTCGTGGGCAGTGCATCACCAAGCTTCCATGGCTCAAATCTGCAAGGAAGCAACTTGGTCTTCAATCTATACATTTACCAGATTCTATCAGGTGGATGTAAAAAGACACGAAGATGTCGCCTTTGGGTGCAGTGTACTGCAGGCAGCAGTATAAGTCCTCTGATCTCATGGTGCCCTACTTTTGTTGGGTCTCCCTCCCCTCAGTTGGCATTGCTGTGGGACATCCCACATAGTAATTACTATGGCTTTGTGTCCCGTGATGTACGATTAAAGAAAATAAGATTAAAATCCTTTTCTTTTGAAGTACATCACGGGACACAGAGGTCATGCCCCTCTTTCTAGTATACAAGTGTTTTGCTTTTCTACAAAACTGAGATGCTCCCGGTATAGAAGGGGTTATATAGGGAGGCAATTTCCTGTTTAGGGTGTGCCAGTGTCCAGCACCTGAAGGTGCGCTATAACCCACATGGTAATTACTATGGCTCTGTGTCCCATGATGCACTTCAAAAGAAAAGGATTTTACAGGTAAGCTGTTATAAAAATCCTATTTTTTGGCCATCAAAGAAAACGCTATGTCTGGCACAAACCAAACACATCACATCACCCAAAGTACACCATCACCATCCCCACAGTGAAACATGGTGGTTGCAGCATCATGCTGTGGGGATGTTTTTCAGCAGTCGGGACTAGGAAACTGGTCAGGGTTGAGGGGAAGATGGATGGTGCTAAATACATGGATATTCTTGAGCAAAACCTCTACCACTCTGTGTGTGATTTGAGGCTAGGATGGAGGTTCACCTTCCAGCAGGACAATGACCCCAAACACACTACTAAAACAACACTTGAGTGGTTTAAGGGGAAACATGTAAATGTGTTGGAATGGCCTAGTCAAAGCCCAGACCTCAATCCAATAGAAAATCTGTGTTCAGACTTAAAGATGGATGTTCACAAGCGCAAACCATCCAATTTGAAGGAGCTGGAGCAGTTTTGCAAAGAGGAATGGGCAAAAATCCCAGTGGTAAGATGTGGCAAACTCATAGAGACTTATCCAAAGCGACTTGGAGCTATGATAGCCGCAAAAGGGGAGTGAATAGTTATGCACGTTGACTTTTTCTGTTATTTTGTCCTATTTGTTTGCTTCACAATAATAAAAAAAAAATCTTCAAAGTTGTGGGCATGTTCTGTAAATTAAATGATGCAAATCCTCAAACAATCAATGTTAATTCCAGATTGTGAGGCAACAAAACACGAAAAATGCCAAGGGGGTGAATACTTTTGCAAGGCACTGTATTCTTTATAGTGAGTATTTATACAGTTGACTGATACTGAGTTCTCCTGAAGACGGCGAAACGTAGAGATGTATTCAGTCGTATCTTCCTATGTATTGTATGATCTGTTTTTGACAGTAGTATGTTGAATTTTAAGATGTCTGTCTTAATAAAATTTTGATATTTTTATATATATCTTTTGTTTGGCTGTGTTATATGCACCTTAAAAATCCCATTCCTTCTGATCTGTGCCTTTATATCTGCCACATCTGTCTGTGATCATCTGCCACATCTGTCCCAGTGCACATCTGCACACATCTGTCCCAGTGCACATCTGTCCCTGTAATCTGTCAACATGGCCAAAAAATTATTCAGCAGTGAGGAAGCTTTACATATACTCCAGAGTATGTCAGACGAGATTAGCGGGGAATGCTCTCCGTCAGACTCGGATAGCGAGTATGAGCAAGTAGAAAGCAGTGGCTCTGAAATGGAAACTGAGGAGGACAGAATCCTAACAAAGAGGCTCGGGAGATTTGAGGAGGCACAGGCATCCAC